>CM031686.1:2698155-3898155 GCA_006182925.3 Reinhardtius hippoglossoides
TCTCCTGCTTCTTTTCACTGACGTCATTTACATTAGAGATGAATTTGTGTTTTGTGTCAGTAACAATGTGTGTTGATTGTGTTGGAGGAGGAGGTCACGTTGATAACAGATCATTAATTAGTAATATCTCATGTCAGTGATGTTACTCACGGTCTTCATCAGACTAAATGATGTGGAACATTGTACCAACAAAGCAGGAAGCTGTTTGTCCTCAGCAGCTTCCTGTTACTGTAGAAACAGCGCCATCTACTGACTACAACCACAAACCGAAACCTGAGTCGTCGGCATATTTGTCAGTTTACACAGTTTAGATGAATAACTGAGGTGTTTGAGTCGCTGGGAGATGAATCATAAATAATTAAAACGATGTTAAAATATATATATTTACATTTTTTCAGTTGATCTTTTCATAAATAGAATATAATCTTTCCTTCTTACATGAGATCGATGACATTCACTAACATGAACTTTTAAATCATGTCTTTGAAACGTTATTAAACTTCTAACATCTGCAGCGAAGGAACCAAACATCAAACATTACAATAGACCTCAAATCATTTTAGTGTCTTTTCAAAACACGGAGCATTTTTCCTTTCACTTCAAATCGACCAAACACAATCAGATAAAGTAGAAACGTGGACTTTAACTCACGTGCCGTCGCGCTGTGTGCTCCTGCCAGTAGAAGCAGGGACAGCACAGGGAACATGGTGAGCGGTGGTGGATTCCTCTTTGCTGGGATGAAGGTAGATGAGCTCTTCTCTCCACAGAGAGACGGACTGCGGAGACAAGAGACGGAACCAGGTGAGACGAGGACAAACTGGGAGGCGGGGACATCCTCTGAGCCAATGGGAAATTAGGATCAGCCTCCACGTCACTGAAATCTGGGTGAAAGTGAAAGTAAAGATCTGCTCATGTCTGCTCATGAAAACACTCAATCACAAAGTGGTTTTACACACGACCACAAAAACAATATAATAAATAATAATAATGAGATTATTAAAGACAGCAGCAAATCAAACATGATAATTTACTTCATAATAAAACCACCACAATCATTTTCTTGTCATGTGTAAAATGTCTTTGTCGTTTTCCTGTTGAGAGTCACAGGTTTGACCAAATAGCTTTTTCCTTGCTTCTCTTTCAGGTCAAATCCACATCAGTTTATTCTCTGGGACAATAATGAACATTTGAACTTTCACAGATGTGTTGAACTTTTCTACACGTTGAATCACAAAGAGGCAGAAATCCCAGAGAACATCAGAGACTTTATTAAAAAACAGAATTACAAAAGGAATGAAACAGCAAAGCAGCTTAATTTAACATTTATCTATAAAAACCAAACACAAGAAGAAATTGTGTTACTGCGATTTCTAAATATAATCAACAGAGATTATTTAATGGATTTGTAAACGTATTTGCTTCAACTAACTTTACTAAGTTAAATTTGTAAAGTTGCTGAAGTTAAGTTGGCAAAACACAAAATGGTACGTTTGTGATATGACACGTCTCATGTCTCCTCAGGGGAAACGTGACCTAACGTCATGAAGGTGAGTGTTTAGCTTGAATACAGGACAGAAATTCTGGTTCTGCAGCTGCATGTTTTGGCGGCTGTGGCTCAGGAGGTAGACCGGATCGTCCACTAACCAGAGGAGCACAGGTTCGATCCCCAGCTACTCCAGTCCGCATGCCCAAGTGTCCATAAGCAAGAATCAGAATGTTAAAACTACCCCTGACAGCTTCATGGACACTGTGAGTGAGTGAGTACAGTAAAGTGTCTGAGTGGTCAACAAGGGTGTCTATATATGTATATTTAGATTTGTATTATTTAAATGATTTTACAAGGATGCCCCAACACCAGGAATATAAAACTGTAACTACGATGATCTTTAAATTTACTGCATGTGAACAGTGTTGTGATACTTTCATTGTTTTTCGAAAATGTGTTTTACTTCACTCCAGGTAAAGAAAAAGTAATAATCCTCATTTGATTTACCAATATTTAAACAAACATTTATCAGAGGGAAGATTACATTTCTTATTTTTAACTAAAAGATCAAATTTAATCGACGCCACCATTTATTTTTCAGATTTGTCAGTTGTGTTGTTTGTATTTGAATCAATGTCTGACCCTGAATATCACTTTATGATTTGAGTGATGAATAATCAATGAGTTCCCAGCGTAAGGGGGAAACTATGGTGACACTGCTTCTCGTCCATGAACCTGAAGAGAGAAGAAAGAAATAAAAATGAAATGTTCAGTTCCACAAAGCCACGTATTTTATGTATTTACAGTATCGAGACCTAATATTTCCATGATTCTCTCAGTGAAATTAAAGTTTGAAAATCGGGTTTATTAACATTTGAATTGTTGTGTCACTGCTGATATTAGAGTTTTAATTCAACATTTAATCTGTCCTATTAACGTGAAGGTTTCTGATCTGAGCCTTGCTCTCAGCAGATTGTTTTATTTCTAATTAAAACAGAGGTTTTACACATGATCACACATATGTTACTTTGCACTTAGTTTGAGGCAGTTTTGTTGAACAGATGAAGCAACTCACTGTGTTCAGGAGGACGTCTCACTCGGAGAATTAGAACCTTGTTCACCTGATCTCAGCGGCTGTGAGGAACCTGGATCTGTTCCAGCTGTGAGGTCAGAAACACACCGTTAGTCCATCCTCCTCTGAACAGACACTTTTATTACAAACCACCAACACTGCAGGGAACCGTCCTGAAAACTCTCTTCAGCACAAAACCAACACTATCTAATCTACAGAGGGTTTACTAGAGTCCTGCACTGGGTCAGGTTCCTGTGGGGAGCCTCAATGATTACAGACCCGTCGCCCTGACCTCTGTGGTGATGAAGGCATTTGAGCGCCTTGTGCTGTTCCACCTCAAAGCCATCACTGACCCTCTCCTGGACCCCCTGCAGTTTGCCTACAGAGCCAACAGGTCTGTAGACGATGCAGTAAACATGGCCCTTCACTTCATCCTCCAGCACCTGGATTCCTCAGGAACCTACGCCAGGATCCTGTTTGTGGACTTCAGCTCTGCCTTGAACACCATCATTCCGGCTCTGCTACAGGACAAGCTCTCCCAGCTGAGTGTGCCTGACTCCACCTGCAGGTGGATCACAGACTTCCTGTCTGACAGGAGGCAACACGTGAGGCTGGGGAAGCATGTCTCTGGTTCCAGGACCATAAGCACCGGTTCCCCTCAAGGCTGTGTTCTTTCCCCTCTACTCTTCTCCCTGTATACCAACAGCTGCACCTCCAGTCATCAGTCCGTCAAACTCCTTAAGTTCGCGGACGACACCACCCTCATTGGGCTCATCTCTGGTGAGGATGAGTCCGCCTACAGGTGGGAGATTGACCATCTGGTGACCTGGTGTGGTCTGAACAACCTGGAGCTCAATGCTCTGAAAACAGTGGAGATGGTTGTAGACATTAGAAGGAACCCAGCCCCACCCACCCCATCCCCCTGAGAGACTCCCCAGTCGACACTGCGGAGTCCTTCCGCTTCCTGGGCACCATCATCTCCCAGGACCTCAAGTGGGAGCTGAACATCAGCTGAGAAGGTGATTGGCTGCAATCTGCCATCTCTACAGGACCTGTTTGCCTCTAGGACCCTGAGGCGTGCAGGTAAGATTGTGGCCGATCCTTCCCACCGGCAGGAGGCTGCGGTCCATCAGGACCAAAACCTCACGCCACAAAACCAGCTTCTTCCCGGCTGCAGTTGGCCTTATCAACAAGGCCCGGGACCCCCACCTGACTTGGACTCTTATCCCGCCCCAAGTCTGTGTTACATTAACACACATTACAGCATATTGCACATTTACATTGCACTCCTGTTTTTGCATTTTGAATTTTACTTACTTTTTATATCTTTTATATCTTTTTATTTTATATATATATATATTTTTTCTTATGTTGAAGTACTTATTGTGTTTTTATGTTTTATGTTCATTGTATGCACCTATATGCCATGCCAAGGCAAATTCCAGGTAGGCGTAAACCTACTTGGCAATAAATACTTTCTGATTCTGATTCTGATTCTGATATCCATTGAAATAAATATGGTCAGTAGTGTAGACAAGGCCTGAGGGAACATTTGTGGCAAATTTGAAGAAATTCCCTTGAGGCATTCCTGAGATATCGTGTTCACAAGATGGGGACGAACGGATGAACAGCCTGAAAACATAACGCCTCCCTGACTGTCGCCGGTGTGGACCAGTACAAAGTGGACCAGTACAAAGTGGACCAGTACAAAGTGGACCAGTACAAAGTGGACCAGTACAAGGTGGACCAAAGAGGTGTTGGGGGTGTTTTATCAAACTGGACATGTTAGTACTTTCAGCTGCTGTGCAAACGTGACGTGATGTCCTCATAAAGCACGTTAGTATAAAAAGAAACAGAATAGAAATAGAAGTTATACTTACCAGGTGAGGTACATTGGGCTGAAATAAAAAGAAAATACAAATGATTTCAGTTATTACAGTAAAAACACAAACAGAATTGTGTCGTGTTTTTCTCGAGTGGCGATCCTCCTCAAACGATCGACAACATACTGTCACTTCTCATTGTTTGTGTGCTGGACGCTGTGTGCAGAGCTTTTTATAAACAGTCTGTGGTGCAGAGGGAAGTTAGAAAACTTTGTGTGAACCCTGCAGCTCTTGAAGCAGATGTTGGTGTGTGAGGAACTGAAGTTTGTTTCATGAGGTTTGATCTGAACGAGCATTAATTAGAAAGTCTCAAATCAAAACACCAGAAAAATATTGGACAAAGCTTCTGTGTTGGTCTCTCACCTTTCTTCCTCCTGTACACGATGAGTCCAATGACAGCGCTGACGACAGCGAGAGCGAGAACGACCACCACAGCGATGATGATGATGGTGGTCACGCTGATGGTGGTCACGTCGGTGGGCTTCACTGTTGAGCGGAATAAAAACACAAAGCATCACAACCTGAACAGATGAAGCAGGTTGGACGACAAGAATCTCCCTGAACCACAATCCTGTCCTGAGACACAACAAACACACACAGACACTAAACGTGTGAGTTTGTCCTGCTGTTGTTTCTACTTTCAGTTTTCATCTGTACATAATGACTGTATCTGTGCTTATTCAGCTGGTTTGTCTTAAACTTTACTTCCAGTAACTAAATCATTTCATGGACTCATCTTCTGCAACAGAGCAGCAGTCGAGTCTTAACAGTGACTATAATGTTCACATGTTGAAATCATAGACTAATGGAAATAAACACAGACGACACGTCTCCACTTCCTCCCACTTTCCAGAAATGAAGCTAAAATATCCCGGATACGAACGCTGCCATCTTGCACATTTGGACTCTGTGAAGTAGTGAACAGAGGAATGGAGCCACGGGAACGAGGTCCCGCCGATACACATGCTCTGTCAATCACGAGCTGTCAATCATGAGCTGTCGATCACGAGCTGTCGATCATGAGCTGTCAATCATGAGCTGTCAATCATGACATGTCACCCTGTTTTTATAGCATCAATCAGCGACCGAGACGCTTTGGCTTCACTTTTGAGGAGCCGTCATGTCGTCCATCTTTATTTACAGTCAGTGGTTGAAATGGTTATAAACTGCCTGAAGAAATGTCCCTAAATGTCTGTTGTTGCTCGAGGGAAAGAACGAGAGATTTGTTTGTTTTTTCTGCTTCATTAATTCTGTAGAATAAAAGTTTCCATATCAAACATCCGCCCTGATCCCAGTGTGTCTGTGAAAGGCTCACATCGGACCAATGATAAATCAGTCTGGCTCGAGTTGAGACCTGCAGAAACACTTCATGGAATAAAATCATACAAGTAAATTGAAACATTCATAAATGTGTAAATCTAATTGATCAATGATAATAATAATAGTAATAAAATCCTCAGACACTGTTGCAGACACATTCAAACTAACTTAATTTTTCAGGGTCACATGACGATGAAGGGGGGGGCACATGCACTGGTTTAACACTGATCTAAATATATTTATATACATTGATGAAAGAAAACTTCTCCTGCTACACATCAGCCAACATGACCTGCAGGACTGTTGTTGTAGATGAAATGTGTGTTTCCCAGCATCACCACTGGTTCCAGTCTCACCTCTGTTGGACTCGACGGAGTCTTTGTCCAGTTTGGTGACGATGTCCTCGTTCACACCAGAGATCTGGAACACACAGTCGTACCTCCTCCAGTCTTCAGGGGAGATGGATGAAACCTTCAGGTCAGCGCTCGTCTGGAAGGTCCCGTCATGGTTGGGGAGGACCTCTCCGAAGTCCACGTCCTCATGAAGCTCCTCCCCGTCTTTCCTCCAGAACAACATGACGCTGTCGGGGAAGAAACCTGTAGCGTGGCAGCTGACTGGAGAGGAGGGAGACTTCTGGAGGAGAGAAATTGTGGGAAGCTCTGGGGAGGATAAAGAAAGACAGTTTATGGGTTATTATAATGTATTGCAAACTAATAACATCATTCCTGTTTGATTCCATTTATTTTGCATTAGTCATGTCTGTTAATATACGAGACAAGTGAACAAACTGAGATGTGAGTGAGAGACAGAGGCTGAAGTGATGCAAAGACACTGGGGTGGACGATATGACGTAAAAGTTGTATCACAGTATTTATGAAGTAAACTTCCTGTAGTGAACAGGTCCTGATCACTTCTGATTAATGTTGGTATTTTCTGTTAAAGTGCAAAGTGAGTGCAGGTCGGTCGGGCAGTGAGGAGGGAGGGCACTCCGGCTGGGTCTCAATTCAGGGGCGGCTTCCTTCAGAGGACCTGGTCTAATCCCTTCATCAGTGACTCCAAGTGAACTGGGCCAGATGTAATGAAGTTCCCGAGGGGCAGTGCTGTTATGTCACATTCACAGTAACATGAGGTCACTGTGACCTTGACCTTTGACCTCCAGGCACCAAAATCGAATCAATAACCAATCAATCTTTGAGTCCATGTGAAAGTTTGTACCAAATCTGAAGCTGATCTTACGATATCATGTTAAAAAAAACATAAACATACTTTGTGTGGCTACCGTGACCTTGACCTTTGACCTACTAAAATCAAGTGAGTTAATCCTTGAGTCAAAGTGAATGTTTGCACCAAATTTGAGGAGATTCCCTCAAAGCATTCTGGAGATATCATGTTCAGAGCAATGGGACGGACGACCCGAGAGCATGATGCCTGCGGCCACTAGGTGTCGCCAGAGCGGAGGCATGAAGATGAAGAGAGAGAGAGAGATAGAGAGATAGAGAGATAGAGAGATAGAGAGAGAGAGAGAGAGAGAGAGAGAGAGAGAGAGAGAGAGAGAGAGAGAGAGAGAGAGAGAGAGAGAGAGAGAGAGGAGAGAGAGAGATGCAGACTGAGTCTCAGCAGCTTCTGTGTATTTGCTCTCGTTCGCTGCCTCAGAGGAAGAAAGAGGAACATTCAGTTGATGGAGGTTCTTTGATGTCACCTGTTCTCAGCAGAGAGCTCCTCCCGTGCTCCAGGAACTTCTTCAGAAGGAAAGGACACCCCTGGGTGAAGTAGTACTTAAGATATGTGAGTCGAGCTTTATCCTTCTCCCACTCCAGTTTGGTGATGAAACTATGTGGTGTTGGAGCGATCCACGTCTCTGTCTCCAGGTCCAATGATATGAAGTCTTCTCCATCATAACCATGCTGATTATAGCCTTTAACTTCTCCAGTCTCATCGTCCCATTCACATCCAGACATCCGCTGGTAAATGTGAACACCTGAGAGAGAGACAGAGATCTGAGCTGTTATTATCACATCTTCACCACACACACACACACACACACACAGAGAGACACACAGAGAGACAGACAAACAAACTCACATACACACACAGATACACACTCACACAAACACACACTCACTCACTCACTCACTCACTCACTCACAGAGAGAGAGAGAGAGAGAGAGAGAGACAGAGAGACACACACACACACACACACACACACACACACACACACACACACACACACACACACACACACACACACACACACACACACACACACACACACACACACACACACACACACACACACACACACACTTCTGTAGCATCAAACTAGAACCTCCCTCAGTAGAACACAAACCTCCCCCGAGGCCCAACTGTCACTCATAATCATCAGTTCCCTAAACGTGTTTTCTTTGTTTCATCAAGATTCGCGAGTTTCTCTCTGAAAATCAAGGAAAACGTTGAAAAGCCCAAAGAGATAAAAGCTGTTCCTGGATCAGCCCCTGATCTGCTCCTGAGTTTCATGAGTTCTTCTCTGACCCACAACCCATCCTTCCACAGAGTTTACTGATAACAACTAATTCACAGTTGTTGATCTTTATTATTTTCTGCTGATCAAGTCATAAGTTAAATGTCTTTTCCAGCGCTACAGTATATAAACGTCTTCTGGCTTTGACTCTGTGTTTGGGTGAATCTCCTCTAACGTGTAATTCTCTGCTGTGTGTATTACTTTGTGGACACACTGTGGTCAGCACAGGGACGTTCATCTGTGGCTCTGCTGTTTGTTTTATAGATTTCAGGTTCAAAATAATCATTCTGGTTCATTATGTATTTTTTTAATTAATCAATTACAAGAAAATATCAGAAAGTAGTGAAAATGTCTGTGACTGTTTTTAATTCATCAAAAAGTACGAGAAGCAACAAACTCTAATATTTAAGAAACATCACAAAACACTTGAGATTTTTACTTAATAAAACAAATTCTGATCATTTAAAAATCTATTGATCACAAGTTTGATTAATTAGTAAATATTTTGGATCAAATCTAATTATTCAAAATGTCTGTGTGTGTTTAAGTGTGTGAGTGTGATTGTTTGCGTGTGAGTGTGTGCGTGCGTTTATGTGAGTTTGATTGTGTGTGTGTGTTCATGTGTGTGAGTGAGTGTGCGTGTGAGTGAGATTGTATGTGTGTGTGTGTATATGTGTGCGAGTGTGTGTGTGCACGTGCGTATATATTTGATTGTGGGCGTGTGTGATTGTGTGTGTGTGTGATTGTGTGTGTGTGTGTGTGTGACTGTGATTCTGTGTGTGGGTGTGTGTGTGTTAATGTGTGAGTGCGTTTGTGTGAGCGTGCGTGTGATTGTTTTTTGGTGTGTGAGTGTAATTGTGTGTGTGTGTGATTGTGGGTGCGTGTTTATGTGTGTGTGAGAGAGAGTGTGTGTATGTGTGTGTGTTGTGTTATTATTAGAGAGTGAAATGTAAACAAACCTCCAGTTTGGTTGAAGCGTTCCTTTAAGATTTCGATGTAGTATTTGAATTCATGTTGGTAACCCAAAGCACGCTCAGTGTTCCTCTCCCAGAACTGTGAATCAGTTGCGTTTAACACCCAGTCCTGTTTGGGTTCTGCTTTCTTTGTGTTGCTGTCATAGTGACCCATCTGAACGTCATCAACAAAAGCAACAGCCACAAACTCTGGAAGGTTTAGGACTTGAGAGGACCCAGTGAGGAAATACGTCAGAGAGTGAATCCCTGCAAGAAAAAGTAAAAAAAACCTTTTAAATCATGTCTTTGAAACGTTATTAAACTTCTCAAATCTGCAGCGAAGGAACCAAACATCAAACATTACAATAGACCTGAAATAATTTTAGTGTCTTTTAAAAACATGGAGCATTTTTCCTTTCACTTCAAATCGACCAAACACAATCAGATAAAGTAGAAACGTGGACTTTAACTCACGTGCCGTCGCGCTGTGTGCTCCTGCCAGTAGAAGCAGGGACAGCACATTGAACATGGTGAGCGGTGGTGGATTCCTCTTTGCTGGGATGAAGGTAGATGAGCTCTTCTCTCCACAGAGAGACGGACTGTGGAGACAAGAGACGGAACCAGGTGAGACGAGAACAAACTGGGAGGCGGGGACATCCTCTGAGCCAATGAGAATTGAGGATCAGCCTCTGCGTCACTTAAATCCGGGTGAATGTTAGTGTGAGCGAGAGATCATTGGATCTGATAATGAAAACACTCAATCACAAAGTGGTTTTACACACGACTACAAAAACAACTGTACAATAATAATAATAATAATGAGATTATTAAAGACAGCAGCAAATCAAACATAAGAATTTACTTCATAATAAAACCACCACAATCATTTTCTTGTCATGTGTAAAATGTCTTTGTCGTTTTCCTGTTGAGAGTCACAGGTTTGACCAAATAGCTTTTTCCTTGCTGCTCTTTCAGGTCAAATCCACATCAGTTTATTCTCTGGGACAATAATGAACATTTGAACTTTCACAGATGTGTTGAACTTTTCTACACGTTGAATCACAAAGAGGCAGAAATCCCAGAGAACATCAGAGACTTTATTAAAAAACAGAAGAACAAAAGGAATGAAACAGCAAAGCAGCTTAATTTAACATTTATCTATAAAAACCAAACACAAGAAGAAATTGTGTTACTGCGATTTCTAAATATAATCAACAGAGATTATTTAATGGATTTGTAAACGTATTTGCTTCAACTAACTTAAATAAGTTAAATTTGTAAAGTGGCTGAAGTTAAGTTGGCAAAACACAAAATAGTATGTTTGTGATATGACACGTCTCATGTCTCGTCAGGGGAAACGTGACCTAACGTCATGAAGGTGAGTGTTTAGCTTGAATACAGGACAGAAATTCTGTTTCTGCAGTTGCATGTTTTGGCGGCTGTGGCTCAGGAGGTAGACCGGATCGTCCACTAACCAGAGGAGCACAGGTTCGATCCCCAGCTACTCCAGTCCGCATGCCCAAAAACACTGAATGAGTGAGTGAATGTGACTGAGTGAGTACGGTGAAGTGTCTGAGTGGTCAACAAGACGATATCAATGTGTTCAGATGTTCACATGGAGAACATCACTGCTCAGGGTGATCAACTTCACGTCTGCATGTGGAATAAACTGCTTGAATCCTCCGGAGCCTGACGAGCAGGGACACTAGAACTCGCAGCTTAAAGAAAATGTGAAGTTATTAAACTTACGAAAGATAAGTTCAGTAATTTTGCGCTGTTCGAACTTTTTCATTTTTGCAGTGTAAATGTTAACAAGGCGAGATTCGTGAGTCACATCACAAAACAGATTTATGGAATCATGAGACAGATTATATTTCCAGACCCTGAGATGTGGATGTGTGGGTGTCTATATATGTATATTTAGATTTGTATTATTTAAATGATTTTACAAGGATGCCCCAACACCAGGAATATAAAACTGTAACTACGATGCTCTTTAAATTAACTGCATGTGAACAGACCCTGAATATCACTTTATGATTTGAGTGATGAATAATCAATGAGTTCCCAGCGTAAGGGGGAGACTGTGGTGACACTGCTTCTCGTCCATGAACCTGAAGAGAGAAGAAAGAAATAAAAATCAAATGTTCAGTTCCACAAAGCCACGTATTTTATGTATTTACAGTATCGAGACCTAATATTTCCATGATTCTCTCAGTGACATTAAAGTTTACTCAGAAAAAATACACTGATCTTAACTTGATAAGCTCTAAATATTGGGTTTATTAACATTTGAATTGTTGAGTCACTGCTGATATTTGAGTTTTAATTCAACATTTAATCTGTCCTATTAACGTGAAGGTTTCTGATCTGTGCCTTGCTCTCAGCAGATTGTTTTATTTCTAATTAAAACAGAGGTTTTACACATGATCACACATATGTTACTTTGCACTTAGTTTGAGGCAGTTTTGTTGAACAGATGAAGCAACTCACTGTGTTCAGGAGGACGTCTCACTCGGAGAATTAGAACCTTGTTCACCTGATCTCAGCGGCTGTGAGGCACCTGGATCTTTTACAGCTGTGAGGTCAGAAACACACCGTTAGTCCATCCTCCTCTGAACAGACACTTTTATTACAAACCACCAACACTGCAGGGAACCGTCCTGAAAACTCTCTTCAGCACAAAATCAACCCTATCTAATCTACAGAGGGTTTACTAGAGTCCTGCACTGGGCCAGGTTCCTGTGGGGAGCCTCATATCCATTGAAATAAATATGGTCAGTAGTGTAGACAAGGCCTGAGTGAACAGTTGTGGCAAATTTGATGAAATTCCGTCGAGGGATTCCTGAGATATCGTGTTCACAAGATGGGGACGAACGGATGAACAGCCTGAAAACATAACGCCTCCCTGACTGTCGCCGGTGTGGACCAGTACAAAGTGGACCAGTCCAAAGTGGACCAGTATAAAGTGGACCAGTACAAGGTGGACCAGTACAAAGTGGACCAAAGAGGTGTTGGGGGTGTTTTATCAAACTGGACATGTTAGTACTTTCAGCTGCTGTGCAAACGTGACGTGATGTCCTCATAAAGCATGTTAGTATAAAAAGAAAACAGAATAGAAATAGAAGTTTTACTTACCAGGTGAGGTACATTGGGCTGAAATAAAAAGAAAATACAAATGATTTCAGTTATTACAGTAAAAACACAAACTGAATTGTGTCGTGTTTTTCTCGAGTGGCGATCCTCCTCAAACGATCGACAACATTCTGTCACTTCTCATTGTTTGTGTGCTGGACGCTGTGTGCAGAGCTTTTTATAAACAGTCTGTGGTGCAGAGGGAAGTTAGAAAACTGTGTGTGAACCCTGCAGCTCTTGAAACAGATGCTGGTGTGTGAGGAACTGAAGTTTGTTTCATGAGGTTTGATCTGAACGAGCATTAATTAGAAAGTCTCAAATCAAAACACCAGAAAAATATTGGACAAAGCTTCTGTGTTGGTCTCTCACCTTTCTTCCTCCCGTACACGATGAGTCCAATGACAGCGCTGACGACAGCGAGAGCGAGAACGATGATGATGATGGTGGTGGTCACGCTGATGGTGGTCACGTCGGTGGGCTTCACTGTTGAGTGGAATAAAAAAACAAAGCATCACAACCTGAACAGATGAAGCAGGTTGGACGACAAGAATCTCCCTGAACCACAATCCTGTCCCGAGGAATGGAGCCACGGTAACGAGGTCCCGCCGATACACATGCTCTGTCAATCACGAGCTGTCAATCATGAGCTGTTTTATAGCATCAATCAGCGACCGAGACTCTTTGGCTTCACTTTTGAGGAGCCGTCATGTCGTCCATCTTTATTTACAGTCAGTGGTTGAAATGGTTATAAACTGCCTGAAGAAACGTCCTAAATGTCTGTTGTTGCTCGAGGGAAAGAACGAGAGATTTGTTTGTTTTTTCTGCTTCATTAATTCTGTAGAATAAAAGTTTTCATATCAAACATCCGCCCTGATCCCAGTGTGTCTGTGAAAGGCTCACATCGGACCAATGATAAATCAGTCTGGCTCTAGTGATAATAATAATAGTAATAAAATCCTCAGACACTTTTGCAGACACATTGAAACTAACTTAATTTGTCAGGGTCACATGATGATGAAGGGGGGGGGGGGGGGCACATGCACTGGTTTAACACTGATTTCAATTTATTTATATACATTGATGAAAGAAAACTTCTCCTGCTACACATCAGCCAACATGACCTGCAGGACTGTTGTTGTAGATGAAATGTGAGTTTCCCAGCGTCACCACTGGTTCCAGTCTCACCTCTGTTGGACTCGACGGAGTCTTTGTCCAGTTTGGTGACGATGTCCTCCTTCACACCAGAGATCTGGAACACACAGTCGTACCTCCTCCAGTCTTCAGGGGAGATGGATGAAACTTTTAGGTCAGCGCTCGTCTGGAAGGTCCCGTCATGGTTGGGGAGGACCTCTCCGAAGTCCACGTCCTCACGAAGCTCCTCCCCGTCTTTCCTCCAGAACAACATGACGCTGTCGGGGAAGAAACCTGTAGCGTGGCAGCTGACTGGAGAGGAGGGAGACTTCTGGAGGAGAGAAATCGTGGGAAGCTCTGGGGAGGAAAAAGAAAGACAGTTTATGGGTTATTATAATGTATTGCAAACGAATAATATCATTCCTGTTTGATTCCATTTATTTTGCATTAGTCATGTCTGTTAATATACGAGACAAGTGAACAAACTGAGATGTGAGTGAGAGACAGAGGCTGAAGTGATGCAAAGACACTGGGGTGGACGATATGACGTAAAAGTTATATCACAGTATTTATGAAGTAAACTTCCTGTAGTGGACAGGTCCTGATCACTTCTGATTAATGTTGGTATTTTCTGTTAAAGTGCAAAGTGAGTGCAGGTCGGTCGGGCAGTGAGGAGGGAGGACACTCCGGCTGGGTCTCAATTCAGGGGCGGCTTCCTTCAGAGGACCCGGTCTAATCCCTTCATCAGTGACTCCAAGTGAACTGGGCCAGATGTAATGAAGTTCCCGAGGGGCAGTGCTATTATGTCACATTCACAGTAACATGAGGTCACTGTGACCTTGATCTTTGACCTCCAGGCACCAAAATCTAATCAATAACCAATCAATCTTTGAGTCCATGTGAAAGTTTGTACCAAATCTGAAGCTGATCTTACGATATCATGTTCAAAAAAACATAAACATACTTTGTGCGACTACCGTGACCTTTGTCCACTAACATGTATTCACGTCATTTGTGACTCAAAGTGAATATTTGCACCAAATTTGAGGAAATTCCCTCAAGACATTCTGGAGATATCATGTTCAGAGCAATGGGACGGACGACCCGAGAGCATGATGCCTGCGGCCACTAGGTGTCGCCAGAGCGGAGGCATGAAAAGAGCGGAGAGAGAGAGAGAGAGAGAGGAGAGAGAGAGGAGGAGAGAGGAGAGAGAGAGAGAGGAGAGGAGTGATGCAGACTGAGTCTCAGCAGCTTCTGTGTATTTGCTCTCGTTCGCTGCCTCAGAGGAAGAAAGAGGAACATTCAGTTGATGGAGGTTCTGTGATGTCACCTGTTCTCAGCAGAGAGCTCCTCCCGTGCTCCAGGAACTTCTTCACCAAGGAAGGACACACATGGGTGTAGTAGTTCTTCATATATGCGAGTCGAGCTTTATCCTGATCCCACATTAGTTTGGTGATAACACTCAGTGGTGTTGGAGCGATCCACGTCTCTGTCTCCAGGTCCAATGATAAGAAGTCTTCTCCATCATAACCATACTGCTTAAAACCTTTAACTTCTCCAGTCTCATCGTCCCATTCACATCCGTACGTCTTCTGGTAAATGTGATGACCTGAGAGAGAGACAGAGATCTGAGCTGTTATTATCACATCTTCACCACACACACAGAGAGAGAGAGAGAGAGAGAGAGAGAGAGAGAGAGAGAGAGAGAGAGAGAGAGAGAGAGAGAGAGAGAGAGAGAGAGAGAGAGAGAGAGAGAGAGAGAGAGAGAGAGAGAGAGAGAGAGAGAGAGAGAGAGAGATCTGAGCTGTTATTATCACATCTTCACCACACACACACACACACAAACACAGATACAGACAGAGACACACAAACACACACACACACTCTCATGCACACAGACACAAACACACTCACTCACACACACAGATACACACGCACACACACAAACACTCACACACAGACACACACACACACACTCTCATGCACACAGACACAAACACACTCACACTCACACACAGACACACACGCACACACACAAACACTCACACACAGACACACACTCACACACACATGCTGGAAATGTCTTTTCCAGCACTACAGTATATAAACGTCTTCTGGCTTTGACTCTGTGTTTGGGTGAATCTCCTCTAACGTGTAATTCTCTGCTGTGTTTATTACTTTGTGGACACACTGTGGTCAGCACAGGGACGTTCATCTGTGGCTCTGCTGTTTGTTTTATAGATTTAAGGTTCAAACCAATCATTCTTGTTGATTATGTATTTTTTAATTAATCAATTACTTGTTTAAACTGAAGAAAATATCAGAAAGTAGTGAAAATGTCTGTGACTGTTTTTAATTCATCTAAAAGTACGAGAAGCAACAAACTCTAATATTTAAGAAACATCACAAAACACTTGAGATTTTTATATGAGGTGTATGTGTGTGTGTGTTGTGTTATTATTAGAGAGTGAAATGTAAACAAACCTCCAGTTTGGTTTAAGCGTTCCTTTAAGGTTTCAATGCTGTTTTTGAAGACCTGCTGGTTACCCAAAAACTTCCCAGTCTCCCTCTCCCAGTACTGTGAATCAGTTGCGTTTAACATCCAGTCCTGTTTGGGTTCTGCTTTCTTTGTGTTGCTGTCATAGTGAATCACCTGAACGTCATCAATCAAACCAACAGCAACAAACTCTGGAAGGTTTAGGACTTGAGAGGACGCAGTGAAGAAATACTTCAGAGAGTGAATCCCTGCAAGAAAAAGTTCAAGTCCTGACTTTAGTTTTCAGACTGTTTCATAAATCACTGAGAGTCAAGAAGACATGAAGCACATTCAAGACAACTTCAGCTGTTGTGAGGTAAACAAACACAAAAACACATTCACAGATCAAACGTCTGCTCCAGAGTCCAGACTCTCTTTACTTTGAATATTCTGCTACGTCTTCAAAATGGATCCAATCTAACGACTCAAATGTTTAATATTAGAAAATAATATCTTCTACTGCAGAGTATTTAATGTGAAGTGAAAACTACTTCAATCTCCAGTTAGTCTTTGAGACTTTTATTCTTAAAGTCCTCAAATAGTTGGTTTCTCTCTCTTTGTATATCAATATATATTTATCCATATATACACATATACATTTATACTGGACCCAGTTAACAAAACAAAGTGGGACATTGTTACAGGAAGGACTTGACTATTTTTTAAATGTACAGACTCAGAAAACATTTGACAACAATAACAATATGACAACATGTTCATTAGGTTGTCAACAACATTTCTGATTCAGATCCATCGACTGAAAATAATTCCTCTGTATGTTTGGCTCTGATTCCTAAGATTTCAAAGTCAAATACTTATGACAAAGACATGTAATTGAGACTTGATGTTTCAATGTTGAACATAAGCTTCATTATAAATAACTATAAATCTGATGCGTCCAAACAGAACTTGAATTAAGAAAATAAACGTATGTTTTTTAAAATACATATTTTTTAAATGTGAAGATAAATGCACACCTTCTTTGTTTATTCTGTAAAAACACACTTGGTGCATGTGAGCAAACATAAAGGCTGAAACCTTCATATCTGTGACAGACTCACATCAAGCAGTCGGGCGTCAGTGCAGATGTTATCACATTAGAAAGTATTAACACACATCTGTCATGTATTCATCATGGAGGCAGCCTCGTCCTGATTCTGTCTCCTGCTTCTTTTCACTGACGTCATTTACATTAGAGATGAATTTGTGTTTTGTGTCAGTAACAATGTGTGTTGATTGTGTTGGAGGAGGAGGTCACGTTGATAACAGATCATTAATTAGTAATATCTCATGTCAGTGATGTTACTCACGGTCTGTAATAATCTTTTCAGTCTGTGTCTGTTTGTATTCACTTTCTGTTTTATTTTGTTGTCTGGGTTCTTGTGTCTAGTGTCTAGTTCTACTTCCTGTTGGTTTCCCCACACACCTGTACCTTGTTTGTCATTAAGCTTTCCCTATTTATACCCTGTGTTTCCCCTCACCCTCTGCCAGATTGTCATCGTCTCCTTCGTGTGTTCATGCTCTCCAGCGTTAAGTTCCGTGTGTTTGCTTACCTGGTTTTGGACTCTGCCTGGATTACCGACTTTGGATTTTGTGCCTTTTCCCTGAATGGACTTGTTTGCTTCTCTGACTGCCTACCCGTGTATGACCTCTGGATTGCTAAAGTAAAGTATTATTTTGTACTTTATTTTTTGTCTCCCGTGCTTCCTTTTGCAACTGAGTCCCAGCTTTGTACAGAACCGTCACACGGTCTTCATCAGCTTAAATGATGTTGAACATTGTACCAACAAAGCAGGAAGCTGTTTGTCCTCAGCAGCTTCCTGTTACTACACAAACAGCGCCATCTACTGAATATAATAAAAAAAAAAAACCTGAGTCGTCGCCATATTTGTCAGTTTACACAGTTTAGATGAATAACGTAAGTTATGACTATAACTATGGATCTATGAGACCGAACGATGACCGTCACCACGGTCTTTACCTTGAATGATGCCCTCCTCTTCCTATCCTCGAGAACATATATCAACAAAGTCACGTGAGTGACCTTAGGGGGCTGGGCTCGCCGGCCATGAAGCACCCCGCTGAGCGTGCCTCCTCCTTGTCTGAAAGAGGGACCCCCCTCAAAGCAGCCCAGGAAGTGGCCACACTCCTGGTGGAATGAGCTACCAAGATATCTGGGACTGGTAGGTTCTGGCCAGAATAGGCCTCAGCGATAGTGTTAACAATCCAATGGGACAAACACTGTTTAGACACAGGGTGGCCGACTTAAACAATCGTCACTTACAGACAGAGCATGCAACTCACACACCCTCTTGGCAGAGCATATAGCCAGGAGGAGAGCTGCGTTGTGAGACAGAAACGTAAGGCTGGATTGCCCTATGGGTTCATAGGGAGACTGCATCAGGGACCGTAATACCAAGGGGAGTTCCCATGATGGAGCCCTGGGAGCCCTGCTTGGGCGGTATGCTCCTTTATTGAACTGAGACACTAAAAGATGTCTCCCAACTGTAACACCTCCCACTGTCTCGTGGAAGAAAGAAATTGCAGCAGTGTATACCTTAATAGTGCTGGGCGCCCTGTTCGAGTCCAAAAGTGACTGAAGGAAGCGGAGAACCAGCTCAATAGGACAAGTGGCTGGATTTTCCTGTCTGTTGTGACACATCTAGAAAACACCCTCCACTTTTGGCCGTAGTTAGCCCGAATGGAGGGATACCGGGCATTGTCTATGGTCCTCAGGACAGCCTCATCTAACCCATGAGAGAGGGACTGAGAGGGTTAGGGGGGTTCATCTGGATGTGTGATCTGGGGTGCCATATCTGACCTTCTGCCTATGAGAGGAGGTCTACCCTGACTGGCAGGGGCCATGACCGTGAACCAGGCGAAGGAGTGTTGGGAAACAATGCCTCCCTGGCCACCTGGGGGCTATTAACAGCACCTCGTAGTGGCCCGAGGCGATCCGGTTGAGTACCTGGGGAATCAGAGGGAATGGAGGAAAAGTACAACAACTCTTCCGGCCATTCTTGAGATAGTGCATCTAGGCCTAGAGGCCCTCCCTTGACTTTCAGAGAGAACCACATCCTGCAGTGGGTTGTCTCTGCTGATGCAATAGGTCGGTCTGAGCCGTGCCAAACCCTCCTAACCCTAACCCCCATAAATAACTAAAATTATGTTAAAATATATATATTTACATAAATAAGTCTTGATTCATATCAACAGACTGAACCTGTTATTTCTTCACAACTTTTTATAAACCAACATGAGACACATCATGAACAACTAAGTCTGAAATAATAAAGTTCATAATGTGCACAAGACAAGAAACTCTTTGTTTTATCGCTGTTTCTTGATTCATCGGAGTCTGTTGGACTTTTTCAGAACCAGCTCGGACCGTGTCGATCGGAATGGTTCTGACCAGAGTAAGAAATCAAATAGGATCCAAAGAAAGAAAAGTCCCTGTTCAGTTGATCTTTTCATAAATAGAATATAATCTTTCCTTCTTACATGAGATCGATGACATTCACTGACATGAACTTTTAAATCATGTCTTTGAAACGTTATTAAACTTCTAACATCTGCAACGAAGGAACCAAACATCAAACATTACAATAGACCTGAAATCATTTTAGTGTCTTTTAAAAACATGGAGCATTTTTCCTTTCACTTCAAATCGACCAAACACAATCAGATAAAGTAGAAACGTGGACTTTAACTCACGTGCCGTCGCGCTGTGTGCTCCTGCCAGTAGAAGCAGGGACAGCACAGGGAACATGGTGAGCGGTGGTGGATTCCTCTTTGCTGGGATGAAGGTAGATGAGCTCTTCTCTCCACAGAGAGACGGACTGTGGAGACAAGAGACGGAACCAGGGGAGACGAGGACAAACTGGGAGGCGGGACATCCTCTGAGCCAATGGGAATTGAGGATCAGCCTCCACGTCACTTAAATCCGGGTGAAAGTGAAAGTAAAGATCTGCTCATGACGATGTGTTTGTGTAGAATGAAGACCAGAGGGTAACACCCACAGGATCATTCATGGTCATGACTTCTGGTTATCAGCTGTATGAACAATCAGCAAAACTGTTTTGGTCCTGATTTGACCCACGTCCCTCACATCCCACATCTGGACCACGTGCTGTGGGGAACAATGGCACTTGGGTGGTCGGCTCCTTTTCCATGTGGGTCACAAGTAAACCCTGAATTAGTTTCGTGCCATTGTTTTACAAGTGGGCAACTTAGAATCACATCCATTTTGTTTGGGCCACAAGAAGGAAACCAGAAGGGCCACATCATTGCCTGAAGTGGCCCACATCTGTATGCTGTCTGGTTTGACTGTATGTGTGTGGGGGGGTTCCCACAGCACATTACATCGAGTTGAGCCTAAAAACTAATTCCTTCACAGTTCCGATGTCATCAGTTTCCGGGCAGATTTCAGTTTTCCCAGGAAGAGGCAAAGCACCGCTGTGATCTGAGTGAGTGTGAGCGAGAGATCAGTGGATCTGCTCATGTCTGATAATGAAAACACTCAATCACAAAGTGGTTTTACACACGACTACAAAAACAACTGTACAATAATAATAATAATAATAATGAGATTATTAAAGACAGCAGCAAATCAAACATGAGAATTTACTTCATAATAAAACCACAATCATTTTCTTGTCATGTGTAAAATGTCTTTGTCGTTTTCCTGTTGAGAGTCACAGGTTTGACCAAACAGCTTTTTCCTTGCTGCTCTTTCAGGTCAAATCCACATCAGTTTATTCTCTGGGACAATAATGAACATTTGAACTTTCACAGATGTGTTGAACTTTTCTACACGTTGAATCACAAAGAGGCAGAAATCCCAGAGAACATCAGAGACTTTATTAAAAACAGAAGAACAAAAGGAATGAAACAGCAAAGCAGCTTAATTTAACATTTATCTATAAAAACACAAGAAGAAAAATTGAGCATCAACGTTCAGTTTCCACACTGTAAAAATGAAAACTTGAAATTGTGTTACTGCGATTTCTAAATATAATCAACAGAGATTATTTAATGGATTTGTAAACGTATTTGCTTCAACTAACTTTACTAAGTTAAATTTGTAAAGTTGCTGAAGTTAAGTTGGCAAAACACAAAATGGTACGTTTGTGATATGACACGTCTCATGTCTCCTCAGGGGAAACGTGACCTAACGTCATGAAGGTGAGTGTTTAGCTTGAATACAGGACAGAAATTCTGGTTCTGCAGCTGCATGTTTTGGCGGCTGTGGCTCAGGAGGGAGACCGGATCGTCCACTAACCAGAGGAGCACAGGTTCGATCCCCAGCTACTCCAGTCCACATGCCCAAGTGTCCATAAGCAAGACACAGAACGTTAAAACTACCCCTGACAGCTTCGTGGACACTGTGAGTGAGTGAGTACGGTGAAGTGTCTGAGTGGTCAACACGACGATATCAATGTGTTCAGATGTTCACATGGAGAACATCACTGCTCAGGGTGATCAACTTCACGTCTGCATGTGGAATAAACTGCTTGAATCCTCTGGAGCCTGACGAGCAGGGACACTAGAACTCGCAGCTTCGAGAAAATGTGAAGTTATTAAACTTACGAAAGATAAGTTCAGTGATTTTGTGCTGTTCGAACCTTTTCATTTTTGCAGTGTAAATGTTAACAAGGCTAAAACAGAAAAGTCCCTTGTCCCTAAAAACTAACAGAACATTTCATATGAGATACTTAAAACATCCCACAACCCTTTGATAATTACGGAAGCGTATTGGATTCACTTGAAAAAAAAAAGTTCGTTTTTTCTGAGATAACTAACTCGGAAATTCCGAGATAAGTTCTGTTTTTCTGAATAATAAAAAAAAAAAGTTCGGTTTTTCCGAGTTAGTTATCTGGGAAAAACAGGGAAAAAAAATAATTCAAAAAACAGAGTTTTATTTACATGCTTTTATTTTGAAAGTGAAGTTCCTGTATAGACGCTATACGTCATGGCGCTAATATACGGAAGCGTATTGCATTCACTTGAAAACATTTTGCATGGACGTTTCGCATAGAGCCCTTGTTCAGCGGGCTGCAGGTAGCTGCTGCAGGTAGCTGCTGCCTGTAGCTGCTGCCTGTAACTGCTGCCTGTAACTGCTGCATGTAGCTGCTGCAGGTAACTGCTGCATGTAGCTGCTGCCTGTAACTGCTGCATGTAGCTGCTGCCTGTAACTGATGCATGTAGCTGCTGCAGGTAACTGATGCATGTAGCTGCTGCAGGTAACTGCTGCAGGTAGCTGCTGCCTGTAACTGATGCATGTAGCTGCTGCAGGTAACTGATGCATGTAGCTGCTGCAGGTAACTGCTGCAGGTAGCTGCTGCAGGTAGCTGCTGCCTGTAACTGATGCATGTAGCTGCTGCCTGTAACTGATGCATGTAACTGATGCATGTAGCTGCTGCATGTAGCTGCTGCAGGTAACTGATGCATGTAGCTGCTGCATGTAACTGATGCATGTAGCTGCTGCATGTAGCTGCTGCAGGTAACTGATGCATGTAGCTGCTGCCTGTAACTGATGCATGTAACTGCTGCATGTAGCTGCTGCATGTAGCTGCTGCAGGTAACTGATGCATGTAGCTGCTGCAGGTAACTGCTGCATGTAGCTGCTGCCTGTAACTGCTGCCTGTAGCTGCTGCAGGTAACTGCTGCAGGTAACTGATGCCTGTAGCTGATGCCTGTAGCTGCTGCAGGTAACTGATGCATGTAGCTGCTGCCTGTAACTGATGCAGGTAACTGCTGCACTCTTAGACAGTCTTTTGTTTGGCACGATTTCTTGTATTAGCGCCATGACGTCGCTTAAAACTGTCAGACTCTCCTTCTGTATAAACAACAGTGAACCACAAAAGACTAATGTAGCCGAGCGTTTTGTTCTCTTACTCCGTCAGGCTCTCACTCTGTCAGGCTCTTACACCGTCAGGCTCTTACTCCGTCAGGCTCTCACTCTGTCAGGCTCTTACTCCGTCAGGCTCTCACTCCGTCAAGCTCTCACTCCGTCAGGCTCTTACTCCGTCAGGCTCTCACTCTGTCAGGCTCTTACTCCGTCAGGCTCATATACCGTCACAGGCTCTTACTCCGTCAGGCTCATATACCGTCACAGGCTCTTACACCGTCAGGCTCTCACTCCGTCAGGCTCATATACCGTCACAGGCTCTTACACCGTCACAGGCTCTTACACCGTCAGGCTCTTACTCCGTCAGGCTCATATACCGTCACAGGCTCTTACACCGTCAGGCTCTCACTCCGTCAGGCTCATATACCGTCACAGGCTCTTACACCGTCACAGGCTCTTACACCGTCAGGCTCTTACTCCGTCAGGCTCATATACCGTCACAGGCTCTTACACCGTCAGGCTCTCACTCCGTCAGGCTCATATACCGTCACAGGCTCTTACACCGTCACAGGCTCTCACTCTGTCAGGCTCTCACTCCGTCAGGCTCATATACCGTCACAGGCTCTTACACCGTCAGGCTCTTACTCCGTCAGGCTCTCACTCTGTCAGGCTCTCACACCGTCAGGCTCTTACACCGTCAGGCTCTTACACCGTCACAGGCCTCAGCCGGAATCACACCCGTTTACTTTCCTTCACACTTCAAAACTTCTCTATCGACAGAACCGTCTTCCGTTAGAACCCCTTTCAAAACAAGAGTCCCAACCAACACCCTGCTTATGACAGGAACTACACACCAATCTTCCATAATAAAGCCACTAAATAAAATAGCTTACACTAACAAACGAAATATTTGAATTATGGACAAAAATGAAAACTATCCTTTATCTATCTGTAGCATATCCCCCGAAAGATGGTCGAGACTTTGGGGGGGGGCGCTGAAACATAAACCTTTTCCTTTGTGAAGTTACAGATTCATAACAGTAAGTCCGCGTCTATACAGGAACTTCACTTTCAAAATAAAAGCATGTAAAAAAGCTCTGTTTTTCGAATTATTATTTTTTCCTGTTTTTCCGAGATAACTAACTCAGAAAAACCGAACTTTTTTTTTCCCAAGTGAATGCAATACGCTTCCGTAGATAATCTCCACTAAAATGAACTTTAAAGGTTAAGAACACAGCAAAGCATGAATATGACCAAACAAAACAAAACAAAACAACTCTGGATTAATTCATTTCTTGTTCAGGCCAAATTAGAAATAAAATCTGAATATTTACACATCTGGAAAACTAATTTTGTACTGACGCTCGTGTTGTGTGTCCGTGTGTGACAACAACTACTCATTGTGAGTAATTGGATGTTACTTCGTATAAATCATGAAGCAGTATATTTCCTGGAAAATTAAATTGAATCATTAACTGGATGATTTGTGTCTGAGTCGAATTATCAACACGATTCACCACAGTGATGATGGACAACTTTCTGAAAGTGTCAAAGTGACCTGCAGTAATCTGAGCAGCGACAGACAAAGAGCTGCTGCTGGACTCACAAAGAGACGTTCTCCTGTTTGTTCAAAGCTCAGTGAAGCTCGACCGTCTGCAGAACCACAACTAGAGAATCAGCTGTTGTCGTCCCGATCAACAAAGTCACTCACGCTGACGAGTCCCAGCCGCAGCTGCTACAGAATCGCCTGTTTATTTGAATTCTATTAACATTGATTGCATCACTTGTCCAAATCACAGCAGATTCAACGCTGCACTTCCTCGGGCCCTTAACAACACACAGGTCACACTGCATGGAAAGAAGTATTTGTGTCAGATACTGTCGCTGCGAATTTCGGTGGAATTTCAGGTTAACGGCTGTTCACAGGAATCTGCAGGCAGCACAGAAAACTGCCAGTAGCTGCCGGGAATTGACGCGGGATTCCAGTTTCTGGCAGTTTTACAAGCCTGAGAACGTTGGGAGGTGACCCCCCTGCTCCTCAGCCTAGGGGAGGCTTCCCCATGTTAATGACAATGCTGTGAGCTTTACTAATGCAAATCAGGATAGTTTCACGCAGATGTGCAGAGGTAACACCTTTTTCTAAAAGGTACTAACTAAGGTACAGACTCAAATATCTGGCGTAAGTACACCAGGCTTAAAATAAATATAAAGTCTGAAATTGTAGCTTATATAGATTTCCCTTATGAATTACATTGTATACCATGAGCAAAGGTCAATGCTATAAAACAAATTAGAAACCACTGTACAGTTTTCTAAGAGAAGTCTTTCTGCTGACACCAAAACACTGTGCTCCCTAACCCTACCTATTTCAGTATTCCATTAAATCACTCAACACTTTCATCCAAAGTGACTTAGTGCATTCAACTCTGAGGGTACAAACACAGAACAGCAAGAATCATGTAAGTACATTAACTTAACACCAGAAAGAATAAACTGGTCCTCAGTCACATACTCATCCCATATAAATGTAAAGTACCATTTAAAAACTGTTATAACGGCTGCTTCAAAAGTGAAAAGGTCATTTGTGAAGTTTTACTCTGAAAACGTCACACTCAGCTACATGCCACGTCACCCGTTAACGTCAACGCGGTAGAGGGCTGGTCCAATCCAGTTGCTAAAAGAAGAAGAGAGCATCGAGTGCTTGAGCAGAACGAGTGCATGTTTAAATGTGTACGAACTGCTTCAACTCAAGAGTTTGTTCTCGTTAAGTTTTTTCATAAACGTGACTTTTTGTCCCGTTGTATTTAATAGGAAACAGCCCGTCTCTTCACACCTCTGAGGCAAATGGCCGGCGCCACGAAGCGGAGCGAGGGTAAGATAAAGAAGAGCCGCGCTGTGCTGTATAAAATACATTCTCCAGGTTACTTTATCTGATCGATTTCATCATTGTGTTTTCACAGCCTGAGCCCCCCCCCCCCCCCCCCCCCCCCACCACACACACACAACAACGAGGCAGTCACTGCACATTAGGCCGAGACTCTAGCTGCAAGTCCGGATTTGCAGTGTGGAAAATGACGCCATTGTCTGTAAGTAACTGTTTAGTAAATGTGTTTTTTTTTTACTGTGGATCTTCCAACGGTGATGTAGCGAGGCTATTTCCGTTTATTAATAATATACTCATGTTACTCATTTAGTTTTCCAGCTGCCTGTACTATGACGTACTAAGACGTACTAAGAGCCAGGATGAAGGAACTTCCCGTACATCCAACCGGACCTTGCAGCTCTTGCAGCAGCATTGAGAAGTTCAGGAGTCGACGGAGAAGAAAGTGGGTAAGATACGATTCATTAGATCATGTTTCAGTTACATGTGTAGGTGTAGGTTGTCATTGAACTGTGCTAATTGTACTGATTGTGTTTACAGCTGATTGAAGCGGGACAGATGACATGGATCCATCCTGCCACAGCCAGGAGCTCACCGACCTGTGTGCCACACTTCAAAGAAGACTGGAAGCTGCACTGAATCTCACAGCTACACACCACAGACGTCTACACACCGGAGCAGACTCGGACAGAGTCCCACAAAGAACTTATGACCCAGAGGCGGCAAAGAGACATTTCAAGCTTCACCTGATTAGTTTTTCGCTGGCTAGGCCAGTTGGGTTTTTACATTATTTGTGCTGTATGTAAATAAAGCTTTGACTCAACATATACCTTGTTGTTTTTTTCCCTCTACAATATGTTCAACATATAACATCAAGCATCACATGAATGAATGTATAGTCTTCAGTAACTGCAGTGCTTTTGGTAAAGGCTTACTAATAATTTATAATTTATAAAAATTAATAATAAATATATAATATATAAATTATTAGTAATAATAACTATACATTCATTATTATTAATATTGTGTGGGAGGGGTTTATACACGTGTGTATTATAATGACCCAGGGTGACCGATCTACCAGCCAATCACAAGTGACTTTTCGTTTCAAAGGTCTGATAATGTCTGACCTTGAATATCAGTTTATGATTTGAGTGATGAATAATCAATGAGTTCCCAGCGTAAGGGGGAGACTGTGGTGACACTGCTTCTCGTCCATCAACCTGAAGAGAGAAGAAAGAAATAAAAATGAAATGTTCAGTTCCACAAAGCCACGTCTTTTATGTATTTACAGTTTTGAGACCTAATATTTCCATGATTCTCTCAGTGACATTAAAGTTTACTCAGAAAAAATACACTGATCTTAACTTGATAAACCCTAAATATTGGGTTTATTAACATTTGAATTGTTGTGTCACTGCTGATATTTGAGTTTTAATTCAACATTTAATCCGTCCTATTAACGTGAAGGTTTCTGATCTGTGCCTTGCTCTCAGCAGATTGTTTTATTTCTATTTAAAACAGAGGTTTTACACATGATCAGACATATGTTACTTTGCACTTAGTTTGAGGCAGTTTTGTTGAACAGATGAAGCAACTCACTGTGTTCAGGAGGACGTCTCACTCGGAGAATTCGAACCTTGTTCCCCTGATCTCAGCGGCAGTGAGACACCTGGATCTTTTTCAGCTGTGAGGTCAGAAACACACCGTTAGTCCATCCTCCTCTGAACAGACACTTTTATTACAAACCACCAACACTGCAGGGAACCGTCCTGAAAACTCTCTTCAGCACAAAATCCACCCTTTCTAATCTACAGAGGGTTTACTAGAGTTCTGCACTGGGCCAGGTTCCTGTGGGGAGCCTCATATCCATTGAAATAAATATGGTCAGTAGTGTAGACAAGGCCTGAGGGAACATTTGTGGCAAATTTGATGAAATTCCCTCGAGGCGTTCCTGAGATATCGTGTTCACAAGATGGGGACGAACGGATGAACAGCCTGAAAACATAACGCCTCCCTGACTGTCGCCGGTGTGGACCAGTACAAAGTGGACCAGTACAAAGTGGACCAGTACAAAGTGGACCAGTACAAGGTGGACCAGTACAAAGTGGACCAGTACAAAGTGGACCAAAATATGGCCGAAATAGAAGTTGTACTTACCAGGTGAGGCACATTGGGCTGAAATAAAAAGAAAATACAAATGATTTCAGTTATTACAGTAAAAACACAAACTGAATTGTGTCATGTTTTTCTCGAGTGGCGATCCTCCTCAAACGATCGACAACATACTGTCACTTCTCATTGTTTGTGTGCTGGACGCTGTGTGCAGAGCTTTTTATAAACAGTCTGTGGTGCAGAGGGAAGTTAGAAAACTCTGTGTGAACCCTGCAGCTCTTGGAACAGATGTTGGTGTGTGAGGAACTGAAGTTTGTTTCGTGAGGTTTGATCTGAACGAGCATTAATTAGAAAGTCTCAAATGAAAACACCAGAAAAATATTGGACAAAGCTTCTGTGTTGGTCTCTCACCTTTCTTCCTCCTGTACACGATGAGTCCAATGACAGCGCTGACGACAGCGAGAGCGAGAACGATGATGATGATGATGGTGGTCACGCTGATGGGCTTCACTGTTGAGTGGAATAAAAGAACAAAGCATCACAACCTGAACAGATGAAGCAGGTTGGACGACAAGAATCTCCCTGAACCACAATCCTGTCCTGAGGAATGGAGCCACGGTAACGAGGTCCCGCCGATACACATGCTCTGTCAATCATGAGCTGTCAATCATGAGCTGTCAATCATGACATTTCACCCTGTTTTTATAGCATCAATCAGCGACCGAGACGCTTTGGCTTCACTTGTGAGGAGCCGTCATGTCGTCCATCTTTATTTACAGTCAGTGGTCGAAATGGTTATAAACTGCCTGAAGAAATGTCCCTAAATGTCTGTTGTTGCTCGAGGGAAAGAACGAGAGATTTGTTTGTTTTTTCTGCTTCATTAATTCTGTAGAGTAAAAGTTTTCATATCAAACATCCGCCCGGATCCCAGTGTGTCTGTGAAAGGCTCACATCGGACCAATGATAAATCAGTCTGGCTCGAGTTGAGACCTGCAGAAACACTTCATGGAATAAAATCATACAATCATACAAGTCAATTTAAACATTCATAAATGTGTAAATCTCATTGATCAATGATAATAATATTAATAGTAATAAAATCCTCAGACACTGTTGCAGACACATTCAAACTAACTTAATTTTTCAGGGTCACATGACGATGAAGGGGGGGGGGGCACATGCACTGGTTTAACACTGATCTAAATGTATTTATATACATTGATGAAAGAAAACTTCTCCTGCTACACATCAGCCAACATGACCTGCAGGACTGTTACTGTAGATGAAATGTGAGTTTCCCAGCGTCACCACTGGTTCCAGTCTCACCTCTGTTGGACTCGACGGAGTCTTTGTCCAGTTTGGTGACGATGTCCTCCTTCACACCAGAGATCTGGAACACACAGTCATACCTCCTCCAGTCTTCAGGGGAGATGGATGAAACCTTCAGGTCAGCGCTCGTCTGGAAGGTCCCGTCATGGTTGGGGAGGACCTCTCCGAAGTCCACGTCCTCATGAAGCTCCTCCCCGTCTTTCCTCCAGAACAACATGACGCTGTCGGGGAAGAAACCTGTAGCGTGGCAGCTGACTGGAGAGGAGGGAGACTTCTGGAGGAGAGAAATCGTGGGAAGCTCTGGGGAGGATAAAGAAAGACAGTTTATGGGTTATTATAATGTATTGCAAACTAATAACATCATTCCTGTTTGATTCCATTTATTTGCATTAGTCATGTCTGTTAATATACGAGACAAGTGAACAAACTGAGATGTGAGTGAGAGACAGAGGCTGAAGTGATGCAAAGACACTGGGGTGGACGATATGACGTACAAGTAATATCACAGTATTTATGAAGTAAACTTCCTGTAGTGGACAGGTCCTGATCACTTCTGATTAATGTTGGTATTTTCTGTTCAAGTGCAAAGTGAGTGCAGGTCGGTCGGGCAGTGAGGAGGGAGGACACTCCGGCTGGGTCTCAATTCAGGGGCGGCTTCCTTCAGAGGACCCGGTCTAATCCCTTCATCAGTGACTCCAAGTGAACTGTGCCAGATGTAATGAAGTTCCCAAGGGGCAGTGCTGTTATGTGACCTTGACCTTTGACCCCCAGGCACCAAAATCGAATCAATAACCAATCAATCTTTGAGTCCATGTGAAAGTTTGTACCAAATCTGAAGCTGATCTTACGATATCATGTTCAAAAAATCCTAAACATACTTTGTGCGGCTACCGTGACCTTTGTCCACTAACATGTATTCAGGTCATTTATGAGTCAAAGTGAATGTTTGCACCAAATTTGAGGAAATTCCCTCAAAGGATTCTGGAGATATCGTGTTCAGAGCAATGGGACGGACGAACCGAGAGCATGATGCCTGCGGCCACTAGGTGTCGCCAGAGCAGGGGAGGAGGGAGGGAGGAGAAGGAGAAGGAGAGGGGGAGAGAGGAGAGAGAGAGAGAGAGAGAGAGAGAGAGAGAGAGAGAGAGAGAGAGAGAGAGAGAGAGAGCGAGAGAGAGAGAGATGCAGACTGAGTCTCAGCAGCTTCTGTGTATTTGCTCTCGTTCGCTGCCTCAGAGGAAGAAAGAGGAACATTCAGTTGATGGAGGTTCTGTGATGTCACCTGTTCTCAGCAGAGAGCTCCTCCCGTGCTCCAGGAACATCTTCAGAAAGGAAGGACACTCCTGGGTGTAGTAGTACTTAAGATATGCGAGTCGAGCTTTATCCTGATCCCTACTCAGTTTGGTGATGAAACTCTTTGGTGTGGGAGCGATCCACGTCTCTGTCTCCAGGTCCAATGATATGAAGTCGTCTCCATCATAACCCTCCTGATTATAACTATTAACTTCTCCAGTCTCATCGTCCCATTCACATCCGTACATCTTCTGGTAAATGTGAACACCTGAGAGAGAGAGAGATCTGAGCTGTTATCACATCTTCACCACACACACACAGAGACACACACACACACACCTTCTGTAATTGTCATCATAGGTATACTTCAACTATGAGAGACAGAATGAGGAAAAAAATCCAGAAAATCACATTGTCTGATTTTTAAAGAATTTATTTGCAGATTATGGTGGAAAATAAGTATTTGGTCAATAACAAAAGTTCATCTCAATACTTTGTTATATACCCTTTGTTGGCGAAGACAGAGGTCAAACGTTTTCTGTAAGTCTTCACAAGCTTTTCACACACATGTTGCTGGTATCATGCAGATCTCCTCTAGAGCAGTGATGTGTTGGGGCTGTCGCTGGGCAACACGGACTTTCAACTCCCTCCACAGATTTTCTATGGGGTTGAGATCTGGAGACTGGCTAGGCCACTCCAGGACCTTGAAATGCTTCTTACGAAGCCACTCCTTCGTTGCCCGGGCGGTGTGTTTGGGATCATTGTCATGCTGAAAGACCCAGCCACGTTTCATCTTCAATGCCCTTGCTGATGGAAGGATGTTTTCACTCAAAATCTCACGATACATGGCCCCATTCATTCTTCCCTTTACACGGATCAGTCGTCCTGGTCCCCTTGCAGAAAAACAGCCCCAAAGCATGATGTTTCCACCCCCATGCTTCACAGTAGGTATGGTGTTCTTTGGATGCAACTCGGCATTCTTTCTCCTCCAAACACGACGAGTTGAATTTTTACCAAAAAGTTCTATTTTGATTTCATCTGACCATATGACATTCTCCCAATCCTCTTCTGGATCATCCAAATGCTCTCTAGCAAACTTCAGACGGGCCTGGACATGTACTGGCTTAAGCAGGGGGACACGTCTGGCACTGCAGGATTTGAGTCCCTGGCGGCGTAGTGTGTTACTGATGGTAGCCTTTGTTACTTTGGTCCCAGCTCTCTGCAGGTCATTCACTAGGTCCCCCCCGTGTGGTTCTGGGATTTTTGTTCACCGTTCTTGTGATCATTTTGACCCCACGGGGTGAGATCTTGCGTGGAGCCCCAGATCGAGGGAGATTATCAGTGGTCTTGTATGTCTTCCATTTTCTAATAATTGCTCCCACAGTTGATTTCTTCACACCAAGCTGCTTACCTATTGCAGATTAAGTCTTCCCAGCCTGGTGCAGGTCTACAGTTTAGTTTGTGGTGTCCTTTGAAAGCTCTTTGGTCTCGGCCATAGTGGAGTTTGGACTGTGACTGTTTGAGGTTGTGGACAGGTGTCTTTTATACTGATAACGAGTTCAAACAGGTGCCATTAATACAGGTAACGAGTGGAGGACAGAGGAGCCTCTTGAAGAAGTTACAGGTCTGTGAGAGACACACATCTGGCGTGTTTGTAGGTGACCAAATACTGATTTTACCGAGGAATTTACCAATTAATTCATTACAAATCCTACAATGTGATTTCCTGGATTCTTTCCCCCCATTCTGTCTCTCATAGTTGAAGTGTACCTATGATGAAAATTACAGGCATCTCTCATCTTTTTAAGTGGGAGAACTTGCACAATTGGTGGCTGACTAAATACTTTTTTGCCCCACTGTATTCCTGTAGCATCAAACTAGAACCTCCCTCAGTAGAACACAACCCTCCCCCGAGGCCCAACTGTCACTCATAATCATCAGTCCCCTAAACGTGTCTTCTTTGTTTCATCAAGATTCGCGAGTTTCTCTCTGAAAATCAAGGAAAACGTTGAAAAGCCCAAAGAGATAAAAGCTGTTCCTGGATCAGCCCCTGATCTGCTCCTGAGTTTCATGAGTTCTTCTCTGACCCACAACACATCCTTCCACAGAGTTTACTGATAACAACTAATTCACAGTTGTTGATCTTTATTATTTTCTGCTGATCATAAGTTAAATGTCTTTTCCAGCACTACAGTATATAAACGTCTTCTGGCTTTGACTCTGTGTTTGGGTGAATCTCCTCTAACGTGTAATTCTCTGCTGTGTTTATTACTTTGTGGACACACTGTGGTCAGCACAGGGACGTTCATCTGTGGCTCTGCTGTTTGTTTTATAGATTTAAGGTTCAAACTAATCATTCTGGTTGATTATGTATTTTTTTAATTAATCAGATACTTGTTTAAACTGAAAATATCAGAAAGTAGTGAAAATGTTTATGTGTGTGAGTGAGATTGTACATGTGTGTTTGTGTGAGTGTGCATGTGCGTTTTGGTGTGTGAGAGTAATTGTGTGTGTGTGTGATTGTTGGTACGTGTTTATGTGTGTGAGAGTGTGAGAGAGAGTGTGTGTATGTGTGTGTGTTGTGTTATTATTAGAGAGTGAAATGTAAACAAACCTCCAGTTTGGTTGAAGCGTTCCTTTAAGTTTTCGATGTAGTATTTGAACCTCTGCTGGTAACCAAAAGCACGCTGAGTCTGACTCTCCCAGAACTGTGCATCATTTGCGTTTAACATCCAGTCCTGTTTGGGTTCTGCTTTCTTTGTGTTGCTGTCATAGTGAATCACCTGAACGTCATCAACCAAACCAACAGCCACAAACTCTGGAAGGTTTAGGACTTGAGAGGACCCAGTGTAGAAAAGCTTCAGAGAGTGAATCCCTGCAAGAAAAAGTTCAAGTCCTGACTTTAGTTTTCAGACTGTTTTATAAATCACTCAGAGTCAAGAAGACATGAAGCACATTCGAGACAACTTCAGCTGTTGTGAGGTAAACAAACACAAAAACACATTCACAGATCAAACGTCTGCTCCAGAGTCCAGACTCTCTTTACTTTGAATATTCTGCTACGTCTTCAAAATGGATTCAATCTAACGACTCAAATGTTTAATATTAGAAAATAATATTTTCTACTGCAGAGTATTTAATGTGAAGTGAAAACTACTTCAATTTCCAGTTAGTCAATGAGACTTTTATTCTTAAAGTCCTCAAATAGTTGGTTTCTCTCTCTTTGTATATCAATATATATTTATCCATATACACACATATACATTTATACTGGACCCAGTTAACAAAACAAAGTGGGACATTGTTACAGGAAGGGCTTGAGTATTTTTTAAATGTATAGACTCAGAAAACATTTCACAACAATAACAACATGACAACATGTTCATGAGGTTGTCAACAACATTTCTGATTCAGATCCATCGACTGAAAATAATTCATCTGTATGTTTGGCTCTGATTCCTAAGATGTCAAAGTCAAATACTTATGACAAAGACATGTAATTGAGACTTGATGTTTCAATGTTGAACACAAGCTTCATTATAAATAACTATAAATCTGATGCGTCCAAACAGAACTTGAATCAAGAAAATAAACGTGTGGTTTTTTAAATACATTTTTTTAAATGTAAAGATAAATGCACATCTTCTTTGTTTATTCTGTAAAAATACACTTGGTGCATGTGAGCAAACATAAAGGCTGAAACCTTCATATCTGTGACAGACTCACATCAAGCAGTCGGGCGTCAGTGCAGATGTTATCACATTAGAAAGTATTAACACACATCTGTCATGTATTCATCATGGAGGCAGCCTCGTCCTGATTCTGTCTCCTGCTTCTTTTCACTGACGTCATTTACATTAGAGATGAATTTGTGTTTTGTGTCAGTAACAATGTGTGTTGATTGTGTTGGAGGAGGAGGTCACATTGATAACAGATCATTAATTAGTAATATCTCATGTCAGTGATGTTACTCACGGTCTTCATCAGACTAAATGATGTGGAACATTGTACCAACAAAGCAGGAAGCTGTTTGTCCTCAGCAGCTTCCGGTTACTGTGGAAACAGCGCCATCTACTGACTACAATAACAAACCCAAACCTGAGTCGTCGCCATATTTGTCAGTTTACACAGTTTAGATGAATAACTGAGGTGTTTGAGGCGCTGGGAGATGAATCATAAATAATTAAAATAATTTTAAAATATACATATTTACATAAATAACAGTCTTGATTCATATCAACAGACTGAACCTTTTATTTCTTCACAACTTTTTATAAACCAACATGAGACACATCATGAACAACTAAGTCTGAAATAATAAAGTTCATAATGCACGAGACAAGAAACTCACACACCAGAGTAAGAAGTCAAATAACGGTCAGGATCCAAAGAAAGAAAAGTCCCTGTTCAGTTGATCTTTTCATAAATAGAATATAATCTTTCCTTCTTACATGAGATCGATGACATTCACTGACATGAACTTTTAAATCGTGTCTTTGAAACGTTATTAAACTTCTAACATCTGCAACGAAGGAACCAAACATCAAACATTACAATAGACCTCAAATCATTTTAGTGTCTTTTAAAAACACGGAGCATTTTTCCTTTCACTTCAAATCGACCAAACACAATCAGATAAAGTAGAAACGTGGACTTTAACTCACGTGCCGTCGCGCTGTGTGCTCCTGCCAGTAGAAGCAGGGACAGCACAGGGAACATGGTGAGCGGTGGTGGATTCCTCTTTGCTGGGATGAAGGTAGATGAGCTCTTCTCTCCACAGAGAGACGGACTGTGGAGACAAGAGACGGAACCAGGGGAGACGAGGACACACTGGGAGGCGGGGACATCCTCTGAGCCAATGGGAATTGAGGATCAGCCTCTGCGTCACTTAAAACTGGGTAAAGGCAAAGTGAAAGTAAAGATCTGCTCGTGACGATGTGTTTGTAGAGTGAGTGTGAGCGAGAGATCAGTGGATCTGATAATGAAAACACACTCAATCACAAAGTGGTTTTACACACGACTACAAAAACAACTGTTTAATAATAATAATGAGATTATTAAAGACAGCAGCAAATCAAACATGAGAATTTACTTCATAATAAAACCACCACAATCATTTTCTTGTCATGTGTAAAATGTCTTTGTCGTTTTCCTGTTGAGAGTCACAGGTTTGACCAAACAGCTTTTTCCTTGCTGCTCTTTCAGGTCAAATCCACATCAGTTTATTCTCTGGGACAAAAATGAACATTTGAACTTTCACAGATGTGTTGAACTTTTCTACACGTTGAATCACAAAGAGGCAGAAATCCCAGAGATCATCAGAAACTTTATTAAAAACAGAATTACAAAAGGAATGAAACAGCAAAGCAGCTTAATTTAACATTTATTTATAAAAACACAAGAAGAAAAATTGAGCCTCAACGTTCAGTTTCCACACTGTAAAAATGAAAACTTGAAATTGTGTTACTGCGATTTCTAAATATAATCAACAGAGATTATTTAATGGATTTGTAAACGTATTTGCTTCAACTAACTTTACTAAGTTAAATTTGTAAAGTTGCTGAAGTTAAGTTGGCAAAACACAAAATGGTACGTTTGTGATATGACACGTCTCCTGTCTCCTCAGGGGAAACGTGACCTAACGTCATGAAGGTGAGTGTTTAGCTTGAATACAGGACAGAAATTCTGGTTCTGCAGCTGCATGTTTAGGCGGCTGTGGCTCAGGAGGTAGACCGGATCGTCCACTAACCAGAGGAGCACAGGTTCGATCCCCAGCTACTCCAGTCCGCATGCCCAAGTGTCCATAAGAAAGACACAGAACGTTAAAACTACCCCTGACAGCTTCGTGGACACTGTGAGTGAGTGAGTACGGTGAAGTGTCTGAGTGGTCAACAAGGGTGTCTATATATGTATATTTAGATTTGTATTATTTAAATGATTTTACAAGGATGCCCCAACACCAGGAATATAAATCTGTAACTACGAGGATCTTTAAATTAACTGCATGTGAACAGTGTTGTGATACTTTCATTGTTTTTGAAAATGTGTTTTACTTCACTCCAGGTAAAGAAAAAGTAATAATCCTCATTTGATTTACCAATATTTAAACAAACATTAATCAGAGGGAAGTTTACATTTCTTATTTTTAACTAAAAGATCAAATTTAATCGACGCCACCATTTCTTTTCTTCATATTTGTCAGTTGTGTTGTTTGTATTTGAATTAATGTCTGACCCTGAATATCACTTTATGATTTGAGTGATGAATAATCAATGAGTTCCCAGCGTAAGGGGGAAACTATGGTGACACTGCTTCTCGTCCATGAACCTGAAGAGAGAAGAAAGAAAGAAAAATGAAATGTTCAGTTCCACAAAGCCACGTATTTTATGTATTTACAGTATCGAGACCTAATATTTCCATGATTCTCTCAGTGAAATTAAAGTTTACTCAGAAAAAATACACTAATCTTAACTTGATAAGCCCTAAATATTGGGTTTATTAACATTTGAATTGTTGTGTCGCTGCTGATATTTGAGTTTTAAGTCAACATTGAATCTGTCCTATTAACGTGAAGGTTTCTGATCTGAGCCTTGCTCTCAGCAGATTGTTTTATTTCTAATTAAAACAGAGGTTTTACACATGATCACACATATGTTACTTTGCACTTAGTTTGAGGCAGTTTTGTTGAACAGATGAAGCAACTCACTGTGTTCAGGAGGACGTCTCACTCGGAGAATTAGAACCTTGTTCATCTGATCTCAGCGGCTGTGAGGCAACTGGATCTTTTACAGCTGTGAGATCAGAAACACACCGTTAGTCCATCCTCCTCTGAACAGACACTTTTATTACAAACCACCAACACTGCAGGGAACCGTCCTGAAAACTCTCTTCAGCACAAAATCAACCCTATCTAATCTACAGAGGGTTTACTAGAGTCCTGCACTGGGTCAGGTTCCTGTGGGGAGCCTCATATCCATTGAAATAAATATGGGCAGTAGTGTAGACAAGGCCTGAGGGAACAGTTGTGGCAAATTTGATGAAATTCCCTCGAGGCATTCCTGAGATATCGTGTTCACAAGATGGGGACGAACGGATGAACAGCCTGAAAACATAACGCCTCCCTGACTGTGGCCGGTGTGGACCAGTACAAAGTGGACCAGTACAAAGTGGACCAGTACAAAGTGGACCAGTACAAAGTGGACCAGTACAAAGTGGACCAGTACAAAGTGGACCAGTACAAAGTGGACCAAAGAGGTGTTGGGGGTGTTTTATCAAACTGGACATGTTAGTACTTTCAGCTGCTGTGCAAACGTGAGTTACATTGGGCTGAAATAAAAAGAAAATACAAATGATTTCAGTTATTACAGTAAAAACACAAACAGGATTGTTTCATGTTTTTCTCGAGTGGCGATCCTCCTCAAACGATCGACAACATACTGTCACTTCTCATTGTTTGTGTGCTGGACGCTGTGTGCAGAGCTTTTTATAAACAGTCTGTGGTGCAGAGGGAAGTTAGAAAACTCCGTGTGAACCCTGCAGCTCTTGAAACAGATGTTGGTGTGTGAGGAACTGAAGTTTGTTTCGTGAGGTTTGATCTGAATGAGCATTAATTAGAAAGTCTCAAATCAAAACACCAGAAAAATATTGGACAAAGCTTCTGTGTTGGTCTCTCACCTTTCTTCCTCCTGTACACGATGAGTCCAATGACAGCGCTGACGACAGCGAGAGCGAGAACGACCACCACAGCGATGATGATGATGGTGGTCACGTCGGTGGGCTTCACTGTTGAGCGGAATAAAAAAACAAAGCATCACAACCTGAACAGATGAAGCAGGTTGGACGACAAGAATCTCCCTGAACCACAATCCTGTCCTGAGGAATGGAGCCACGGTAACGAGGTCCCGCCGATACACATGCTCTGTCAATCACGAGCTGTTTTATAGCATCAATCAGCGACCGAGACTCTTTGGCTTCACCTTTGAGGAGCCGTCATGTCGTCCATCTTTATTTACAGTCAGTGGTTGAAATGGTTATAAACTGCCTGAAGAAATGTCCCTAAATGTCTGTTGTTGCTCGAGGGAAAGAACGAGAGATTTGTTTGTTTTTTCTGCTTCATTAATTCTGTAGAATAAAAGTTTTCATATCAAACATCCGCCCTGATCCCAGTGTGTCTGTGAAAGGCTCACATCGGACCAATGATAAATCAGTCTGGCTCGAGTTGAGACCTGCAGAAACACTTCATGGAATAAAATCATACAAGTCAATTTAAACATTTATAAATGTGTAAATATCATTGATCAGTAATGATAATAATAATAGTAATAAAATCCTCAGACACTGTTGCAGACACATTCAAACTAACTTAATTTGTCAGGGTCACATGATGATGAAGGGGGGGCACATGCACTGGTTTAACACTGATCTAAATGTATTTATATACATTGATGAAATAAAACTTCTCCTGCTTCACATCAGCCAACATGACCTGCAGGACTGTTGTTGTAGATGAAATATGAGTTTCCCAGCGTCACCACTGGTTCCAGTCTCACCTCTGTTGGACTCGACTGAGTCTTTGTCCAGTTTGGTGACGATGTCCTCCTTCACACCAGAGATCTGGAACACACAGTCGTACCTCCTCCAGTCTTCAGGGGAGATGGATGAAACCTTCAGGTCAGCGCTCGTCTGGAAGGTCCCGTCATGGTTGGGGAGGACCTCTCCGAAGTCCACGTCCTCATGAAGCTCCTCCCCGTCTTTCCTCCAGAACAACATGACGCTGTCGGGGTAGAAACCTGTAGCGTGGCAGCTGACTGGAGAGGAGGGAGACTTCTGGAGGAGAGAAATCGTGGGAAGCTCTGGGGAGGATAAAGAAAGACAGTTTATGGGTTATTATAATGTATTGCAAACTAATAACATCATTCCTGTTTGATTCCATTTATTTGCATTAGTCATGTCTGTTAATATACGAGACAAGTGAACAAACTGAGATGTGAGAGACAGAGGCTGAAGTGATGCAAAGACACTGGGCTGGACGATATGACGTAAAAGTAATATCACAGTATTTATGAAGTAATCTTCCTGTAGTGGACAGGTCCTGATCACTTCTGATTAATGTTGGTATTTTCTGTTAAAGTGCAAAGTGAGTGCAGGTCGGTCGGGCAGTGAGGAGGGAGGACACTCCGGCTGGGTCTCAATTCAGGGGCGGCTTCCTTCAGAGGACCCGGTCTCATCCCTTCATCAGTGACTCCAAGTGAACTGTGCCAGATGTAATGAAGTTCCCGAGGGGCAGTGCTATTATGTCACATTCACAGTAACATGAGGTCACTGTGACCTTGACCTTTGACCTCCAGGCACCAAAATCGAATCAATAACCAATCAATCTTTGAGTCCATGTGAAAGTTTGTACCAAATCTGAAGCTGATCTTACGATATCATGTTAAAAAAAACATAAACATACTTTGTGCGGCTACCGTGACCTTGACCTTTGACTACTAAAATCAAGTGAGTTAATCCTTGAGTCAAAGTGAATGTTTGATCCAAATTTGAGGAAATTCCCTCAAAGCATTCTGGAGATATCATGTTCAGAGCAATGGGACGGACGACCAGAGAGCATGATGCCTGCGGCCACTAGGTGTCGCCAGAGCAGGGGAGGAGGGAGGGAGGAGAAGGAGAAGGAGAGGGGGAAAGAGAGAGAGAGAAGAGAGAGAGAGAGAGAGAGAGAGTGATGCAGACTGAGTCTCAGCAGCTTCTGTGTATTTGCTCTCGTTCGCTGCCTCAGAGGAAGAAAGAGGAACATTCAGTTGATGGAGGTTCTGTGATGTCACCTGTTCTCAGCAGATAGCTCCTCCCCTGCTCCAGGAACATCTTCAGTAAGGAAGGACACTCCTGGAGGTAGAAGTTCTTAAAATATGCGAGTCGAGCTTTATTCTGATCCCACTTCAGTTTGGTGAAAACACTCTTTGGTGTTGGAGCGATCCACGTCTCTGTCTCCAGGTCCAATGATATGAAGTCTTCTCCATCATAACCATACTGACTATAGCCTTTAACTTCTCCAGTCTCATCGTCCCATTCACATCCCTGCATCCGCTGGTAAATGTGAACACCTGAGAGAGAGACAGAGATCTGAGCTGTTATTATCACATCTTCACACACACACACACACACACACACAACACACACAAACACACACACACACACACAGAGACACACACACACAAAGAGACACACACAGAGAGACAGACAGACACACACACACAATCTCTCTCCCACACACACACTCTCACGCACACACACACAGACACAAACACACACACAGAGACACACAATCTCTCTCTCTCTCACACACACTAACACACACTCTCACGCAAACGCACACAGACACAAACACACACACACTCTCGCGCACACACACACACACTCTCATGCACACAGACACACACAAACACATATTTCTGTAGAATCAAACTAGAACCTCCCTCAGTAGAACACAAACCTCCCCTGAGGCCCAACTGTCACTCATAATCATCAGTCCCCTAAACGTGTTTTCTTTGTTTCATCAAGATTCGCGAGTTTCTCTCTGAAAATCAAGGAAAACGTTGAAAACCCAAAGAGATAAAAGCTGTTCCTGGATCAGCCCCTGATCTGCTCCTGAGTTTCATGAGTTCTTCTCTGACCCACAACACATCCTTCCACAGAGTTTACTGATAACAACTAATTCACAGTTGTTGATCTTTATTATTTTCTGCTGATCAAGTCATAAGTTAAATGTCTTTTCCAGCACTACAGTATATAAATGTCTTCTGGCTTTGACTCTGTGTTTGGGTGAATCTCCTCTAACGTGTAATTCTCTGCTGTGTTTATTACTTTGTGGACACACTGTGGTCAGCACAGGGACGTTCATCTGTGGCTCTGCTGCTTGTTTTATAGATTTAAGGTTCAAACTAATCATTCTGGTTCATTATGTATTTTTTTAATTAATCAATTACTTGTTTAAACTGAAGAAAATATCAGAAAGTAGTGAAAATGTTTATGTGTGTGAGTGCGTTTGTGTGAGTGTGCGTGTGATTGTGTGTTTTGGTGTGTGAGAGTAATTGTGTGTGTGTGTGATTGTGGGTGCGTGTTTTTGTGTGTGAGAGTGTGAGAGAGAGTGTGTGTATGTGTGTGTGTTGTGTTATTATTAGAGAGTGAAATGTAAACAAACCTCCAGTTTGGTTGAAGCGTTCCTTTAATATTTCCATGTTGTATTTGAACCACTGCTGTTGACCAAAAGCACGCTGAGTCTGACTCTCCCAGAACTGTGCATCATTTGCGTTTAACATCCAGTCCTGTTTGGGTTCTGCTTTCTTTGTGTTGCTGTCATAGTGACCTATCTGAACGTCATCAACCAAAACAACAGCCACAAACTCTGGAAGGTTTGGGACTTGAGAGGACGCAGTGAGAAATACTTCAGAGAGTGAATCCCTGCAAGAAAAAGTTCAAGTCCTGACTTTAGTTTTCAGACTGTTTTATAAATCACTGAGAGTCAAGAAGACATGAAGCACATTCAAGACAACTTCAGCTGTTGTGAGGTAAACAAACACAAAAACACATTCACAGATCAAACGTCTGCTCCAGAGTCCAGACTCTCTTTACTTTGAATATTCTGCTACGTCTTCAAAATGGATTCAATCTAACGACTCAAATGTTTAATATTAGAAAATAATATTTTCTACTGCAGAGTATTTAATGTGAAGTGAAAACTACTTCAATTTCCAGTTAGTCAATGAGACTTTTATTCTTAAAGTCCTCAAATAGTTGGTTTCTCTCTCTTTGTATATCAATATATATTTATCCATATACACACATATACATTTATACTGGACCCAGTTAACAAAACAAAGTGGGACATTGTTACAGGAAGGACTTGAGTATTTTTTAAATGTATAGACTCAGAAAACATTTGACAACAATAACAATATGACAACATGTTCATGAGGTTGTCAACAACATTTCTGATTCAGATCCATCGACTGAAAATAATTCATCTGTATGTTTGGCTCTGATTCCTAAGATGACAAAGTCAAATACTTATGACAAAGACATGTAATTGAGACTTAATGTTTCAATGTTGAACATAAGCTTCATTATAAATAACTATAAATCTGATGATGCGTCCAAACAGAACTTGAATCAAGAAAATAAAATGTATGGGTTTTTTTTATACATTTTTTTAAATGTAAAGATAAATGCACATCTTCTTTGTTTATTCTGTAAAAACACACTTGGTGCATGTGAGCAAACATAAAGGCTGAAACCTTCATATCTGTGACAGACTCACATCAAGCAGTCGGGCGTCAGTGCAGATGTTATCACATTAGAAAGTATTAACACACATCTGTCATGTATTCATCATAGAGGCAGCCTCGTCCTGATTCTGTCTCCTGCTTCTTTTCACTGACGTCATTTACATTAGAGATGAATTTGTGTTTTGTGTCAGTAACAATGTGTGTTGATTGTGTTGGAGCAGGAGGTCACGTTGATAACAGATCATTAATTAGTAATATCTCATGTCAGTGATGTTACTCACGGTCTTCATCAGACTAAATGATGTGGAACATTGTGCCAACAAAGCAGGAAGCTGTTTGTCCTCAGCAGCTTCCTGTTACTATGGAAACAGCGCCATCTACTGACTACAATAAAAAAAACAAAACCTGAGTCGTTGCAATATTTGTCAGTTTACACAGTTTAGATGAATAACTGAGGTGTTTGAGTCGCTGGGAGATGAATCATAAATAATTAAAATAATTTTAAAATATATATATTTACATAAATAACAGTCTTGATTCATATCAACAGACTGAACCTTTTATTTCTTCACAACTTTTTATAAACCAACATGAGACACATCATGAATAACTAAGTCTGAAATAATAAAGTTCATAATGTGCACGAGACAAGAAACTCACACACCAGAGTAAGAAGTCAAGTAACGGTCAGGATCCAAAGAAAGAAAAGTCCCTGTTCAGTTGATCTTTTCAGAAATAGAATATAATCTTTCCTTCTTACATGAGATCGATGACATTCACTAACATGAACTTTTAAATCATGTCTTTGAAACGTTATTAAACTTCTAACATCTGCAACGAAGGAACCAAACATCAAACATTACAATAGACCTTAAATCATTTTAGTGTCTTTTCAAAACACGGAGCATTTTTCCTTTCACTTCAAATCGACCAAACACAATCAGATAAAGTAGAAACGTGGACTTTAACTCACGTGCCGTCGCGCTGTGTGCTCCTGCCAGTAGAAGCAGGGACAGCACAGGGAACATGGTGAGCGGTGGTGGATTCCTCTTTGCTGGGATGAAGGTAGATGAGCTCTTCTCTGCACAGAGAGACGGACTGTGGAGAAAAGAGACGGAAACCAGGTGAGACGAGGACAAACTGGGAGGCGGGACATCCTCTGAGCCAATGGGAATTGAGGATCAGCCTCTGCGTCACCTAAAACTGGGTAAAGGCAAAGTGAAAGTAAAGATCTGCTCGTGACGATGTGTTTGTAGAGTGAGTGTGAGCGAGAGATCAGTGGATCTGATAATGAAAACACACTCAATCACAAAGTGGTTTTACACACGACTACAAAAACAACTGTATAATAATAATAATGAGATTATTAAAGACAGCAGCAAATCAAACATGAGAAATTTACTTCATAATAAAACCACCACAATCATTTTCTTGTCATGTGTAAAATGTCTTTGTCATTTTCCTGTCGAGAGTCACAGGTTTGACCAAAGAGCTTTTTCCTTGCTGCTCTTTCAGGTCAAATCCACATCAGTTTATTCTCTGGGACAATAATGAACATTTGAACTTTCACAGATGTGTTGAACTTTTCTACACGTTGAATCACAAAGAGGCAGAAATCCCAGAGAACATCAGAGACTTTATTAAAAAACAGAATTACAAAAGGAATGAAACAGCAAAGCAGCTTAATTTAACATTTATCTATAAAAACCAAACACAAGAAGAAATTGTGTTACTGCGATTTCTAAATATAATCAACAGAGATTATTTAATGGATTTGTAAACGTATTTGCTTCAACTAACTTAAATAAGTTAAATTTGTAAAGTGGCTGAAGTTAAGTTGGCAAAACACAAAATGGTACGTTTGTGATATGACACGTCTCATGTCTCCTCAGGGGAAACGTGACCTAACGTCATGAAGGTGAGTGTTTAGCTTGAATACAGGACAGAAATTCTGGTTCTGCAGTTGCATGTTTTGGTGGCTGTGGCTCAGGAGGTAGACCGGATCGTCCACTAACCAGAGGAGCACAGGTTCGATCCCCAGCTGCTCCAGTCCGCATGCCCAAGTGTCCATAAGCAAGACACAGAACGCTAAAACTACTCCTGACAGCTTCGTGGACAATGTGTGTGATTGACGTGTGACAGAATAAACACTGAATGAGTGAGTGAATGTGACTGAGTGAGTACGGTGAAGTGTCTGAGTGGTCAACACGACGATATCAATGTGTTCAGATGTTCACATGGAGAACATCACTGCTCAGGGTGATCAACTTCACGTCTGCATGTGGAATAAACTGCTTGAATCCTCCGGAGCCTGACGAGCAGGGACACTAGAACTCGCAGCTTTGAGAAAATGTGAAGTTATTAAACTTACGAAAGATAAGTTCAGTGATTTTGCGCTGTTCGAACCTTTTCATTTTTGCAGTGTAAATGTTAACAAGGCTAAAACAGAAAAGTCCCTAAAAACTAACAGGAAATATTAACAGAACATTTCATATGAGATACTTAAAACATCCCACAACCCTTTGATAATCTCCACTAAAAAAAACTTATGAAGGTTAAGAACACAGCAAAGCATGAATATGACCAAACAAAACAAAACAAGCAACTCTGGATTAATTCATTTCTTGTTCAGGCCAAATTAGAAATAAAATCTGAATATTTACACATCTGGAAAACTACTTTTGTACTGACACTCGTGTTGTGTGTCCGTGTGTGACAACAACTCACCATTGTGTGTAATTTGATGTTACATCATATAAATCATGAATCAGTATATTTCCTGGAAAATGAAATTGAATCATGAACTGGATGATTTGTGTCTGAGTCGAATTATCAACACAGTGATGATGGACAACTTTCTGAAAGTGTCAAAGTGACCTGCAGTAATCTGAGCAGCGACAGACAAAGAGCTGCTGCTGGACTCACAAAGAGACGTTCTCCTGTTTGTTCAAAGCTCAGTGAAGCTCGACCGTCTGCAGAACCACAACTAGAGAATCAGCTGTTGTCGTCCCGATCAACAAGGTCACTCACGCGGACGAGTCCCAGCCGCAGCTGCTACAGAATCGCCTGTTTATTTGAATTCTATTAACATTGATTGCATCACTTGTCCAAATCACAGCAGATTCAACGCTGCACTTCCTCGGGCCCTTAACAACACACAGGTCACACTGCATGGAAAGAAGTATTTGTGTCAGATACTGTCGCTGCGAATTTCGGTGGAATTTCAGGTTAACGGCTGTTCACAGGAATCTGCAGGCAGCACAGAAAACTGCCAGTAACTGCCGGGAATTGACGCGGGGTTCCAGTTTCTGGCAGTTTTACAAGCCTGAGAACGTTGGGAGGTGACCCCCCTGCTCCTCAGCCTAGGGGAGGCTTCCCCATGTTAATGACAATGCTGTGAGCTTTACAAATGCAAATCAGGATAGTTTCACGCAGATGTGCAGAGGTAACACCTTTTTCTAAAAGGTACTAACTAAGGTACCAACTCAAATATCTGGCGTAAGTACACCAGGCTTAAAATAAATATAAAATCTGAAATTGTAGCTTATATAGATTTCCCTTATGAATTACATTGTATACCATGAGCAAAGGTCAATGCTATAAAAAAAATTAGAAACCACTGTACAGTTTTCTAAGAGAAGTCTTAGTGCATTCAACTCTGAGGGTACAAACACAGAACAGCAAGAATCATGTAAGTACATTAACTTAACACCAGAAAGAATAAACTGGTCCTCAGTCACATACTCATCCCATATAAATGTAAAGTACCATTTAAAAACTGTTATAACGGCTGCTTCAAAAGTGAAAAGGTCATTTGTGAAGTTTTACTCTGAAAACGTCACACTCAGCTACATGCCACGTCACCCGTTAACGTCAACGCGGTAGAGGGCTGGTCCCATCCAGTTGCTAAAAGAAGAAGAGAGCATCGAGTGCTTGAGCAGAACGAGTGCATGTTTAAATGTGTACGAACTGCTTCAACTCAAGAGTTTGTTCTCGTTAAGTTTTTTCATAAACGTGACTTTTTGTCCCGTTGTATTTAAAAGGAAACAGCCCGTCTCTTCACACCTCTGAGGCAAATGGCCGGCGCCACGAAGCGGAGCGAGGGTAAGATAAAGAAGAGCCGCGCTGTGCTGTATAAAATACATTCTCCAGGTTACTTTATCTGATCGATTTCATCGTTGTGTTTTCACAGCCTGAGCCCCCCCCCCCCCCCCCCCCCCCCCACACACACACACACACAGGCAGTCACTGCACATTAGGCCGAGACTCTAGCTGCAAGTCCGGATTTGCAGTGTGGAAAATGACGCCATTGTCTGTAAGTAACTGTTTAGTAAATGTTTTGTTTTTTTTACTGTGGATCTTCCAACGGTGATGTAGCGAGGCTATTTCCGTTTATTAATAATATACTCATGTTACTCATTTAGTTTTCCAGCTGCCTGTACTATGACGTACTAAGACGTACTAAGAGCCAGGATGAAGGAACTTCCCGTACATCCAACCGGACCTTGCAGCTCTTGCAGCAGCATTGAGAAGTTCAGGAGTCGACGGAGAAGAAAGTGGGTAAGATACGATTCATTAGATCATGTTTCAGTTACATGTGTAGGTGTAGGTTGTCATTGAACTGTGCTAATTGTACTGATTGTGTTTACAGCTGATTGAAGCGGGACAGATGACATGGATCCATCCTGCCACAGCCAGGAGCTCACCGACCTGTGTGCCACACTTCAAAGAAGACTGGAAGCTACACTGAATCTCACAGCTACACCACAGACGTCTACACACTGGAGCAGACTCGGACAGAGTCCCACAAAGAACTTATGACCCAGAGGCGGCAAAGAGACATTTCAAGCTTCACCTGATTAGTTTTTCACTGGCTAGGCCAGTTGGGTTTTTACATTATTTGTGCTGTATGTAAATAAAGCTTTGACTCAACATATACCTTGTTGTTTTTTTCCCTCTACAATATGTTCAATATATAACAACAAGCATCACATGAATGAATGTATAGTCTTCAGTAACTGCAGTGCTTTTGGTAAAGGCTTACTAATAATTAATCATTTATATAAATTAATAATAAATATATAATATATAAATTATTAGTAATAATAACTATATATTCATTATTATTAATATTGTGTTGGAGGGGTTTACCCACGTGTGTATTATAATGACCCAGGGTGACCGATAGCAAAAGATCTACCAGCCAATCACAAGTGACTTTTCGTTTCAAAGGTCTGATAATGTCTGACCTTGAATATCAGTTTATGATTTGAGTGATGAATAATCAATGAGTTCCCAGCGTAAGGGGGAGACTGTGGTGACACTGCTTCTCGTCCATGAACCTGAAGAGAGAAGACAGAAAGAAAAATGAAATGTTCAGTTCCACAAAGCCACGTATTTTATGTATTTACAGTATCGAGACCTAATATTTCCATGATTCTCTCAGTGACATTAAAGTTTACTCAGAAAAGATACACTAATCTTAACTTGATAAGCCCTAAATATTGGGTTTATTAACATTTGAATTGTTGAGTCACTGCTGATATTTGAGTTTTAATTCAACATTTAATCTGTCCTATTAACGTGAAGGTTTCTGATCGGTGCCTTGCTCTCAGCAGATTGTTTTATTTCTAATTAAAACAGAGGTTTTACACATGATCACACATATGTTACTTTGCACTTAGTTTTGAGGCAGTTTTGTTGAACAGATGAAGCAACTCACTGTGTTCAGGAGGACGTCTCACTCGGAGAATTAGAACCTTGTTCATCTGATCTCAGCGGCTGTAAAGCAACTGGATCTGTTCCAGCTGTGAGGTCAGAAACACACCGTTAGTCCATCCTCCTCTGAACAGACACTTTTATTACAAACCACCAACACTGCAGGGAACAGACCTGAAAACTCTCTTCAGCACAAAATCAACCCTATCTAATCTACAGAGGGTTTACTAGAGTCCTGCACTGGGTCAGGTTCCTGTGGGGAGCCTCATATCCATTGAAATAAATATGGTCAGTAGTGTAGACAAGGCCTGAGGGAACAGTTGTGGCAAATTTGATGAAATTCCCTCGAGGCATTCCTGAGATATCGTGTTCACAAGATGGGGACGAACGGATGAACAGCCTGAAAACATAACGCCTCCCTGACTGTCGCCGGTGTGGACCAGTACAAAGTGGACCAGTACAAAGTGGACCAGTACAAAGTGGACCAGTACAAAGTGGACCAAAGAGGTGTTGGGGGTGTTTTATCAAACTGGACATGTTAGTACTTTCAGCTGCTGTGCAAACGTGACGTGATGTCCTCATAAAGCACGTTAGTATAAAAAGAAAACAGAATAGAAATATAAGTTGTACTTACCAGGTGAGGTACATTGGGCTGAAATAAAAAGAAAATACAAATGATTTCAGTTATTACAGCAAAAACACAAACAGGATTGTGTCATGTTTTTCTCGAGTGGCGATCCTCCTCAAACGATCGACAACATACTGTCACTTCTCATTGTTTGTGTGCTGGACGCTGTGTGCAGAGCTTTTCATAAACAGTCTGTGGTGCAGAGGGAAGTTAGAAAACTTTGTGTGAACCCTGCAGCTCTTGGAACAGATGTTGGTGTGTGAGGAACTGAAGTTTGTTTCATGAGGTTTGATCTGAACGAGCATTAATTAGAAAGTCTCAAATCAAAACACCAGAAAAATATTGGACAAAGCTTCTGTGTTGGTCTCTCACCTTTCTTCCTCCCGTACACGATGAGTCCAATGACAGCGCTGACGACAGCGAGAGCGAGAACGATGATGATGATGGTGGTGGTCACGCTGATGGTGGTCACGTCGGTGGGCTTCACTGTTGAGTGGAATAAAAGAACAAAGCATCACAACCTGAACAGATGAAGCAGGTTGGACGACAAGAATCTCCCTGAACCACAATCCTGTCCTGAGGAATGGAGCCACAGTAACGAGGTCCCGCCGATACACATGCTCTGTCAATCATGCTCTGTCAATCACGAGCTGTCAATCATGACATGTCACCATGTTTTTATAGCATCAATCAGCGACCGAGACGCTTTGGCTTCACCTTTGAGGAGCCGTCATGTCGTCCATCTTTATTTACAGTCAGTGGTTGAAATGGTTATAAACTGCCTGAAGAAATGTCCCTAAATGTCTGTTGTTGCTCGAGGGAAAGAACGAGAGATTTGTTTGTTTTTTCTGCTTCATTAATTCTGTAGAATAAAAGTTTTCATATCAAACATCCGCCCTGATCCCAGTGTGTCTGTGAAAGGCTCACATCGGACCAATGATAAATCAGTCTGGCTCGAGTTGAGACCTGCAGAAACACTTCATGGAATAAAATCATACAATAATACAAGTCAATTTAAACATTCATAAATGTGTAAATATCATTGATCAATGATAATAATAATAGTAATAAAATCCTCAGACACTGTTGCAGACACATTAAAACTAACTTAATTTTTCAGGGTCACATGACGATGAAGGGGGGGGGCACATGCACTGGTTTAACACTGATCTAAATGTATTTATATACATTGATGAAATAAAACTTCTCCTGCTACACATCAGCCAACATGACCTGCAGGACTGTTACTGTAGATGAAATGTGAGTTTCCCAGCGTCACCACTGGTTCCAGTCTCACCTCTGTTGGACTCGACTGAGTCTTTGTCCAGTTTGGTGACGATGTCCTCCTTCACACCAGAGATCTGGAACACACAGTCGTACCTCCTCCAGTCTTCAGGGGAGATGGATGAAACATTCAGGTCAGCGCTGGTCTGGAAGGTCCCGTCATGGTTGGGGAGGACCTCTCCGAAGTCCACGTCCTCATGAAGCTCCTCCCCGTCTTTCCTCCAGAACAACATGACGCTGTTGGGGTAGAAACCTGTAGCGTGGCAGCTGACTGGAGAGGAGGGAGACTTCTGGAGGAGAGAAATCGTGGGAAGCTCTGGGGAGGATAAAGAAAGACAGTTTATGGGTTATTATAATGTATTGCAAACTAATAATATCATTCCTGTTTGATTCCATTTATTTTGCATTAGTCATGTCTGTTAATATACGAGACAAGTGAACAAACTGAGATGTGAGTGAGAGACAGAGGCTGAAGTGATGCAAAGACACTGGGGTGGACGATATGACGTAAAAGTTGTATCACAGTATTTATGAAGTAAACTTCCTGTAGTGGACAGGTCCTGATCACTTCTGATTAATGTTGGTATTTTCTGTTAAAGTGCAAAGTGAGTGCAGGTCGGTCGGGCAGTGAGGAGGGAGGACACTCCGGCTGGGTCTCAATTCAGGGGCGGCTTCCTTCAGAGGACCCGGTCTAATCCCTTCATCAGTGACTCCAAGTGAACTGGGCCAGATGTAATGAAGTTCCCGAGGGGCAGTGCTATTATGTCACATTCACAGTAACATGAGGTCACTGTGACCTTGACCTTTGACCTCCAGGCACCAAAATCTAATCAATAACCAATCAATCTTTGAGTCCATGTGAAAGTTTGTACCAAATCTGAAGCTGATCTTACGATATCATGTTCAAAAAATCCTAAACATACTTTGTGCGACTACCGTGACCTTGACCTTTGTCCACTAACATGTATTCAGGTCATTTATGAGTCAAAGTGAATGTTTGCACCAAATTTGAGGAAATTCCCTCAAAGCATTCTGGAGATATCATGTTCAGAGCAATGGGACGGACGACCCGAGAGCATGATGCCTGCGGCCACTAGGTGTCGCCAGAGCGGAGGCATGAAAAGAGCATAGAGAGAGAGAGAGTGATGCAGACTGAGTCTCAGCAGCTTCTGTGTATTTGCTCTCGTTCGCTGCCTCAGAGGAAGAAAGAGGAACATTCAGTTGATGGAGGTTCTGTGATGTCACCTGTTCTCAGCAGATAGTTCCTCCCCAGCTCCAGGAACATCTTCAGAAAGGAAGGACACAGCTGGGTGTAGTAGTACTTAAGATATGCGAGATGAGCTTTATCCTGATCCCACTCCAGTTTGGTGATGACACTCTTTGGTGTTGGAGAGATCCACGTCTCTGTCTCCAGGTCATATGATATGAAGTCTTCTCCATCATAACCATACTGCTCGTAACCTTTAAGTTCTCCAGTCTCATCGTCCCATTCACATCCAGACATCCGCTGGTAAATGTGAACACCTGAGAGAGAGACAGAGATCTGAGCTGTTATTATCACATCTTCACCACACACACACACAGAGAGACACACAGAGACACACACACAGAGAGACAGACAAACACACTCACATACACACACACACTCTGTAGCATCAAACTAGAACCTCCCTCAGTAGAACACAAACCTCCCCCGAGGCCCAACTGTCACTCATAATCATCAGTCCCCTAAACGTGTTTTCTTTGTTTCATCAAGATTCGCGAATTTCTCTCTGAAAATCAAGGAAAACGTTGAAAAGCCCAAAGAGATCAAAGCTGTTCCTGGATCAGCCCCTGATCTGCTCCTGAGTTTCATGAGTTCTTCTCTGACCCACAACCCATCCTTCCACAGAGTTTACTGATAACAACTAATTCACAGTTGTTGATCTTTATTATTTTCTGCTGATCAAGTCATAAGTTAAATGTCTTTTCCAGCACTACAGTATATAAACGTCTTCTGGCTTTGACTCTGTGTTTGGGTGAATCTCCTCTAACGTGTAATTCTCTGCTGTGTTTATTACTTTGTGGACACACTGTGGTCAGCACAGGGACGTTCATCTGTGGCTCTGCTGCTTGTTTTATAGATTTAAGATTCAAACTAATCATTCTGGTTCATTATGTATTTTTTTAATTAATCAGTTACTTGTTTAAACTGAAAATATCAGAAAGTAGTGAAAATGTTTATGTGTGTGAGTGAGATTGTACATGTGTGTTTGTGTGAGTGTGTGTGTGTGTGTGATTGTGGGTGCGTGTTTATGTGTGTGAGAGTGTGAGAGAGAGTGTGTGTATGTGTGTGTGTTGTGTTATTATTAGAGAGTGAAATGTAAACAAACCTCCAGTTTGGTTGAAGCGTTCCTTTAAGATTTCCATGTTGGCTTTGAAGTTCTGCTCTTGAACCAAAGCACGCTGAGTCTGAATCTCCCAGAACATTGCATCAGTTGTGTTTAACACCCAGTCCTGTTTGGGTTCTGCTTTCTTTGTGTTGCTGTCATAGTGACCCATCTCAATGTCATCAACAAAACACACAGCCACAAACTCTGGAAGGTTTAGGACTTGAGAGGACCCAGTGAGGAAATACTTCAGAGAGTGAATCCCTGCAAGAAAAAGTTAAAAAAACCTTTTAAATCATGTCTTTGAAACGTTATTAAATTTCTAACATCTGCAGCGAAGGAACCAAACATCAAACATTACAATAGACCTGAAATCATTTTAGTGTCTTTTAAAAACATGGCGCATTTTTCCTTTCACTTCAAATCGACCAAATACAATAAAATAAAGTAGAAACGTGGACTTTAACTCACGTGCCGTCGCGCTGTGTGCTCCTGCCAGTAGAAGCAGGGACAGCACAGGGAACATGGTGAGCGGTGGTGTTTTCCTCTTTGCTGGGATGAAGGTAGATGAGCTCTTCTCTCCACAGAGAGACGGACTGCGGAGAAAAGAGACGGAAACCAGGTGAGACGAGGACACACTGGGAGGCGGGGACATCCTCTGAGCCAATGGGAATTGAGGATCAGCCTCTGCGTCACTTAAATCCGGGTGAAAGTTAGTGTGAGCGAGAGATCAGTGGATCTGATAATGAAAACACTCAACCACAAAGTGGTTTTACACACGACTACAAAAAAAACTGTACAATAATAATAATAATAATGAGATTATTAAAGACAGCAGCAAATCAAACATGAGAATTTACTTCATAATAAAACCACCACAATCATTTTCTTGTCATGTGTAAAATGTCTTTGTCGTTTTCCTGTTGAGAGTCACAGGTTTGACCAAATAGCTTTTTCCTTGCTGCTCTTTCAGGTCAAATCCACATCAGTTTATTCTCTGGGACAATAATGAACATTTGAACTTTCACAGATGTGTTGAACTTTTCTACACGTTGAATCACAAAGAGGCAGAAATCCCAGAGAACATCAGAGACTTTATTAAAAAACAGAATTACAAAAGGAATGAAACAGCAAAGCAGCTTAATTTAACATTTATCTATAAAAACCAAACACAAGAAGAAATTGTGTTACTGCGATTTCTAAATATAATCAACAGAGATTATTTAATGGATTTGTAAACGTATTTGCTTCAACTAACTTAAATAAGTTAAATTTGTAAAGTGGCTGAAGTTAAGTTGGCAAAACACAAAATGGTACGTTTGTGATATGACACGTCTCATGTCTCCTCAGGGGAAACGTGACCTAACGTCATGAAGGTGAGTGTTTAGCTTGAATACAGGACAGAAATTCAGGTTCTGCAGCTGCATATTTCGGCGGCTGTGGCTCAGGAGGTAGACCGGATCGTCCACTAACCAGAGGAGCACAGGGTTGAGCCCCAGCTGCTCCAGTCCGCATGCCCAAGTGTCCATAAGCAAGAATCAGAACGTTAAAACTACTCCTGACAGCTTCGTGGACAATGTGTGTGAGTGAGTACGGTAAAGTGTCTGAGTGGTCAACAAGGGTGTCTATATATGTACATTTAGATTTGTATTATTTAAATGATTTTACAAGGATGCCCCAACACCAGGAATATAAAACTGTAACTACGATGATCTTTAAATTTACTGCATGTGAACAGTGTTGTGATACTTTCATTGTTTTTCGAAAATGTGTTTTACTTCACTCCAGGTAAAGAAAAAGTAATAATCCTCATTTGATTTACCAATATTTAAACAAACATTTATCAGAGGGAAGATTACATTTCTTATTTTTAACTAAAAGATCAAATTTAATCGACACCACCATTTATTTTCTTCATATTTGTCAGTTGTGTTGTTTGTATTTGAATCAATGTCTGACCCTGAATATCACTTTATGATTTGAGTGACGAATAATCAATGAGTTCCCAGCGTAAGGGGGAGACTGTGGTGACACTGCTTCTCGTCCATGAACCTGAAGAGAGAAGAAAGAAAGAAAAATGAAATGTTCAGTTCCACAAAGCCACGTATTTTATGTATTTACAGTATTGAGACCTAATATATCCATGATTCTCTCAGTGAAATTAAAGTTTACTCAGAAAAAATACACTGATCTTAACTTGATAAGCCCTAAATATTGGGTTTATTAACATTTGAATTGTTGTGTCACTGCTGATATTTGAGTTTTAATTCAACATTTAATCTGTCCTATTAACGTGAAGGTTTCTGATCTGTGCCTTGCTCTCAGCAGATTGTTTTATTTCTAATTAAAACAGAGGTTTTACACATGATCACACATATGTTACTTTGCACTTAGTTTGAGGCAGTTTTGTTGAACAGATGAAGCAACTCACTGTGTTCAGGAGGACGTCTCACTCGGAGAATTAGAACCTTGTTCCCCTGATCTCAGTGGCTCTAAGGCACCTGGATCTTTTACAGCTGTGAGGTCAGAAACACACCGTTAGTCCATCCTCCTCTGAACAGACACTTTTATTACAAACCACCAACACTGCAGGGAACAGTCCTGAAAACTCTCTTCAGCACAAAACCAACACTATCTAATCTACAGAGGGTTTACTAGAGTCCTGCACTGGGTCAGGTTCCTGTGGGGAGCCTCATATCCATTGAAATAAATATGGTCAGTAGTGTAGACAAGGCCTGAGGGAACAGTTGTGGCAAATTTGAAGAAATTCCCTCGAGGCGTTCCTGAGATATCGTGTTCACAAGATGGGGACGAACGGATGAACAGCCTGAAAACATAACGCCTCCCTGACTGTCGCCGGTGTGGACCAGTACAAAGTGGACCAGTACAAAGTGGACCAGTACAAAGTGGACCAGTACAAAGTGGACCAGTACAAAGTGGACCAGTACAAAGTGGACCAAAGAGGTGTTTTTTTTTTTTTTTATCAAACTGGACATGTTAGTACTTTCAGCTGCTGTGCAAACGTGACGTGATGTCCTCATAAAGCATGTTAGTATAAAAAGAAAACAGAATAGAAATAGAAGTTGTACTTACCAGGTGAGGTACATTGGGCTGAAATAAAAAGAAAATACAAATGATTTCAGTTATTACAGTAAAAACACAAACAGGATTGTGTCATGTTTTTCTCGAGTGGCGATCCTCCTCAAACGATCGACAACATACTGTCACTTCTCATGGTTTGTGTGCTGGACGCTGTGTGCAGAGCTTTTTATAAACAGTCTGTGGTGCAGAGGGAAGTTAGAAAACTTTGTGTGAACCCTGCAGCTCTTGAAACAGATGTTGGTGTGTGAGGAACTGAAGTTTGTTTCGTGAGGTTTGATCTGAACGAGCATTAATTAGAAAGTCTCAAATCAAAACACCAGAAAAATATTGGACAAAGCTTCTGTGTTGGTCTCTCACCTTTCTTCCTCCTGTACACGGTGAGTCCAATGACAGCGCTGACGACAGCGAGAGCGAGAACGACCACCACAGCGATGATGATGATGGTGGTCACGTCGGTGGGCTTCACTGTTGAGCGGAATAAAAACACAAAGCATCACAACCTGAACAGATGAAGCAGGTTGGACGACAAGAATCTCCCTGAACCACAATCCTGTCCTGAGGAATGGAGCCACGGTAACGAGGTCCCGCCGATACACATGCTCTGTCAATCACGAGCTGTCAATCATGACCTGTCAATCATGACATTTCACCCTATTTTTATAGCATCAATCAGCGACCGAGATGCTTTGGCTTCACTTTTGAGGAGCCGTCATGTCGTCCATCTTTATTTACAGTTGTTGGGAAATGTTTTTTGGGAAACCAAAGCTCTGCCTATATGTGCAGCCAAATTCCTGAAGCCGCATGTCCCTCCAGGACTCAATCTCCCAGGGGGCTTGCAACGTCACAGAGGTGTAAAACCCCCCCAGGGAAACAGGTTTCAACTCCCATTGGTCACTCTGGACCCCATGACCTGTGAGGTCACCGGGCCAATATAAGGCCGGTTCTCCCCCTCTTCTGCTCTCTTCTAGAACTCTTCCTACAATCTTCTACAGGAGGGAAGGCTGTCGAGCCTCTTCTCCAGCTCACATCTTCTCTTCCCATCCAACTTTTCGAGAGGAGCACGAAGGTGCAGCTTCCAGCTCATCTCACCAAGGAAACCTCCTCACACTCCAAGCTCTACCAACCTTCCAGCAGCGACTCAATGTCCTGCTGGAAAACTTCAGCCAGCAACTGAGCTGCACAGCTCAACAGAATCACTAAGGCCGGAGACAGAAACCAGCAAGACGACTTTCCCAGAACTGAGAACTGCACAGCAACTCTTTTTCCCCTTTCCACGGACGGGTAACACAACTGGGCTTAATAATTATACTAGGCTAAGCAAGACTGTTTATTCGATTCTGTGTGATGTATATAAGTTTGATTTGTGGTGTTGTGATATTTTGGGTACAAGTTATTGAGAAAGTAATGTTAGACTGTTATGCTCTTCACAGTCTTTCGTTGCATCCAATCGAGTAACTTTCTCTAATCTGGCACACACACAGACACACGCATAACTCTTCACCTCCTTAACTCTACAGGTCGTAAACATTCCAATAGGGAGGGACGGGTGTTATCTCTTTGGCCGGCCGCCATTTTGAAAGCAAGCTGACTCACACAGACACACACACATGTAGACTCGCATGCCTATCTTTGTTTAGTAATTACACTGTTAGTAATTTGTGTTTTTATCCTTTATTATATTCATAATAAATGTCTTTCTTTCACAAATGTTTTTTCATTATTGTTGCATAAGTGAATTTTGCCAACCTCTACACTGTCAAGAACTCCATATCCTTCAACTTAGGTAACTATCTATATGGTAATTTTTGTTATAGTTATTAATTTAATTGTTAATCAGAGTTCCAAATTTGTAGTTAGTACCTTTATGAGACTTAATCACTAAATTGGCTATCTTTTCCCTTCCTTTGAAGGGTGGTGCCCCGAGGTAACTTTAATCAATTAAAGTTATAATTTAATATTAATAATAACATATTAATATTTAATATTTTTATTTTGATAACCAAATTTATTGAATGCCGAAAGGCACACCATTTTATGGTATCACGTTTGATGCATTATGGCACAACACAGTCAATGGTTGAAATGGTTATAAACTGCCTGAAGAAATGTCCTAAATGTCTGTTGTTGCTCGAGGGAAAGAACGAGAGATTTGTTTGTTTTTTCTGCTTCATTAATTCTGTAGAATAAAAGTTTTCATATCAAACATCCGCCCTGATCCCAGTGTGTCTGTGAAAGGCTCACATCGGACCAATGATAAATCAGTCTGGCTCGAGTTGAGACCTGCAGAAACACTTCATGGAATAAAATCATACAATCATACAAGTAAATTTAAACATTTATAAATGTGTAAATCTCATTGATCAATGATAATAATAATAATAGTGATAAAATCCTCAGATACTGTTGCAGACACATTCAAACTAACTTAATTTGTCAGGGTCACATGACGATGAAGGGGGGGGGGGTGGCACATGCACTGGTTTAACACTGATCTCAATTTATTTATATACATTGATGAAATAAAACTTCTCCTGCTACACATCAGCCAACATGACCTGCAGGACTGTTACTGTAGATGAAATGTGAGTTTCCCAGCGTCACCACTGGTTCCAGTCTCACCTCTGTTGGACTCGACTGAGTCTTTGTCCAGTTTGGTGACGATGCCCTCCTTCACACCAGAGATCTGGAACACACAGTCGTACCTCCTCCAGTCTTCAGGGGAGATGGATGAAACCTTCAGGTCAGCGCTCGTCTGGAAGGTCCCGTCATGGTTGGGGAGGACCTCTCCGAAGTCCACGTCCTCATGAAGCTCCTCCCCGTCTTTCCTCCAGAACAACATGACGCTGTCGGGGAAGAAACCTGTAGCGTGGCAGCTGACTGGAGAGGAGGGAGACTTCTGGAGGAGAGAAATCGTGGGAAGCTCTGGGGAGGATAAAGAAAGACAATTTATGGGGTTATTATAATGTATTGCAAACTAATAACATCATTCCTGTTTGATTCCATTCATGTTGCATTAGTCATGTCTGTTAATATACGAGACAAGTGAACAAACTGAGATGTGAGTGAGAGACAGAGGCTGAAGTGATGCAAAGACACAGGGGTGGACGATATGACGTAAAAGTAATATCACAGTATTTATGAAGTAAACTTCCTGTAGTGGACAGGTCCTGATCACTTCTGATTAATGTTGGTATTTATTGTTAAAGTGCAAAGTGAGTGCAGGTCGGTCGGGCAGTGAGGAGGGAGGGCACTCCGGCTGGGTCTCAATTCAGGGGCGGCTTCCTTCAGAGGACCCGGTCTAATCCCTTCATCAGTGACTCCAAGTGAACTGTGCCAGATGTAATGAAGTTCCCTAGGGGCAGTGCTGTTATGTCACATTCACAGTAACATGAGGTCACTGTGACCTTGACCTTTGACCTCCAGACACCAAAATCTAATCAATAACCAATCAATCTTTGAGTCCATGTGAAAGTTTGTACCAAATCTGAAGCTGATCTTACAATATCATGTTCAAAAAAACATAAACATACTTTGTGCGGCTACCGTGACCTTGACCTTTGACCTTTGACTACTAAAATCAAGTGAGTTAATCCTTGAGTCAAAGTGAATGTTTGATCCAAATTTGAGGAGATTCCCTCAAAGGATTCTGGAGATATCATGTTCAGAGCAATGGGACGGACGGACGACCCGAGAGCATGATGCCTGCGGCCACTAGGTGTCCGAGGGCCTAAAGACGGAGAGCATGAGAAGAGCGGAGAGAGACGAGAGAGAGAGAGAAGAGAGAGAGAGAGAGAAGAGAGAGAAGAGAGAGAAGAGAGAGAGAGAGAAGAGAGAGGAGAGAGAGAGAGAGAGAGAGAGAGAGAGAGAGAGAGAGAGAGAGATGCAGACTGAGTCTCAGCAGCTTCTGTGTATTTGCTCTCGTTCGCTGCCTCAGAGGAAGAAAGAGGAACATTCAGTTGATGGAGGTTCTGTGATGTCACCTGTTCTCAGCAGAGAGCTCCTCCCGTGCTCCAGGAACTTCTTCAGATAGGAAGGACACTCCTGGGTGTAGTAGTACTTAAAAAATGCGAGTCGAGCTTTATCCTGATCCCTACTCAGTTTGGTGATGAAACTCTTTGGTGTTGGAGCGATCCACGTCTCTGTCTCCAGGTCCAATGATATGAAGTCTTCTCCATCATAACCCTCCTGATTATAACTATTAACTTCTCCAGTCTCATCGTCCCATTCACATCCGTACATCTTCTGGTAAATGTGAACACCTGAGAGAGAGACAGAGATCTGAGCTGTTATTATCACATCTTCACCACACACACACACACACACACACACACACACACACACACACACCACACACACACACACACACACACACACACACACACACACACACACACACACACACACACACACACACACACACACACACACACACACTCATAAACATCAGTCCCCTAAACGTGTTTTCTTTGTTTCATCAAGATTCGCGAGTTTCTCTCTGAAAATCAAGGAAAACGTTGAAAAGCCCAAAGAGATAAAAGCTGTTCCTGGATCAGCCCCTGATCTGCTCCTGAGTTTCATGAGTTCTTCTCTGACCCACAACCCATCCTTCCACAGAGTTTACTGATAACAACTAATTCACAGTTGTTGATCTTTATTATTTTCTGCTGATCAAGTCATAAGTTAAATGTCTTTTCCAGCGCTACAGTATATAAACGTCTTCTGGCTTTGACTCTGTGTTTGGGTGAATCTCATCTAACGTGTAATTCTCTGCTGTGTTTATTACTTTGTGGACACACTGTGGTCAGCACAGGGACGTTCATCTGTGGCTCTGCTGCTTGTTTTATAGATTTCAGGTTCAAACTAATCATTCTTGTTGATTATGTATTTTTTAAATTAATCAATAACAAGAAAATATCAGAAAGTAGTGAAAATGTCTGTGACTGTTTTTAATTCATCAAAAAGTACGAGAAGCAACAAACTCTAATATTTAAGAAACATCACAAAACATCTGAGATTTTTACTTAATAAAACAAATTCTGATCATTTAAAAATCTATTGATCACAAGTTTGATTAATTAGTAAATATTTTGGATCAAATCTAATTATTGAAAATGTCTGTGTGTGTTTAAGTGTGTGAGTGTGATTGTTTGCGTGTGAGTGTGTGCGTGCGTTTATGTGAGTTTGATTGTGTGTGTGTGTTCATGTGTGTGAGTGAGTGTGCGTGTGAGTGAGATTGTATGTGTGTGTGTGTGTATATAAAATTGTGTGTGAGTGTGTTTGAGTGTGAGTGAGATTGTATGTGTGTGTGTGTATATGTGTGCGAGTGTGTTTGTGCACGTGCGTTTATGTTTGATTGTGGGCGTGTGTGATTGTGTGTGTATGTGTGTTAATGTGTGAGTGCGTTTGTGTGAGCGTGCGTGTGATTGTGTTTTGGTGTGTGAGTGTAATTGTGTGTGTGATTGTGGGTAGGTGTTTATGTGTGTGAGAGTGTGAGAGAGAGTGTGTGTATGTGTGTGTGTTGTGTTATTATTAGAGAGTGAAAATGAAACAAACCTCCAGTTTGGTTGAAGCGTTCCTTTAAGTTTTCGATGTAGTATTTGAATTCATGTTGGTAACCCAAAGCACGCTCAGTGTTCCTCTCCCAGAACTGTGAATCAGTTGCGTTTAACATCCAGTCCTGTTTGGGTTCTGCTTTCTTTGTGTTGCTGTCATAGCGAGCGGTCTGAACGTCATCAACCAAAGCAACAGCCACAAACTCTGGAAGGTTTAGGACTTGAGAGGACGCAGTGAGGAAAAACTTCAGAGAGTGAATCCCTGCAAGAAAAAGTAAAAAAACCTTTTAAATCGTGTCTTTGAAACGTTATTAAACTTCTAACATCTGCAACGAAGGAACCAAACATCAAACATTACAATAGACCTGAAATCATTTTAGTGTCTTTTAAAAACATGGCGCATTTTTCCTTTCACTTCAAATCGACCAAACACAATCAGATAAAGTAGAAACGTGGACTTTAACTCACGTGCCGTCGCGCTGTGTGCTCCTGCCAGTAGAAGCAGGGACAGCACAGGGAACATGGTGAGCGGTGGTGGATTCCTCTTTGCTGGGATGAAGGTAGATGAGCTCTTCTCTCCACAGAGAGACGGACTGTGGAGACAAGAGACGGAACCAGGTGAGACGAGGACACACTGGGAGGCGGGGACATCCTCTGAGCCAATGGGAATTGAGGATCAGCCTCTACGTCACTTAAAACTGGGTGAAACTCAGCCACTGAGGTTTTAGAAGGAAAAGTGAAAGTAACGAACTGCGTAGCGATGTTTTTTTTGTAGAATAAAGACCAGAGAGACCAAAATGTTCCAATTTAAGGTGTCGTCATTTTGTCTAAATAGTTGTATTTTATTCCTATAGTACAACTTGTGCTGCTTTGTACGTCTTTCTTTGGATCTATGGGGTTTCTTGGTTCCTCTGCCCCCCCCCTCCAACTCTTCATACTCTGCCTCCTTGTTTGCAAACAAAGTTTAGAGACAAACACATGGCAACGTGTAGAAAGGAAAATAATAATAAAAATCATTTTACGGCTCATTTGACCTTTTACATTTACCGAGGACACGTAGATCCTGATCAATTAGTATATGACAGCTGGAGTCAGACTAGAATCCCCCCCCCCCCTCTGAAGTTATTGTCTACTCATGCAAAAAAAGTGCATTAATATACAGTTATAGACACAATATTTTAAATCTAAGGCAAATTGCTAGTATCAAATTGTACAAACATATACATTATGAAGTTTATTTCGTAGTATTTGATTCTAGTCACTCGGGTATAAGTTTCCCGGGTTGCCTCCATGGCGTCTCCCTGGCGACGCAGCGGAAGCGGAAGTGCGGCGCGGCGATGTCGAAGCGCCGGATGAATTACGTGAGAACAAACAGCCCCTGTAGCCGCAGCTGCTCTCGGTTCCGTCCGTCCTCCTCCCGGTCCGTCTCCTCTGTCCTCCTCTTGTTCGTTCGGGCCCGCTGAGGTAAGACGATCCGTCCACGGCGCGCGGGCCCGGCGGCTGCGGGGTTTAGCTAGTTAGCCGCTGATTAGCTCACGGTGTGTTAGCTTCAGGGATGCTTGATTTGCTCGCGGCAGCAGCCGGAACCCACCTGACACCTTTTTGTTTACCTACATACAAGTGAACCCCCCCCCCCCCCCGCCCCGCCCGGTCGGGACGACACGTGAGTGATATCGAAGCTCCCCAGGCCCTCGCATGGAAACACAGCTAACGGTTGTTATGAAGTTTCCTTTGGTGTTTACAAAGTAAAAGTCCGTCTTATAAACGACCAAATGAGATGGTTTGATTAGAATAATACAACATTTTCCAGTATACGTACATTTAAATGGTTACAATCATAACTGATGGGTGATTATACTGCAGTTACTCGCTGTGTATACATGTCTAATAAGCACCAGGCTATTTAAACGTGGACATCTTTCACTTCAGGTCATGGGGAAAGTTGTTTGGTTAAATGTGTTGATGGTTGTTTTGTGCCTGTTGTTGACGTGCAGCACAGGAACCGGGTCTTTGTTGTTGTTCTGTTGACTTCCGGTGTGCAGGAGTTTCATCATACAGGGGCTAACTATTCTAACCAAGACTAGCCGAGTGAAACTAACTGTCAGATAAGATGCTGTCGAGTCAGTTGTTTAAATGTGTGAAGGTGCTTGTTGACAGTGTGATCTGTAGCTTCCCTTTTAGGTTTTCACTTGTTCTAATCTAAAAAAAATACTAAATAGATCATAGATGGATAATCACAGTCAAACTGGTTTTCCCGTGTGTCTCGGTGTCCGCCAGGGGAGGATGAGTGTTGAGGCAGCAGACCGGGTCGCGGCTGTGGCCCCCGGTCGGCCCAGCACGCCTCTTCAGACGTCATGGTTCGAGTTCCTCCTGGACGTAAACCTGCTGGAGCACCACCTGCAGAAGTCGAACCCAGGTCAGCGAGAACTCACCTCTGTTATTCTGTCGCTTCGGCCATTTCTCCTCACGCTGTAAACCACCATGTCAACGAAATATCAAGGAAAGATGTCTACTTGAGGATATATGTGGCAAATGCAGCAAAAGGTTTTGTATAGAAACAAACTTTGGTGACGTCTCTTTCCTCAGACCCAATACCAGTGCAGCTGATCGTCCAGTTCCTGGAGCAGGCGTCGAAGCCGTCGGTGAATGAGCAGAACCTGGTTCAGCCTCCAGCAGACAACCGCAGGAACCGCACCCTGAAGCTGCTGGCGCTGAAGGTGGCTGCGCACATGAAGTGGGATCTGGAAGTACTCGAGAAAGGGTAAGCTCACAATACGTTTTTTTGTTTTAATTCCACTAAATCTCTATTCCTTCAGAGGAATTCCTTCCTGTCAATGATATCATTTTTACGACATATATCAGAAGTGTAAATGTAACGTTTTTTAGATTAAAGCGCGTCTGATACGTCTGTAGTCTAACTCCCCATATAGGTTCTTGCCTTATGCACTGATTTGCCCGTCTTTCCTGCAGTTTGGCCATTCCAGTATTAAACATGCTGCTGAACGAGCTCCTGTGCGTGAGCAAAGTGCCTCCAGGGGTGAAACATGTGGACCTGGACCTCTCCACTCTGCCTCCCACCACCGCCATGGCCGTCATCATCTACAACCGCTGGTCAGTGAGAGAAGACGCTCAACAAACTGGGAGCAGATGAAACGTTTTCGCTAATGAATGTTTAACCTGGAATTCTAATGATCTATTTACAGTCGTGTCGAGATTTCAGAGAATTCAGTCCAAGATATAAAGTTCAGTAGTGATTTACTGTATTTGTAGATTTCTGTCCAAATAATCAACATCTTAAAATATGATGCATGCGAGACATTGAGTGTTAAATGAGTTTAGATCAGCCAAGTGTTTCTCATGTCCAGTTTTTCTTGTACCCTTTTCAAAGGGCCATCAGAACCATCGTGTCGAGCAGCTTCCCAGAGAAACAGACCAAACCAGGACCTCATCAGATGAACATGTGAGTTCTTTATACAACAAATAAACTCAACTGTACAAATGGCACCATCCAGGCTCAGTTACTGTATAGATAATGTATAGATTGAATTACATGTAAATGTTGTAAACCACATCAAGACCCAAGGGACTTCTGCTTTGTCGTAGGTTAAGCATCGTGCAGCAGGAGAAAGAAATGACAGAAAACATCCTGACGGTGGTGAGTTAACCTTTTGATTTTGTAAAGGTTTGGATGAACAACATTCCCCGAGGAAAACGGTCGTGTAGATGAAGTCTCTTGTCTTTTCTTGTCTTACGCCCTCAGCTGAAAGAACAGGCAACAGACTCAATCAGCGTCCTGGAAGGAGCTCTGCAGCTGAAGAAAGATTTCTACGTCCACACCATGAGGACTCTGGACCTGTTGGCTGCCGATGCGCTGCCAACGGAGAGACGGAGTCCTCGACCGCTGGGCTTTGCATCAGCGCTGACGAGCTGCACTGTCAGGTTGGAGGACGGCTCCGTTTTATCTGCTGGGATACGTTTTAGATTAAAGTTGCATTAACGAATACATGTCAGGGTTTTTAGAATAAACGTGAAGGATTCATGAACTCAGAGTTGAACCCTATTCCAGTTGGGTGTAACTCGTATTTCTTGTTTCAGGTGCACTATGATTTGGGAGGTATTTTCTTCCAGCAAGGCTGCACAGACCAGCCAGCGTTTGAGAAAGCCAGGGATCACTTCAGACAGACAAAGGAACTGTTGAAGAAGGTAGATTTACCTAAATTCATTCTGACACATGACATATCATAGAGAATCTGTAGATCTCAGTAATTCCTGTATATATTGTTATTTTCCAGCTGGACTCGACTGTTCACGTTCACCTGGATGAGAAGCGTTTGGCCGGTTACTGGAATGCCTGCAGCGCGTTGACTGGAGACTGTGACCCCGCTGACTCCCACACCACAGCCTACGATCACATCAACAGCCTGATCAGGGCGCACAACCACCAGGTCAGAGCACACACGTGTCATATCATATCATATGTGTTAAGCTTATGAGCAGAACTGTTTACAATGTTTAGTGTTTCCTCTTCCGCTCTCACAGGCCGTCATCGAATCCTTCATCAAAGACAACGTGAGTCGCAGTTTGCCAAACAACTTCAGACGCTCTGTCCTCAGGGAGCTGCTGTACAACGTCCAACAGGGGTGAGACCACACTGCGTCCATAGTCCCAGTCAGTCCAGGCCATCAGCTCATTCTGCTGATCAACACATTTACATGTCAAACCTCCTCCACAACTGTGCAGGGAAACGGGACTGGATGAAGTTTGCCACAAGCTGTGTGTCTGTAACGCCGTCCGAGACGCTCTGGAAGGAGAAGTGCTCAGCGTTCGTTTCCAGCAGCTGCTCCTCAGACCCACTAAACGACTGGTGGACTTCATGTTAGAGGTAATCAAGTCCTACAATCCTTAAATACTACAAAACCATTGTCAACCAAGTCATTGTCAATTCTCTCATTGTTTTGAAAACTGTTGCACTTTTAAATCCTGTTCTCGTCGGCCCGCAGGTTTGCACACGTTCGCTGGAAAAGGAACGTCCATCTGAGACGTCCAGAAGAAACATGGCCAGCTTCATGAAGTGAGTGACGCACAGAAGAATCATTTTACTTGCCAAGAATCGAGGAGGGATGATTTTGAATTATAACCTCGTCTTGTCTGACTCGTCTGAATCAAACCCTTCCCGTTGTGCAGGACTCTGTGTGAAAGCCTGGAGGATCTGTCTCTGGTGTTTGTGGTGTCGTCTCATAAGCTCTTCATGGAGCTGCTGCGGGAGGAGGAGAGGAAGGTCCTGGTGGAGCAGATGAGGAAGCGGTCGGCCACGATCAACCTCAGTGCCAAACCTCTGCCTTCCTTCTACGACATTCCAGGTGCAGGGCTGGATTCTTCTTCTGCACATTATTCCTTTCTGTTGAAATGCCGCCATTGACGTGTTTCTGCATCAACAACGTGTCTTTAGCTTTGGGACTTATTTATTTCGGTTCGCCAGCTTCAGCCAGCGTGAACATCGGGCAGCTGGAGCAGCAGCTCATCCTCTCGCTGGAGCCGCGCAGGATCAGACAGATTCTTATTGAACTCCACGGAATGGCTGAACGACCCTTCTGGAGGGTCAACAGCAAGGTCAGAGGTTCAAGAAAACATACTGGAAGGACACTTCATAGAAGTATTATTAAGAGAAATGTGAGGAATTTCTTAATTGACCAAATAACACTACTTCCTGTATGTGTGCACAGTGGGAGGTTCCTCCAGACTACATCAACGTGATCCTCAGTATCAAAGACAACCTGACCAAGGACCTCGTGTACATCCTCATGGCCAAAGGACTCCACTGCATTTCAATAAAGGTGAGATTATACTATCAGAGCTCAGAATTGTAAGTAAATGATTTGAAATCCCTTTTTAAACTACAAACGTTAAACTCTGAATCGTGTGTTTTCCTGTTGTCTCAGGACTTTGCCCACGCACGGCAGTTCTTCTCCGCCTGCCTGGAGCTGGTCACCGAGTTCTCCCCGAAGCTGAGGCAGGTGATGCTGAACGAGATGCTGCTGCTGGAGGTCCGAGCGCACGAGACGCTGGCGGCTGAGGGCAGCAAGGAGCGGCCGCCCTCGGACCTGGTCAGCAGGGTCAGAGGCTACCTGGAGATGAGGATTCACGGTGAGAGGATGTTGACTCGTTACCTGATCTGTAACTACGCGTAACTTAGTTTTTCATTTCGATTTTTTTTTTGGTGCAGAAATGAAACAAGACACTTTTGGATGCTCTCTTTAACTCGTGGTGTCGTTTGCACAGTAAAAGAAAGTCTAAAGCTGTTTGTAATCTTTTCACATTTCACTCACCAAACTAAACCAGTGTTACTTTCCGATTCACTACCTGATGGACAATGTTTTTATCACCAGATCTGCCTCTGCGTCAGGTGGTAGGAGAGGAGTGCGTCGCCTTCATGTTGAACTGGAGGGAGAACGACTACCTGACTCTGCAGGTGCCATCGTCTCTGGTCATGAACAACCCATACGTCAAGGTAAGAGGTGTTTTTAAGTTTCTAACCCTAACCCCCCCCCCCCTCCTGTGGGTTTAAACAAAGATGGAGCTTGGAGTGTGAATAAAGATGAAAAAGAATCTCTATTATTTATTTGTATTAAGCTCGGTCAGCTCCTGGCGTCGACGTGCAAAGAGCTCCCGGGTCCCAAAGAGAGTCGACGCACTGCCAAGGAGCTGTGGGACGTGGTGGTTCAGATCTGCAGCATGTCCATCCAGCACAAGAGGAACAACGACGGCCGAGTGGGCCTCATTAAACAGAGAGAGTCGTCCATGGGCATCTTGCACAGGTACACACATGCTCACTGGTTCCCACGGGTTTCAGGGTTTGAAGGGTTTCTACTTTTGCTTGATTCTGGTTTGTTTTCATTGTCTAGGAGCAAATTCACCACTTTCATCAAGAAACTTCGAGTGAGTATTAAGATAAGTCAAACTTGAAGTGTGTGAAGGAGTAATGACGCACAGGTAACGAGTTTATTCTCTTACAGGAGCCGCTGGTGTTGACGACCCTCATTTCCCTGTTTGTGAAGCTCCACAGTATAGTGCGGGTATGTGGCTAATGTGCCGAAGTGACCTGACAGTAAATCTAAAAACCCCCGGTACTGTTTGGTGGTGTTGCTGCTGCACCTGTAACTCCAGTCTGCACACACACACTCATCTCTCGAACCGTTTTCTTCCACTTCAGGATGATATTGTGAATGAAGTGACAGCCGAACACCTCTCCATCTGGCCGTCTGCTCTTCTAAAGTAAGAATTAGCATTTTCTAAGCAAGTGAGTCCTCGCTGATCGAAACCACTAACTGTGGTGATGTGTGTTGAGCAGCATCCAGGCCGTGGATGTGGAAGCTGTGGCCGTGACGGTCAAAGAGCTGGTGTCCTACGCTCTCACCCTGAACCCCAACAACCAGTCGTGGCTCATCACGCAGGCCGACATCTACTTTGGTGAGAGGAAACGGCCACGTCACACAAGTGCAGGGGCCAGATGTGTCAATGATATGGATAACCCATATGTCAGAAATAGAATTGGTTAAAACACCAGTTTCCCTAATTGTTTGGTTGTTTTGTTAGAATTAGATACAAACGTAATGAGACGAGGTGATGCACGGAAACTTTAGAAATGTTTTTTTACTTTCTGCAGCAAACAATAAAGACCTGGAAGATGAATTGTCCCCGACGGCTCAGGAAACCAATTTGAAACCCATCTTTCAGTTTGTGTAATGGCTTCCACCCTTTGTCTCTGCAGTGACCAACCAATACTCCGCTGCTCTGAACCTCTACCTCCAGGCCGGAGCCGTGGCCTCGGACTTCTTCACCAAAGCCGTTCCCCCTGATGTTTACACCGACCAGGTACAACACGACTTCTAAAACTCTGCACTGACTGTGACAATGAAGTGATCGACCGCTTCTTAACACCAAGGAAGTCAGCTTATAAAAGATGACAAGCTAAACCCGTTTCAGTGCCTGTATGAACAGAATTGGAACATGGTTGTTGTTGTTCGCAGGTTCTGAAGAGGATGATCAAGTGCTGTTCGATGATGAACTGCCACACACAGGTAGGAACCAGACCCTCACTCGGGTCATAGTAGTTGACAACCGTTCTTCTCCAGTGTATAGTTCAGTGAATGTCTTGTTGTTCCTGATTAAACGTATTAATAATTTTTTTGTCTCAATCTCAGGTTGCCGTCCTCTGCCAGTTTCTGAGAGAAGTCGACTACATGACGGCGTTCAAAGCTCTTCAAGAACAGAACAGGTACGACCCGACGCCACGCACGTTACCAACATCGAAAACCAACTGTTCCTAACATCTGGAATTCTTCTTTCTCGTCTCGCCACAGTCACGACGCCATGGATTCTTTCTACGACTACATCTGGGACGTCACCATCCTGGAATATCTCACACGTATCCTCTGGGTTATTGATGTTTGATTCATGGAGGGAGAAAACTACACCAGTCATCTCCAGACATGTTGTTAACCTCGTCTCGTCTCTGATGTTCACTCTCACTGCTCCATGTTATTCCAGTTTACTGTGATTCTTCCCTTAATGTGCGTTCAGACATTCACCACAAACGGGGCGAGTCCGAGAAGAGACAGATAGCGGTAAGTCCGATACCGACACGGTTAGTTAACTTGTGATGTACCCAAGGTTTCCTGAGCCTCTCTCTCTCTTCCCCCCCCCCCCTCAGATAAAGGCGATCGGACAGACGGAGCTGAACACCAGTAACCCAGAGGAAGTTCTGCAGCTGGCGGCTCAGAAGAGGAAGAAGAGATTCCTGCAGGCGATGGCAAAACTGTATTTCTAGCAGACGTGAACAAACCACTGCCAGACATTCGGGATGGGGGGGGGGGGTTGTATTTTTTTATTTTGTGGTAGAAAATAAACTTCTAAATAAATACAGCTCATTTGTACATTTGTAATCCTTTGAAAAAAAATAGTTCATGACGATTTAATGCCCTGAGTCACACAAGCAAGACTTTCAAAGACTCGACCGGTTCTAACAGAATGTAACGTTTAAACTCAACCTGAAGTTTTGGCGATGAACATATTTAATATGCTACAAAAATTAGACAATTGCACATTCAGTATAAAATGTCATCTAGAAATGACAACTTACGGGCAAACACTTTTCTGAATCAAAAGCACCAAACATTGCGGCTAAAAAGACAAAAACAGCTTCGATACGATTCTGTCAAAAACATCGTCCCGGAGGAAACGGTCAGCAAATTTTTTTTAGCGCCACACGAGAAATAAAAATCCCATCAGGACTCTGACTCCTGTAAACAGTCTTTTTTCTGCACTGGCTGATCGGAGGCGTCTCCAGCGAACAGGACTCCGTGTTTGTAACGCGAGACACTGATTGTGTTTCCCCTCGGTTCACTTCAGCGTCTCCTCCTGCAGCTCACTGCGTTTCTCTGTGCTGCTCGGAGGAGTGAGGAACTCGCCGCTCACTTCTTTATTACTGGCGTCATCCTAAAATTAAAAAAGGTTGAAGAAGTGGTTTCAGTAAATCATTGGCATTAATATGTTGGGACAATACAATACAGTGGCTGGAGACATTATGTTTTCCGGTTGTCTGTTTCTTGTGAACACGATACCTCAAGAATGCCTTCACGAACCTTTCTTGAACGATCAGAAGAAAGAATTCTCACCAGCAGGGTCATGTAGTCTGTGTGTGTCTGGATGTTGTGTCTCTCTTCTTTCATTCTGGCAAAATCCTTCGGTGCCGCCCGGCCGAACGGACCCACTGACTGGACGAAGGGAGCCATCCAGTTCACGCAGGGCTGGATGACGTCTCTCGACAGACCTGAGCACGGAGAGGAAAAACACGCACAATGCAATTACATTGTATTTGTATAGCACCGAATCATATCGCACATTATTTCAAAGGCACTTGTTAACATGGTAAATCTTACAAAATTACACGTCAGCCAAAACATGTGGTGTTGTTGCTCCACTTGCACCATTAATTCAGGCAAAAGAGAAAAAACTAAATTAAAAGAAATATTTACTACATTATATTTCATTTAATCTGTAACTAAAAGTTTTTACGTTGTTTGACAAACTTAAATACTAATAAATCAAAGTTCTTTAACTGTGTCTGGAGTCATTTTCATAGTCATTGATCGAATTCAATGCTCCAACACTACGTTTTTCTATGAATGTAATTTATCTTTAATCTCACCTGAGACCTTTTCAACTGTTTCCTGCTGAAGGAAGTGACACAGGACGGAAGCAGCCAACACTCGGTACTGGAAGTCCAGAGAGTTTATACTGAGGACACAGAGATCTAAAAGCTGGAAGAGACATGAGAGAGGAGTTTAATACCAGTCTTTCGTTTGCTGAAAGCTCAGGAGCTGGAAATGAAACACGAGCTAGAAGAACTCTTTGCGGAGCTTTAAACGCTCGGTTTCTGTCGGAGAAATGTTGACTAAACTCTCGATTCAGTTTTGAAGCGGAGGTTTGTGTCGGTGCTCGACGAGCTCGGTCCCACGCGAGCACCCACCCGCGTCATCTGGACGTAAAGGTCGTGGGGAAACTGCGGCTCCAGCAGGTCGGAGTTGGCGTTCATCGAAGCCAGCTGGAAATAAAGCTTCAGCCACGACACAGCTGTTTCCGGGCAGAGGTTCCAACGCAGCGCCTGTGAAACATAAGAGCAAAACAGAACGATGAAAAAAGAAAGCTCTAATATTGATTATTCTTTTTTTTTTTTTTAAATGGTCACAATTGTATTACCTTCAAAATGATTAACTCCATTTGAAGAATCTCTTCCTCATAGTAGGTCCCTGCAGTCACATGAGCCATCTGGGAGAGTTTTGGAGGACAAGCTTCCTGCAGGGAAATAACTTAAATATTATTCAATATATACGGCAAAAAAAACATAATCTTATATACCAATCTTTTAAAGTACCCACATATTTTATTCTTCACCAAATAAAACTTTAACATAAACACCCTCCTTTCATTTTTATTCAATAATTGATGTTCAGGTGCCACTTGACTGATTCAGGTTTGTGAATCAGTCAATGATTCACAAACAACTTCAAAAATCTATGTTAACGTGCCCGTGTGTGTGTGTGCGTGTGTGCCTGTGTGTGTGCGTGTGTGTGTGCGTGGTGTGTGTGTGTGCGTGTGCGCTAAATAAAAAGTGACTCCTCTTTCCAGGCTCATCAAAGAACGCTGTTCTAATTGTTTTACACATTTTAAAACAGTTGTGCCAGACTCCCTGTTCTTCTTCACCTCCATCTTTGATGCTATAAATAGACATGTGATCCCAATGAGCTGCAGCATGTTCTTTTCAATGTCGTTCTGGGTCAACATGAAGCGGTCGAAGTAGTCCTGTGCCAGGTAGAACGTCTGCCGGTGAAGCGTGTACGCCCCACTCACCTGAAGACACCAGTGGATATGATCAACTGGATGGATATGGAATTTTACACATTTTTCACTGTGCATTTACAAAACAGGGACCATAAGAAGAGCTTGAAGAGCAAAAGATAAATATTTCACTGCAGAAGGAAACTATAAAACACGAGACGTGGATGAAAACTTGCCTCGATTAACCAGTCGAGGAGGATGGATCTCATTCTGGGCTGCAGCGTGGGGTGCTTCTGCGTGAAGCCCTTACTGTGTCTGTAGTTCTGCTCCTTTCCAACCATCTTCACCCACACGTCCTCGGGAGAGCCCCATCTGCAACACCAAGAAAAACCTCTTCACCGACCGGTCCGCGCTCCAGAACTCCAGCAAACACGGACAAATCACACATGAGGATCACCCTAGAGGAGGCAGAGGGGACGGCCGAGCCGAGGAGTCGCCGGCGGTGGGAACTTGATGGTCGTTCCTGGCTCCCTTCACAGTCTCGATGACACACAGGGCTTGGTGACGCCTTTAGGAATCAGCTGGTTCTGAAACGGAAAAGAAAATTCACTGCTTTTGTTGATTTAGTTCGTGCCAATGCTCGTTTTCTATTCAAGGACTTTCTGAAGCTGATCTTTGCTGCTTATTTTACTTTTTAAAAGTTTTCAAAGCACACAGGTTTATTCCTTTTATTCTATCATGTTCCCTTGAACTGACTTGTCGATACCAGTGAAAGTGAAACTGTCTAGTAGTTGTTTAATTACCTTCTCACACTGCAGCTTCGACAAGGGCTGAACCTTTTTCCTGTTGCTTTGCTGCAAAAGAAAAGTAAACATCAGCAAAATGTTCATCTGTACAATCAGTAAATTAAAGTCGTATGATATCATTTGGATTTTTGGACTCTTACCTTTGAAACTATGCTTTTCTGCCCTGGAGCATTTTCAGATCTTTTCTGCAGGCGACCACTGCAGAGAGTAAACTGGATTTATGATGGAGCCTCGTATTTGGCCAACATATAGTAAAGTAAGCATAATAATGAATAAAGCCACAAGGGGAGTGATGATTACCTTTGTCTCGTCATGGCTGTGGCTGCTTTAGTCTGTAAAAAAGGAAATCATTTAGAAAGTTTAGTGTTTTTTTTAAACAAGAAAAGCAGGAAGTTTCCACTGAGATGAAAATGGCAGATGTGAACCAGCTGCTGTTTGTGACAAAACACTTACGGTAACTCGAGCCCTGTGAAAACCACAGATGCACCTGCAGCCGCTCGCTAATATCCATCAGAAAACAACTACAGATCTCATCACACCCACCAATGTCATAAATCTAATAATAAAACACTGCAGCTAAAGTCTCCCCCCCGACAGCTTCCTCCAAACGTCTCACCTCGTAATACAAGTTATCAGATAACTTTTAAAAGCTCGGCACGGTTCGTTCTCCAGTTACAGAACAAGTTACTTCCTCGGTTCCGAATCCAAAACTTGTTATAGTCCCAAAGTCGAGGCTGAGAACTCGGGGTGACCGGGGGTTTCACCACCAGGACCTCGAGGCTCTGAAAGTCTGGACCTGAGGGGATTAGACTTACAGCTCTTTACCTGTTTAACTCATTTCTTAAAACATATATACACTTAAGGGTTTTTAACTGATTTAACAGATTTTATTCCCCCCCCCTAATTTTATAACTTGGGTTATGTTCTCGTGCTACTTAAATGTTTTTATCTGTATTTATATTGTGTGTTAAGCACTTTGAGCTGTATTTCTTGTATGAAATTTAAAAAAGTGTATTATTATTATGATCTATGTGTAATGTGGTGCAGTTTGATTGAAGGAAACTTTAGAGGAGGATCGATGAGTTTCTACTTTATAACTTTCCTCCTTGTTAACTTTCCTCCTTGTTACCAGGGAGCTGTGCTCACGCAGGGACGAGTGAGCAGCACAAAGACAGAGGAGGCTGTTGTCCTCTCCTCCCACACAAAGACACAGGGAGGACATTTTGTCCCGAGCACCACACAGAGACTGGATCAAACCCCACATCGATCAGCTCGTCTCCCGTGGGTCGTCACCACGTCACTTTAAACACGACCCACAGGTTCGTGTGGTTTAAACCAGGACGAGGCTCCGCAGCTTCAGCTCCGTGAACCCGGAGCCTGCGTTTCCCTGTTCACCGCAGAGAACCGGACTTCAACCAGCAACCACGTCCAAGGTGACTGTGAAGCAGCTGTAGCTCCTGTTAGCAGCTAGTAGCAGCTAATGTCACCAGCTAGCTAACTCCAGCTAACTCCAGCTAACTCCAGCTCGAACTGCGAGGCTGGTCAACACACGACTCCCCGGACTCTCCATCCCAGGGACGAGCCCGGACCCGAGGCTCACCGGCGAACACACGGGGCTCGAACTGGGTTCCGCGGAGTCACAGGTGAATACGCGAGGTTACAAGAAGAAGAAGAAGAAGAAGAAGACGACATGACAACAGCAGCTCACCTCGTCTGGTCACCGGGAATCGAACCTGTCCCGTTGCCGCTGGCGCCAACAGCTGCGGTGCTCCACTGCGCATGTGTACGAACTGTGTCCGCGTTTAAAGGTTTCCACTGAAAACACGTTTGAATCCAAGATTTAAAAAAAAAAAAAAAACGTGTTTCCATGACGTGTTTAGTTTAAAATGAATCACCTTTATTTTGTAACATCTTTATTAATACTCAACTCAGTATAATATAATCTCAACTCAGAACCTGAGAGTTCCTGAAGCTGGAAACTGTTCATCAGCTTTTATTTTTATGCTTCACTGTTGACACGAGTTGTTTTTTTGTTGTTATAGAAAAATGTTTATAAATAATATAAATCTTTCAAGGGCTTTTATTTTTGTTGTTCCCGGGGAAAAGGCGAGTGGGGGCGGGGCCGCGGAACGGGACAGCCAATAGGAGAGAGAGTTGAGTTGAGCGCGTGCTCCAGCAGCTGCATGTAAACAAAGCAGAGAGAGAGGAAGAGAGGAAGAGAGAGAGAGAGAGAGAGAGAGAGAGAGAGAGAGAGAGAGAGAGAGATAGAGAGGAGAGAGAGAGAGAGAGAGAGCCACAACATGCCACAACAACAACAATACTTATTATTATTATAAATTAATAAGCCCTTTTCCACAAAGTTACAAAGTTCTTCACCAAAGAATTACTTATTACACTAATAACATTATTTCCTTAAATGACAAATACTCAGCCACATTAATAAAAACCTAACGTTTAACTTGAATAATAATCAATCAATTATATCATAACATATAAATGGAATATGATTCCACTGTAAGGTTTCAGGTCGTCAGAAACCAGGGGAACGATTACAGGCTGCATCAGAATTTAAAGAGAAAACCGAAGGAACAATAAGCTCAATCTTTAGCACGATATGATTAAAAATCAAATAATGAATGAGCAGATTTGAGTGCTTTTAGATTAGTGTGCCTGATGGTTGTTTTGTCAGTGGCCCGGCTTCACTTCCTGTCGTGAAACCTGCTGATGAATGGGAAGAGCAACAGAACCAAAAGAGGAAGCAGCACTTTGCTCAGACGAGTTTCAGCCTCGAGCTGAGACGACAGGAACAACATGAAGCTGCTGAACTACGTGTTCGTCATCCAGCTGAGCTTCTGCCTCTGTCAAGGTAACGCCACTTTAAAACTTTATAATAACTTCATGTGTATTTACATGAAGTTATATTTATTTACATTATTAGTGGCTCTTACTTACAATGAAATCAGTTTGTGATGTGAAAATATAAACCCCCGGTCTTGTCCTGTTGTTGTTTTTTACACATTTTAATACATTAACAGCCAAATGTGTGTGTGACGACAGCTTCAGGTTCTTTAAGGAGCTCAGTGGGTCAATGAAATAACATTTATCACACTGCTCTCAAGCCACAGAATCACACACACAAATAAAACACTTGGTCAAGTTGTTTCACATCAAAAGTCCGGCGGGGAACGACGCGGGGAGGCTGTGGACACGTCTGCTCAAGTAAAGACATTTTCTTTATTTCAGACGCAACTGATGTCCAGGTGAAAGCAGATGGAAATAACACGGGGGGAGTAATGCTGAAGGAATTCAAAGGTAAGTTCTTTTGACTGTAATAAGTACGAAGGTTTAGAAGCTGCCTGTGTGACCTTGCTCTTATTGTCACAGGATGTGGGCTGAATTCTGCAGGTGCAAATCAAACTGTGTCTCCCCCCGCTTGCGTCTCTGTGGCTTCGCCCTCAGCTACATCCACGACGTCGCAGTTCGGTCCCTGAAACATCTCGGTGCGAGGCGTTTGAATTCAGGACTGTAGAAACGTGAACTTGGCAAACTAACTGTGTGGAGCACAAACCTCTGCCAAGGTCCAACAGTTCACTAGATCCAGACTTTTGTTTCAAAATCCATGAACTATTCTCTCAGAAGTTCAGGAAAATGCAGAAAAATTCCGTCTGACAATGTTAAACGAAGTGAAATAAATAATTCTGGATCTGGCCCCTGATCCGGACCCGCAACAGATTTTCCCAAGTTCTTCCCTGACCCACACTTTATCTTTCTTTCGTGGAAATCCGTCCTGTAGTCTTTGTGTAATCTCGCTGATGAACGGATGGAAACATAACCTCCTTGGTGGAGTTAATAAACTGGAATTTACACATTTAATCAGAGCAGACAGAGAAGTGAAGTGAAGTGATTCCACAACAAGGTTAAAAAAATTAATCGGAATATTTGTTTGAGTAAAAACACGATGAGGAAATTAAGTTAGAGAGAGAGGTGTGATAAATAGAGATTTTATGGTTCAGCCTCTTTACAAATCTGATGATTTTATGACCTGTTTGTTTTAGTTGCTGCCTTGATAAGCATTTTATCAATAAAGATCATTATTAATATTATGGTATGTGTATGTCACCCTAAAATAATACACACTACTTCACTGAATGAACTCTTACACACAAGGGACAAATATTAGTTCTGTATATTTATTCTATAAGTGTTTCTGCTTGTGTGTGACCTCAGGTGACCCCCACGTTCACCACAGTAAATGCCGCTGGACCCTCCGGTTGCCTGGAAACAGGAGCGGTGAGTCGGTGCCGCTCTCGTCCGACTCCACGGATTCGTTGGTCGATCAGATCTGTCAGGACCTCGACTGTGGACGTGTCTATCGTGTGGACAAAACCAGCCCCCCCCCCAACGCCACCTGCTTCCACGGCTGCTCGTACAAAGACCAGCGTTTGCAGAACTGTTCGCAGAGAGCGAGCCGTGAATGCACAGTGATCACTGCAGCTGTTTGTGGTGAGTGACATGTTGTCACACCTCATCTGAAGTGTGGGTCGGAGGTTTGCACAAAAGAGAAATGAGAGAAAGGTCACACATTTAATGTGAGGAAAGGAAGTAAGAGATTTCAATAAAAAATACAAAAAAATATTTTCAACTGTTGCTTGTAATAGTTGGATATCATTACCTTATATGGAAGGTTTTTAGTGCCTCTTTTTTAATGTTTTATAAATTTGTACTCATGATTCCTGATACGAACGTCTCCAGTGTTTACCGACCCTTGTTTGATGATGTTGTCCCCAGGCCACCAGGCCGTGTGGCTGGCTGAAGGGCCCGACCGCTGTGCTGGGCGCGTGGAGGTGTGGAGGGAGGGCCGCCGGGGAACAGTGTGTGACGACGGCTGGGACCTGAGGGATGCCGACGTGGTGTGCGCCCAGCTGGGCTGTGGTTACGCCCTCAGTGTGACGGGACAGGGCGGCTCCTTCCCCCCGGGCAGAGGACCCGTCCTCCGGGACGAGCTGAACTGTTCGGGCCATGAGGAGAACCTGTGGGCCTGCCGGGCCTCACAGGAGGAGCCCGACTGTGGACACAAAGAGGATGCTGGGGTCACATGCTCAGGTCACACTTATAGTTAGAATGCATTTATCATATTATTCATACATCTTACAGAAGAGGGAAAAAAACAGAATAGATAATAGATAATACAAAAAAATAAATAATATAAATTACTTTGGAAACACAAGTTTGCCCAAAGAAACTTATTTGAAAGCTCCAGAAAAAGACAAAATTGTTTCTAATTCAGTTTATTAGAAAAACCATAACAAGATAAAGAGTCACTATATTGCACAACAACTCTACGTTAATAACTGTTTCTGCTAAATGTTCATCTCACAGAGAATGTGTTGGTAAATGTGACAACCATCTTTAACTGGTTAAACACAAAGCACAACAGAGACTAATGGGAATATCTAATATTTCAAAACATTTTTTAACCTTTCATCCGTGGGGGAATTTTAATTTATTTCATTTTCTTTTATTTATTTCTTTAACTTAGATTTTAATTTTAAATGTGTACAATTTGGTACAGATCATAACAAAAATGTGAGTCTGGAATTTAAATGCAGTTTCATAAGGAGGCTATTGGGCCTATTGGCCGGATAAATGCACGAGACATTCTCCTTTTAAACGTGAGCTGGTTGGACTCTCTGTTCCCGGGTGGGCCTCACAGTTTGTGTGTTGTGTGCAGAGATGAGAGCCATCAGGCTGACGGGGGGGGCGGACCGCTGCGCCGGGAAACTGGAGGTTCACCGTAATGGCAGCTGGGGCTCGGTGTGTGACAACTGCTGGAATGAACGTCTGGCCTCCATGGTGTGCTCCATGCTGCGGTGCGGCACCACAGCACTGAACTTCTCCCGGTTCGTTCCTCCTCTCGTCCACAACCAGGGGCCGCAGTGGTACTACCAGTGCGACCCGGGGCATCAGAACCTGTGGCAGTGCAGGGAGTTCGTCAACATAACCCACTTGTGTAAGGACTCCAAAGCATCAGGGGTCATCTGTGAAGGTGAGAAGTCAATTTCATACAAAAAGACAGAAATCAAATGTTGCCAAAAATAGGCATTTAATAATTTAACTACAAACAGATTTATTATGTATGAGTAGGAGACTTAAAAAATCTGTACATAATAGTTTTTAGATATTTTTTAATCTTCAATGAAACGGAATTATATAAAAAAAATGTCACCAACAGACACTTTCAAGGTTAAACCTGTGTTTGTGTATTTATTATTTTATCTAAATTTTTTAGACCTTATTCACCAGCGTGACCTCAATTACAATTTTTAGATTGGGGTCATGATCAGAACGTTTTTTAATTTCCTTCATGCCTTCCTTCAAGATTTGAATTACACCATTTTATTAAATGTTCAGTCTCTTTTTTTTTTTGTTCTAACACAAACATAAATTCATAGTGTTGAGTTAATTCTGCTTCTGCTTCTTCGTCGTCTGCTCCCATTTAAACTTTACCAAATACAAAAACATATTTCCCGTCTGGCAGGTTCTCTTGGGATTCTTCCAGCGACCAAAACCAATGCAACTCCAGGGATGACCAGTTGGACGGCAGGTCAATATTTAAATCTAATTGTTATTTGTCTTATTCAAGAGAATACGTGAGTTTAAAAGTCACAGAAAGTGAAACAGACGTCCTGTGAGTCTTCGAGAATCAGACGTGATCATCAGACGACGACGGACGGCGGCACAGACACAGACACAGACACCGACACAGACACAGACACAGACACCGACACAGTTTTAATCACAGCTGGAAAAAACTGCAAAGTACAGGAGGAGAATTTATCTTCAATTCAATTTAACCTTTTGAGGAGAGATCCTGTGAGCTGCATGTCTAGTCATTCTGAAAGTCATTTACATTTAGAAAATCTCAAGAGGGCTTCATGTAACCCTGGTCCACCACAAACCAGGGGACGTCCCTGTAACCTGCAGTGGAAAACTGTATCTGTGACCTTGTTTTTCTGAACTCTCAGTCCCAGCAGCAACAACAAGAGTCACCCCTTTAGAAGCTTTACTCTCAGCGTTTCCTGTGCCCCTCATCTTCATCACCGTGTGTCTGCTGCTCCTCGTGTTGCTGATCACCAACACGGTGCTGTGCTGCCACTACAGGAGGAGACACGGTCAGTTCCCCTCACCTCAGCCCGATCGACACTTTCTCTCTTCACCACATCACACCACAGTTAGACCCGCAACTTCAGGGTCAGAGCCCCGAACCACAGGAACAGCCCAGACCTTCATCTTTTAAAAAGGTGTCACCACCACCTTGCAATTTGTCTTCAATAAATACATGAATGATTCATTTCAGAGTAAGATTTAAAAATAATTAGGAGACACAGACATTAGTCAGAAGAACATATGTAACACATGAATAGTTCATAAGTAAAACCAAGGTTCAAATCAGGCTAAGAGGCAAAAACAATCCACAGTTCATATGTGAACAATTCATTTTAACAATTCACTTTCCATAGAAGGGTTGAGACCTTCAAAGATTTCAAAAAAACAACGAGCAAACTCTTGCAAGACTAAAAGCAAAAGTACGACCAGAGATTAAAATCTGATTTAATCATTTCCTACAGTTCACATTCATCATCTGTCTCTTACTTCACACGTCCACAGCGGTTTTGCTCCAGCAGAGTCGCACCAGCCCTCGACCGCGTCGCCTCAACAACTACCATGAAACTGTCGACCTGGTCAAAGTCACCGCCCACAACCAGCAGCAGGCAAACGGTCAGTGCGGTGGAGGAAAAAAAACAATCGTGTGAGAGTGTAACGTCTTATAAACTCATGTTAAAGTGGCTTTTCTCTTCTGAATTGGCTGTGTTTACATGCACGGTGGTGAGAAAGCTGTTTGATTGATTCTGTGTTTGCCTCAGTCCCCACGGATCCCAGGTACCTGCGGACCCAGCGTAGTAGTGTTGACAGCACCTCGGTAGATACAGACTATGAGCAGGGCGATGAGCCGTCTCTCCCTTTATCGACCTTTCGGAGTGAGCTACATCCTTTCATTCCTTCTCGTTGAAAATCTTTGTTCAGTTCTCTCGCTCCTTTTTTTGTGGTTGAAGCTGCTCTGCTTTGTGTGTGTGTGTGTGTGTGTGTGTGTGTGTGTGTGTGTGTGTGTGTGTGTGTGTGTGTGTGTGTGTGTGTGTGTGTGTGTGTGTGTGTGTGTGTGTGTGTGTGGGTGTTTGCACTGAATTTTTGCAGGATGCTTTGCAATTAAAACTTTGCATCGTGTAAATCGTTTTGAATCCAGATTCTCAGCGATACAGAAACGACACAAACCCGTCGCCTTGGCCTTCAGGTGCCGACGCCCTCTGTCCGGAAGGTGAGTGTCGCTCTGACTGTTTGTCCGACATTCAGACTTCAAGGCCGATGTTTGGACCCACAGTTTTTGTGCCTTATATAATATATATTGTGTTGTCGTCGTTTTTCAGGCCCTGCACCAACACATGGAGCCTTTCCAGCTGCCAGCGGAGGCCCCCCCGATGCTCAACAGGCCCGAGCGTCAATGATCTCGGTGGATTCATTCGAAACCTCCAGCACCTCATCTGGGGAGAACTACGAAAACATAAACAACAGCAGTTACATCAACGTCACCCCTGGTCGGTTCGATTCTCGGTTTGGACTGAGCCTTAAACTTAAGATTTAAATAATCATCCACTGTCATGAATTCCTCTTTAAGTTTATAGTGGTAATATTATATTGGTTATATCATTATTCTGTATATTATGTGTTTAAGTGGTGAATCAAGCTTTGCTAATATTGTCATGTAATTTTGAGACATAATTGGAGAAAGCTGCAGATATTAAATTCTATTTTTTGTGTCCCTGAACTAAACCTGTGGGTGTTTGTGGCGAGAGAAGAAAACAAGCTCACTTTCACTTTAGTTTGGATGAAAGATGTGAAACACGTGTAAGAGGATAAGACACTGAACGACTCCCCTGTTCTCCGGTGAATCAGATCCTGGACTGGACCAGGTGTCGTCTGCTGCCAGCGAAGCTCCCGACCCGTCGAGGTTCCTCTTCAGCCATAATCAGCATCACTCGGCACCAGCAACAAACCTGAGTTCAAGTAAATCAGCACACAGATGTTCACACGTGTGGAAAAAACAAGAAGTTTCGCACGTTTGCTGATCTTTGTTCTTTGTCGGATCACCAGGTGATGAAGACGAGGGCCCCCTCTACTCTCCAGTGAGTCCCGACTGAGACTCTTCATCGTCATCACACAGCGGAGGAGACTCAACGTCCCACGGACCCAGAACCGAAGAGAACACAAAGACACATGTGTGAATTACACTGTACAGAAAACCCCACTGTGGAATTTACATGTAAAAATCTAAATATCTCTCCAGACCCTGAGACTCGCCCATTGGGCATTAATGTGGATTTTGCAAGTTAAATTAAACGTATAACTTTTGTTGTAATGTAATTTTTACTTTAGCAAATAAAGGAATGAATAAATAACATTTTAAAAAGTAAAATAAAAATGATGGTTTACTCATCTTTAGTCACTTTCCTGTCTGATGCTTGTCCAGAGGTTACATTGAGGAGAACGCATATGTCCACATATTTCTGGCCAAATACTGTATTAAAATAATATTCTCAAACCTACCATGTTCTACCACAAGATGGCACTCGAGGCCTCTAAGTCACAAAGAGTTGACTGGGGTGAAATCACGAAAAACCACAGACGAGAATAAAACTGTGAACCATAACATGTTTACCACCTCGGTGCTTCACAGGCGACAACACTGTGACAAGCACCGACTTGTTGTGCGCGAGGGGGAGACGTTGGTTCCACTGTGGAAACGTTTGAGACGGGAACTCTGGCTCCTGATCAGGGGCCAACATAAACCATCAGTGCGTCCTGGAACCAGACCTGGAACCAGACCTGGCACGGCCCGTCCTGGCCCATTACATCTGCAGCAGCTGCAGAGCATCAACACTTCCTCCCGATCCAAAGCAATGCCCTGAATCAAAGTCACGTCCTGTTTCAGAGAAGTAAATATGACAAACTGCCTCAGAGATGAAACTTTCCGATGGGGGGGGGGGCGGTGGTGAAGACTGGGATACACGTGGATTAGCTTCAGCCCAGTTAACAGAAGAGGTGGGAGCGATGATGCACCGGGCTGATAACCAGCAGAGTGGGGTGTTTTTACTGAATGGAAAGTATTTGGCAAGGAAGAGGATGAGTGTTGTGTGTGTGTGTGTGTGTGTGTGGGGGGGGGGGGGGGCGGGGAGAAAAAAGACGTCGGCAAAGATAAAACGTGTCTGAGAGAATCATATATTTCACTCGAATTTAGTCCAGAGCTCTGCATCGAGATAAACAGGCGAATTAACGACCAGATCTCCTTATGAAACTCAATCTCTTTCACATGCCAGAGAATTCAGCACACACACACACACACACACACACACACACACACACACACACACACACACACACACACACACACACACACACACACACACACACACACACACACACCACTTAACAGAGATTCCATCTCAAAGTATGCAGCATGATATATCGCAGATCCTCCTCCAACAGTTTGCTTTTGTTTCGTTCTGCCCGGAAAAGATTGATAAGTCAGAATCTGGAAATCTGTGGATTTACAGTCCTGATTAACATCAAGGGAGAGAATCGCTGTGCACCAGTATTTCAAGTAGCTTGTAGTATTTGAGGGATTAGAAGATCAACCCTCTGTTTTTACTTTGTTCATTAAATCAGTTACACACAAAGGATTACGGCTCCATAAGTCCGTAAGTTGCTTAAAGCGTCCCGACAACAGATCCTGCCCAAGTTTAAACTTTTGAACTCTGTTTGGCGCAGGAGGCCCGGAGAGCGTTGTACCTGCCTGCGGACGACGCAGGGAACATACTAAGAACACGTGTTTACTGCAGTTTGACTTCAGTCATCACCAAGTGTAAAACAATAAGAAGAGTTTTGGCAAACACACTTTTTTGGGCCTTTTTTTGCACATGTTAGATTCGAAGAGGCCAAAGTTACAAGTGGTTGAAAGCTGCAGAAAAAGTTTTTTATTGATTGAAGACGTTCAACGCTTAAAAACACTTGATTATCAATGTAGATACAGACATGCACTGACAACCTTAGCTCCTTTTAGCTCATTGTTTTGGTTGAATTGTTTCATTTGGATTCATGTTCGGTCCGATATCAAAACTCCCAGTGTTTTCAGGAAAATACGTTTTTAAACCAGTTAAAGGTCAGCGACCAGCTAGCTAACTGCTAAGTGGCTTAAATCGCACGAGGCAACAGTTTGCATGTAATTATTACCATAACATTACAGTGACATTCCGTGTTGTGCTTACGACTTGTTTTTGCTGCCCCCAAGTGGCCAAAAAAGCCTGTCGATGCAGATCAGCGCTTCACAGTGAAACTATGAAACTGTTTATGTAACAGAAAATGGAAAGTTTGCCTTAGTGTTTGACTTTTCCTTCATCCGAGCTTCTTTTCTGTTACTGGAGCAGATCTCACAGTGAGAGAATGCGAACAGACCGTGACCTTCATGAAGTGACTGTGAATTGTTTAATAAACTTTGTTCTTGAAGTATCTCAGTGTTTTTATATCCACGTATCCTCGTAAAAAAAAACCCGGTCACGCTGTTGTGTAACTTCTTTTTGAACCGAAATGCTGTTTTCCAGTGTCACAACCTTTTGCATGTCGGACTCTGGATTAGTACAAATACTTCAAAGCAGGTTTCACGTTCCATTACAACAACGAGACGTTGAGAGGAAAACACGCTCTCACATGTGTAATTAGCGTTTGAACGTCAGCGTGACCTTGAGGGTTCTGCTCTGGACCCGGCCTTTGTATTGGCACTGCTCTTTGACATGTTGCTGGATGGACGGCGGCCAGTGAAACGCAGTGAGGTCATCAGTTTAGGTAGAGACCCACATGATTACAGACCTGAGAGAAAAATCCACTTCGGCTCATTAATCAAAAGCTCCCCCCCCCCCCTCCGGTCAAGTGAATGTTCTCCTGGAGCCGTTAGATTCATCAGTGGATCTGCTGATTAGTCGCCCTCGGAGTGATCCAGCCTGGAGTTTGGCTGCTGCTGGGCTGCAGCTCGGCAGCGCTGGCGAGGACCCGGTAATAGTGTTGATTACTCGTCACTCATTAGGTTGCTCTCACTGCCGCTGCTAAGCCCTCATCAGGAGGCTTTTGGCTGAGCGGCCGAGCGGGGGCCCTGATCCAATTCACCTTTAAAGTTCAGTGGACCTGTCTGGTTGTCACGGGTCAGCGCGCCGCTCTCCATGCTGCGCTCTCCCAGAGAGGCCCTCATTACCTCATTTCCTGTCACTACTGTACCAGACGGGGTTTGAATCTCGTGGTTTTTGGCTGCGCAGGGTTTTCAGACTCTCGGATGAGACACCGAGTTTATCTTTGGAGAAGAACAAAAGTGAGGATCGGTTGTTAATTAGCAGAAGAACACGGCAACATATGGAATGAACGCAATAACAACACGTACACAAAACATTTCAAAGATATAAAAATAACAATGAATATGAACATTTGTTACGCCCATTTATATCTAAACATTTCTGAAGTTCACAATGTAGTTGAACAAGGAACAATTTTCTAAATATACTCAGTGATGTGTGTCTTGAACAGTAAACAAGGAATGACTGAAATGTGCATCGTGGGCCTCTGTGTAAATTGGGGCCCCTTTATGGCCCCTGATTTAGAAAGATCCTAGATCCGCCACTGCTTTAAGTACATTTCTTTTACTTCAATATTTTTACACTGTGGTGCTGTTACTTTTACTCAAGGGATTGAAATCAGAATTATCCCAGAATCGCTTTTCCTAACAAAGCTACATTTGCATTTTCTTAAAATTTGTCTCGTTCTTCTGTTTTGCGAAACGTTCTGTTCCTGTTGTCGTGTTTTGCAGCTCGCAGCCGCGGCATGTTTCCCACATTTATTAGTCTGTATGGAGAAATGAATCCCTTCTTGAAAGCCGGCCCGGCAGCGCAGCGTTTAGCTCATTAACCTTTTTTTTCTTCTTAGCACCTCGCTGCAGTTAACAGTCTGTGGCCTCTTCCCCACCAAGACACATTCATGTAGCTGCCAATCAGGTCAACGCTGCAATTAAGCTGCTTTAAACTTGTTCAGTGGTGCTTGGAGGCCGTAAAAATACTTCCGTTTGAGTGTCAATGGGAGCCTGTGGTGGTTAACGCTGCATTCATGGGAGAATACATTGTGTCTAGTTAATGTAAGTAGTCTGGTCAGTGGGTCAAAAGGTCGACGTCGCTGAGGGAGACGAGGAGGTGCAGTCGTCTCCAGTTATTTGAGTCAAACACCACCAGTGTGATCATCCAGACTCAGACGTCCACATTGTGTGTGTGTGTGTGTGTGTGTGTGTGTGTGTGTGTGTGTGTTCTTATTTCCTCACTCGACTTTCAGATTTCTCGAGCGAGCTGAGAATTTATGGACACGTTTCCTTGTTTGCCTCCGACCAGATGGACCGAGGGTTTATGAGTGTGTGTGGTGCATGTCGGACAGCGGCGTTTTCTCCGGGAGCACCAGTCACTCAGGACAGGCGTCATCAATCTTGGTCGTCGCTGAATGGCAGATTGGCTGCCATAAAGCGGGCCTGATTGCAGTGTGCTGTTCCCAGCGGAAGAGTTTTCAGTCCAAGGGAGGCATGGAAACAAAAACCCCGCAGATACAAACAATGTGTGCGGGACAGTTTGAGCCGTGCCACATTGTCAGATATCGTGCACGTCGGCTCCAGGGCCGCGCAGAGATTATTCATTTATTTATCTTTCCTGTCAATCAATGTGATCCTGTGACCATTTGTGATGGATTACACAATAAAGGTTTGAGACAGATGCGTGAAGTCGGAGAGAAAAAACACAGAAACATTATGTACGGATGAAGTTTGTTCGAAACCAAGGATATAAACACGATTCCGGACCCTGGGGTCTTGACCCCTTTATTCATCTGTAGGGTTTTAAAGACTCAAGGGAGTTTGGTTGGTCATGGATATTGTTTTACTTTAATATTTTGTATATGACGTCCTGCATTTTCTAGCAGTTATTTGAAGTAGTGCGGAGAAAGACATACACAAATATCAGTAATAAAATGAAATAAAAACATAAATTAAAGTGCTTTAAATCTTCGTGCTGCAAAAAAAAAAAGCATATTTAACATAATAAATTGAATATAAACATGTGATGAAAGTTTACAGATTCTATTTTAGGTTTTAGGAAAGAGCTGGATGATCTCAGTGTTTTGATAACCCTTGTTTTATTAAGGTATCCCACACAAAGACATGCGACCCAGTGATGTTTCCAAAAGCAGAGGAGATAATTGTGTTTTTGTAGAAGCTTTTGCTGACGTATAATAAATCTGATGACTGATAAAAAAGAATCAATAAAGTCTTGATTGCAAAAAGAAACTCCAGACAAAGCCCGAGTCCGACAGACAGAAGTCTCAGTGACGGTGTGCAGGTTGCACTCCGCAGCACCGTGAGCCTAATTAACAAGATTAAACTTTTTTAAAAAGCACTTGGATCCTTTGCTCAGGAACAACGAGCTGATGTCATTCGTTAGCGGATGAAAACCGTGGCGTCCAGTCAAAAATCCCTCAAGCGTGTAAACTGGAAACCAGGAAACTGTCAATGGGGCCGAGTGTGGTTCCAGCTGAGACACAGGAACGGAGTGGGTGAGGTCACCTTCGTACCAGACAGCAGCTCATTGAACACAGACCTGTGTAAACCGTGTGTTCGGGTCGTTGTTCTCCTGGTGAATGTTGTGTGGTTTCAAAAAGGCAGAAAGTGACGGACTGAGCGTGTTTGTTTTCCACGGTCGAGGGTTGTGTGTTTTTTTTTTCGCGCTCGGAGGACGTGGATTGATGGCACGGCGTACGTGATGGTGAGTGAGTGAGCTCAGACCGCCTCAAGTCGAGGACCCGTGTGTGTGTGTGTGTGTGTGTGTGTGTGTGTGTGTGTGTGTGTGTGTGTGTGTGTGTGTGTGTGTGTGTGTTTGTGTGTGTGTTTGTGTCCGGTCAGCCGCTCCATGCCACCAGCTTAACCCCTGGATTCCCCACATTCCAGCCCAAAGTCAGGCACAAGTCTCGCCGCTCGTCTGTTTAAGGTGATTGACATTATTTGCTACCATTAGGCACTACTATGTAATTGACCTTTGACCCCTCACAAGCGACCTGTTGAAACAGCTTTAAACCAGATCGTCTAATCTCCATGGGAAAAGCCCTCAATCTAGACTTAAGGCTCTAAAAGCAATCAACACCTAAAGGTGAAGGAGGGGAGCCAGGGTCACTGCCACCAGGTCGCTGTGATCCAGTCAGGGGGGGGGGGGGGGGCGGCGGCGATGAGCCTTTTCTTGGTGAGCAACACAAACGCTCTTCATCAGAAAAACAACTCATTGCTTCACCTTAATAATAATAATCCACGTGTACATCTTAAAATACCAGACAGTTGTTACTCACGTCTGTAAATCACAGATGTGTGGCAGAGGAAGGAAGTTGTGAAACGTTCAGTGATTTACTGATATTGTGTTAGAATGACTTGTTGTGTGTGTTTGGTGTTATTGTGTATTTAAAAAAAAAAGTCCAGTTTAACTGCCATTGTGAGTTTTAACAATTTGACAAAATGAAGTGATTTACAAGAGAATTTATCACCTATATTAAAAATAATAAATAAGAGTAAAAGCAGGGTTGTCTCTAGGATTTTGGGGCAGACCCGTCCGACTCCCCCCCCCCCCCCTTAGTGGTGCAAGTATAAGCTGAAAATCATCAGGTGTTGAAATCTATTAAACACAGATATTAACATCTAGAGTATTTTTACTGAAATCCTCTTTCACCCACTGCTCAGAGACCGATGAGGTAAATTTCAGGGATTCAAGAACTACCGCTGCCGCCGCTGCCGCCGCTGCCGCTGCCGCCGCTGCCGCTGCCGCTGCCGCTGTCGCTGCTGCCACCATCACGAGGACAGATGAGTGCGTCTGAAGACAAGACACCAGCTCCACTGGGCTCCGGAGATGAGCTGATCCTCTCTCTCTCCATCACTTAAAGGTTCATCTTTCATTTCATCAGCACACGAAACTTCACCCCTTGATTCTTTCTGCTGACGAGCCGTTTACATCTTGAGGTCTGGCCTCTTTATTTCTCTTCTTCGGGTAGGAAGACATTTCCCGTGACACCTTCCTCAGCCGCTGTTGTTGTCCACTGTTTATAAAGATGGACGACATGATCGCTCCCCAAAAAATTGAGGCCAAAGCGCCTTGATCGCCTCCTGGTGGCTGGCTTCAGTACAGGTCATAAAGCCCTGGCTCCTCCATGTTGGTGGATGGGACACCGGTCAAAACAAAAAGCTAGTTTTATGTAGTCCTTGATGCTGTGGGTCCGCATCCTTCGGAGGAGCCACCTAGTGTTTGGTTTGTGCGATTTCTCCGATCGAATTTTGAAAAGCACAAACTTTAACTCCTCGTCATTTTCCCGTTCTTGCTCACAATCGAACCCAGAGCGTGTGTCGTCAAACTAAACGCTGAGAAAACACAATACTCCACACGTCTTAATTTGATTATTGCTTGTTTAGAGTACGACGTTAGAAAATGCGGATTAATACAGAAATATTGGTCTAACAAAGACACAAGGCTACAAGGACAAAAGGAAACATGTCGGTCTCATGTTTCTTTAATCGCTTGAAAAATGCACGGGTTCAAACAGTTTAACACATCGAGGTGTAAACACCGGAAAATATCAAACTCACAACTTTTGTCTCAGATTTAATTCTTCAACCCCGAATGTCTTCAGTAATGTTCCGACACTTTCCCAGCGGCCTGTTCATGTGAATACACCTCAGACACACGTGGTCAAAATAAAAGCAGCTCTCGTTGGTAAGAAGCTAAGTCTCATTCATGGCGGTGGCACAGTTTCGTGGATATTTCAAAACACCTCGACACGTTGCATTTCTGGCCGCAGAGCCTCAGCGTGTGACTCCGGGCCACCTCTGAAATCCACTCTGGTCAAGTTTCTCCTCGGCAGACGTGATGCGAACCGACAGTTTGGGGCGGATTAACGGAGGTTTGACAACAAGACATTGTTTCAAATGATACTGATCAAAGTTCACTTTAATCCTGTTAATTAAAGCAAAGAATAACACTGAGCAAATCCACGACTTAAAAGAGAGGCTGGATAAAAGACTTCACGGAAGATTTTGATCTCAAAGTTCTGCGTTAATGCTTTAATTTCTGATTACGTGATCTGCCGTCAGAAATGCTGCCGCTTCCAGTGCGACTTCCAGAAATGTGCCACCGGCTGACAACCTCATCAAGGCCCGAGGAGCGAAGGAACTCGGGTAAACCTCCTTTATTAGATGAATGCACGCATGGTGGGAGGTCTGTCTGACTTGGTGTTAATGCCCACAAATGCTGACCTCTCCCATGCCATGTGCCTCCCAAATCCAGATATGAAAAGTGGCTTACATATCAAAATATGCTTTCATCACCGTGCTCACTGAGATAAAGGCAGAGTGAGCGAGAGGATGGAAAAGAATGAAACGACCGGATCTGTTCAGGGGAAGTCGCAGCGAGAACGGTGTGAACCACAGGAACTGGGAAACAGAGACAGAAAGTAAAGTCCAATAAGATTAATGAGATCCCAGAAAAGTAATTGATCAAATTTAATTGATGTTCAAAATGTCCATTGTATTATCAGGGAGACTTATTGCTTCATAGCTTGATTAACATTTTTAATAATTTCCTGTTAAATCATTTAGTGTCATCTGACTAATCAAGTGTCACGCAAATTATTCCTAACGATTTTAGCCTCTCATTTGCAAACTTTTCCCATTAATTCAACACTTTTTATACAGTTAGTTTATCATGTTTAATTTTTCTAAAGTTTGATTGACAAAAGCACATTCCATAACTCTGTATTTTCCTTCAATCGTAATGTTATTGTTTTGCTTCATTTATGTTATGAGTAAAGTCTGTGGCCATATGCATGTTCTGATTTGACTGGTGTTATGATTTATCTATTGTTATTGTTAATATCTAATCATCACATAAATGCAATGAATCAACGTGTCTCCTCACCAGACAGTTGTTTTACATTCAGTGATTCTGTGTTTACTTCTGTGTTGAACCTCTGACCTTTGACCTGTGACTCCTCAGCGTGGAGGCAGACTTTTTAAAAACACAACAAATGTATGAAAACCAAGAACCTCAAACTCATTTCCACATATTTGTGCTTCTGTTCGGCCGCTGCTTGTTTTTCCCACCAACACATCCACGACCTCTTTGATTTCCCTGCGTGCAGATACGACCCAGATCCAGCGGTTGATTCCACGCACAATGCTCCTCTATCAGGTCTGGGGCATGTAAAATATTTCCTCTTGAAGTTACCACACATTTCCTCCGACTGCTCAAAAGCCATAATTAGAAACAGGCAGCTTTCGGTACGTCGGAGCCACAGTAGCCTGAAATATGTTTGAATTCTTTATTGTTTTCTTTCAGCCCGCGTCCAGCGATCGGGGCCTTTGGACTCTAATCAAACCGCTCATGGGAAAAGCAATTTGGTGAATGTTGATTGGAGCGATCTGTCACTCTTCAGTCGGACCACAAGCTTCGGTTTAAACCAAATGTTTGTGTATGTGCTTCTCAGAGTATGCATGGGAAAGTGCCCCCGCTGCCGGCTCTGAGTGGACTGTGAATAAATTCATGAATTTATGACTCTCTGTGTGTGTGTGTGTGTGTGTGTGTGTGTGTGTGTGTGTGTGTGTGTGTGTGTGTGTGTGTGTGTGTGTGTGTGGCATGGCAGCGGGGCTTTTCCGTCTTGTCAATGGAAAACATTAGTGTCATGCCCCCGCACACCCCCCCGCCCCCCCCGTTCAGCCCCTCTCCCCCTCCTTGTTTAATTCAGTCCATCAACACTTCCTCCTTTAGCCTGTTAGTGTCACACTGCATTTCCTCTCCGGCCTCAACCAGACCAGCTCGCCACAATCGGCCCGGTTTTGGGTTTCCCCTCAAACGGCGAAGGGCTTCAAAGTCTATAACTGCTTTTTTGATTTTTATTGACCCAAAGACTAGCCCCCCCCCCCCCCCTCTGCCTCTGCCTCTGCCTCCTCTTCCTCGTTCCTCCGCTCGCCCCCCCCCCCACGCTTCTTTAAGGGGAATAAATTACAGTGAGGTTTGAAGGTGGTGTTGTCTCGCTGATTGCACCTGCAACTCATTTGGCAAGGTGTTGAAAAATGTCCGGCCTTCAGCGCCTCTGAGGACAGGGGGATTCTCCTGCTGCAGAAATTAGAAATCGATAAAGCTGATTCAAATTCAAATTCAAGGCGTTTCTTTTTCATTTGTGCCAGAAAGGAAACAGCAAAACATTTTTAAAGCTGCCGCACTGACGTCTGAACATTTTCCTGGGAATTTTGCGGAGGGTCGACGTGTGAGAACGTCCGAGTCACTTGCTCCAGACGTTTTCCCGAAGTTTTCCTGCCAACGCCTGAAAGTAACCCGTCTGGAAAAGTGCGAGTGAGCCCACGTGAGAACAGAGCAGCAAAGTTTCCAGAAAACTTGTTGATGACGTTTCAAACCCACGAAGGATGTGAAAAGGAGACAAACACGTAAAAAGGCCGCAGACAAAGATGTATTATATTATATTATATTATCTATTGAAGATATTAGTTCATTCAAATGTCACCACAACATCCACTGACTTGGTTTGTCTGGACCTTTCCGCCACATGACTTGAATCAACAGCTCTGCCTCGTTGTCACGGAGATGGTTTATATCACGTGACCTCCATATGTGATTTTATGAAATACAGTTCTTTGCAGTTGTCTGATGCCTGCAGGTACTTTGCAGATTAAGTTTTTACATCCACATGAGATCGACTCGTAAAATATCGGTTTGCGCTTGTAAAAGTATTTTTATCTTAGCGAGGTCAACTTTTCAGGAACTTTGAATAGAAGTGTTTTTTTTCTAGTTTCATGACTTTTTATCTAAAAGAAAATCCTGTATAAAAACCGGTGTTAAACTCTCTTTCTCTGCCCGTCCCCTCTTTCTTCCGTTCTTCCTTTCTTTTGTTCTTCACTCGGTCTGAACGGATAAAACAAACACTGCAGACTCGGAGTTTGAAAGTTGATTGAATCAGTAACGTACAAATTAATTATGTCGCTTCATTTAATTAGAGAAAGTTAATCTAAGTTAATCTAAGATTTTCTTCTGCTCAGTTTTCTCTCCATTCAATAAATGGCTCCATCCAAGTTTTGTACATATGAAGAAAATAAGATTAATAAGGGAGACATGATGATGATGGGAGGATTTTGTTGGTTTTGGTCAGGCTAACGGTTTCCCCCTGTTTCTAGCCTTTGTGCTAAGCTAAGCTAACTGGCAGCTTGATATTTAACACACAGGTACGAGAGTGTTATCAGTCTTCGCTAAACTCCCATCCTGTAATTACATTTTGTGCCCACAGGCGGCGCTGCTCAGCAAATACGCTCTCGCTACCTGACGGACACAAACATGAAATATGGGCCCAATGACAGATCTGCTGATGCACCGGATCAAATCGCTGCGACGTTAAACCGTTCACCTCCACAAACTTTTATCACTGGGGCAGAATTGCAGAAATAGGGTTTTGTTTCACCGCATCCCCCCCCGCGGGTTTACAGGCGGAGAAAGAACAGACAATCTGTCGGTAATAAAGCGCCCAATGGCTGCCTGTGATCTTTCGGGGGAAATCGACTCACTAATGGCTCACCTTGTGTCCTGTGTCATTTCCTTTTGATGTGATCGGGCAGTGATGATCAGTGATCTGGCTGCGTGTAGTAAAGACTTCTCAGCAGGCACTTTTAATTACCGGGGGGACAGATTTTGGCCGAGGACCCCGCCGCGTCTGGTTTTTATTTCCAACTGCAGACTGACTGTAAAACAACACTACCAGCGCTGTCACCCAAAACCAAAGCGGCTCATGTACAAAAGCGGCCCGGGCCCTGATTATCATTCTGTGTCAGGAATGTGAGCGACAGTTTCTCTGTTTTTACTTACAGCCCCCCCCCCCACCCCCCCTCCTCCTCCCCCTGCTCTCTTTCCTTTAAGTATCTTTCTGCACACATAAAAACTGATGTCAAGTGCACACGCTACATGCTCGATCTCAGACAAATCAGAGCCAGGTGTGTCCGGATGAGAGAGTTCATATTAGAGAGATATTGCAAACATCTGTGTGTTCTGCGTGTCCTCATCATTTAGATCCCCGCATGACAGTAAAAGGCTGCGGAGAGGAGGAGAGGGGAACACCCCGCTCGAAAAGTAACTCTGCCGGTTTGTTCTGCTGCCAAAGGGCCTGACAGATGGGGGCACCGCCGCAGGAGCAGGGGGCCGACACGCAGACATGTGTTCCTCCCATGGTTCCTGGTTCCTACCCAGCCGACGGAGGACCGCCACACCGCGACACCGCGAGAGCACCATCTGAAATACAACGGGAACACACTTCTTTAAACATAACACAACAGCAACACACAAAACCACTACTTTTTATGGTCAAGTGGGGACTTGCAACCCAGGCTGATGTTTCCGTATCAAACTGTGTGTAACGAACAAACTGGGACATGAACACGTGTCTTCTTTCAAAAACAAACAGTTTAACGAGACTATTGTTGTGAATTTATCGTTTTAATCTTTTCTATGCAGTTGTTAAAAGGCACAACTGCATAGAAAAGCATTAACACCTGTAACTGACAGCTGTATATGAGCTGTGTCCTCATTCAGGGACGTCGACACGCCTCCAGCGGCCTTCATTGGATCCATTGCACGCTGGTGACGAGTTGGCTGTGCAGGTGAATCTCACATCACATTTAACTAAAGATTCTCATAACACACAACAAATAATGAAGCAAACAAACAGAGTGAGACTGAACAACTGAGGCGAGGAGCAGTCGGCCCAGCTGTCAATCAGAGGGAGAGCTGGGAGTTGTAGTTTTCACTGACTGATGCAGATAAATGTCACAGGTCCGTCGACAACACTCAATAAAGTGCAAACGATCAATAAAGTGCAAACGCTCACTCCCTCACATGTCCGGTGGAATCGCTGGGTTCCTAACGTGGTGTTGATGGACACGTGTGTGACGACACGTGTCGTCAGCAGCAGGAACATGGGAACTCCTCACAGCTGATCCCAACAGACAGCTGCAGCAAGTCTGACTGGACAACATGTTCACTTGTTTGTTCTGAAACAGGGATTTTCCAGCATGCACTTTCACTGAGGTCCAGTTGCACAACACATGTTCGATTTCCTGCCAAAGCAAAACTGAACACAACAAAAGAAAAGCAGTGTCTTTGTCAGTGATACAGGAAACTCAGGTCAGTGTGTCTGTTACCTGTGACGTGAACAATCATTATCACACAAGTCTGAAGATATTTTATCAATTACTTCAGTTTAGCCCAAACGTTTGGACTGAGAACGATTGAATGTATTCTTCTCTTGTTTCTGTATCTTTTACTATTTTTCCAACCTAATTTATATTCACCACACTAGGCTCTGTAAAATAAAATAAATTAATAACACCACAACTTAGAAAAATGTTCATTAAGTTGAATCAAGTCCTTTAAGACCAGTTTAAATTAAAACTGAACATTAAAACCTTCATTCAGGAGGATTCACTGCAGAACTCTACTGTCAGTCAGTTTCAGCTGGGTGTACCTAATAAACTGACACCTGAGTGACAACATTAAAATGTGCTTCATGCTTCATTCAGTGACTGATTTAATGATCTGTGGGTTGATCTGATTAAAAAGTCAAACGTTCTTCAGATAACATATTTATTGTTTTGATCAAATTTATATTTATATTTGTAGTGAGCTGTACTAGCTTAGTAAAAAATCACTTTTTATAAGTCGTACTAAAAAAAAAATAAGATCCTTTGTGCTCCAAATTAAATTAAAGTAGAAAAACACTTTGTATGAGTATTGGGGGGGGGGGGGGTTTGAACCAGCGGGGTTTGATTATCGGTGGTTCCGGTTACAACCTCCGTCCCCCTGGTGAATTCCGTCCGAGCATTTAAATACTGTTGAAATCGTATATTTATATCTTTTTAACAGTTATCAGGCTTTTTAAACCAACTTTTGCCAAGTTTGAAACCAGAGACCTTAAAAACCATCACTCAGTCAAATGGAGAGGATTCAAGTGTGGAATCAAAACTAAAAAAAAACTTTAAAAAAGAGGAAAAAATCAGCAGCAAACAAACTAAACTAACGTAAAGTTTACATAACTAATCCGAGGAGTGACTTTCCTCACGTCACGGAGAGGATTTCCACTCTAAAGCTCCTCGGGTCGGGTTAACCGGAGCAAACACCGGGGTCAGGACGACAGGACGCCACTTTCCCCTGCGAGCAAACAACAGAGACACGTGTTGGAATCTCATCGTGTAAATACTCCAACGTTTTTTCCTCTTCGCTGCGACGTCTTGGACACACACACAGAAATCTAAATCTAGATCTAAATCTCTGTCTTCATTTCCGATCCCTTCCTAGCTTTCCTCTCCTCTTGCCTGGACTCTGGACATGTGTGAAACATTTACAAGAACAGAAAACCCAGAGCTCCCAGTCCCCCCCCCCCCCCCCCCCCGCCGCCCGCCCGCCGCCGCCCAAATCTGATAACAACGTCTGAATCCTGAGCTCGATTTACACCCGTCTTTGTTTCCCCGGCAAATATTTTGTCTCCATCTCGCAGCAAATCTGCCACAGTGGGACACAGCGCAGCAACGCCTCCGAACGCCGCTATAGAGACGCCGCATTCCAGCCTTTTGTCCTCAGCTGGCTGCTCCGAGCAGCTGCTTCAAACCCGCCGCCCCTTTTTTATATCTCACCTTGTTGCTTGGGCAGCGACGGCGAGGCCCTCCGAGAGCATCGCACACATTCCTTCCCCTCCACCCTCCTCCTCCTCCTCCGCCCTCCCCTTGATTGCGGCCCTTTTCTAAAAGGACGTGCACGTTGTTTAATGTCCACAGCCCCCGGAGACAATGGGCCACTTGACCTTTGACCCCGGTGAGGAAAAGACAGGTTTAATCTGATGTTGAGATCCTCCGCTGCCATTGTCCGAGGGACAGGGGACCCAATGTGGCTCTAGACCAAAGGTGGGGGGGGGGGGTCACCACATCTGCCCACCAATTTGGTTGTCACATGGTGCACGACACCCCCCCCCCCCCCCCACCTTCTCCGACCTCCACACAGAACCACGGCCCACCCAGGGAAGATGGCGCTCTCTCTCTCCACTCATCTGCTGACCCTGTGTTCACCCTGAACACTGTCACTCACCTCGCTCGCCCCTTTCAACGCCGGCCATGGAAACTAATGAGCCAATAACATCGCGACCACTTGTTGGTATCGATTAGCGGCGGGTAAAGTCTGTGCCGGGACACATTAGGCGTACTGGCCCTTTAATCTGGATTAATCAATGGATTATCGATCGTTTCCGGCGCTCGGATCACAAGCAGACGAAATGGAGCAGTACCACTGGAAATCGTCGGGGGGCAGTGTAGCCACGAGTTCAAGTGAGGAAGAAGAAATTTCAACAAAGGCACAAGTTTCTGTTGGAAAAAGTTTTTATATCTTTTACTTAAGTCCTATAGAATTATCTGGTTCACATTATATCGTATCACTTTTCATACAAGTGCAGCATGAATTTGATTTTTAATGCCATACGGGTGTTTGCTATCGCTACATAGCTAATGTTAGCATTGGCAGCAGTTTACTTAACGCTCTGGAAGAAAACCTACGAGTTTAGATTATCGTGTGTATCGTTTCGAAGCTGTGTCGAGATCCCGGAGCGATTCGGTTACAGAAACAATACTTAAGGCACAAGGCTCTTATTTCGAAAAATGAGACAGGAAGGACTTGTGTTAAGTCAGAGGAGATACGTAAACACAGACGTGATCCATATTCTACAATCCAGATTACAACTGAAAATACTTAGTGTCACAAAATGATCAGATTATCGTACATCGTGCGTTATTGATCGTATATTGATTCGAGGCTTCAGAGACGTCGACCCTTTGATCTTAATGCTACCACTTATTGATTTACTGATATCGTGTGAACCACATTCTCCACATGGGACAATATAAACTGAACAATATGGTTTGAGGTTGAGGTCTCGAATATCTTTCTGCGATGACACAAAGATCAAACACCACATTATATAGATCGTTAACTGTAACATGAATAAAACACAAATGAAGGGTCATAGAATTTGAGACTGAAACAAGAAAATAAGGCTCAAAACATTTTTAATTTTTCCATTATTCTATTTTATACAGTTTATAAGAATAGATTATTTTTGGTTAAACAATTAAAAAAGATTATTTTACTCTGTAAACATTTTTTTACTAATTTACTTTTCTTGCCGTAACAAGGTGTCACGATGTTTGACACTGGAGAGCAACGAGACGATCATGTCCAATCTAAACATGACACATAATCATTCATCCATCTTTCTGTATCGATCAGTATAATATATTATTTTCAGATTCCAGAACAAAATGCAAAAAACACACACACACAAACAAATAGAAATGAAAAAGGGGCTGAGACGTGCTTCTGATGTTTAAAACAACAGCGCAGCCTGGAAACGGGTTCGCCAAACAAAAAGGTATTTTCCTTTCGGCGATGAATTATGTTTATATGTTCGTGATCAACACTGATACGACTCTAATATTTCACAGTCGGCGAGCAGAACATCGCTGTCACGTTTGGTTACAAAAACATTACCCACATGTGTTTATCTGAACCTGAACATCCAGATGTGTGACTCATGCCATCTGGAAGTTGTAACGGGAACAAAGCGGACAATAAAAAAGCAATAACTTATTCATAGAACATAAATTATTTTTCTTCCATATCAAATATTTACACATGGTACCTTTTTTTTTGAACATCAGTGCATTACAGACAAAATTATGTATCTCCTCCACAGAAAGAAAAATAAAAAGATGAGAAGTGACCTGGTGAGACGGGTTCTGACGGAGGTTCGATCCGGGACGGTCCCTGAGTCCGAGGCCGCGGCAGGTGCGTAAAAAATCGGCGAGAAAAGATGTTGATCTGAAGTTTATTACAAAACGTTGGCTGCAAAAGTGAAAATCTGTCAATTTAACTCAGTCCCTTAAATGTTGCTGGATTTATTCGAACGTAATGTGTCGGAGGATTTTCACACGGTCAAACGGCTGCGACGGGAAGGAGACACAGTATTTATGAGGTTTTAGTTGTATTCACTTCATATCTTCTGCCACATATTGTGTGAATTATTGTTAAATGATGAATCTAATTGATCAATCCATGTCCGTGGTTTTTTACGTAGTCCTAGCAATTTACACGTAGTGCTAAAGTCCTGTGGGCGGAGAAGTTCAAATTACTTGCATAGTTTTGTAAGAGCAGATTTCTTTGTTGTGTCTTATTTAAAGAAATCTCAACATTTTGGGGAAATATTCTCATCTTTCCTTTAGTTTGATGAGATTTGTATCTGACCAGTAAATATTGGACCAGACGTTTCTCCTTGAAAAAGGCAACTTTGTATTTCCTAAGACAGAAAAAACCAAAATGTTTGAGGTATTAAGCGTGACTGGTTTTGAAATGCATCTCAAGTTTTTCTTTGAGTCTCCGTGTTGTTAAGTTCTGCTTCTTTCAGGGGCGGCCTGGCCACCACATGGACTGTGATGCCGTTCGATTCCCACCATCCGCAGACGAACAAGAGAGGGAGGTCGAGGCGGACCGCCCGCCGGCTCCACTACCTGCAGCCACACGACTCCACCACCATGTCCTCGTACTGTTTGTAGACCACGTTGTTTCCTGAGTCGATGTAGAGGATGCTGATGGGGCTGAGTTTGGAGGGGGCGCAGCAGCTGGGCGGCATGTTGCTGGGGTTCATGGAATTCATCAGAGTCTGGATGATGGCGTGGTTGGTGGGCTCCAGGTGGGAGCGCAGGGGGAAGTCACACACTCCCTCGCAGTGATACGCCTCGTAATCCAGCGGGGCGATGATCCAGTCGTCCCAGCCCAGATCTCTGAAGTTGACGTGCAGCGGCTTCTTGCTGCACCTGGATTTGGACTTTTTTCCGTGTCTTTTCCCGTGGCGGGTTTTGGACGCGGCCGTCCTCCTCCTCCTGCTGGCCTTGCTGCCCGAGCCCCTCTCTTTGGCCTTCCTCCCCAGGCCCAGCAACGCCTTCCCGTCCCTCCTCTCGCTGAAGAGCGTCTGCCTCTTCTTCGACCGGGTGAACACCACCAGGATGGCTTTCTTCTGCTGCGGCCTGCCGTGTCGGTGCAAGCCCAGAAGGTGCAGGTCCAGCTCCCTCTCGGGGTTGTCCAGCATGGCCCTGAGCTCCAGCAGAAGGGCTTCCCTCGGCTCAGGTGCTGCCGCTCTTTGAAAATCTCCCACACGTCCAACACCTCCCACTTCGGCCTGTGGGAATCCTGCAGGTCCAGCGTTCTGGAGTCGAGCAGCTGCTGGCCGTGGCAGGAGAGGAGCTGGATGTCGACAGGGTCCGTCTCGGATATCCTGAAATTCCCAGACACTTTGGTGTATATCCTGAGCTCGGCTCCCAGCACCTCTGCTTTTTCGGAGAGGGTTGAGACATCGAACAGATACTGCTGTCTCCTCAGAGGGGAGAGTGGGAGGTCATCTGTGGAAAGCATTAACACAGAGGGTCAGACGCATTCTCACGGAGATGATGTGCATACCACGGACCTGACAGGACCAAATCCCACTATTGTCTGCACTGAATTAATCTGGGAGAAACACTGTGAGTCATGGGTGTTCAGACGGTGCTGCCAGCAAACACACACACACACACACACACACACACACACACACACACACACACACCACACACACACACACTGAGAGTGTGTCCATCATTTCTGTACACGTCCAAAACTTCATAACTTTCCAATGGGGCCACTGTCTGTCTTTAAAACTTTGCATCTTCACCTGGGTTTTCCTCAGCTTCGATCCCAGCGTTGGTACAAAGACGTATTTTGTAAACTGTGGAAATCGGACACACACCAGTACAACTGGTTTTTCTTCCAACACTGAATGTTTCTGACCAATAATTAAATCTGTTTTTAGTTTCCCTGCTTATGAGCTTACTTATTTAGTCAGGTCTTTTAAATTGTCCTTTTATTTATCCATTCACTCTGTCATTCACTTGTTGAATTGTCCCTTTTCATTTACTTCCCCATAATAAAATGATTTGGCACAAACATGGCCCACAAACCGTGCGGACTAACTGCACCTGGTCCGCTTCTGTTTGCCGGATCTGGGCCACAAGTGAGCCAGAGCAGCACCGCATGTCAGCCACAGGTGGCTCGGGTTTTCATATTCACTATTTACGACTTGGGCCACATCCAGATTCCACTTTGCCTGGAGGACAGCATGTTGGCCGAAAAAGGCCCCGTGTTTGTTTTAGGATACTTGGGCCAGAGGTGGGCCAGATGTGCCGGATCATTACCTGAAGTGTCCCACATCTGTCTGCTGTCTCGATTTAGTAAAAGCACCATAAACACACATTGACACACACACGTACAGTGGAGCTCCACGTACCTTGTCCACTGTCCACAAAACTTGCGATGGTGTTCGCAGCCTTTGAGGATCGGAAGAAACTCGCGTTCAGCCCCAGTTTCTCCGCCGTGGAGAAAGTTTTATAAATGGACAACATGTAGTCGTGAGGCTCGATCAGATCCTTGCTCGTCGCTTTGCTGCTTCTGTCGATGGACGGCGGCGGCGGCGGCGGGCGCGTGGAACTCCTTGAAATACTTGGACGCTTCTTGTCCGTCGAAGATCTTCGTCGCTTTGCTGCTCTTCTGCGCCGCGGGGGGGAAGATGGCCAGGGGCCGCACGCGGGGGGCCTCCCACACGAGCAGCAGAGCCCCGCAGAGAAGCGACCAGTGGAGGAGAGCCATGCTCCGCTCTGTGCGCGGGATGCGAGCCGGAGCCTGAGCTGTGGCCTGCGGGGGACCGACTCATCCACTCCGTGTGCACAGCGCGCACAGCTCCGGGGGCGCGGGCGCTGCGAAAGTTTTAAAAGAAAAGGGGACACGCCCACATTGTGCTGTTATCGTTCGGGGTAAATGGAGGACGCAAATTAAGGCTGTAAAACTAATTGTTCCTCTGTCACCTCCCTCCTCCTCCTCCTCCTCCTCCTCTTCCTCCTCTTCCTCCCTCCTCCTCCTCCTCCCAGCTGCAGGAGGCAGATGTGCGGCTCTAAAGATGCGCATCTGGTGCATCTGCGGACTTTTTATGCTTCTGCAGAAGAACAAAAAAAAAAATCACGTTGACCTTTCCGGGATTGTTATTGTTGTGGTTGTTCTGCAGAAGTTTGAAGCTTCTGAACAGCGAAGGGGGGGGGGGGGGGGGGATTAACTGCGGTGTCTCGCGCCCTCTAGTGGACAACAGAGGACACAACACGCAGCCAATCAGCGTCCTTCAGCACCATGGACAGAGGCTGCATTAAAAGTAATTAATCAAGAAACCTGTTATGTTGCAGAACTAATGAAGATTTAAAGCAACATCATAGTTTCAAGAAATCAATAATTCAATAATAAACGATTGATTTGATGTTAAAATGTCGTGTTTCTGATGTGGAACTTGTAATTTATAAATGTTGCACTGGACATGAAGCTTCTCTTCTCTAACCATGCGTCCAACGAGGTATTTGCGTTTGGTTATTTGTGTCTTTGGTTTTCCTGCCATGCGCCTTTTTCATTTACTGGTTTGTTTTGTACTGTGTTTATTCATCTGGTTCTCGTGGAGTTTGGAGTTTCACGGCGTTACGTCTCAAAGGCGCCGGGTCAGACTGAGGATGCACCAGAGACGAGACATGGACCAAGAAGAGAAGAGCCGCCCTGCGTCCGTGTTGTGAAGAGAGCAACAAAGACACCGAGGTCACACAAATGTGTTTAACAAGGAGATTTTATTGCAAAGAAAACAGTGTAAAATACGTCGTAAACAAAATGCAGACTTCGCGTCTTCCTTCAGCTTGTTCGTGACTCGAGTTAGGAACTATTGCACTTGTTTTAAAAGAGGAACGTTATACGGATCTCCACTTTTTTTTTTTAACAGTCACATTAAACACACACTCACATATACTGAAGAGAAATACCCCCCCCCCCCCTGAGTAATGGAAGGAGGATTGTAAGGCACAGATTAAAAATATAGATTCTTCATATTTGTTCGTTTCCCCCTAAATTTGACATCTAGGTCCCGTGGTTGATCATGTGATTATTTCCAACGTGCCTCTGAGCAACCCCCACACCAGCCATTTTGTTTAAATGTTACTATGAGAAAGAAAAACTTCTTCCTGTTAAAGTGAATAAAAGCAGAGGAATCCTTCATCAGACCCCGTTAGCCGTTCTCTCTCAGACGTCTCTAGCATATGGGCGTCCCCTCGGAGCAGCACGCCACGGCGTAGATGAGGCTGACCAGGCACAGGCTGCCGGCGGACACGGAGGTGCCGGAGCCGAAGATGCTGCCGTCGGTGGTGGTCTGTTCGGTGGTGGTCTGTACGGTTGTTGCGGTGACGTTGTTGCCGGCCGTCGGCGGCTGAGTGGTGGGCGTGTCTCTGACAGTGAAGGAACGCGACTGAGCGCCCCACTCCTTCAGAGTGAAGACCATCGTCAGGTCCTCGCCTGCAGGGGGGGGGGGGGGGGGGGGGGGGGGGAAGGTGATGGTGATGTTTCGATTGTAAACAAAACATTTGAATTTTGAAACCAACAGTTGTGTTTATTATTGACCAATCTGCCAGTGATTTAAGTGATTAACCGATTAATCGTTCAGCAGAGGAAATATTAAGAAATAGTGAAAGTGTGCTAATCACTTAAGTTAGCGCCGCCTTTAACGACCTGAAATCAACCCTCACACCTGTTTATGCATCGTGACTATTTATGTGTTTATATTATAAATTCAGTGAGACGTTTAAAACCTGTTTAAACAAAGTCAAATTGAAATAGACAAATATTCTGAGCAGTAAATTCTTCCACATCGTCTTGATCTGAAGGGTTAAGAACGTTTTTTTAGAAATCCAGATGTGCACGCACCACTGTTGACGATGGCCAGGTCGGTGAAGTTGGCCCAGCAGGAGCTGAACAGGATGGTGGAGTTTCCTTCGAGTCCGTCCACCATGTTTCCACTTGCGTTCTTCAGACTGGCGGTGACGGTGAGAGTCGTCACCCCCACAGAGATACAGTTTCCCTGCAGACGACAACACACGTCAGGACTTACAAGGTTTAACAGGAGTTAACATAGAATAACATAACTGTGAAAAGCTTTATTTAAGATTAAAAGGCTCCAAATGAAAAATACAACTCTACAAATCCAAGTTGTAGAGAAGATGAAATGATAAAAGGGCAGAATATTAGGACCACAAGACTCTTCACTGTCAGTTTTCTACTATTTATTATCCCAATAAACCAATAACACAGTATAGTGACATCAGTAGCATCAGATTTAACAGCAGCTGCTCAGCGAGAACGACGTCTCGCTCCTCACCTCCTCGTTCACGGCCATCAGGCTGGGCTGCTGCAGCAGAGGACCCACAAACGGCCCGGCGATGGGGTTCATCATCAGGAGCAGGTCGTCGACGCTGGACACGTAACTCACCTCAGGCTCCTCCCTCGTCACCTCCGCCATGGCCTCCTGGGATTTAAAGCAGAAACGCAGCAGTGAGCAGACAGGTTTATCCAAACGGAGATTTATGTCATCGTGGTTTTGTCACTGGAGCTTCACCTTGTTCCAGTCGGGGTCAGATGATGGGGGGGGAGGCGGGATGACGCCCAGCGAGGAGACGTTAAAGCCGATGGACTGACTGAGGTTTCCGGAAACTGCGGCTTGGCCGAGATCATCAGCGATGTTCTTCAACAGCTCGAAGTCCGCATCATCTGAGACGACACAGACAGAGGAGAGAACCACGTGGGAGAGATTTCATGTCAGGTAAGTGCATCCGAGTCAGATTGTAATTTTGAATCTTCAGCTGGGTTCACATGTTGAAACGCTGTAAACGACCGTTGCTGGTGTTGCTGGTTTGCTGCACGGGAGGTTTCCTGATCTCCACCTCCACCTTCAGGCCCGTCGACCTCTTCCTGCGCCGGCTGTCCTCTCGGATGATGTTTGTGATCCGGATCATGTTTGAAGGAACCTTGAGGAAGGTGGCGAGGTTCTGGATCAGGTCATCTCCGAAGAACTGGTCATTCGTCATGAAGGGCAGATCGAAGGAGAGGAAGAGAACCGGGGCAGTTCGGATCTCCACCGGTTTGGAGCCTTTCAGGACGACCTTCAGCATCTTGAATTCTGGGTCAAAGAAGTTGGAGCCTAGGGTGGCGTTGAGCTGAGGGACGTATTGACCTGAAGAGATGAAGTAAAGCAAAGTCAAACAGAATATATGATCACAGGTAAAATGTTTCAAACGTCCCACACGCTGATACACACACCAGACACGTCCTAAAGTCTGAGATCACTTGTGTTTGTAATCACACGAATAAGAAAACAATGAAATGACAGTTCCTGGACTGGTTCCTGGATGATTCAGTCCCGTTATCTGTGTGTGAACAGCTGGTACCTGCAGAGATGGGCTTCATCAGGGTGTAGTCGGTCTTTCCAGAGTTCCACCTGGCGTTAGTCGGAGGCAGGAGCTCGTTGTCAACGTACACATCCAACCGCTGAGGTTTGGAGTAGAAGACTGACACCAGGACGCTCTGCACAGGGTGAAGAACAAAAGGGGTTGGAGAGAAACTCAGATCAGGATTTGAGAGAAACCGATTTTGACATTTTGGGACCAATGAGGATGCAGATACATTTATTCTTTAAAAGAAAAGTTGTCATATCTGCAAACATAAGCATTGACACCAACATGTCAGTAAAAGGTTCATATCAGCCAACAGATAAACAGGAGTTAGTTAAAAGTTAATATTTAAAGCCGTGTTCTCTGACCTCGGTGGGATCAGCGTTGAGCATCATGAGGCGGAGCTTCTGGGGGCTGACGCTGGAGAAGAAGACGTCGAAGGAGTGACCGGTGGCCACGATGCTGTGGAAGAGCGACACTCTCTTCTGGCAGGTGTAGCCAGAACACCAACCCTGATCCTGAGGGCCTGCACACAGAGACACACAACTGAACGTCAGACACATTCTCCCTGTTACCTCTTACTGATTTTTAGAAAGACCACAGAGATTCAGATCCCGACCGTTGAGGAGATCCAGGTATCCGCCTCCGAGCACGGCGACGGGGGACAGGCGTCTGGTCTCTGTGTCGGCGTCGAGACTCTCAATCACCAGCATTTTGTAGTTCAGCCCTGAACACTTGTAGCTCTGCCACGTGCTCATGTACTCGCAGTCTTTCCTGATCACACCTGACGACAAGGAAACACAGCATTTGGATTATTTTCTCTTCCTAGCTGATGTCTAGTTGAAGAACTTAGATTTGCATTCATTCTCCGTCACCTTTGTTGGGAGCGAGCTGGTTCACAGGGATGCGGCTGCCGTTGGGGTGAGTGAGCATGACCTTGGGGATGCGGTTGTCGCCCAGTCCTCTTCGGGGATCCCCTCCCCACGCAAACTCGGAGTGAGGCACCACGGCTCCCACCTTCCCCAGGAAGGAGCCGTCCAGGTCCTTCAGCATGCTCTTCTTCTTGGCATCGCACTCCATGTCCACGCAGTCAGAGGGGTTCACTTTACTGAGGCACACACACACACACACACACACACACACACACACACACACACACACACACACACACACACACACACACACACACACACACACACACACACACACAGTCAAGATCAGATTCTCTGTCACACACTTTGATGTGTGTAATCGTTTGTTCAAATGTGTTCATCAGGTTGAATCACATATTAATGCAGCAACAGTGAACTTGATAGACGCTTTAATTAATGATCATCATCTGCTCGTTGCAGCCTTGTGTCAAAACAGGTTTATGCTTAAATTAAAAACAGTTTTCCGTGATTCTTTGAAAACCTTTTCTTGTGTTGCTTTTTAAAACTAGAAATATTGCCCTGTGGTTTCCAGTCCCTCCAGGAACATGACTTTGACCTTTGACCCCCCAAATCTAATCAGTTAATGTGTGAGTCAAACTGAACAATTTTACCAAATTTGAAGAGATTCCCTCCCAGTGATCTTGAGATATCATGTTCATAAGCGTGGGATAGACAACCCGAAAACATCACCCTGCATAAAACAAGTCTCATTTCCCAGACACATATGTTTTTAATTTCATTTTCTAAGTTTCAATCTGTTGGTGCACATACCCGAGATTCGCCCTGTGAATGAAAACCTTGGCATTCTCCGTGCTGTCAATCATCTGAATGCCTGACACCTGCACCGGGTGCTGCAGGTCCTCGTTGCTTGGGTTGGTCATGAACATGAAGTTCGTCTCGCCGGAGCAGACGTTTCGGAAGTTGACGAACATCGTGTCTGAGAGGAGAGAAAACAGACGCATGAAGAGATCGACGCAGCAGCAGGCGATGCCTCACGCCAATCATTTTTAAAAAACGACGGCGAACCTTTGACCGTCATCAGGCCTTTGATGGCGTTGTAGTTGTTGTTGATGTTATGCGGCTTCGCTGGAGCTGTGTTGTGTGAAGATGCAAACGTCGGCCAACAGACTCCAGATCTTCCACCTGTGCAGAGTCGTGGAGGAAGAAGAAGATGATGCTTCTGCATGAGGAAGATTTACAGATAATCTTCTTCGTGTAAAACCAAAAACATTTAAGACTTTTCAACGGCCGAAGAAACCTTTCGTATATATGTGTTTCCAGGCACATCCCTAAATCGAAACATGAAAATACAAGTTGTGTGTTCTGTCAGAATCAGGGAGTCCTACTGCACCCTTGAGAGGCCGGGGAGCCCGATCTCTGCCACTGATGGCGATGTTGAAGTCGCTGTTGGGCAAAGTGTCCGAGCAGTTGAAGTTCGGGCTGCTCCCGACAATCAGGGCATTCTGGGAAAAACAGGAACACACAGAACATGAAGGTTTGTCACAACGAATCTTTCAAATGATGCAGATAAAGAAACTCACCTGGAGTTGAGCCGTCTTATCGGCGTACGCGTGGGAGACGGAGGGAGGAGCAAAGATGAGCGGCATGACGCCCATCCCGTTGTCCACCAGGGTCACGTTGGAAATAACCACGTTCATGATGGTCTGTGAGGAAGAGAGGGAGACGAGGAAGACGTCTTGATCATGTAGATTATCACTTTTGTGTTTGATATAAAAGCAGTAAATCAATGATTTATGGGTTATTCAGCTTTTTCTATATCCTCTTCCTCTTGTTATGAAGTCTCTGGACACATGAATCCCAGTACGAGTCAGAGGCAGTGGAAGGTCGTGGTTCCCACCTGGAAGTAGATGGCGTAGTCAAAGCTCCTCCAGATGAAGAAGCCCTGGATGAAGCTGCAGCCGGGCAGACCGTCTTTGTTCAGATAGACTCCGTACAAACCGCCGTGAGCCTCGTTGTGAAGCCACTTCTCATTGTCGTTCACGCTTCCTGCACGGGCAGAAGAGAACGAGGAAATCTCTCAAACACTGCTGGAACAGATGGTTGATAAGAAGCCAGCCAGCACAGACACCTCCTGAAACGTCTGCGAGCAGTTACCTGGACACGGCTCCCCGTCGATGCGATACGCCACCCTCTCATAACCCGCCACGATGTTGTACTGCAGCACAACGTTTGTCCCCTTATTGACCTGCGAGAAAATACAGACCAGGTCACAACAGCAGGAAAACACTTTGACGGGGGGGTTCTGGTATTTTGAGGAGACGGACCTCGATGGCGGCGCTCCACTCGTAGTTGAAGGGCTCCTCTCGGTCCTGGTAGGACCCGGGCCACAGCGACATGGTCACCAGGTTCCTCCTCACTTTTATCTTGTCACCCCAGATTCTGATTGCTGCAAACACACACGTGTTCAAGAAGCTCCCATGTTGAGCGTAGGTGCTATAAACTGTATTTAGTTAATAAACGGGTAACGACACTCACCTTCTCCGACTGTGTGGTGGACGATGTTATCGTCGACGCTCAGCTCTTCTGTCCCAAAGACGCCGATGGCCGGAGAGAAGCCGTCGTGGAACGCACAACCCTGAATGTACGAGTCGTTTCCTGTAACCTTTAAACACAGACAGAAACAACAGTCGCTTTTTGAATATCAATCAATCACATTTTATTTGTACAGCCCGTATTCATGAATTCCAATTTGTCTCACGAAGCTTAACAAGGTGCGACATCCTCTGTTCTTAACCCTCAACAACGTGTGTGTGTGTGTGTGTGTGTGTGTGTGTGTGTGTGTGTGTGTGTGTGTGTGTGTGTGTGTGTGTGTGTGTGTGTGTGTGTTGCTCTACCTCCCCCAGGTTCAGGAAGGACACAGAGTAGCGAGGGTCGGTGAAGTCGGTCCAGCCTTCCTGACCCGAGCGGAAGAACTCTACATTCCTGATCTGAGCTTTGCCTTCAGGGAGAAAAAATATCAATGATTTTTTCAATAACATTTTTAAAAACGACATATATATATATATAATCTATAAGGTTTGTACAGACCTTTATAGTCGATTCCAGCCGAGGAGTAAGTCCCAACCAGCAGCCTGGCTCCAAACGAGTCCTTCATCATGTCCGGGTACTCCTGACCCAGGATCTTGATGTTTCTGGTCAGGAGGCCGACGTCGGCAGCCAGAGTGTAGGAGCGAGATGTTCCTGAGACTGAGTGAGTCTCACCTGCGCAGAGATGCACAGACACAGAGTCAGTTCTGAGACGTCTCTAAAAACTGTTCAACTGTTTCAATAAGATCTGAAAATAAAGATCTATGAAATCAGACCCCTCAGTCAGAGGACATTTCAAGATGTTGTGATGTTGATGAGTGGAATATGATATGCAGCAAATGATAATGTAAGATAAGTTATTCAAATAACAGATCTCTGAACTGCTCTGCTACTGGTTTGGTATTTGTATGTTGTCAGATACTATTTTTCAATAAAGTTAAGTCTGTTTGTCCTTAATTGACACATTAATTAACCACCACAGGCGTGTAAATGAATTCAAATGTAAATGACAGGTTATTAGTTTGTGTAGCGCTCTGACCGATGTGAGTGTGGGTCAAAGAGTTGTTCAGGGTCAGGGTGCGCCCGTCTGCCGACACGGCGCTGATGTGGCGTTTCTCCGTCTCCCAGGCGCTGTAGCTGGTGGTGGAGATGAGAACCTCGTCTCCGACCTGCACACGAACACAGACGGACACGTGTGAACAAAACCAACTCATTGACAAGCGATGAAACTGGGATTCCATTTGCTTTTAGGTTCTTTTTTACATTTCATCACACGACACAGAGACGATAACAGAAAACAGACCTGCCAGTCGACGGACTGCGACAGCGTCAGCGTGTTGGATCCAGCCGACGCTGTGGCAGCGAGTTTTGTGTGTAGACATTATGAGGTTGTCCATAAAGCTCCAGTGTTCCAAACACACCTGATGTAGGAGAGACACAGTCGGACAGTTTCAGTGTAGTTCATTAAAACCTGTTTCTTTATAACAAAGCTCGATCACAGTTTCTGTGACGGGAGAGAAGCGATCGTCTCTGCTGGTTCAGGTGAGAAGTCGATCCTCACCCAGGACTTTGGACCCCTGGTTGGGTCCGTTGGGCAGAAGCCAGTCCGGAGTGCGGTGGTTCCCTCTCAGCTTGATGTGCAGCTCCCCTCTGAACGGCTTGTCATCCCACCCAGCGATCAGCCGGCCGCCCTGAAACAGCAGACGTCACCTCGCTGAACACACGTTTCTAAACTGCACCATCGTTGGATTTCCTATAGGTGGCGCTCTCTCCCTTTCCCTCTTAAGGCCTTCAGGAACTTGCACGTTAAGAGTCAGGTTATTTATTCTCCTTTAGTTTTCTATTGTCTTGTTGCATTTGCACCATCTAGGTTGACAAGTAGCAAAATCCATGAATCTACTGATTTATTATTGGATCTGTGAAATGTTGAAGACTATTTGATGATGCCAATTTGGTTGTTGTGTCTAAAACCTAAATTTATTCAAATGACTGTTGTGTTCTCACCAGGGAATGTTCAGGATTTTTGTATGAAAATGACAAAATTGATAATTGGATGATAACAACAGTCGCTGATTAATATAGATAAAGTAAACATAGCATCTCTAGGACTATAACTGCAACGTTAGATCAGAAATAAAGTCTGAAACCACCTGATTGACGCCAAACAAGATTTATTTTAAAGCAATAACGTGAAAAGAGAGATTATGGACCGACCTGGATGGAGATGTAGACGGCGTCGACCACCACGGTGCTGTACACCGGTGTAGATCGAGACGTTCTGGTGGACGAGCTGTTGGTGCTGTCGGGGATCTCCAGAACCCCGATGACCGTCAGCTTGTTGAGTTTCGGAGTGTCGCTGTCCAGAACCACCCACTTCCCTGTGGAGGCAACAGTACGAGCATGAGAGCTGCCTCGGACGCACTTATTTTAAAGAGTCGCATGAATTCCCAGTCATTAAACTGGTCAGGTTGAATGAAATGATGAATATCTCTTCAGTTTTCCTAATAGAAAATCTATTTACCTGCTGGGATGACCACATCAGCGCCATCTGCTGGTGCAGTGAAGTTATTTTCAGCTGAACTTCCCCAGAAGGAGGCGTTTGACCATCGACTGGATGGAAACACACACAGAGAGAGAACATGTAACACAACAAAGACCAAACCAGCGTCAACACGTTCAGGGAAACTTCAATTGATCTTCATCCAGCAGCACACAGCTTCAAATCAACAGTGATCTGCCAGTTATCGTGATTTTTAGTGACTATATTATCGTCCAGGAATCAAGTTAAGTCTCTTAAATCTTAATGAAGTACTGAACTCTATCAAGGGACAGAAAATAAGAGACTCTACGAGCTACAAGCTCAAAAAAACGTTTCCCATGAAGTCCTTCAACCTGGTGCTGAGAAGGACTGATGGCTTTATCATTTATTGAAGTTCAAGAGGCACGAGTGAGGAGACCGGTCTACACGTTGAGCTCTCAGACTTTAGTTGGTGATTAAACATACATGAAGTTGTCCGGCCGGCCGGTGGGCAGGGGGCCAGTGTGGCTGGAGGCGGGGGAGTCGGTGTGATGCAGTTGGGGTAGAAGCAGCGGTAGACGGCGAAGTTGACGGCCACATCACGCATGGAGCGGTCAGCGCTGGCACGACGCCTGCGATTGCTCGTCTTCCCGGACACTGAGGGACAGAACAATGATGAATGAACACTGCTCATCTTTAAAGGGATGAAACTAATTATTTTTTATCTGGAGTCAGATTTCAGAAGCTGCATCAGGGAATAATCTAATCTAATAAAAGTATTACACGATGGATCGATGATCCAAAATGAGCGCTGCCATCAACAGATCCATTATAAAAGTGTGTCTGACCCATATAGTAGAGGTTGTTGGAGCGGCCATCGAAGTACCAGTCTCCGTTGCTGTTGTTGCTGAAGCTCAGCGGCGCCGCTGATCCGCTCCTCCTATCGATTATATGGAAGCTGTCCGGACTCTGGGTGAAGTTGTGATTGATGATCAGATATTGATCAGGCTGTGGGGAGAAGATACGTCAGAGTAAGTCGGCAGAAAGCGGCGACGTATCGACGGAACTCGGACGTGTCATCACCTTGAAGCCGTAGAATTTGGACTGATACGTGATGTTGGTGATTTGATCCATATTATCGAAGAAGAAGTTGTACGTTTGCCGGGAGGGCAGCAGAGCCATCCAGCCGTACTTATGAGTCATTCTCTTCTTCTTATAGGGGACCGCACTGGTGCCTGGAACAGTGAGCACAAGTATTTACTGCAGTTCCCACAAATCACCAGCAGTGGTCAACCAAGACAACAGGTATCGTAAGTTACTGTGTGTTTTAATACCGTGTGAGTTAGTGAAGATGGCGTCCTTGGCCTTCAGAGAGGTGGGCGTGGGGTTGTTGAAGGCCAAGCGGTGGAAGTGGACGGTGTGGTCGCACACGGCACCGGGGAAGCCCACGCTCCACTCGGCGCTCTGGGAGCAGTGAGCAGGGTCCAGCAAGGGGCTCATGGGAACGACTTTGTGGTCGATGGTTCCTGAAAGAGACGTGTGTCGGGATGGGAGTTTAGTGATGACGCCTGTCGGGGTTCATTGTTTGTACTTTCTGTGTTAACTCTGCATCAGTGGAGAAGCGAATATGGAGTGAAATAACAGGATAAGAACACTGTGAGTCGACTCAACAGCATGTGAGCTCTGGAGGATATAAACAGATATATACCTGTGAGGGAGCCGTCGGTGTCCTGCAGCTGCACCTCGTGCTCCCATCTGAAGGCGGCCTTGTTGGGGGAGTTAGAAAATTCGATGCCTTTAAACCTGACGCTCCAGCCGCCACAGCCGTCCACACAAGTCCCGTCGACTGCGGTTACTCCGATGGCGGCACAGGAGCTGCGGTCAAAGTTGATGAACTTGGTGTTGAGGACACTCATGCCGTCGTCAAAGGGCGCGATGACACCTCGGCGCGTGCAGTAATTGCTTCCCAGTCCGAGCTCATCTACATGGCCCACAATGGTGCTGTTGGACACTGTCGCCCCTCCATCTTCTCCAAAGCCAGACACGGTCCCTTTAATGATTCGTTTGGCTTCGATGCCGGCTTTCTCATTGTTTAGCATGAGGAAGTCACTGAACTGCACGGCGCCCACGTTGACCCACTCAGCGCCCTTCTCACAGTTCCAGGTGGTGAGGGACTTGAAGACTGCAGGTTCGGGGGTTGTGGAGCGGCAGCCTCCGCCTTTCATGGGGAAGTAGTCGGCGAAGATCCAGATGCCGAACCAGCCCTGAGAGTGCACGGTGTTGTTGAAGAACTCACCGAGGGGAACCTTCTTCTGGCAGATGTTTGGGTCGTAGGACGGGCCGTCAGGGTGAGTATGCATGCGGTACCAGAAACCAAAGTGGGTGCCGCCTGCAGCGGCATTGTGGCGGACGATGTTGTTGGGATTGGTGACCCAGTAGGCGGCGGGAGTGACGTCGTCGTTCAGCAGGCTGGTGCTTTGTTTGACGAACACGGCCAGGTTGTACTGCAGGATGTTCTCCGTCTCAATGCCGTCCTCGATGAAGAAGGCCCCGCCCATGATGTCGTAGATGACGTTATGCTCCACCAGCAGCCGGTGAGTGTTGTGGATGGTCACGGCTCTGTTGTAAGTCTGATGGATCGCACATCCCCTCACATACGACTTGTAGTCCACGTTTCCCATCAGATGCCAGTGGATGGGATAGCGTCCCAGCCTGAAGGCCTGTCCTGCGTGGTAGATCTGTGGCACAAGAGCGTTCAGACTTCAGAGGTTAATGTTTGAAAGTGAAAAAAAGAAGAAACAAAAAGGGAAACAATGAACAGAATGAGAGATTCAGAAAAATACAACATTTTATACGATCAATATCATTAGCTGACGTTTTAGCAGGCAAGACATTTCACCTGAACATGTTCGAGTCGGCCAATCACAAGATTCTCATTGGGTCTGGGTGCGTGGAACATGATGCAGCCTCCAAACTGATCGCTGCCGACCTCCTCCCCGAACCGGCCTTGGAAGCAGGTCTGAGTGGCAAATTCACCTGCAGCACAACGAGAGGAAGTCAAGCCCACAACACACATACAGTTTGTTAAACTGCACATTGTAGATCTAGTTTTTATTCTTAAATCCATTTCTTCAAAAGCTATTTTCTGGTGATAGCACCACGAAAAAAGTGATTCTAACTGGAAAATATCGAAAAAATAAATGCTGCCGATTGTGAAAGTTACAGTGAAAAACACTTTTTGTCTCATTTAATGTAAAATTCAAGTGATAAAATAAATAATCAAACTCAGCACCTGTGTTGAAGCCGTCAGGACAAGCTTCGATCTTGTCCTTCCACTCCTGGTGTTCAGCCCCTCGCACCACGACGTTCCTGGTGAGGAGACCCACCTCCGCTCGGCCCTCGAACACCGTGCCGTCCGGCAGCGTGACGCTCACCCCGAGGTGAGTGTACTCCAGCGTTTCCATCAGGGTCAGAGTCCTGCGGTCAGCGGACACTGAGGCGATGTGTCTCACCTCGTTTTCTCTCTGACTGTGCCTGGAAACACAAAGTAAACCACGGTGGATTGAAATGTGCTGCTGTGAGAGAGATATGAATGATATCATGAACTAAATATCACAGCCCTTCACAAAGCTTTAAACACAGAGACTATACAACTTTATTGTCTTTAATAAAAAGATTTAAATGGGTGGATGAATACTAATAAAGATGATCGTTTTACTGCGCATGTATTTCAAGCTTTGCGCTGCAGAATGATCAACTCTACTTTGTGCAAGCGCGTGTTGGAGGCCGGGCGCTACCTGTCCCGGTTGACGCGATGACGATCTTGTCTCCAGCTTTCCAGGTCACCGCCTTCATCAGGGTCAGCGTGTTGGATCCGTTGGTCGCAGTCTGGGCCAAGTGGGTCCAGGGGACGGGAACAGGGATACCTGGAGAAACAGGTTGTCAACAATGACTCGCTCCTGTGGGGGCAGGTGAGGTGTCTCTAGGAATAACTTTGCTGCAGGACACACAACTCAAATTACTTCCTCATCTTAACGTTACGAGCGGTGTTGTGTTCTGTATCTTGAAACAACAGATAAATGTAAAGTTGGAGCTTCCTTTTCATTTGTGATTCAAATCAAGACGCTGGGTGTTCATATATCTAATGAACTTAATACTAAGGGGCTTGTGTGTGTTTATACCGTGGAGGTCGAGCACTCCCTCTCTGACAGCCAGCGTCTTGGTTCCGTAAACAGGAAGTTCAGGTGAGCGCAGGTTTCCGTGTAGCGTGATGATGGCTTGATGCTGAAAAGGCGCCTCCTCCGTTCCAACCTGGAGTCGTCCGCCGTCTGTGATGAGGATGTTTTCTGCCTGCAGCTCAAGGTCCGCTTCGTCAAACACCAACGTTCCTCCTGAGGAAACGAAGCAGCAAGTCAGAGAACAAATACTGAGACGGTCGAGTGGCGTCTGGCGTGGAGCAGATACATGTCTGTGTATATAATAATATATATTATCAGTTACACCAAAACAATACGGAATTCAGAAAAGGCTCCAAAAAGAGCTATTTTCACTTCTGAGATGAGAAAGGAAGAAACATCTGACATCAAACCAGAATTTTAAATGATTTCTGTGTGTCATTGCAAATCCATGATAGAAGTGCAGACCTTTGATGAGAAGCATTTTCAGCACGGGGGTGTTGCTGTCCAGGAGGATGGTCTGGCCTTTGGTGATGACGGCGAACGAGCCCCTCTCTGGAGGAGACAGTCCGCCCCACGTGAACCTGGACGACCACACGTCGATGTAGAAGAAATCTGCGTTGTCCTGAAGAAAGAGACAAACACCGGATGAGATACACTGTCGATGCGAACACGAGGCCGACAGGATGTGACCCTGGATCGTCTCTCACCGTCTTGGCGATGCCTCGGTCTCCGACGCTGACTCGGACTTTGGTTTCCTGCGACTGCCTCTGGGCGCCGGTCACGCAGATGATGTGCGTGTTGTTCGTGGACTGGACGTCACACACGGACCCGGCGATGGTCACGTTCACTTCATTCATGTTTGTGCTGCAAGATGAGGGAGAAATTAAAGATCAATATATCAACAGACAGATGAATTGATGACCCATTGTATTTATTAAACACGTTATCATAATAACACCACATCATAATAAGAAGCACATTAGATATATTATTTTATATAATACCTTACTTTAACATACAATATCCTACTATAAAATAACAATATAAACCATCATATATATCACAAAATTTACAAAATAATGTTTGCAGTATTTTGTACAGATATGTCATAATGTTGTTTTATTGTATATATTAATACATTATCACCTATATGTTACAATATGAGTTTTCATTATAGTTTATGTGCTATAGATAAAATATAATGACATAATGTTATCATATGCAGGATTGTAATATTCTATACAAGGATATAATATATATAATATATATTTAAAGGATACTATGAGTTTTTTATATAACACATTACATTTAAGTTAAGTTATCTAAAAGTAAGTAAACCAACAGATTAACAGATAAAGAATAAAGTGTTAATAGGTAGTATACGTTGTGTAATTACGTATGCATGTATAAAATTGTGCGTTGTAGTTTTACCCGTTTGTTATGTTAATAATGGGATCATATGTCCTCACATTAAACCCACTGAGAGAAAGACATCCTGTGAGACAGGAGGAGTTGTGTCACGCAACCTGAGCGTTTCCTTCTGGGACCTGAACTCCGGGTGTGTCTGTGTATTGTCTGTTTGTTCACTGGAGGAGCAGCTCCTCTACTGCACCTGAAACCGGAGCCGCTGACTGTGAGCCGCGTGCCCCCGGCCGTGCCTCCTCGGCGAGGAGAAACCTCGGCGATCCCTGGCGTCAGCTGAGATTTGTAGGTGAAGCCGTTCGACGTGTTGATGGCGTCCAGCTGGTTAATCACGGCCACCACGCAGCTCAGCTCTGACTGTGTGCCTGACGGGAGATGAGACAGCCACACGCAGACAGACAGACGCAGACAGACAGACGGGCGGACAGACACATGCCACAACAAAAGGATGGGAACAGTTAAGATGCGTGCACGGAGATAACAACCAGTCTGAGCTGTCTGTCATTTTCCACTGTGGTGGAAAGCTGACAAGGACATAGTCTGTGTCCATCGGACCGTGCATCATTCAGCTTGAGCAGAACTGAGTTTGTCACTGTAACCAAAAAATGTCATAAACCAGTAAGAACACATTCTATGTGAATGTGACGTCAGCTCTGAACTTTTAAACCCTTTAAAGTTCCAGCTCTTTTCCAGGAGATTTGTCTCACACTTCAAAGAAAGTTCTTATTTATCTCACGGGTCCTGTTGTGCAGCCTCCGACTCAGGTCATATTTCTATTACGTATAATTTAATCAGAAAACTGTTCGATACGCTTAAATCATAAAATAAGACTAGACAGACTAAACTCACTGTTGTTGAACGGAGACTGGCAGTAGAGACGCGTGGACGTGGACATGTCTCTGTCGACGTCACACCCCCCCCGCAGATCGTCACGGTGGAGTTGTGCCGGTCGAAGCCGGAGCCCCGGACGCTCAGCAGAGCTCCGCCACCAAAACTGCCTGATGACAGATGAGAGATTAGATCAGAGGAACATTCAAGGTTCATCAAATGTCAAAGCCTTTTCAAAACGAGATCTGAAGTGATCTTTGTCCAAAGGTACGAGCAGTTTGCACGTTGTAACCTTTAAGGACACGAAGACGTCACGGACAACGCTTTGATCTCTCCTCCTTTTTACTGATAATGATATTTTTATCATCAAAACGTTTTTGTTTTTCGTGTTACGTTTTTGAAACTTGTTTGAGATGAGTGATTGTAATAGAGTTTCTGATATATCGTTTATATTCTCAAATATTAAAGATTAAAAAAAGGAAAGTTTTAACATTTTCATTGCTGCAGTGAAGTAAACAAGAAATACACGGTTACTAAAAACCCCAAAATAGCATGTACCAATTAAATATACCTTTTAACTGAGAGATTTAAAAATGACAGACATTCAACTACACCAGACATCTCAGGGAAACTTACTTTAGTTTTTAAGTTTACTTTCCCAAAATAATTTGGAGATTTTAGCTATTTTTTTAACCATGTAAGCTATTTTTTAAAATGACATTTTAAAACCAACAATTAATTGTTTTTCCTTGATGATTTACATGTGACCTGAAAGGAAATGACAAGTATTACCCTGGTTGGGCTGCACGCTGCTGAGAGTCAGCTCGTACGTGAACGTGACCGCTGACAGGGCGTGACCTTTGACCTGGTGATGCAGCATGACCCTGTACGTCCCCCCGGGGTTGTCGCCCGCGGTGCACTGAACCGTGTGTCGGAGGCCGCGGACACATTGCAGGCCTCGTGGTTTATGGTGACGGAGATGAGCTGAGAGTCGTTTCCAAATCCTGAACCTGTCAGAGTGACGACTGAACCGCTCGGCCCTGTGGGAGATAAACAGAGGGGAGGACACGAGAGCGGGGGTGCACAGGATTACATGGAGGTGTATTTAACAAGTAGGGACACTGAGCATGTTGTTGTTTTATTCAGGTAAACAGACACGCTGCACTCTTTTGTCTCCCCGATCTGCCACAGCACATGAAGAGGAGGAGGATAGTTACCGGTGGTGGGGCTGATGGAGCTGATGCTGGGAGTGTGGGCTGCAGAGTATGTGAAGTCGAGCGGAGGATAGTCCACAGAGAGGACCCGGATGTTGACGGCCACCTGGCCCTCGCTGTGAGGAGGCGTCAGGCAGCGGAGAACCCCCGGCGTCACCTCCTGAATCTCGCAGACTTGGCCGCCGACCGTCACGCTGGTGTTCCCTGGAGCGAAGCCGTTCCCTGTGAGGACCAGACGAGTTCCTCCTGCCACGCTGCCCACGCTGGGGTTCAGGACGGCCTGGGCCAGGCTGCTCAGGGTGGGCTGACCGGATGCAAGGCCTTTGCTCCTCACAATTACTTTGACTGGGTGGTCGCCTGCGGGGAGAGCGTCAACTCGTACCGATATGTTGGCGTCTGACACGGCGGTGACTGCCAGTGCGATGCTGCCGGCGAAAACGACCACATCGTCCACACGGCTGCCGAACCCTGAGCCGGAGATGTTTACAGTCGTGAGACCACTGATGGTGTCGGGGGAAACAGCGGTGACGGTGGGAGTGATGGAGGAGGAGTACATGAAGGAGCAGTTTGAGTGACAGGAGCTATGGATCCTGCCCGTCTGGAAGGTGACATCACCGGTGTGCGGCCGAGAGGGAGAGGTGTCGCACACGATACAAGTGTAGTTGACCGACACAAACACACACGCCTCGCTGGCTGCAGTCACTTGTCCCGCGGAGAAGCCGGAGCCGTGGATGGAGAGTCTGGTGTGGCCCGTGGTGCTGCCGACGTGGGGCGAGACAGAGTCGACCACGGGCAGGACAACAAAGCGGCGGGCGAGCTCGTTGGGCACAGCCACGATGGCGGTGCCCAGGTTGTTGACTCTGACGGATACGGGGAGAGCGACACCGACGGCCAGCTCGCTGCCGGGGCTGAGTCGGCAGAAGATTTCCGACTGAGAGCTGTTGATCACCTGACAGGGCTGATCTCCCACCGTCACCTACAGGACACACAACCAGAACTCACGTTAATACTGAGGGGACGGACTCAAGGCTGAGAACAGCACAGCGAGAGTCGTTTGGTTAAGAAGAGACATTTAAAACTGCTGACCTCGTTAGCGCAGGCGGTGTCGCTGAGGCCGCTGCCCTGGACGTGGATGACCTGGTGATACGAGCCCTGGTTTGGAGAGATGGAGGTGACTGTGGGGGTGGAGCAGCTGGAGGTGCCGAAGGAAAGACCGCCTGAAGTCTGATTGGTGCCGGGGCACTGCGGGGTGGCCACACACTGAGGGGCCTCTCTGGCAACACGACGGGAACCTGGAGGGGAGACGTTTTATAATAAGTTTCTGAGTGGGAGCTTTTTTTATTTGATCCACATCTGTATATTTACCTCCCATCACGTGTCGGGCTTCTATCCCTCCCACGCTGACGGACACCTTGCCGCTCTTCCGCTGCCGAGGCTCGACCTTCACGACCCCCTGCAGCAGCTTGACGTTGGCACCGTCGATGTGACCGCTGCTGTAGTAATACACGCCGGAGGCAGTGAAGCGGTAGCTAAAGTGCCCTGAGGAAAGAGAGAGGGAGAGAAAGACTGTAATTATCTCACATCAGGTCATGAGGCATTCATGGTGTGGATTTATTAAAAGGTGCGACACATGATGAAGCCCGCATCACATTCCTCGCGTGTCACGGCAGATGTTTAAGGGCTGTTTGATAATCCGATTTATACGGAATGAACCGTCAAATGTCAACGATGCGAGGTCGCGTTTAGGCCGCAGCGGTAGTGGTTCTACCTTTGCTGGTTTTGGTGTCTCCGCTGGTGAATGGCCCCCCTTCGTAAGTGGTGCCACTGGGGCTGGAGACGCTGAAGACCCTGTATCCCACCTTCTGGAAGGCCGGTGCCTCCCAACGCCACATCACTGTGTCCCCGACAAACACTGTGACTGAGGCGGGACTCCATGCGTAGCCCTGTCCATAAGCTGGGACACGCAGACACATTTAAAGTTACTGACAGACAGATCCACACACACACGGTAGATTTCATTGTTTGAGGTTAAGCAACGTGTCATTTAAATACTTGTAAATCCTATTTGAAATGTGGCTTATGATGGAAAAACACAGCTCAGACTTGTTTTTAAAATCTCTTTTGGGACAGTTTCCAGGTGCCGTCACGTTTAAGCTGCAGGTGACGGCTTCTTGGCTCGCAGCGGGTTTCTGTAAATGAATCCTCGACCTGTTGAGCTCAGTTTTTGTTTGCTCAGATTCAGTTTGACACTCGAACAATGGACGGAAATGTAGACGTACTGCTGTGGGATCCCTGATTGGTGACAGTGTGGGTCCTCTCCTCTGACTGCATCACACACTGCAGCTCGTTGGCGGAGGCGACCTTCACTTCACACACAGCTTCTCCTGTCACACCACAAACAAACAGAAAACACGGGTGAGGTATTATACAAGAACGGTTTTCCATATTGCATGGACGTCAATGCAAATAACCACCAGGGAGTAGCTCTAATAGTTTTCCCTTCAACCATAATTATCATATCCAGTTCCACTGTTGTCCAGCTGGTTGGTATGGATTATGACTGTGTGCATTTGAATTCCCGGTCTTCGTGCTGCTCACCAATAGAGACTTTGTTGTCAGACGTGCTGTTACTGAAACCAGAGCCCGACACGGTGAGCCGGGTCCCTCCCATCAAGGAGCCAAGCAGTGGGGCGATGCTGTGGACCTCCAGGACGTATTCAATGGTGCCATTCAAGCCTTCTCTGTGAAACAAAAAGAGAAAGAGTCGCAAATGAATCAGTTCAGTTGATCACGATACAGATTTATCTTATTTTTAATATCCTGTATTGTATATATAGATAAATATGGGTTGTATCCTGTTTATAATATATGGAAATGAAATTAGATCTCCTTACTGTAGTAAGTGGCTTTGTGCATTTATTTAAGTTTGATATGAAATACAAAAACTATTAAGAATAGTTTACATTAAAAAAAAGATAATAACAAAACACTGTATTTGAGACTGTAACCAGCTCCACCTCCAGCAGCCACAAGAGTACGGTGTTGTTTTGTTTATTTGTTTGGACATGATTTCTGACTCACTCAAACTAATCTCCTTCTTTTCTGCTCATTTCTTGAGCTTATGAACTGATTTCTTTTCCCTTCCTTGAGAAGTGTGAGCACATCCTGATGAACACATTTAGGGGGCAGGTACATGTTGCAGATACTATGTGAGAGTACTTCTTAATCCCTAAGTGTGGAAACGTCTTTCTCAGTAGCTTTACCTTATCTGTGCATATCCGAAATTCTTGACCTGTACGTCCACCTTGTGCAGACCCGGCGGCAGCACAGGCAGATGACAGCTGATGTTATTTTCCGCCCAGTGCACGGGGACACACTCCTCTCCGCCTACGTACACGGCGCTTGCATTATGTCCGTCTCCCAGGAGGTTACCCTGGAGGGTGAGAAGGCGGCGTCCTACACACAGGAGCCAAAGAAACATGTGACACGTTATCTCCAGGAAAAAAAGATTCTGTCGCTCAACTGGCAACATAATGATCACTTGTCACTTGAATAAATCCCCATGTTCCACTGTTTGTTCTGCAGGTTTACTTCTTGTCCGCATGCTTCTGTATTGTCTTTTATAATTACAAGTGTCCTCAGAGAAAACCTGTGAGTCAACATTACACAACGCCAGAACAAAACTCTGGAGGTGTTAGCGACAACAAAAGATTTTGACACAACGCGTTAAGCTCCTGGTGCCACATGTAATTAGACTGATATGATGTGGTCCCCTACAATTACAGAGGCGATTCACATGCGGGCTAAGGACTTCACGATCTTCACTACACAATTAGTTGAATTGTCTTGCAGGAGGATTAATTGGAAGAGTCCTTGCAACAGGACAACGTCACAGACAAAAACACAAAGATAATCTATGTTCTTTAACATTATCATTGTCAGAGAATGATGCGCCTTGAGTTGAATAGACTGAGTGTTTGTTTTGTGACGGAAGAAGGAAACGAAATTACATCCTGTTCTTTTACCTAAACAAAGGACAGAGCACCGACTGCATCACAGGCAGACAGATCAAATTTCTATTGACCTTCAAGAACAAAACCCATCCTGCCCATTTAACTGTAGCTTACATTTAAACAAATAAAAGAAGATTATGCCAGTAATCTCCTGGATGCACCGATCCCTACAACCATTCACTGTATCAAGATCTCACCTCACCGCGAGTTCGTTAAACATTTGACTGGTCTCGACTCACCGAACACCGTGGAAGTGAGCAGGCTCAGGCCCGTGACACCGGGCGTGAGCAACACGTCGTAGCTGAAGGAGCTGTCGGCCGTCTCACTCACGTTTCCCACCGTCGCCGTCACTGTCACCGTTTGTGACACATTAAGACCCTGAAAAAAGGAAAAGGAAGGACTTATTAATCATGAAATAAATCAGAGAGCCTTATTTAGAGCCGAGGTTCTTTCACAGCGAACCTTGAGCTTGATAACATTTGTTAATGAGCTGAAAAGGTGAGTCCATGTTTGTAGTTATATACAAAAGACGTTGTATTTAAAGATGTACAACATGACAGCTGAAGCATCTTGTTTGCCTCCTGGTGGTTGACTTCGTTAAAGGACATAAACCCTGACTCCTCCATGTGACAAAATACAAGCGATTTGTCATTAGAGCTCCTTGTAGGTTTTAGTTTAGTTAAATCCCCGTACTCGCCACCTGGAGCCACAGTTAGCACATTACCTTGTTTTAAAGAAGCTATGAAAAACGCCACGTGTTAACCTTGAGGTACAAGGTTAGTTGTTAGCGACTGCAGAGATATAACTGGAGTCTGAACACTTACCACTGGTGTTCTGCATCTCAGCTCAGTGTCACTGGTGTAAACCAGCGTGCACTCGACACTGCCGAGAGTGACAGTGGTGTTCTGACTGAAGCCGAAGCCTCTCACCGTCAGCAGAGTGCCTCCTGGGGAAAAACAGAAGAGAAGATCTCAGTCACGATTTGATAAAACCATGTATAATATCATAATTTTTATTTCGGTGCAGCTGTTTGACGGGGTTTTCTGTGCCGTACCTCCCAAACTTCCCGACAGCGGAGAGAAGGACGACACAATGAGCTGGTAGGTGAAGTGGCTGGTGTTGCCGGCTGCGTAGCGTGTGTTTCCCAGCGAGGGGAAGGTGACAGACACAGGGTAGGTTCCAGCGCTGGCACTGCCCAGCCTGCACACCTGAGAGGTTGCTGGAATAAATAACAAAAGAAAGTTCAATTCAACTCCTTCCTCCTGATCGAAAGCTGCCTGATAACAACAACAACCTGAAGCTGTCACTTCTCAAGACGTCTCCCACTTACATGTGGTCTGTTCAACATGGCACCTGACATGTCCCACCATGATGGAGGCGTTCTCGTTGGCGAAGCCCGTCCCAGTGACAGTCAGAAGAGTCCCCAGTCCGTTTGATCCTGAAGAGAAGAGGTATATTTGTATGTTTGGCATTTTGGAATAATATATCGTGTTTTGTACCAAATCCTCCATCTAGTCCATTACATTTTAATGATTGATTGCATAATTAATACCGTGAATAATCAATAAAGCAGCTCATATGTTCAAAGCTCACCTTGAGATGGGCTGATTCCAGTCACCACCGGAGTCTTCTCCTCGGACCAGTCAAACCCACAGTCCCCAGAGCACTTTGAGGGAATGCCATTGATGGACACCTCCACCTGTGAGGAACATAAAGGAAATGCCTCATCAAGAATAATCAAGGACAGAATGCGAAGCTGCGACAGGAGTCATTACAACAGAATAATAGAAGAGTGCAGCTGTCAATCACTTCAACACAAAGAAGGTACTTAGTGGAATGAATTCCTGCCGGGAGGCACAAAATCTAAACGACAGCATTATGCAAACAGGATAAACACAGGACTTGCTCTTCAGGGTTTCTTGGCAACAAACACGGTTGACAGGGGAGTAATGGCCAAACCAAAGTCCAAATGTGCCAGAGGCTGTGAATCATAGTTTCACCTGTGGCTTGAGTTCCCAGACACGGAAGAAATCTCCTCCCAGGCTTCGAATATGCAGAGCTCCCATTCTCGTCTGTTGAGCGACAACAACTGCGTTTTCACCCACAACCGAGGAGCTGTTGATCTGTAATGAGAATAAGACACAATCTGGTCAGAACAGGCGATATTCGGAGTGAATAAACACTCATAAACTATATTGACATTTATATTTATTCATATTTAATACCACAGGCACTGTAGCTTCTGCATTATCACGTCCACTGGTACTTATAAAGGTATTACTAGTACTTTTACTGGTATTAAAGTAGCTGGAGTGTAGTTTAGCTTTATTTTGCATTCATACAAACTGCAGGGAAACAGATGTGTGAACAGAGATAAAAACTATTTGATGCAATAAAAAACACAAATGAATACAAATAAATTAAGATAAAATAGAGAGACAGTAGAATGTTTGTATTAAATCATATCTTTACAGAAAAGGGTTAGGATTAATCCTGACCCGAAAGTAAAGAGTGTCAACGTCAAAGTCTCATATTCTGAGAATGAAGACGAGAATGAAGCAAGATGGGAAAGAAATGTCAAGAACATTTAATCATATATAAACACACATCAGATTTGAGGGCTTAAAAAGTTGTATTGGTAAAACATGAATAACTAACGCTAACAGTGGAGTCTGACCTGGATCATGGGCTGGTCTCCAGGGTTTGTGAGCCACTGAACCCTCCACTTGGGCTTTCGGCAGGTTCCACGGTACGAGACGCTGACCTGTCCCATCCCTGCGATTCCCTCCAGAGCGTACTTCAGGTCCTTCTCGCTGATGTCCACAGACAGACCTGAGAACGAGCACTGTTTGTGTGAGACACCTCCCCGTAGAAGGAACTCTGACACATGTGTGGGACTTGGAATCTTTAATACATGTTTTACTGTCCCGATGAAGTGTTTGTGACGGACGTTGGTCGATAAAACGACAAGAAATCAGTGTTTTGTCGCCAATACCACAAGGACAACCTCCTACATAGTGAATTTACCTCCTAGAAATATAGAACTTGTTTACTTATAGGAGCAAACACTACACATGTGCGATCACATTCTGATCTACCTTCAGCTCTTCCACCATAAATCTCCACATCAAATGTGCCGTTCAGCGGAGGCGAGGCCCTGTGCAGCCGAGCGATGGTGACGTTGGCTGCTCCTTCCCCGAACTGGGCCATGTTCTCGCTGCTGTTAGACATCTTTGGAAATTAGAAGCGGAAAAAGCGGAGAGTTACAAAAAGACACCTGTACCAATTTTACTGATACACAACCTTGTGTAGTTTTGTGTACTTGTTTAAAGGCCAATATAAGACACTGCAAACTAGCGAAGGATATACAAGCTGTGACATGTTGAACCGGTCGGTATTGCAATAGAAATAAAATAATGAAATATTTAACCTTGTTTCTCAGCTTAGTTGAAAAAAATCTATTTAGTATTTTCAAGGGGGAAGTTGTTTGTACCAAAACTTAACCACAGAGGCACAAGGATTTTAAAAATGTTTATAAATACTCCAGAATGATGTAAGGATGGGTCGTCGCGCCTGATTCTGTTGAAATCTATTCGGGAAATGATGACTGTACCGCCTGTCGAGACATGACACACTATACAGGGTCATTGTGGCGCGTCTACTGCAACTTATATCACATGACTGCAGGCGATTGATCATTTCCTCTGTTTTGTCTGATTCACGCTGCTCTTACAAATCCTCTTTCACTTGAGGAACTGCTTTGAGAACCGTGACCTGGATAAATCCTGCTCCTCGGTATAGTCTTGTATTGACTTTTATTACAGACATTGTAATGAAACTATCATTTGGGTGGCACGCTGACTCAGAGACCCGATGCTGTAGGTTTCATTTCCGACCTCAGGCATTTCCTTATTTGGATTTTATTTCCGAGGACTCAAAAGCCAGGCGGATTAGAGACTCCTCATTGTTGCTCCATCACACTCACACTGTACCAGAGTGAATGACCCGTCTTCTGTCACATACTTTAAGAATCACATTAAGAAAACATTGAGGCATAAGTAGGGAGCTTAATGTTTTGGGGAGTGTCTGATTAACTTACAGACGGCTGCCTCTTGCTGCTTAATATTAGTCATTATCCTTTTTCTAAATGTGGGTTTCCTGGTCCGGAATAACAAAACAAAGCTAAACTAGACAGACACTTAATCTGCTTTTTCCTGCGGTCGACTATTGCTCCAATGCAGGAATCTGCAGGCGATAAGTCATTAATATGACACAGTTTCTCTAAATACAAGTCAATTAATCTTTACCTGCAGGAAGCCGACTTCTAGCATCTGGAAATCAGAGGCACAATCCAATGGCGTCGCTTTAATGTTGTAGCTCATCTGTGAACCGGATGAGTCTTTGGTCACAGAGATCTCATCGAAGAAACGTCCCAAGTGCTCAAACGGCGGAGGCCTCCTCATGAGGGTAACGACTGGGAGAAACAACACAGATCCTCAAAGTTAGATATTGAACATTGACGTCTTGGGATAAGGGATCAGTCCTTCTTGTTTTCTAGAACTACTGTCGAGCTGTGTACCATTTTCATCCCTTGTGGTCGGCCTCTTTCCGATGTAAACGGCGTCCACGTAGAAATCCGCACCAGAGGCGTCTCGGTAGAGGTAGAGCTCCAGCAGGTTGTATCTGCTGCCGATGTACGCTGTCTGCACAGAACTCAGCATGTCCATGCATTTGTAACTCCATCTGTGAAGAAAGCACAATCAAAGTTATTCAAGGAGGGTTTTTACTGTTTCTGACAAGTAACATTTTATAGATTTTAACCGACTTTTGGCTTTTAGTGAAGACTGTGCTGATCTTCGCAGTCTGTGGCAGGGTTTGGCCTTTACTGGTGCGATAGGAAAATTTAATTCCAACCTCTTCCTTCAACGTTCCCTTGTAGGCGAAACAAAGCTGGAACAATGACAGAAAAAGGTCAATTCCAGACTGTGTTCAAACCAGCATGGCTAATAACATGTGTATTACCAGATGTATTTACCATGGGATACGAGTCCAATGAAACTTGTCCATATCGGTTACCGGACTCTTGGGTGTAGCTGTCCCTGAAGAGGACCTGAGCGTTCTTCAGTGACCACTGGCCACAGAAACCAGAGTGTTTCACAGGAGTCCCTTCCACAGCGGTATCGAACTGGTGACCAAACAAAAACGCCAGTTCAGATGGTGGTCCGGTAAGTTACCTGAGCTGGACCTAACAGTGTTAGTTGCATTTCTCATTTCTCATTGATTTTTCTTTTGCCTTCGCTGACCTGAGAGTTGTCGCCTTCATAATCTTTGAAGTATTTCACATCGGGGCCTTCGGCGGTCAGGATCGCAGCGGGACACTCGGCTTGCATCATGTCTCCAGAGCCGACCGCACCTGTTCACGGTCACAAGAGGTGGACGTTAGTATTGTTTCTGCAGGTTCAGCCCCGGATGTACCGCACATCCACTCGAGGAGTCATTACATCAAGATCATCACAGTTTACTAAAGAGTTTGCAGAATGGGGGATTCAGAATTTCCAGTAAAGCCTTGTCAAATTGAGAGTAATGAGATTTACAGTTACAAGATGTTTTTTTCGTGACAGACCTGAACCGCAGTTGCGTTATAGGCGATGGGTTTTGTTGGGACTCCCCCCCAGAGCAGAGTGAACGTCGCCATGTTGCTTCTCCCCTTGGTGACCTCCGCAACCGAGACGTTGGTGTCCGAGCCAAAAACCTCGTGGTGAAGAGGTTTGAAATCACCTGCAGTCAAAAAGACAAACATTATTAGTTGCAGACATCAATCCTCTTCCCTCCCAGACGTGTTTTTCGGTCTCTTCTTACCTCTGTCTGAATTGAATGTGACTAAGTAGTCGGATCTTTGGCTGGAATCCCGCTTGGTGACCTGAACCGTGTCAGGTTTGATGGACCAAAGGCTGTTCAAGGCTGTTTCCACGTCAACTGCTGAGGCGCTGACTGGGATCGGAGCTGAAGAAGACAAACGCAAAGTGAAATGTGGTTTCATTAGCGAGTCTTGAGGGCTTTTCTTCTGAGGTAATGCTGTAATGCCATAGATTGTAAACAGTTAATCCAGTGAGTTATCTCGTACCAGTCTTGGCGAGGCCGTAGCCCAGGCTGAAGAAGACGCTGCCACAGAGATGGCTGGCACAGCCGCTGCTGACGCTCACATTCTGAACCTCTTGGACGGCAGCAGTGCTGTTCGGCCACGAGTCAAAGTGAACCAACTGAGGGACAGTGAAAACGAACTTTAGACGGGAATCCAGAGTCATAACATGGAATTATTTAGATGATGAAGGGTAATTAACATTTCATTATTGTATAAATATGTGCTGTTCAACACCATGGTGTTATTTCCCTCACACCCAGCACCTCTCGACCTCCCTGTGTAGAATCAGATTTGTTGTTTAACGTGTTTAGCCTTTATGCTAAGCTCAGGAATAAAACTGCTTTAGCTCGACATTTAGCATTTAGCATAAAGATAAGAGCTCCTGTTTCCAGTATTCAAGCAAAGCTAAGCTAATAATCTCTTCGAAATTGGATGTAACATTTCGCATACAGATAACAGAGCAGTATAAAACCTTTTGTCAAAGTATTTATTTTCCATTTTCCAAAATCTGAACACATTTTTATTCGTTATGGTGAGTTATTTAACCACATTAGCGACAGGTAAGCTAGGTTAGCAACAGGTTAGGTAGGTTAGCAATAGGTAAGGTAGATTAGCAATAGGTAAGGTAGATTAGCATCAGGTTAGCATCCTGTAAGGCAGGTTAGCATCAGGTTAGCATCAGATGAGGCAGCACACACCTGTTCCTCGTCGAACACGTCGTATTGACCCACGATGTCCTGGATCTCGTTGACGGCCTCCCTGGTCTGGTATTGTGTGTAAGAAGACTTCTCACTGAACAAGCCGATATTCAAAGCTGCTGCACCGCCATACTGCTGATACAGCACTTCGATGTAGTATCTAGAGAAAAGTGAGATTTGTTGGTATTTTCATGAATATGTTCTCAGCAACAGTAAAACACACTATGGAGGATTTGCGAGCCATACTTACGGTTTCCCTTTCTCGAGAACCATCACTTTAGACACGGTGTGGTACCGGACAAAACGTGTCTGGGTCAATAATTTTACCTAAAGTGGAGGATGTAAAAAATGAATTCATATCATATATATATATTTGAGATCTATTTATATTATGTTATTTAGCTTGAACTAAACTGTTATGTCATACTTTGTCTTCAGGGCGACTGGAGTTGCTGAAGTAGAGTTCACACCGGTCGTCACACTGGATGCTTATCCGGAAGTTACCGGTGGCCGGAGGGACAATGAAGCCTCTGGATCGTGAGCAGAAATTAGTCGCAGATTTAGGGAAGCCATGCTGCATGGAGTCGATCCACCGCGACCAGTATCCCGTCGTGTTCTCGTTGTAGGTCCAGATGTCGGTCAAGTCACGGGGTCTAGTGGCGTTCCACACTTCTATCTTGAAACCTCGGCTACCTGGATGTGGTGAGATGAGGCCATTTGCCAACAGTCGACAGATTTAAATCGTAACTGATGGATGCAAAGTGGGAACTAAATAAACACACGAGGATGACCAGTACATTCAAAGTAATTTTTCTTTGGCTTTAAAACAATTCGACACAAATTAAAAATGTATTTGTCTCCTAAAGCCAAGGCTTGTTGGTCTTGTCCCTGCTTAAATACTTTTGAAACATGTTGGTCCTCAGGAAATCTGTATTAAAACATATTAATAATGAAATGATATTAGTGCAAGCGATCGGTCTTGTTTAGTATACAGATAAGAGAGAAGTATAAAAATGGGACTAGCCAGTTTCTCCCGTTTCCAGTCTGTATTCAAGTCCTGTTTCGTTTCGAGCCGCGAAGATGACTCACAACATTTTGTCACAACATTTCGTTTGATGCGTGAATAAAAACATGCTTTTGTCTCAATCAGATAACAAATTATCTTCTTACAGCACAAAGCAAATCAAAGGCTGGCTATGACTTGATGGACTGCGACAAGTGATAAGACCAGATCAACATCTTCGAGACAACGGGGTTTTGCTGGCAGCTGCTTTAAATTCTTCCAGTATCGACAATGGAAGTTCAGGCCGTTGAACGAACAATGACACGGCAACAATGCTGGGATGGTTTGAGACAAGTGATGCTTGCATCTCATTACAGGACAAAGAGAGAGACGGCATGTTCCCACCTGGGTAGACACTGTTGTTGTTCATCTGGTGCTCGGCAGTTCTGCACATGATTCTGTCATCGGACACACTCTTGACTTCACAAGGCAGACCTGAAGAAAGAAACATGTCCGGTGAGTGAAAGTACAAAATAACATTCCACTGCCACGACCTTATCTTTATTATCATGTGCACTGGTGAGAAGTTTCGGTCGAGTATCTTCTTACTGTGAATAAAATGATTTGGTTTTGTCAAGGTACAAAATCAAGAGCAGCTTCAGTTCTGCACTGTGCTTAAAAGGCTTAAACACCATTTTGAGGTACTTTATTGACAATTTTTACTTCATAGTTTTAGTCCACTGTAGTAATAATAATAATAATACACTCACAGTATCAATTCTCAACACGTTTTTTACTGTTAATTAATACTTTGATTGCAATATTTTTATATTGAGGTATTACTACTTTTACTTAATAAGCAAGTTTTAGTTTCCTGTTTTGTTAAATTTACTTACTTTATGATAGTGTAGGCTATATTGTCCAAAGTACCTTTAGTGTCAGTGCTGGATTTAGATGCTCATAATCTATCATATATAGTATTCTGTTCATGGGTTACTTGTTTGTACTATGCATCTTTCCTACATCTTTTTATTGTTGTGACCTCCCAGTCTACAAGATGAAAGTATTTGTGTTTGTAGACACAAAAGTAGATTTTGTGAATGGTTGTTTAACTTAATATAATTAATCTTTACTCTGGTCAGTTGCAGTTACACATGATTGTATTAATATATGAAATCTATTGTCGACGTGAAGATCTAAAAACATTTCATTGGATTAATTATTTTCCAGGTAACTTAACTGTGCCAACAGTCATTTGACAATATTATGCTCTGTTCTCCATATCTGGTTCATAATCATTTAAAATGTAACATATTATTTATATTTAATTTCCCTCATCCGATTTCATGGCAGAGCCGTGATTGAGAAATAATGACTTCCCATACAATTGTGTCAATCATGAACTGAACTCAAAGTCAACAGCTTGTTAAATGACTCATGCCATATTGTGAAAGAGCGTCATGGTCTACTGTCGCTCAGTATTTCAGAAGATTCTCTTCTATCGTGCAGGAATTCTACTGCTCAGGTTTTCTTTTGTTGTAAAGTATGTGCACATTGTGTGTTGTTGAAAGGGATTACTACCACGGCACGACAATGGGTCCCAACCAGGGTTTTGTTGGTGGAGACGCGCCACAAGGAAACCATATCGCTAAAGCTGTCGTGCTGGAAACTTGGCAACAGCTGTGGAGTTTTTGTTCAAAGTTTTCCAAACGCTCTGATTGCGGCGATTACCTCCAACGAGAACACGTGCCGGCCGATCGGTTTGGTCGAAGAAGCGGCCGTGGACGGTCAGCAGGGTTCCGCCCATGACGCTGCCCTCGGCCGGAGACACTCCTGTGACCTCTACTCGAGAAAAAGCAACAAACACGTCACCGTCACGAGACTTACTTGAACATTTACTGTGAATAGGTGTCTTGCTGTCTGAAGTACCTGCGTAGGTCTGGATCATGGAAAGTTTATCCACAGATGAAACCGTGAACAGATTCAAATCGGGCGCACTCCTATAGAATGGAAAGATAAACATTATTAATGTTGTTGTGTGTAGTATCAGTTCACAGAACTGTATCTGGACTTTCAGAGGTCGAATATACACGGGGGCGCAATCTGAGCAAATCTTAAACTGAAGTTAAAATAGAAACACTTGGAGTTGGCACAATGTTTTACCTTCCAAATTCAGAATCCAGAATGTAACTCAAGTTGTGATGCCCTTTTGGAAGTAAAACGTAATAAGTGAAAAAACGGGTTTGAACAATTTAAAAACACACACATTAAGAGCAGCTGTAACTGTGCAGAGAACCAGCTTACCAACATACGTTCCCGTCATTTTGCAGCTCATGTGTCCCGACCAGGAAGTTTCTGAATCCAGTCGCAGGTTATATCTTAAGAAATGTTTGAGAGACTTTCAGCAACGCATGAATGATGAAAATTGCGATGAAACATATCTGAACCATCATTGTGCTGCATTGTGTACTTTGATTTCATTTCTAAACCCCGTCCACATGTAGAAAAGCCCACTTACAGCTCATCTGACTGTGGTTTGAGCATCTCACACGGCATTCCGCCAATGTAGGACCTGCAAGAGAAACAAGATATGGATCAACTGCTGCCAGATCATAAAACAATTACTATGCTTTTATTTTGAAAAGTTGTGTACTAAATATTCTAACTTATATATAAGCCATGCACATGAAAAGTAATAAAGCAAATTTCATTGCAGGTATTCAGGTATGAGCTGCTACCACCGGCTCGGCACAACTGCTCTTAACTTTAAAGACCTATATTATGATTCTTAAAACAATAATTCATATCTGTATTCGGGAACAATATCAAGTGTCATCTTATCTTCATACCTCACAAATCTGACATTGAGGCCATTTGAGCTCACAGCCGTGTTGCTTCCGTACACGTCGGTGAAGATCCGGCCTCGCACTGTCAAAATCGTGCCTGCAGTGATATTGAAGTTGGTTTAGTTTAAAGTTCCAACTGGTCTGAAGTGACGACCACGTGCTGAAGAGGGGAGGACTGTACCTGGGGGGCCGCTGGCTGGAGCGATAGTAGTGATGGTGGGGGTGCGATACCAAGGAGACTGAGGAGAGACAGGAGAAAGGAAGCATGTGTGAACAATCCAAACTTGACAGCAGGGGACGACCTGATGAAGCAGTTAAACCGTAGATTAAACCGTAGAACTTACATAAATGCCGCATCGGTTTAGATTCCCCCGGCATATTTTGCTGTCAGGAATGGCCACCCCATCCACCTTAACATGGGCCACATACAAACCACTGGGTAACGGCCTGTGTAGGAAACAAGTGAGAGTCTCTGCTGAAGTGGCGTGAATACGTTATTGCGTGTGTAGAAGGTCCCGTCGGCCTGAAGCGTACCTGGTGTAACACATGATCTGGTTGCCGTGCGTCGAGTCTCTCTCCACATCGCAGGGGATGGACAAGGTACCCGACACCAGCGTCACACGGTTACCGAAGGTGTCGTCCTTTGGATTCAGCTGGAACTGTCCCTCGTGGGAGAAACCTGGAAGTGAAATGAAATAACAACAATCATCAATTTGAAAAGAAATATATTAAATCAATTTTATGCCTCCTCAACAGTTTCAAACTATCTGAGGGTTTAACATAGATCTGGAATCTGATAGAGATTTATATGTTGTATCACCTCACAGCACTTACACAAGGCATAATCAATATATCTATATATATTAGATCAGTGGTCGCCAAGATGCACGGCTTCATACTGTGTAGTACTGGTATTTATTTTAGTACAAGGGACTTCTTTCATTCAGGGTTATAATCATATTTGTGGCCATATTCAAATCAAAGCCTATATGTAAAAACATTGTGCTGCAGTAGCAGCTCCTCTGCAGAACATGTTGTGGAACTGAGAAGCTACATATTTTGCATTGTAAATATGAATTGATATTAATTTGAATATTGTGCATTGAATAGAAAAAGTTGCACAACTGCCCTTCTTTGTGTATATATATATATTTCTTGTACATTCAGCCTTTAACAGAAATTGCAAAAAATAATACGTATGACCCTCCTAAGTGGGTTTTTTGGAAGATAATGTAATGGTAGATCTCGGCTTAAGTTTGGAATTAAAAAGTGATCTTGAGCTCGAAAAGGCTGGTGACCACTGTGTTAGATAATAAGTTATATAGTTTTATTACCCGGTCTTTAATTCAACCACTCACCTGATCCTTTAATCGTGAGTCGTGTTCCTCCGTTGGTGCTTCCTCGACGTGGACTTATGCTGGAAATGTATTGAGCACCTGAAATAAACAGATGTTTTTTTCCAATATCAGGGGGAATTTTGTGCACTTGCAAATTCACAAAACCAACATTATGCAATGTATCAAAAAGTACAATGATCAGTGTGTAACTTACTGCAGCAGCACCAGAGTGTGAGCAGAAGAGCCGCCGGTCTCAACGCCGGCTCCATCGTGGGGTTTTCCCTGAGTCCCTGGCGCCTCAGCGGCGGTGTTTTGTTCAGGAGCAGCTCAGAGGATATGCTGGATCACTTCAACTAACAAAAAACAATGCTGTTTTACAATTATAATACATGAAGGATTTTGAAGAATTTACACAAAAGAAGATTTGGGGAAAATATGAATTTGAAGAAAAGCTAAATCTCTGAAAATTCACATAAAGAACAGTCACCGAGGAGGTGACATGACAAATACACACAAATAAGTTATTAGATTAGAATGATATTTAAGAGTGAATAAAAACTCACCTGCTGTCAGTTAGAAAAGCAGTTCACCTGTCAGCTGTGTCAGTTGCAGAGAGAGAGAGAGAGAGAGAGGTAGAGAGACACCGGCTGTGAACTGAGTTTTTATGCTGCTGCTCATTGTTCCGCCTCTCACCTGAGACATGGGAGGCGACAGCAGACATCACATCAGGGACATGAAGCTCAGACTCAATCTGAGGATCACACCAAACCAGACGTGCAGAGAGAGTCACACATGGGTCAGATGAGAGGAGGAGGAGGAGGAAGAGGAGGAGGAGGAGGAGGAGGAGGAGAAGAGGAGCAAACAGACAGGAAATTAAGTCAAACGTTTGTGCAAGTGAAGAAGTTGAAGTTATAAAAAGCTCAAAGTGAAATCATCGAGGGGATTGTTCAAGATAGAATTACTAAAAATGAACTTTAAAATTAGAAACATGTCCCGAGTTTATATGGAAACCAAAAGGCTGACACAACAAAATCTGAACAACATGATGAAATACAACACAACAACCAATGAATAAATTCTGTAATACCTTATAGTGTGTCTATAGTTTTTATTATTTTATTTTTTGAAGGCGCTGTGTGTATGTCTTTCCATTATAGTGTAATTGTGCTTATGATTAATATTTAATTACACAAAACAGTGAACACCAAATGTCTTTATCCCAGGGCTGTTGCACTAAACTTATCAGAATCGGGCTTTATTGCAAATGTAAAATTAATTTGTATGTTTTGCTTTGTTTGTTAAAATCTGGAGGAATGTTTTCACGTCTGAATAAAAATACATTACTACTACTACTACGTATTGGCCAAGCTTGTGCACACATACTTTACTTTTCTCAGACATGTTTTATGGATATGTACAGACTTCATTTATTTACACAACATTGTGTCACACTGACAGATACTTCTGGATTTGCCCACACCCCATGTGCACACATCCGGTGGATTGTGGAAAAACACACAATTCCTCTCCTCCTTTGCTGGACGACCGGTTCGTGTAAACCAAAGTGTCATCGTCTTCAACTGCGACCTTCCACCTTTACTCCCTCAGATGTGTGCAGGTGCTAAGCTGTGAACTATGAGGGATCACTTATGGACTCTCGTGTCAATTAGACTGTCGACGCTGCAGCCGGGGGACGGTTCACAGCCTTGTCACGACAAGAAGAATGTCTGCGACAACCTCGGAGCACAATAAACCAGAGAGAGGAAATATGTGACCTTTCCATATCGCACGGAGCCTATTTATTTTTAGTCTGTGATGACATGCTGACAGACAGAAATCACACAATTAGTGTAACTTCAGAGTCAGTCGTTGTCATGCTTTCACCCATTCCCTCATCTCCCTCCACACTGGACAAAAGTTGCATAACGACAAGAATATCAACATATTAATAATTGTGATTGAAGCTGCTGGGTGAAGCTGGGGCTCATCATAACCCAGTAAAACGGTAAAATAAAGTCTGGAAGTCCAGAATCAGTCTTTAGCTCATCACACAAAGTCACAACACACAGGATCTCAGGGAACTTTACACAGTAGGGTGGAGACCTTAGAAAAATCAGTTCCCACAACAAGAGAGCACTCGGCAACAGTGGAGACCGACTTTAAACAAGTAGAAACCAACAACAGAATCCGATTCATGGTGGGGGGGGGGAAGAAAAGAGAGAAACTCTTGTGTAAGTGTTGTGTAACTGCTGTATCACAATAATAACAGCGATACTCACACGTAAAAATAATGGTAATAACAGCAGCACCTAGAGTAGTAATGCTGCTAATAGACTTTTTGGTTTTGTACATATCGCAGGCAGAGCACAACAACAATGAAGTTATATCATATAATAATAACAGTTGAGTGTCAGATCTGTATCCTGCAGCTCTGGAGTCAGAACCACATCCTTCATTATTACAAAGAGAGTGTTAGGTTATATATTCATGAGCGGATAATGTTTAGTGCCAAATTGTGGAGGAACTACACAGAACAGCAACACATTGAGAAAGCTACTGTCCTGGAACAAACACACACACACACACACACAAGCTCTCACACTGCCCACGCACCAAAAACCCTTGAAATAAAAATACCCTCCCCCCGTCATTGTCTGGCTATTCAAGACCTGTACAATCTCAACATGTGTGAAGTCACACACAGAAGATCCCGTCCAGCAGGTTCAGGGTTTGACTCGAGATGTGAGTGCATCACGCTAACTTCCTCTGAACAGCACAAAAAAAACACACAATTCCAGAAAAAGAAAATTGTGCAACTGAAGCTGCATCATGTCTGATGAGTGTGTCTGCAGCAGGGGGGGGGTTGTACTTTCCCCAGGACACAACCTTTCTTTTAAGAAAGCAAACGTATCCGCTGGATGATTTATAATAATATACATTTATAATAACAATGCACTTATTAAGAACATCAGAAGTACTCCTTCTTCTCACATTCATACCTGAAGAATTCAAGAGACAATGGAATTTATACCACGCTGTTTAGAATGTCAGCAAACATCTCTGATCTTATTCACGAGTAAACAGTTTGTAAAAGAAGAAATAAAACAGATAAAACAGATCTTCAGTGACGATACAATAAAGGACAGCACCGCCAGTGACCAAAATAGGCATGACTTTATTTTTATTTCTCCAAAACTGCTGCATAACAAAACTAAAATCAATATGAAAACACACGATACAAAATAAAAACAACACCTCAGCAACGCTCACGATGACAACAAACAGTCGGACTTGTGGATTTACAGTGAGTAAAAAAAAACGTCTGGTCGTCTCGTTCACAAAGTTGCGTGTTGAGCCAGAAAAGCTCGGATTCTCTGCAGCAGCTCTTTCTTCACACTGTCCGGCACAAGAGCTGCAGACGGGAGAGGATGAGAAATCATTAGCACACAGCTGTACCGGAGTGTGAGGGAGTAATAACCTTATAATAATAATAATAACAACACACGAGGCTCTATGGAACAAATGAGCTTCACCTCTTCCTTTTGGTGTGACTTCTGTGACCAGGTCCTCCACCGTCACGTGCTCCAGGCCCTTTTCTCGGATCACATCTGGATACGAGAGATTTACACAAGTTTATCCTCACTGGAGCTTTGCATCGACTACCATTCGTTGTGGACAGCCAAACCAAAACCTTATCCCGTGACCAATTCATGCCTAACCCTTAACTTTAACCCCCCCCCCCCACCACACTTCACACATTAGCCCTAACCGTAAGTAGGACCTCAGGAATCAGATGTTGTCCCCATGAGGTTTACTGGTCCTGGAAAAGGTCGTAAACAAGTACGTACAACCAAACACCCGCGTCTCCAAGACGTCAGAGCACAGTTCATTGACTTACTCAACAGTTACCATAGTTACTACTTACCCCTAACCCTTAACTTACCCCTAACCCTTAACTTAAGCCTTAAAGGGATAGTTCACCCAACTAGGGTAAGTGTCTGAGTCCACAAAACACTTGTGGTTGTTTATTTACATCTGAAGAAGTCATCACCATTAACTTCAGTTGTATTGGATTTGGCTGCAACCCTGTTTACCCCTGAAACACACACACACACACACACACACACACACACACACACACACACACACACACACACACACACACACACACACACACACACACACACACACACACAGTACCTTTGCATTGTGCCTTCAGCTGGTCCTTCCATCCACACTCCACCAGCTTGGCCCTGAGCAGCTCCTTCAACCTGCGGCCACACATTAAATACACATACACATAAACATTAACACAACATAAACACAAACACAAACCCAGTGGATGCAGAGAGACATGGCCGAGGCTGTGGATCTCCCACGGGAACTCACCGCTCCCGTTCCCCCATCTCTATCAGCTTCTGGTTGATCGCAGCCCGCATCTGTGAGTCCTTGCTCATGATCTGCTCGGACGCAAATGGCGGATTGTGTCAGTTCAGCTGCGACGAGGTGTGAGGGGAGAAACAGACAGGAAATGCAGTGTTGTTTAGGGAACAGTCGGTTCCAGACGTTACCTTTTTATTAGTCGGGATGGATCAGCTGGGGAACACACTGTCCGGCCGCACAACCACACCGCGGGAAACAAGCACAGCTGGGTGGTTCCGGTTTGGCGGCGGTTACGTCAAACCGGCCAAACGCTGGATAAACGGAGATAAATCTGGTTTGATAACTATTCTAATCTTATTCTATTGTACTTGTGTTCGTAAAGATTAAAACATAAAGGCGACATCTCAGGGGAATCCATCCAGAACTCCACTTCCCGTGAGCGCCCGGGGTCAGGTCGTGTGCGTCGGGGAAATGGCTCCGTGTGGCACAAGCTAGTAAACAACGTGCATCTCGTGTCTCCTCCGCAGCTTCCTCCTCCTCTTCCTCCGTCACTCACCTGGGAACCGGGCCGGGCGTGCGGAACAGACATGGCCGCCTCGAACTACTCCCTGCGGGTCAACAGGGAGCTGCTGGACCCGAGCTTTGAGAGTTACCGGTTGTCCCTGGACGCCATTCCGACCTACAACGTAGAGCTGGACGCCGGTGAGAGAAACCCGGAGCCCCGTTAGCACGTGTGCTAGCTTAGCCCTGGCGCCGGACGGGACCGATTTAAATGAAATACACTCACGTTGCACAGTGTGTCGACGAGTGTGGGTCTCACGTGGTCAATGTGTGTAACCGTTACACGCAGGCTCCTGCAGCTGCGAGCCAGTGGTTCACCGATGAAGGGGTCCCTAACAAAATGAGCTGCTAGGTTTAGTCGATTAATCGATTAAGTCTGTGTGCAGTGATCTTAATTGGCAGCTGTATTGATAGTGGAGTGATTGTTTTTGTGGTCAGTGGCAAAAACTTTGTGTCTCCAGCTTTGTTGAACACGACAACACAACATCTGGAGTTTTTGGCCCCTGGTCAAACTAAACGTGACATTACACGTCATCACTTTGGGCTTTTAGAAAACAATATTCAACTTTTCAAAAAATCGTCCCCCACGTCTTACACAGAAAACCGGGTTCATTGTTTTACCTGAGAAAACTATCTTCCCACTAATTGACAATGAACATAATCATTAGTTGCAGCCTTCGATTTTTAAAATCACTGCCATTTAATGAAATAGTTGTGATGTCAGGTCGTGATTCGACTTTATTGAACCCAAGGAGGGAAATTCATCGATCACATGACGTCCAATAGGACACGTGTCTAAAAGCACAGGTCAACAAACAAACAGAGGTCAGACGCTCATCAAGATAATGGTCATAATACAAATATCATATAAAGTAAACATATCTTGCATTGGCTTCACCTCACAACATTTAAAAACAACACAAGACAAGAACATGCAGCTGGTGAGGAAATATAATTATTCTATACAATGGAGGAGCTGATTGCAATACGTCGTTTTTTTTAAACAGCCATAATGTTTTTAATATCTTTGATGCATTCGCAAGAACAAATTATTCTTCTCTCACTTTTGATAGAAGAATAGAGATCCAGACAAGTATAGAAAATAGTGTAGTTAAGATACTTTATTTGATCCATTTGCAGCCCAATGAGAAGAAACAACACTTCGTACAATGATGATAATATTATTTAATAATAAAGTTAAATGACATAAAGGTAAAATGAGAGGATAAAAGAAAACAAAGGGTTATTCTGGTATGTGACCTTTTTAAAGATGATAACATGGTTTCACACGTACAGTGTCCGGGGAATAGAACAAGCATCATTCTAAATGTCTCATGGTAATAATGTAGCTTGTAAAATAAAGACTATTATTCTCCTGCTTTTATAATATATTCAGTGACAGATAATTATCTCAAATTAGCTTTTAGAATAATAGGGGGAGGGGGCATGACAACAGAATGCAGAATGCTCACTTATAACATTGTGCATCTCTGTTTTGTATTAAAACTGTTTAACTAATTGTAGTTTTAACTTCTTACTATGTCTTCTGTAACATATGTTTTCATTTGCTTCTCAGCTGTGGATGAAGTGAAGCTGAAGGATGCTCATTACACCCTGGAGCACATGCGTGCCTTTGGCATGTACAATTACCTGCACTTAGATCCTTGGTATGAAGACAGTGTTTTGTTTGTGGACTGCAAAGGACGAGTCGTCAGTCTCACGGTCACTCTGGTAAGCTTTTAAATCCTCCTTTTCTCTAAAGACCTCGTTCCTGGAAGGTATTTGACATAATTGTTATGCCGTGACATGTGTGTGTGTATTTTTAGTTTGTTGTCAACGTGGCCTACCTCCAATATCTGTAGGGCAAATTCTTTTATGTCAAATGAAATGGTCAGGATGGTGATGTGGGAATATTGGTGATGCACCAGTAGGTGGTGATCAAATACTTGTAAGAGCAGCATCAGCACACAATGTATTTCTGGCAGGTGTTGTCAAGAGAAAAGGATCTTTAATTACTAACATGCCTCAATTTTAACATGTAAAAATCTGTTCCATTAGTGAGGCTCATTAGAATTGACCTTACTCACGGTCATTTGGAGACAGTCGGGCTCTTTGTTCGTCGTATGAATCAGCACAAGGGTAAAGTTTTGCATGAGCCCTTGTGCGTCTGGGTAATCAAGGTGTTTTAGCATAATTGACTCAAAGTATTGATCCAGCTTTGTTAGCCGGCACCAAGACGCTGAGCCGAGGACCAAAATCAGCCCGATGACCTTTTCAACTGAGTCTTCCTTAATGTCTAAGACATTATCGACCGTGATTAGAGATAATTGGTGTCACATTGGTGTCGAAACTGGCCCGAATAATGGTCGTCGCACTATAATCCTCTCTGGCTTTCATTGGCGTCATTAAATGACTCTTTATGGAAATGTGTTGCTCAAATTCTAATTACAATCATCACATGGTAATTATCGTCCCTGGCAGGGCCCCTTTGTGGGGGAGTGTCACCTTGCACATTGTGCAGATGTGGATCGCTCTCTCTTCGGTCACTACCGGCCCCGATGGTGAGAAGACGATCTCAAAGGTTGCATTATGCATTAACGGGGCGATATAATACACAGTGTCACGCACCATGGCAACAACGCGGCAGCTGCTGTATAGTCCTTTTCATACGCCGTGATTTCATGCAGTGAGTAATTGATGCTCATGTGGTGGCATATCTGTCCCTTACTAACAAAGCTGCGAGAGTCGTGAATCACCGCCGAGTCACATGGGCGGCCACGTGACCGTTGGTAACTTCGTCTCTTTGTGATGAGTACCCTGTTGTTGATGTAGGTATCATCCTGCTGCTGTTTTTATAAAAAAAAAGAACATTATGGAAATCATCTTCTACTCTGTGTTTTAATCACAGAATTTTTCTGATGGGATTAAAGTGCCCAGTTTGATACAAAGGAAGAAGTTCAAAGCTTCTCCGATGACGTGTCTGTATTTGAGTGCTTGTGAGTCACGACCGGACTGAAGGAAGCAATTTGCTCGGGTTGGGAGCGGAAACAGATACATGTCATCTATTCTACGTTATTCTGCAAATATTGTAAAGAAGTTTTGTTTTCACGTCTGTGCGTTCGTTAGTTAGTTGGTTTGTTACACGATTACACTTAAACAACAGATTTCCACGAATGTTGGTGCATGTGAAATTTGGTGCAGCCAGATTGTGCAGATTGACTTTTGGGCCTTGGATTTAATAGATCAAATAATATCATCACCTTCATCCCCGTCCAACAACACGGTCAAATTAACACCCTGCGAATGTTCCTGTCGCTCGCTGACTGATATGTGTGTTGTAAACGCAGGACACCGCCCTTGGGAAGCCGAGAGAGGTCTTCTGTACAACCGCCGAGTCCAGCGAGTGCGAGGATCGTCTCTGCGCCTCCCTCAGCTTCACCTCCGCGACCTGGGCGGCTCTCTCTGACGGCAGCGGCCGGCTCTACCTCCTCCGCACCGGCAAGAGAGGAGACGGCTCCAATTCGAAGTGGGAAGTGAGTACATCAGCAAAAGACACTGTTTCAAATAGTTGAACAGCATTACCTTTGTCTCTGTGTAATCCTGTAATGACTGCTGGTTGTCACCTGCTCTCTTTGCTTGTCACCATTTGACAGCAGTTTTTTTTTTGTAAAGTCATTTGTTCATTCCTGAGCCCCGGGGGGGGGAATGTGGAGGTGTTTTGAATTTCGAGGAATCCTGTTGAGAAACAAAGTGACAAAGAAAAAGAGAAATGTGCTCTTGTTTCATAAAATGTCCAATTATTCAACAGAAAAACACTTTTTTGAACTCTTATGCAAATTGAAGCTTCAGAACCAGTTTGACAAAAAAGCTTAGCCGGCCGTTGGTAATTGGCTCCTAGTAGTGAGGGATGTTTTTTATAGGACGGGTCTTTGTGCACTTCATCCTGTTAACAAGCAGGCAACTGGGATTGGTTACAACGGAGAGTTCACTCCTGTGAACAAGCACACACCATGTTATTCTAAAAGCAAAGTTCAAGACTAGAATTTGTAATGAAGCTGGAATCCACTCTGCTGCCACTTGAATTTTACACATTATCAACTGTAATCCTGCAAAATGACTACCTGCTGCTTCTGCGTCTGTAGCCGCTGTTCAGTGAAGACCTGGGGGAACCGTTCACCGTCCTCCACAGTGTCTCACACGTCCAGGACGGACTCCACGCCATGGAGGTCCTGCTGCTCCGCATCGAGAAAGACCTGCAGGACACCAAGGGAAGTGGCTTCTCGGTGTCTCTCGAGTGGCTCACGGTCACCAACACCGCAGCACAGGGTGGGTGGTGCAGTAAACAGTAGACGCCAGATATCCTCATTAATTAACACACACAGAAGGATTTTCATTAAAGTTCTGAGCACGTGGAGAGAACACCCTGACTAATGAGTCAGAGATGAAATAGACAAATACAAAAACAGAAGCAGCCTTTTGAGAGTCCCTTCCTCATTTAGTCGGATTTAAAGATGCAGCAGTTTGTTATCTGCGAGCTGGAGCGAAATCTTTTGTTTGTTATTTGTCTCAATATTTGACTAAATCTGCATTTTGCTGATGTTAATCGGATGTGCCCTTCAGCTGTGTCTGCACTTTTAATTTGGTTTCAGAATTTCATCAGTCAGCAGAGTTTGGATATAACGGAGGATCAGAGTCTTTAAAAATCATTTCTGTCATAAAGTATGTGTTAATGCAGAGTATCACCGGTATTGATATTCTCAATAAGCCAGTGAAGAGTATTCAAAACACAGTTTGTGAATAAGAAAACCTTCGGAGTGATGGGAATCCAGTGAAGTAACTTTGTACATGCAGCAGCTCCGACATGAGGGGTTGACGCTGGTGTAATTTCTCCTGGTCTCCGTCAGAGTTTAATAGAAAACCAAATTACTTTCCTCCTCTCTTAATCGTATCATTTGGTTTCCGCGTGCAGGTCAGGAGAAGAAGTATGAGGTGAGGAAGAGGAGGGTCCTCCGGGGGAAGTCGGTGCCTCACTACGCAGCTGTGGCGCCGCAGGGGAAGGGACTGATGGTGGCCTCGGACAAACCGTTCGTCCTCACGCACGTGGACGGTTGTGCTGTGGACCAGAAGGAAGCGGAGACCATGGAGGTGGAGAAGACAGGTGGGTCAGAGGGGCTGCTGGGAAATACTGCCAGTCAGTACAATGCTGGAAGGTTATTACTGTTAAAGACAAAACAACTCTGCCACATATTAAAACCCGTTATCATCCTACTACCTGTTGTTTTTCTCCCAAGTGGAGATATAAAGAATTACAAATATACGAAAATGCAGATATGCACCTAAGATTGTTCTTAATTTTCTCTGTGGATCCGTCACCACAAGCGACTGCTTTTATGTTACAAGTTTTCATTTGTGTTATTATTATAAAAATACTGATTAACATTCCCAGTATGACCAATGACCAGATCCACTGGTTGCTGCTCTGCTCCCGTGCGTTTAAGTGGGTGGTTTAAAAAAACCTTAAATAAAAATGGGCTGGGACATTATAACAACACACCTACGCTTACAGAACACTTGACCTCTTCAGCACCTCAACACACAATCACACAATCCAGTCCTTTCTCACACGTGCGTTTTAAGAACAGTGTTGTTCCAGATATTGAGAATAATGGAATTCTGGTATTTTAAGTGTTTTGCAAAGAACAGGTTTCAACCTCAGTGCCTCTATTATTTTTGAGACCCCCCCCCCCCCTTGTTGCAGACTGTCGAGTTGCACTTGCACAAACTGCCAATTATTAATTTGTAATGAATTAAAGGAACAACTCAGTTTATAGCACTCATGTTTGTATTTTAAATATTAATATTAAGTTATCGACTGTACAAAAAGATGTATGATGCATCTCTACTTCCTACAAACACACTGTCTATGGGTAAAGTCAAGAGAAGGTTGGCTTAGCTTAGTATAAAAACTATAAAAAGGGGGAAACGGTTAGGTTGTATACTTATATGCATATGTAGTCTGTTATAAGTATAGAGGCAGGTACACGCTAACCGTCTGTTTCTGGCTGTGGCTTTTTCTTTAAAAGTCAGATATGAGAATGGCATCATCCATCTCTATCATCTAATGATGACTTGTTCTTTCAATATTAATTATGCTTTGTTTTAAGGAGATTCTTGTCTTGGCTCTGAAACTCTATAACCACATGGATCCATGTTTATCTCACCACCAAAACCTTTCTGCACAAAATGTCCAGTGACTGTCTGAACAAAAGAAACCTGGACGTTCATAAGCAGCTGTTTTTTTGTATCCCTTTTTGCTGCTTTCACACTCAAGGCAACGTGCGTGTGTGCATGTGTGTGTGTGTTTGTGTGCGTGTGTGTGTCGGTCGCCGGTGCAGAAGCAGAATAATGGCGCCTTTTTAGCCAATCCTTTTATCAGCGCTCTGCCTCTCTCCTTTTAAAGAGGAAGAAGTGGATTAGATGGCGAGAGAGGAGGTATCTTCAAAGGAAGGAAGTAATGAGAGAGGAAGTGCTAAAGAGGCAGGAGGGACGGAGGTGACTTGACGCTGCGCTGCGGAGGAGAACTGAGATATCCACATAATGTCCTGTAAGGATCCAAATATATGGTTTGAACAATGGATCATTCACACAAGTGGATGGTTCTTTCATTTTCTGTGCGTGCGGAGTTTGAAACGGACAAGTTTAAAATAGAAAGGAACACCGGAGGGTGCAGAGTAATATTGGCAACTGAAGCGAAATGATAATTTGGCAGCTCACGTCTTTCCTTTCTTTCCTTCTCATTAGTTTCTTTGTTGATTCAGTTGAAAAACAAAAGGCGATGACGAACACGTCTCACGTCTTCCTGCCAGATACGGAACAGGTCTCTCGGTTTGGAGCATCACAACTGGACCGGTTCAGTGCTCAGGCTTTGCCAGTAATCACAGAGTGTTGTTAATACATTAGTTCAGACACTCGGATCTCTCCAGAGGAGGGTTGGAAAAGAGTCGTCTGTATATGAAGATTAAACTATTGGATTCAGCACAGACGTAACTCTCTTCTCTCGTAATATGCTTCATCGTTCTTTTTATTTTATAATGGTTTGCTTTAACAAAGTTTGTTTTACTTAATCAGCTGATGGCTCCTTATGGTTCCTGGTTCCTGTTGTGTTTCCTGGGGAAATGAGAAGAACCCGTTAGTGTCACTGTGTTTGGATCCTTTTTTTAAAAAGAAAGTTTTCACCTGAGGCAAAAAAATTCCAGAAGCCGTTGCTTTAAAGAAAATAATGCATGAATCTGCCTTCAGATCAGAAATGGATGAAAAGGACTTTGTTGATGAAAGATGGACTCGAGGGGTCTAAACTTTATAAATATCCAACGACCCCTGACTCATTCTCGAAGAGGTGATTCAAACATTAGACTTCAAACCTGTGTCCGGTGCTTCAGACTTGTGATGGGATTGTTCGTTCCATTCAGGATTATTGAGAATCTGATAATTCGTGGATCTTGATGAGAAAATCCGGCATCAGAAAGTCAGTCCTCACATGAAACCATAATAATAGATATTTGGTCATAAAATGTCCGTCCAGCGGAGGTGCTGAGACAACAGGAAGCTGGTTTCATAAATATGTGGGCTCAGAAGAAGCAGACATGCAGCCACTGCAGTTATGGACTTCCTCTGAAAACCCACCTTCCCCGATGCTGCTCAGGCTTTTAAATTCTCTGAGCTATTCATCTGATTCAGTTTCCGAACACCTCTCTCTCTCAGATTTGAAACAGAAGGAACCGACGATGGTGACGGATGTACTGGACGTGCCGTGCAGATTTTAATTTCAGCTGATGAGAAACATCCCTGTTTACCGTTAAGCGATACTTTTATAAAACTCACGCGTCAGCACCTGGAACTGGATCCACGTCAAAACCAGCTAATGTGTTTCTTGGCCTGTGGCCTGAAAGCGTGGCTCCAGGTTTGATTGAAGTGTGTTAAGTGGTTGTGGGAGAGCTCATTCTCACCGGCAGGTAAACACCGAAACACAGAAGGTCATGGGTTCACTCTCAGCTGCAACTGCTTTGAGATACACAATTTACTTTTAATATAAATTAGTGCATAAAATGTGTTTGACGTCTTAAGAGTCATTGTCAATTTTTGTAATAAGCATATGAGTTGATACATGGAACATTTCTTACTCCCTAATATCTGCATCAGCTGAATATTCGTTAATTAGTTATTAGATGTTTTACTTATGACTCAGTTACAGCTGGTACAGGTCGGTCTTTAACTTGAGCCTAATAATGAATCGTACATTTCTCTCCCCTTTGAACTCAGATCCCATTTACTTCTGGCAGCAGACGGGCGAGGACGTCACGGTGTGTGTGCGAACGCCCAAGGGTCTCACCAAAGAGGAGGTGCAGTTCAAGCTGAAGCCAGACAACATCAGCATCGGGGTCCAGGGGTTCCCTCCTTTACTGCAGGGCCAGATGTTTGCATCTGTCGACCCTGAAGCCAGCGCCTGGATCATCAAAAACGACAAAAGGTCGGCACTCCGCAGCCGGGACTCAGTTGTTGCTCTTGAATTGTTCTTTGTTTGCAGCCGAGACGCAGCAGGGACAAAGGAAACCTCACGGTGCGACGAAACAAAGCACTGACTTCAGGGAACAGTTTCCATCTTCTTTGTTTATTCTCCTGCAAGTTCACTGTCGTTCTCAGTCTTTTATCAAAACCATACATTTCTCATACTTTAAATAACCTGCACTTCCATGGAATATTGACTGTGTTCATCTTACGCAGACGTATAAACTGCTCCCCACTGCGAGATGTGTGGATGAGAGTTGCACACGCTTCCCCGGCGTTCACAAAGAATGTATTTTACTGAAGTACAGGAAGTCCGTGTGATTGTGGAGGTGGAGGGGTTCAGGTCGTGGAGAAACTGTTTGTCTTCTTTTTAAAACTACATCCAGTGTGATGGCAAAGCTATGAAACATGAAAAAAAGAATGGAGGGAGTTGAGTAGTTTTCAAAAGCACTGAATCTATCCAGTCGTATATACGAGTTGAGTCATATCTCCTAATTATGGACCTTTCATCTGTTTCTCTATCAGCTCTCCATCTCTGCTTCCTGTTCCTTCAGTAGGAGTCCTTGATAGCCTGTTTGTTAGTTTTCTGATCATTCTAGGTAAGTTTGAAGACTCGTGTGTCTGCGAGAGAGAGAGAGCGAGCGAGAGAGAGAGCGAGGCCTATAAGCTGTATTATTATTTTTTACCTCTGCCAGGGAGGTCATTTGTTTGCGCGTCAGAAGCGATAAACTGCTGTACGGATTTCCACGAGCTTGGTTGAAGGATGGGACATGAACCAAGAAAGAACCCAATAACCCCCCCCCCACACACACCACACACACACACACACCACACACGCAGACACACACTTTATTGTTATAATACATTGAGAGACATTTAAGCATTGCAGATTGAGAAAGTTTGCGACTTGAACCCGTTAAACCAAACCTCCATTACAGCCAGTGAATAATTCATGGTTTTTGATTTTTAAATATTAAGCATTTTCAGGGGACTGATATGAGTGTGTGTGCAATTTAGTGAAACCTGATTTGAATTGAAAGGACCTTGGTGGAGGCACGTGCTCCGCTGAGGGCCACCACATGGTTTCATCAGTATTTGTTGGTTAGTTTTTTTTGCAAGATTAGTGCGAAGGAAGAATCCACGAAGTTCTGGGCTGGATCCAGGAATTCATTTTTACGAGATTCAACATTTTCCTTGATTTCTCAGAGAATAATTCGTGGATCAGGTGCAATCTGGGACAGATGTGGTTTCATGGAGGGACTGTTGGGCCTCGTCCCTGCTGATCTACCAAAGATAGATGTTTACCATCATGCAGCATTTAGATGATGATGATGATGATGAAGCCTGTGAGACTTTCCCTTCGTCTGTGTATCTGCTGTTTCCAGAGCTGCAAGGACATACAAAGGAGATTATGTTCGCCCAACAAAATGCAAACTAGACTAATTCAAGTGTTTGTCTCGTCTGTGCATCGTGTCTTTAGACGTGAAGCATCTGGACGTCCTCTTACAATGTAAATATCCGAGATAAAAACACTGGCATTGTGGTATTGTGCATGTTTTTTCAATACCAATGAGTTCTGCTCTTTATGGATCCGACCGCTCCTTTGTCCTGAGCTGAATTAACAAGCTGCCCATTGTGTCTCTTTCATATCTTCTCACATCGCACACGCGGACCTGTTTCTCTGTATAACGGAGGCGGATTGATTCTGAGGGGCCACGTTCACGTTCTTGGATCGAAGCCGCGGTGTGAGCACATGTCGAAGCAGTTGGCCGACTATTTTTACACTTGGCAAAAAAAATCTAGTTTTACGAGGTGATGGAAAAATTAAAAAATGGTATGAATTACCAGAGCAGGGTTCTTTAGTGAAGAGCAATGAAGACGACATTTAGGTATCGGCCTTCTCATTTTAAAATCTCTCAACGTTTTCTGTCTACAAACGACAATGAATGAATCTGATTGGCTGTGATTTGACTGCAATTAACACTTCTTTGGCCTTTTTGCTTGAATGACTAATTGTATAATCAAAACACATCTTACTATAGAAGTTCAAGGTATATGTGCATCCTCTAAAAGTCAGTCATTTCAAAGATAATCTCAAGTCTTGGTCTTTAGCTTTTAAGGGTTTTAAAGAAGTTGTTTTTATTGTCTTTCTTGATTCTCTCTTCTTAAAGTGGAATACTTTTATGTCAAATTATTGTCTTTAGCCTGAATGACTCTTAAAGTACATCGTTTTGTCTGTAGCTTTAAAAAAAACGGGCAATTTCTTGTGGAAATTGCGATTTTTCTCGTCGAATGTGACATTTACTGAAACCAGTGAGTGTCTGATTGCTACTTAGCTAAACTTTTACCATTAAGGCATGTGTGACTCACTGATCGCCAGCACTTTGAATGACGGGGGACATGTGACTGTGTCCGCAGCCTGGAGGTGACCCTGCAGAAACGCAGCGAGGGACCCATGTGGCCGGAGCTGGTGATGGGCGACAGGAGAGGGGAGTACGTGATGAGCGACGAGCAGGCCGCCCTCATCCATGAAAGACTGACACACCTCACCTCCGAGGACCTGGTGAGGACACAGACACTTTACAGAAAAGCACTTAGAAGAAAAGCGTTGATGACAAAACAAACCCTATTGGGAAATATCAGGTTCTTTCTCAGCTTTGTCCCCACTTTTGTTTCCTCTGGAGTTTTCCTCCTGACCTTCCACACAGTTTTTAATAAGTCCATCCCTTCCTCCTTCTCCTGCGTGGCCTCTCACCTCTGTCTCTCTCCTCTTCAGCTGCTCTGAGGCCTCTTCTTCCTGATGTCTTGTACACAGCATCGCACTTCGGTCCCCAGAGTCGCTCCCAGTCTAACGCTGGGCAGCATTTCTTTGCCGCTTCCTGTCTCACCCTCGCCCTCAATTAGTGTCATGCAGGCCCACTCGAGGCCTTCAGTGCGAATCAAGCCTTTTACATGCTAATGAATGCAAAACAAGTGTAACTGAAGCCTCTGACTTGTTCTCCCGTTCCTCCTTTTTTGTGCAGAACGGAAACCCTGAGGTGGACAAGCCCCCTTGTAACAACCAACAACTGGAGGATTGTGATGTGTTCCCAGAAGACAGCTCCAGCCTCACACACTTTGACGCAGAATCGCTCAAGCCCACTCAGGTGGTGAGTAACATCTCTGCTCCTTCACTCGCGAACACTCTGTTCTTCCAATCCCTTTGAGCCCGAGCGCTGCTGTTTAACATTTTGAGTCGTTTCTGTCGCCTCTTCCCATCGGTCATTCCCCTCAAGTGTGCCGTTCGACACCTGATGCTCGCCGCCGCGATAAGAGCATGTTTGTATTCCGCCCGGCTCCCAACGAGCGAGCCACCGCTGGCCTTGGCCTTAACAAGCCACTTGACCACAGAGCTCCTCAAAAGCCCGGTTAGATTTGCTTTCTTATGCATTTTTTTTTTTCCTGCATTTTTCACGTTGTGGTTTCCAGTTTTCTCCAAAGCTGCTCAGTTCTCACCTGAACCTTTACTTTTACACCGAGAAACACTTTGACTTCTTGTTTTGTTAATTCTTTATTGATCTGATTTGCCGTCCACAGCACGGCTCGTGTCTGAAGAAAAACACATTGGATGTGTTGAATGTGTTTTTATGCGTTTTAGAGTAAAAGCAAGAGCCTGTTCTCAGGGTAACAAACAGGAAACTCGTCTTTTCCATTATCACACGAGTGTTATGTGAGCTGTAACGTTCATCCATCTGTAAACATGTTTTTTCCTGGTGAGCTGAATACGATTCATGAGGTTTCACAGCAGGTGACCTTCAGGGGGAAGCTGTGGTTGGAAGGAGGTTTGCAAACATTTAATCTGAAATGCTCCCGTGAAATCCCAGCGTTAGGGTTTTTTTTTTTTTTTATTACTGTTATTTCTCAACGTGTCTGAGGAGTTTGGAGGTTTTGTGATTAATAAGAGAAAAGATGGAGGAATGTGGAAGCTTGTCTTCTTTGCCCCGAGGTTAAAAACGCATGCATCACATGTTTCAGATTTTAGTGAAGACAGGAAAACAGTCATTCATTACCCTTAGACATTTAAGGATCCTGACACTTTCAACATGAGCATAAAATATGACGCAAGTATTTTTCAAAGCAACTCAACCTCTGGATTATGACCAAATAATAAGCATAAGTGAATGTTTTTCTTTTCCCACACAGAAGAATATGTTTTCAAAAGCTCCAGTCGTTTGTGGACATTGTGTCCGTTCTCGTTCAGTGTCTGTTTCATTTGCACAAACTGATCTCTGTTTATGAATTCTCCATCACAAAACCCCCCCGTCCTTTCATAATGTAATGAAAGGCTAATGAGTGTTGAACATGAGGGACAGTGATGTGTTGTGATGAAGAGCTGGACGTGTTTAAAAAGCTCTTTATGTTTCTTCTTGTGCAGAAGGTCAGACAAGCAGCTGCCCTCGATTGTGATCATACCCGTACCGTTCGCCATTTGAAGGGCGGCCGGGTCGGTTTGTTCTGCGTGTGTGTGAACATGTGAGCATCTACAGGTGTGTACACGTGTAGATGTGTGTGTGTGTGTGTTCCATGAAGCCGTTACTTCACTTCCCACCCACGCTATATCTGCTTCAATGCTTCCGTCGCTCACCTGCCCCGGAGGATACACGCCGAGCTTTTATTCAGTTCACAATTGTGGCGCCTTTTACCAATTTGGCTCCTTTGTGCTTCTCTTTGGTTCCGATCCGACGACAAATGGGTTTACGTGTGTTCTCCAGAGGGAAGTTGTTATTCACATCCACCATCCATATCTGTAATACCTTTTATAATGGACTGTATCTGCTCACCTGGTCACTGTAGTGCAGGCTTTGAGGCTCAGATTCGTGAAATGTCTTGAAATCTTTGAAATCATGTATAATAATTACCTGTAGCACAAAATATAAACTAAATATTGACCTCCTCGACCAAACTTCCATAAAGTTACTCCAGGTTTTTTTCCTGTTTGTCTGCAGGCATCTGTATTTGACTCCAGGCTACAGATGGCGTTTGGTTTGAAGAAGAAATAACTTGAGTAACTTTGATGTGCTGGTAAATATGATAAATAAAAGATGTAGGTGATCACCTCAGGTGGGTTTGAGCTCTTTCACATAGGAAGGTTTCACTTGACCTTTGGCTGTTTTTTTAAAAAAATGTTTCAGCGTCTCGAGCAGAAGAAGGTTCCTCAGTGAACAACTGCTCTTCCTCTGTCTGTGAAGACGAGTGAGCTGCAGAATTACAGGGACGTGGTCGGCGGCGCGACGGCAACGACGAAGAGTTGACATTTCCGCTCTCACTCGAGACATCTGGCCTCTGTGTGCAGGTGCATTTGCTTTGGATTTCTTAATGTCAGATTCTCAGTTCCCCCGTCCTCCGGCTACAAAGCCTCTAAATCCCTTTGATGAGAAGAACCAAGTGTTCACTAAAAGCTTTTCCAGCCTGAGTCACACAGATCCAGTTATTTATGGTCGGTGCTCGTCTCTGCTGCATCTAATCGTAGTATTTATGTTGTCTACGTATATGCACATAGTATAGTACGGGACGACTATGGCTCCGAGATGTTGGTGAAAGATGCTCATGAATGACTGGAAATTTGACCGTCACAGTCAGTGTCATTACTTTTTTGTGAGGTTTTTAAATTGCAGCGGGTTGTGAGGAAAGACGTGAACCCTCACACCGGAGAGGGGGGGCAGGCCAGAGGCTGTGGGAAAGGTTCTGCTCCAAAGAGTTTGGTAAAAGCCTCGTGGTTGGATTTGAATCTGAGAGGAAATGGTTTCACTTTCCAAAGACCCTCACCAGCAGGCGTCAACAGAGTCATGTAGAGTCAACACTGCTGAGTCAGCGACTTTCAAAAGGTGGCAAAGGCTCAATGAAGGAAAAATAGTTTTGGGGGCGAATCCTGATATTGTGTGTGAGAGAGAATTTTTAATAATGGTGGCACAGCGAGGACAACACTCCCACTCACCCAGTAGGAGCAAAGAACACGATTGTAAGATGCTAAAAGAGAATTAAGTCAAGGGAAAGATGAAAGCTGGTTTCATCGAATGATGGGATTCTTCAGTCCTGAGGAGGAACTCAGCAGCTGACTGATGAAACCAGTTTGTAACCACACAGGTCCCACGTTTCATTCTGAAATATGATTTAGTCTTTGTGTCTCTTTCCTCTGTGTTGAACACAAATATGACGTGCGAGTTTAAAGCAAACTTTACCCATTCTAAAAGCTGACTTTAGAAAGTTTCTCGTTCCCTCCACCAAGGCTTTTGTCTTCTTCTACGTTTGTTAGTTAATTAGCAGGATTACCAAAAAACGACTGAACGGATTTCCACCAAACTTGGTGAAAGGACGAGGAAAAGAATCCGGCGTGTTCACCGGACTTTAGATCACTTTATTTACGACAGTTTAATTAGTTTTTAAGGCCGTTTGAACTCAAATAACCATGAATTTAAGACGGAAGCATAAAAACCAACATCTGTATGAATCTGTCACTGAGACATCAACTCCTGATTTGAGTCAAGCTGGGTGATGTTATTGAAAGACCCTGTCAGAATCCCACATCATTGTCAGTCAACCGGCTCCTCTGCAGTGCGGCGCCATCGTCTGTCACTTGCGCCAAATCAAACGCAAGTGGCGAGAAAATGGGTTTTTCGAGTGGAGGAGTGATGGCTCGCTCAGCGGCCTGTCATCACGCGCAGCATCAACCACCGACACGCAGGCTGGTTTGTGCTGAGTGTTCAATGCCTGTCAAGTGCGTGTTTGAGATGGGCGGCCCCTGCGCTGCCTGACAGACATGTTGGCAGTCGGCCCGGCAGGAAGTGGGCCGACGCCGAGCGAGGGAATCGGTGTGAGGAGCCAGATTCCGAGGAGCGACTGTGTCACAGCGATGAACAAATCGGACCAGAATAGCAGCAGAGCGCGCACAGGCCGCTACGTCAAGCCACATTCATCAGAGCGACCGTCTGTGGTGCGAATAGATGGACTATTATGGTTGTGATCGCACACGGTTCAAAAAGGGCCTCTCGCCAAATCGAGGCCACGGTGAATTTTAAGATGAGATCAGCTGCAGGCTCAGACACGTGTCCAGAGTCTCGCACTTCAAGTCCCTGCTTCCACTGAACCTGCTCACAGCGACGTGTCACAGAGACATACACTTCAGTGGTACAGTGACTGACAGATGCCATGACCACCCCCCCCCCCCTCCCCTCTCTCTTCTCCAGGTGAATCTAGGCAGCAACCAGTACCTGTTCACCGTGGACGTGAACCCCTCTGAGATGCCGTGCCTCTGCCTGCGGCACGACGTGGACGCTCTGCTGTGGCAGCCACGCCCTGACCAGCCCAGTAACATGTGGGAGCACATCGCCACGTTCAACGCTCTGGGTGAGGAAACATCTGCAAACACCTGCAAACACCTGCAAACACCTGCAAACATCTGCACACACCTGCACTGATGACTTCACTCGGGGAAACCCACAGAGAAATAATGTTCACTATGAGAAACAGTGTGTGAGTCATGAGCGATGCACGGAATATGAGGTGCGGTGAGAATATGAAATAAATAAATAAAGACCCGAAATACAAAACAACAAAGAATGACAGATCGATATATTTTACTTGCTGCACTGAAGATGCTCCTTTTGACGAGCTCCCAAAATACTGAAATCAAAGGTTAATTTTCATCGTAAATCCATCGTTCATGTTCCTGGTATTTGCTGTGAGCTTCTGCAGAGTTTTTTTTTTATGTGAAAGTTGTCTGAGAAGAGCATCAATAACAGATCTACACTGAATATAAACCATTCTAATCTCTCCGGACAATAACACCTGAGCCTCGTAGCTTTGCCGCAGTCTGGTGTCCTGAGCCTGACGCGTTCATTTACCACCACGTCCTCCTCCTCTGTCTTTAGTCAACAACAGCATCTGTGTGTTTCATTTCACTTTTCCACTTCGACAGGTTCGACATCTCGTCTGTTTCTTACCGGTGCGTCATCCAGCCTTAGAGCGCAGACGGATCCCCGGTGATGTTTTCAGAGGGAGTTTGAAATTAGGCTTTTGGAGGAACATTTTTTCATCGTGTTCCTTTAAAATCAAGCTTGTTAAAACGCAATGCCGAGGACTGAGTTGTTGTTATTAATAGTTCTCCAAATTCCACACGAACGAGAGTCTGTTAAATTGGCTTTTAGAGGATCATTAAAAGTTTAGTATGCACTTGCGCAGAGAGAAAGCTCGGGAGGATAAAGCTTTTAGTGAAAGAATGATTTCGAGAGATAAAACAAAATAATGGTTTTGTTATTGACTGTGCTGCTGCAGCGTTGGGAGGTCGCATCATTTTTTTAAACTGGCTTTGTCAAAACTTTGTTCTTATCAACATCTGCAATTACACAAGGATCAGGTGTACGATTTTAAAGTCAATCAATCAATCAATCAATCATCAAGACACACAACCAGTCGACACTTTCTCAGATACACACGTCTCATCTCGTGTCGTCTTTATGGAGCTGATCAGAAATGTGTAAATTCAATTAAATGATTATTACTGGGGTGATGATTAAAGGCGGATTACATTATATACAGATTCTGTTTCTTTTACCCTTCCCATTTATATTCATTACATTCAAATGTATTTAATTAACAGTTAAAAAAGATCCTCTGTCTGTCTCTGAACTCCTTTTTTTGTCTTTTGTCGCAGGCTACGTCCAGGCGTCCAAACGGGAGAAAAAGTTTGCGACCTGCGCTCCAAACTTTTCCTACGCTTCCCTGTGCGAGTGTCTGCGCCGCGCGTTCATCTACCGCCAGCCGGCGCCCGTGGAGACGGTGCTCTTCAACCGGAAGCAGGGGCGGCAGATAGGACAGGTTGCCAAGCAACAGGTGGCCAGTCTGGACTCCGACAAACCCATCCTGGGATTCAGGGCGACCAATGAGAGACTGTTCATCCTGACCCCCACTAACCTCTTTGTACTAAAGGTCAATAATAATTAGATTCTGTTTTTCTCATCTCATTACGCTCTTGAAGTCCGTTCATTCCAAACCTGAAGATGTTTTATCTGCAACTGAAAAACAAAACCTCCTTGTTTGCAACTTGTTCCTCGTCCGTCAGCGATGAGATCGATCTTCCTCGTGTTTTACGCTTTAAGTCCGTTTGTCGGGAAATGTTCTGATTAACATAAACATTTTTTTTTTTATTGAGTTCAAGGAGACACATGTTACGAAGCTCCTCTTTCCCACAGAAACACCCTGAAGCTCCTGAAACACCTCGTTAGTAATTATGTGCTCCAGCAGCTAGTCCGGCACAGACCAGTTCAAATTATGTCTCTTTGAAAGGAAATCTAATAAAATCATCTCATAACTCCCATTTTCTGATACTGGATCATTTCGTGTTCATTTTATAAAGCTGTCCTGTTTGTCCGTTCATCAGCACTGTATGATGTTGAGGTTTCGTTGGAGGAAATCCTCTGTCCGATCATCCTGGAAACCGAAGAAACGACGTGGTTTCCGAAACATATCCACATCAAACCGGCTCTTGTTGCGTTGAACTCCATCTTGAAGGAAGCGGTCGGACCTGATGCTTTAAATCTCAAGAGGTGTCTGAACATTCAATCTCTTTTCCTAATGTTGTTTTTCTGGTGGTGATGGTTATTTACACGAAGGAGCCGCACACGCTCGCACTACGTCTATAAATACTGCAGTTGGAAACGGATGCACTTGTTCTCTGAGCTATTAGTGCTTCTGCTACTTGGAAACCTGGGATAGAAAATAGACCAAAGGTCACGTTTCAGACCTTTGCACGTCGCCCTCCATGGAAACCGCAGCTTGTGAATCCTCACGCTCGACATCTTGAGCCAAACTGCAGCTCGTGAACAAACGTCTCTGCTTTGCCTCGTTCTGTTTCCCAGAAGAAGAAGAACCCACTCATCCTTTCGATGCCAACAAACCAGACGAGAGGCTAATGGACTTTTCTTTTGTAGAAATGAAAGAGAAGCTCCACTTCCTCTTATTTGTGTTTTATTGAATGAACAGGGATCGAGAGGCTTTAACACAACATCCGCTCCAAATCCTGAAACTGCTTCACATCAGTGTGTTTGTTTTTTTCTCGTGTTGAAACAACAAACAGGAGGCAGCCGGTCGGGGATTGATATTCACAAATTGTAGGAGAGCTGCTCAAATTGCCAGTGATGTGTGACCTGGAACATTGTCTTGTCCCAGTCGAAGGCGGCGTCACAATTCAATAGTCTAAATCGGGACGGGTGATTTAGTGTCCTCGGTTCCCCCGAGTCCGGCCGCTCTCTGAGGAGAAGCTGGAGCCGCACGACAGACGCAGCTCCTGACTCTGTCGTCGTCTTGTTCAGGAAAATCCAGTTTTACTCTCAGTTTGATCCAATTAGGGATCTGCAATTGAATTAGGCTGCACTGTTTGTTTTTATTAGCTGCACCAGCGCCCCGGAATTACTCCAAGTCGACCTGTCAGAGCCGCTAATGTCCCCGAGGAGGAGCTCCGCTTACTCAAGACAGAGGGGGGAGGGAGGGGAGAGGAGGGGGAGGAAACCATGTTATAAAGCCTCCTGATCACAGAGAATTGAATCTCTGCTGCTCGACCGTCTGCGTTTCCCAAACCTCCAAACTTGACTTGATTAAACGAGCGTGTCTAAGATTGACGGATTCGTATTTTTGTTTATTCAATCAGCTCCTCTGAATCAGCTCCACTGGCTGCAGGGTCAGGAGAGTGGATCTGGATCCGGATCAAGATCCACTGGCTGCAGGGTCAGGAGAGTGGATCTGGATCCGGATCAACTGGCTGCAGGGTCAGGAGAGTGGATCTGGATCTGGATCTGGATCAAGATGGAGATTCCTGGTTTGACAGCGACATGCAGCTGGATCATGTTTCACAATAAAGGTGTAGATTCATGAGTCATATTAGATTTCACGTGCTGCTTTGAGGAAGATAATCCAATGTATTTATATTAATTTATACATTTGTTAATTTTGATATTAGAAATCCTGTAATATCAATGATATTCATCAGTATTAGTGTCGTTGCCGACCTTGATGAACAATCAGTGACGTGACCGACACAGAAAACTCTCTTTGTCCAATTCTGTGTTTGCACTTAAAACTACACTCACAATAATCCCTGGATTCATATCAGCACAAAAAACATAATCTAATGGAAAGTAAACATTATGCTAAGCAGCAACATAACCTGATAAAGTATGAAATCAATTGGCCGCAGAGCTTTTACTGAACAAACCTTTGTAGCACAGTTTTTTTTTCTTTCTTCTTCCAGTAAATAAAGACCTCGAACAGAGAAGCAACCCTGAGTTCCTCGAGAAACAGGTCGATCGGTTCATCTCCAATAGAAACGGGTGTATTTTGGGCCGAAGACACAGTGAATCCATGCGGCTTCCAGTGAAGAGCTCAGCCAAGGCCCAGCGAGCTCCTTATGAAACCACGTGGAGATTCACTAGAAGATTCCTTTTGGATCTGGGCTGAATTGTCCACGCTCAGAAATATCACTTAATAGATTTTAATGCCTTCTCTCTCGGCTCGTGTCCCGTCCGTCCTTATCAGAGGAAACAAGGAATCTGTCTTTTTATCCTTTTTATTCTTTTCCCGTTGCTCGTTTTAAACAATAAGCATAAGTCTTTGTTTCAAACTATCATGAATCTCACTTTAAGTATCATCCATCATTTACACTGTACAGGTTTCGAACCCAGGGCCGTTTCTTCCTGCGAGCGCAGACCGCTGCACCACCGTGTCGGTTCACCAGATTGATACCTAACAGTCCGAGCTGAGAGACCTTTAAAGGCACTTTGGCTTGTGATTGAAACCTGCGTCTCTCCGCAGAAGTAATTGACGCCTTGAAAATGACGGAACAATTAAAGTAAACAAACCCACATTCTCCTGCAGGGGCAGCGTCGCACACGTCGATCCGAACCCGGCTGATTGCACATTGTTCTGCTCCCTGATGTGCTCAGGAGGACGGGGGGGAAATAATTAGACGTTAGTGGTGTCGTCGTACCGAACTGGGAACATCTTCAAATGGTGAATGTACTTTGTTTATGCACTTTCCCAGTTTAATCCACCAGTCCGAGCTCTTTACAGTACGGGTCACATTCATACATCACCTCTGTTCACGGCACAAGAAATCAGTTTTCCTGGGGTTTGTTGAAAATAGGAAAAGTACAAAAAAACACAGGAACAACTCACATGCAGTCAAAACGATGTGACGGGTGCTGGATCCACAAAAGATCCCAGGAATCACATCATAAAGATTCATGTTACAATTCATAAGAATGAGTAGATCTGTGTTTTACTGTATATTCAGTTGACATGTTTCAGACAATGTTCAAACCCAGAAGAGATTCTAGTTGTACAGACTTTGTCCTTTTTCCAATCAGACGACTACAATCAGGCTTTTCCTGTGAATATCTGTTTATCACACTAATTCAGGCTGAAGCCGTCGGAGAACTTAGATTAATTAATGAAGCTGTATGAAATAAAATAAAACTGTAATTTCCCGTCAGTCCTTGGAGGAGAATTTACTTCTATTCAATATTCTGCGTTCTCGAACACGTGTAATTACTCCTCTAAAAGCTGAGGCGGCTCCCTGGTGGCAGTAGGGCTGTAATTACCCCCCCCCCCCCCCCCCCCCCCCCCCTCGTCCTGCGTGGTGTCACAGCGAGCGTCACACATCCATTATCACAGAACACCCTCTTTTCTTTTCTTTTTTTTTGTGCTGAAACACATTGATTTCACAGCTAATGAGCCAGAAAGTTTATTGTCTCTTCACCTGAATAACGTTCCTCCCTCCTCTTCCTCTTCCTCCTCTCCCTCTTCCTCTTCCTCTTCTCTCTGAGCGAGCCACGTCCTCCTCGCCGCTTCTCCTCGCCGCTCCTCGTCTGTTTTGACACCTGATTAAGCTAAATCCAGACAAGTTGATATTACTGCACCGTTATTTGAGGGGCACTGATGTGATCCACCTCCTCTTAATTACACCCTGTCACACAGGAACTAGCTTTCAGGTTGTAATCACCACTTTCTCTTTCTTTTAATTCCCTTGCTCGTTGCTAATGATTGCTAAGGATGATTGCCGTGGACTCGTCTCTCCGTTTCCCAGAAAGCATCTGTCACTCACAGCCCCGGTAATGTCTGTTTTTACTGGGTTTCTCTGGTGAGGAAGTTTATTTGAGAAATAAAATAACTTAAGGTTGAAAAGTTTCCATTTAGATGTAATTGGTTAAAATAATTGTTTTAAACCATGAACTAAAACACTTTGTTTGTGGTGAAGAGTTGATGTGAAGATTTGCACAATCCAATATTTTCCACATTTTCTCAGTCAGAAATTACCAAAACAGAAATAACCACAGTCCCTTTGAATTCAACAGAGCTGCACCAACTTCCACACACTCGTAGATATCAGTCTATCAGTCATATCACCACATGTGATATATGTGTTCCATCAAGATTCGTTCTTTAGATCCTGGGAAACTGGGAAACTGGGGTAAATGTGAAAAACGTTGCCTCTAGCAACACGACTCTAAAGGCTCAGTTGCTGCCGGTGATGTCTCCGCTCTGCAGCCTTGAGCTGCTTCTCCACCAAATGAAAAAGCTCATATCGAACTATTTGCGAGCGTTCTTTGTGCAGCCGGCATCGACCTGTAACCACAGTAACGGCTTCTCCTGTGGAAAAACACTGCTGCTCGGTCTGTGTCAGGGAAGTGGTGGATTCAGGTCCAGGCTCAAACACCCGGGGAAGAAGCTGAGTGGTCGTGATCCTCCAGCATCTTTGGGTTCTGATTGGAAGGTTTGAAACAAGTTTCGCACGAACTGATAAAGTTATTCGACGTATTCGGACGATAAATTGAGATAAAATGAAACGAGCTGCGGAGCCATCATCAGGCCAAGGGCTTACTTTTGCTGCTATTTTGATTTATGATGAATTAATTGAGGGAATCCTAAATAAATAATGTAATACATGTTAAAGGTTCACATTTAATTATAACGGCTGCTGTTCAGTCACTGGTTGCTATGAGAGAGAGAGAGAGAGAGAGAGAGAGAGAGAGAGAGAGAGAGAGAGAGAGAGAGGAGAGAGAGAGAGAGAGAGAGAGAGAGAGAGAGAGAGAAGAGGAGAGAGAGAGAGAGAGAGAGAGAGAGAGAGAGAGAGAGAGAGAGAGAGAGAGAGAGAGAGGTCCACATCAGGGAGCTAAAGGTCAACGTGTCTCTGTGGATGGACTGTCAGGTGTTTGATAGATGTTATCACATGTTATCAGTCTGGAGCCGGCAGCAGTTCAACATCTGTGTGAGGGGATGGGGGGGGTTCGTTCCTCCGGAGAAACCGTATGAAGCCTTTTGAAATTCCACTCACGCAGTCCTCAGTCCTGTGATGGGGGCTGTAAATTAGCAGTTAAGTGAAACCGCTCTCAGGCAGTGGAGACGAGGCGATGCTTCACAGATGTGACGGCTCAATTTCACGATCCCACGAAGGAACACAAGTGGTGGGTAACTGCTCTGTGATCTACACTGATGGGAGCTGTGGTGACACGTTCCAGCCACTAAACACCAGCACAGCTCTGTTCTTCTGTCAGAGCGTCTCCAGTAGAAGGACACTCGGAGAGCGCGTGGGGCCAAGTCGTCAATATATGCATATGCATGTGTTTAGGATTGAGTTAGATTTACCGTGGAGACAAAAGAGAAATCTGTCCATTAGTTTTTGCATATCTTGCTTATACAACCAAACAATCCAACAAACACATTCACAGTATAACCATGAGCGGTCTAACAGAGGGGATAGATTGATAACAACATAATGATGACATTTATATTTCTGTAAAGCAGCTTCAAGTAATTGTTTGATTTAATTTGGCCGTTTGGAAGCGAAGCAGCTTCCTGTCAACACGACTGACATAAGTATTATCACTAAATGAGATGCTCTAATAATTCATGAAATAATCTGTTTACGTGACGTGCGGAACATCTTTATTGAGCGATAAGGAGCAGGAGGTAGTTACTTTAGTTTAGAGTCGAGTTTGTGCAAACCTTGGAAATTAAGTTTGATGTTCACGCTCGTTTTAGCTCTAATTTGGTCTCCACCAAGTCTTCAGGAAGCTAAATGCTTCACTGTGCTTCTAGTTACCACTGGTTGGGGAACAGGCGGCTACTGGCAAAGTTTCACATTACACGTCGTAATCAAACAAATTGTTAATATGAAAATATGTGATTGTTGCAGCTTTAATATGAATATGAATCATCTTCCTTATTCTCAAACCTCTGATGTGTGTGGAGGAGCAGGAATCTACTTGTTTCTTTATTTTCCAGCAGAAAAGAAAATGTGAAATAATCATAAAACAAGCCCCAAAAAACACATAACTCTAATTCCAGAAAGATCTTTATTTGGAACATAAAGACAAAATGTACAAATGAAGTGTTTCGAGACGAACATCAAAATATTCACAGTTTCACATTAATCTCCAGTTTCCACAAAGAACATCACAAAATTATATTTCTGATGTTTCAATGGACAATAAATAAAGAAAACTTAAAACTTTACTTCAGCCTTTAACTATTTCTTGCATTTTCCCGCACTCTTAATTGTTTTATCACATTCTTTCTTTTCAGTTTTTATGCATTTTTAAAGATTTTATTTATTTTTATTTTTTATTTCCTTTTCTTTTAAGTATCATTTTAACAAGTTCTCAAGTTACTTAAAATCTGTACTTTTATATGAATTACTTTTTAATTTTATAAACATGATTTTATTTGTATCTGTTTTGTATGTAAAGCACGTTGAGCTGCATTTCTTGTTTTAAAGGTCCTATACAAATCAAGTTCATAATTATTATCATTATTATTAATAATAAAAGTAAGAGCAGCGTGAAAATATACAGCAAACTTCTCTTTTCAGCTCGACAAACAGAAGAGTTAGCAGAAATAACAGTAAATGCACAGATACCGACACTCGAGGCTTCTGCAGTGTTTGTTCAGAGTGAGAGAGCTTCTCAGAGTGAGAGAGCTTCTCAGAGTGAGAGAGCTTCTCAGAGTGAGAGCTTCTCAGAGTGAGAGAGCTTCTCAGAGCGAGAGAGCTTCTCAGAGCGAGAGAGCTTCTCAAAGCGAGAGAGCTTCTCAAAGTGAGAGAGCTTCTCAGAGTGAGAGAGCTTCTCAGAGTGAGAGAGCTTCTCAGAGTGAGAGAGCTTCTCAGAGTGAGAGCTTCTCAGAGTGAGAGAGCTTCTCAGAGCGAGAGAGCTTCTCAGAGCGAGAGAGCTTCTCAAAGCGAGAGAGCTTCTCAGAGCGAGAGAGCTTCTCAGAGCGAGAGAGCTTCTCAGAGCGAGAGAGCTTCTCAGAGCGAGAGAGCTTCTCAGAGCGAGAGAGCTTCTCAGGCGAGAGAGCTTCTCAGAGCGAGAGAGCTTCTCAGAGCGAGAGAGCTTCTCAGAGCGAGAGAGCTTCTCAGAGCGAGAGAGCTTCTCAGAGCGAGAGAGCTCCTCAGAGCGAGAGAGCTTCTCAGAGCGAGAGAGCTTCTCAGAGCGAGAGAGCTTCTCAGACGAGAGAGCTTCTCAGAGCGAGAGAGCTTCTCAGAGCGAGAGCTTCTCAGAGCGAGAGAGCTTCTCAGAGCGAGAGAGCTTCTCAGAGCGAGAGAGCTTCTCAGAGCGAGAGAGCTTCTCAGACGAGAGAGCTTCTCAGAGCAGAGAGGAGAGAGCTTCTCAACGGAGAGTCTCAGAGAGAGCTCTCAGAGCGAGAGCTTCCAGCGAGAGAGCTTCTCAGAGCGTGAGAGAGCTTCTCAGAGCGAGAGAGCTTCTCAGTTCACGATGCTTTAAAAGACGTGTGCTGGTTTTGGTGTAAAGGCGAAATATGTACAATCTGTTTGCAGCCCCTCAGTGGCGTTCATTTTAAATACTCTATAGTTCTACTTTATGCAAATAACCTCTTTATAAAGTACGTACACCACAGACGTTGGCAGCCAAAGCAGCAAATATCAAACTTCATTTTTTGGCACTTTTTAAAAATGTAATAAGTAACAAAGTCCTTTGTACACTCTTTGTTCTCAGACCGGGGACGAACCCCCCACAGCACTCGTCACAGCCTCTGTTGGTTTTCACATCGCGCTCGAGGCTGCGTTCACGACCTTCACAATAAAACTCGGGGCCTGTTTTGTGAATGAAGGTTCAGGTGTGACTCAGAACTTGAATGGAGCGCTGGCCCTGGAAACAGTGGGACAGCAGCATGGCTCTCGCTTATTACAGCTGCACAGGGTGAAGGTGTATTTTTGAAACTGGTGAAAATAAACCAGTTTTTGAGGAAAATGGTGCAGAAAGTAAATCCAGGCCAGACGTGTCGGCATTGATCTGTTTGGTTGTGTCATGTTTTTGTTTTCCCTTTGGCGTTAAGGCCTCTCCGACCTGTCACATCACTTAATGTGTCGTGAACAGTTTACTGACGTCACATCGCAGGATCTCTTGTAGTCGAAGTTCACGCGACGTCAAACAGTTGGCGAATCGTCGCTTCTTGGATCTGCCGCCGTGAGAAAAGACTCTGCTGCTCCGGACTGCGACACAACAACATATATCTGAGGTGAGAGAGAATCTGTTTCGTTGGCTCATTTACAAATAAATGACGAGGTCGGGTACGAGACAAGATGACAGCCGTGCAATAAGAGAGCACTTATCTGTCAATGTTTGATTCTACACAAAGTCCGGGGTCGTTCTCGATGAGGAGCGCGTTGGGCTCTTTGCCCTCGGGGGCTGTCATCATGCATCAGTGTCTGTAATCTACGTTTACATCTCTAGCTACAGCAGCCCGCCTTTCAAAAGGTCAGCAGGCAGTCAAGGACCAATACTCCCACTGAACGGACTCCATTAAGAGGCTTTTTCATCGTCTTACATCGTGGGTTAATCGTCCCTCTGGCCTCAAACAAGCCTCAGGCGTCGCTGAAGTTCACCTTCCCGTACACGCAGGGATTGGGATACATCATCTTCTGATCCGAGAGCAGGTCGTCCGTGACGGTGAGCTCCTCCAGCTCCGTGGTGAAGTGGTCGGTGCTCTCCACCATCGACGTGTCCTTGGCGGCGCTGTAGGTGAGGGCCATGCTGTAGGCGGCGGGTTTGTCGGAGCCCTTCCTCCTGCAGCGGCAGATCTTGCGGAAAGCAGCGCGGAACTTCTGCGACATGGCGTTGTAGATGACCGGGTTGATGGCGCTGTTGAGGTAGATGCAGATCCGGCAGAAGAGCAGGAACCAGTTGTCCAGGTAGGCCCGGTCGAGGAAGGAGTTGACCACCACCAGGGTGCGGTACGGCATCCAGAGCGCGGCGAACAGGATCACCACCACGGCGAGCATCTTTGTCACCTGTAGGGGGCAACAGGGAGAAATATGATAAGTATAACTGCAATCAAGCTCAGAGGAGAACGTGTAGAACAGATAAATAAATAAATAGAAATAACAGACATGGAGCGAAACATTATGAAGACCAAAGAATTATACATTTTGAAACATAGTCACTTCTTGCTCTTCTACATCTTGGGATTCTGTTTATTGTCTTTATTTGAGGCTGAAGATCTGGAATCTTTAATCTCAAATGTTAAAGGGTCAGTTCACTTTCAATTTGAATAAATAATAAAAACTGTAAATTTAACTGACAACATTTTTTTATCAGCAACTATTTTGATTATTGATTAATCATCATTGTTTCATCATCAATAATCAGTGTCTTTGGATTTTCCTCGTGTCATTCGTTGATTTATCAATTCATTCTTTTGTAATTTGCTGTTTTCTAATAAATTAAAAACCAACATTTTAGATGCGTATAAAGATAAATTCAAGGACTTCACCACAAGGATTTTGTGTTTTTGTTCTAAATATGTGAACGACAACAAGTATTAGTCTCAGAATCCTCAGCATTGACTCTGACAGGTTATTGTTTCCGTTATTGTTTTCAATTCAGTGAATTATATTCCCTGACTCCTTTTTTTCTGCCAAAACAATTTATCTCATTTGTTTGTAGGGTTCAAATTCATTTTTATTTATGAATTCACAACGGAAGAAGTAATCAGACCCTTTACTTCCACTGATGTAACTGAGAATTTCTGCATCATGGTCCAAGTAAAGGTCCTGCATTGAAATTGTTCAGTCATCAGAACGAGTAAATTATTATTGAAAAACTGTAGATTAAAATACATGGATGGAGGAAAAGCCCTTCTGTGCTTTATACTATTTAACTGATGAAATATCAATGATGGATTCATGTCAGGGTAGAATTCCACTATTGTACCTGGTGGCTGTGGAGTATATGTGTAGTATTTGTGTAGTATTTGTCATACTTTGGTGTGATTGTTAAATAATAAAAACGTATATGTTTAATATATAATAATAAAACAACTAGAATGGTAACTACAGGTGCTCAACAGGTGTAGTGGGAAAGTTACTGATATCTCCCTCTAAAGTGGAGCATTTGATTTAATTTTAATTCAGAATAATGTGATTTCAACTTGTTTGGCCTGATTTCAGAGTAAAAGGCTCCAGGGCCTGAGGTGCTCTCCGGACTCCGGGGGCCGGAGGTGCTCTCCGGGCTCCGGGGGCCGGAGGTGCTCTCCGGGCTCCGGGGGCCTGAGGTGCTCTCCGGGCTCCGGGGGCCGGAGGTGCTCTCCGGGCTCCGGGGGCCGGAGGTGCTCTCCGGGCTCCTCTCACCTGTCTGCGGGAGGTGGCGGTGGAGCTGGAGTGTCTGGAGTTCTTGCAGCTCACGCTCCGGTGGTTGTGGCTGTTGGGTCCGTTCTTCTTCTTGTCCTTGGGGTCGGAGGGCAGCGGGTTGAGGAACAGGATCCGGGCGATGAGTCCGTACAGAACCGCAGAGAGCAGCAGCGGCACCACGAAGAACACGCCGAAGTCGAAGAAGTAAACGGGCAGATAGAACTTCCTGGAGACCCTGTAGCCGCAGGTGGTGATGGTGATGTTGTCGTACACCAGCTCCTGGATGTCCGACAGGTAGAACCACATGACGCAGTACAGACACGTGAAGGCCCAGACGCACAGGATGATCTTCTTGGCTCTGGACAAAGTGCAGAGGAACTGGGCTTTGATGGGGTGACAGATGGCGATGTACCTCTCGATGGTGAAGGCGGTGATGGAGCAGGAGGACGCGTTGATCCCCAGGTACTGGAAGTAGGTGATGCAGAGGCAGCCGTAGTGTCCGAACACCCAGGACCCGAACACACTGTCCGTGATGGTGGGCAAACCGGCCGCCGTGAGCACCATCAGATCCGCCACAGCCAAACTCACCAGGTAGCAGTTGGTGGGAGTCCTCATGTGTTTGGTGGTGAGCACCACCAGGATCACCATCACGTTCCCAACGATGCCCAGCAGACAGATGACGAGCAGCAGCAAACTGCTCGTCACTTTGTACTGGAGGCTGTAGTCCGTCCAAACCCCCAAAGTTTGGTTCAGCTCCGGAGAAGCTGTGAATGTCCCCATCTTCTTCTTCTGTCAAATATCCGAGATGGAAGGGAAAAAAAGGACCGCGCGCTGAGTTTGGTTTTACGCGCGCGGAGGCGAGAGATCATCCAGCTCTGGAGCTCTGGGAACGTGTGGATCCACCTCGACGTGGATGCAGATGTACGTCGGGCATCAAACCATCACACGGGGCACGAGGAGCCGCTCGGACTCGGGTGGACTTTACGCGCTGTGCGTAAACAGTGCGATGCGGTCGTCGTGCGCTCGTCACAGAAGTCTGTGGCGCGGACAGATGGCGGTTTGGTTTTGAGCCTTTGACACAAGCTCGCTTCACGCATGCGGAGGATTAGCCCATTATGACATTTTCAGAAGCAGACCCATCCCCCCCGCAGTCCACAGAACCAGCTGGTCACACATTAAAATATGACATCATGAATATCTGCTCCTACACAAGCAGATGTTTGAGTTCTGCTTGATGAAGATGAGTTCAACGTGCAGGTGTCTCTTCCTCACTGAGCTGATTTCAAGACTTTAGCAGAATTCAGATTTGGAAGATGTGATTTAAAGGACGTGAAACCTCTGCTGCCACTTTGACTCAGAAATTGGTTTCACTTTGTTGGATGGAGCTGATCAATATTTGCACAATTCTAGTTGACAGCCATAAAGATATTGTACGGTTTCTCATATCTAACCTAGAATATGCAGAATGTCCTCAATACACGATCGATTTGCAAAAACAGGTCATTAGATGTAAACAGATTGATCTGATGTATCTTGCAGATTCAATGAGCAAACTTGTCTTGCAACAAATCTCTCTATCATCTGCAAGTAAGATCATGGCGATCGCCCAGATTTTAGAAATCCACAGATTATGAGTCTAGATTCACTGCAACACTCCCCTAACATGTAATATGACACCAAATACAAAACAATCCTACATTTCCTGTAGAAATACTGTATTCTTGATTTATTGGCTAAATCAAAATGGTGAAATCAGCTCATAAAATACCAATAATAAGAATATAGTGATATAATAGGATAAAGTCCCCTCACTGCTCTGTAAGGTAACAATACGTGCACTTTCTAAAATCTATTGTAGTCAGACTTATTAAATATGACATAAAATGCACATAAAGTATCATCTGGTGGTAAAATGTGAACTTATACTTCACACTTAAAGGCGCTGTGATGACATTTATAGTGAATTTAAGAACCTCTTAGAGTTCCAGCTCCTCTGGGCTGCAGAGACTTGTCAGCACCACACTGTACATTTCATTTAATGAGCAGCTGATACTGTACATTTTTATTAAATATGGTTCTTTGGATGATAAAAAAAACCCTCTATTGTTAAGCCAACATGAAAAGCACAAAGAGACAGATCGGCAGTGACCTGTCTCAGCTGTGGCTCCGTCCCACAACACGGGGAATGAGCAGAGGCTTGTTCTCGACTCTGTGGAGGTGGGAATCTCTCCTCCACACCAACTGTGCTCGCTCTGCCGGAGCCGAGCGAGGACGCTGACGCCAACACTTCACTTTTAATCATGAGATGATTGTGCAGCGAGCTCTGAAGTCGCCAGCCGTCCATCCCGAGCAACAGGTGGACCGGGACGACAGGGAATTGCATAACAACCCCTCCTCCGTTCTTTATTTTCTCCCATGATTCCCATCAGAATATGTGAAGACTCAGTTTTAGCTCCGTTCCTTCTCCACAGATCCACAGATACGAATCTGCTGTGAGAAGAGAACTGATTTATTCACTGCAGCAGGTCCATACAATGGTTTTATGCGTTGTCCTTCACTCTGTTTGAACATGTACTGCTCTTACCTCAGAGTGGACGGTGGAATGACTCACATCTGAAACTCGGTGTCTCTAAGACAAAAGAGAGGCTCGGTGATTTCCCGCAAAACCCTTCCTGCCACAGCCCTGACTGTTGTGGGAAGAGAGAACCAGTAAAGGTACTTTGGCACCTTCCAGCATGACAACACATTTTTGGGGTATTTAAGGCCTTTTTTGAAAGTACATGTGGAGAGAGAAAAGGAAAGACATCCAACAAAAGGCCACGTGTCAGAACCGGACTTGAGACGCTGCAGAGGGCAAAGGTCATTTTGGCGGAGCTCCAGCATTTTGTCTTCAAGGACGATGTAGAGATCTCAAGATCATTGGTCACGTCAGCGGTTGGCTTTTCAAACGAGCTGTAGGTCAAGTGGAAGTGACAAAGCTCCGCCATCATGTTTGTTTGTTTGTCAACAGGATGACGCAAAAACTTCTCAACTCATTTCCATGAAAATGAAGAAAGAACTCGTTTTTCTTTAATTTTCTTTAATATCTCTTGACATTTTCATCGATTTCCCAGTAATTCATGGAACTTGGTGAAAAAAAGACACTTTTAGGATTGATATCAATTAGTGTTGTGTATTGCTGCTGCTTGATTGAATTGGGATAATGACGACCATCCATCCATCCATCCATCCCATCACTCACTCCACCAATGACTGTGTTTAACACTCTTTGCTCAAATCAGTGTAAAAGATTCTCTCTAAATGTTGTTCTGTTTCCTGCTCAGAGACATTTCGAGGCAGAGAGAAGAAGCAAAAATCATCTGTAGGAAAACTAAGTGACAGAGTTTTACTGCCACCTACAGGACAAACCTGACCAGCACCACACAAAAGCTGTTTCTGTTATTTCCACATTTCAGCTTTTCTACTCTAATGACATCATGGAGCTGATTGGGTGGATATCAATATCCCAGATATCAATATACCAGATCAATAATTAAAAGAATATAATTATGAATAAATGCATGAATAATCATCTTTAAGTTGTAGCATGAAAGCACAGGAGAGCTGAAGGTGTATAATTTCATATCTGCACAGAAGCACCAGATGAAGTTCTGCTCCGGTTTCAGGCTGAAGGCAACATCTGGATCACGTGGGACTTCACAGCTGGAGGACGAGATGATCTCCGGCTCCAAACACTGTGACCTCTCACAGCCACAACACAAACTGTGGTGGATATGATCAAAAAGAAGGGAATTATAATCTCCTCTGCATGAGTGTGGATTTACTGATTATGTCTTTTGCAGCATGTTTCCCCCCCCCCCCAAAAAACAGCTGTAAACCATAGTTACCTATAGGAAGTTATGTTTTCACCTCTGTCTGTTTGTTTTCTTGTTTGTCAGCAGGAATCAGCAAAAAGTACCGAATGGATTTACATGGAATTTGGACATTTCCCCCCAATTTCTCAGAGGATAATTCATGGATCTGCATGAAAAACAGCCAGACATGTTCAGGAGACTGATATTTCCGAGTGTGTGTAGATGTCGCAGACCCAAATACTGGTTTCATGCGGAGACTGTTCGGCCTGGAGGTGCTGCGCTTAGTGACATTCTAGTTTTACTGCTGTTACACAACGTGCACACAACAGATGCACTTGTGTATATCGTACAGTAAAATCAATACAACTATATGCATTTGTTGGCAGAGGAAGAAGATTGCATTAGCATCTCCCTCCCACACGTCGAGCATTATAACTCAACAAAGGAGCAACAGTGGTTTGAAATCTCAAAACGACCTTTGACTGCTGTGATTCACTGAGACGCTGGCAGGTCATTGGAAAGGAAATCGGATTGAGTCGACTGGGATCCATAAGGCTGTCGACGTCTCGCACGCACACACACACACACACACACACACACACACACACCACACACACAACACACACACACACACACACACACACACACCGCAGGCCCATGACTCAAGGTCGGCCATAAACAAGCTGCCCTCTGCTCCACCCTGACCTCCCTCTGTTCACACTGTGGGTCCAGTCTATAACCTGCACTGACAGGAGGCATCACTCCTGCACAGAAGACGACTCTGTTTTCTTCACCTCCCGACCTGCACGGTGCGTATCCCTGTGTACAACACACACAGACACACACAGACACACAGAGACACACACAGACACACACAGACACACGGGCAGAGTTTATTCAGGCCAACCTCCAGGTGGAAATGTGAGGCGTTGTGTGGGTGTTAAAAAAAATCACATTCATAATTCATAAAACTCAAACTGAGATTTGAAAAGCTGGGAAAGTTTCACTGAGAGATTAAAAAAAAAGATCATTTAAAATCGAGGATGTCGTCGTACGCTCTGAGTTTTTTTTTTCCCATAAAACACAACATTTTGAACGGATGCGTATAAAACGAAACCGCAGCCAGTGTCTATAGATCCTGGGGGGGGGCCTATACCATGCAGCCACGCCCCCTTTGAACGTCGATGACATCATGAGGGTTGTAAGCACCAAACTCTCTCATTAATATCACATCACTTTTATCTAAATTGTATTAATTTCTCAATCAAACGCTCTCCTGATCTAAACGTAATCAGCTGTTCTCAGTGGCCCCCTCTCAGCTCGGGGCCCCCTCGGAATCCTACACTCTTGCAACGCCCCTGTGCACACACACACACACACACACACACACACACACACACACACGCTTACACACTTGTGCAAACTGAAACAAAACCGTCCTCAGACAGATTTTGATCGAATAAGAAGCTCCAGATCTCGAGGGATGAGTCCAGTGACTGATGGTGAACTCCTGTGAGTGTCTTGCTCGTGGATCTGCTCGGACATGTCCTAAATGGATTAAGTGAAGTGGGGGGGGGGGGGGGGGGGGGGGGTGAGAGGAAGTGAGGCCGGCCCTCAGGCTCCATCTTGTGCACTGTAAAAAAACCAAAACATGTTTGTTTGATGTCTGTGTTTTTTTTTTTTTTATGATTTACCTGCTTGAACTTCATCCAAAATATCGTTTAAGTTGTGCTGAGTGAGAGCGAAGACAGAAACCACTCGACTCAGCTTGACTCAGCTCTTATGCCACAGGACACGAGGCAGACGTGTGTGTGTGTGTGTGTGTGTGTGTGTGTGTGTGTGTGTGTGTGTGTGTGTGTGTGTGTGTGTGTGTGTGTGTGTGTGTGTGTCCAGTCAAAGACATCCTCCCCGCCCCGAGGCTCAGTTGTGTCTCCCTGTCCTGGGCTGACCTTGGACCAGCGTCTCCTCCGCCTCTGCTGCTGCTGCTCCCGGCTTCCCATCAGCTATTCATAGCTTCACTTGTACTCCGGCTTCACAGCAGATCCGTCAGAGTAAAATGCCACACTTGGCCGGGTGGCGTAAATAAAACAGGCCTGCATGGTCGGGAGCATCTCTGGAGGAAATGACAAATCACTTTAGATCATAAACAAGGGAGCGGTGGCATTACTCGACCAGTGCGGTGGCTTTTCTCTGGGACTCAGTACGTCTCCCTGTGGTTAGTTTTAATGTCACTGCAGCGCTGCACTTAAAGTCCTGGTTAGACAGATGAATCGTTTCCTTTCTTTCCATTCACTGTCTGCAGGCTGCAGGGACCCACGTCCCAGGAGACACGTCACTGCAGTCACACTCCGAGCGGCTCCAGCTGCCGGCTGGAGCCGCTCGTGGGCACTGGTGGCAGTTTGTCTCCTGTTTAATTTGATTAGAGCAATTAATTAATAAATATGTTTTCTGTCCCTTAAGCTCAAAATACATGTGCATGAAAACTAGTTTGTATATGAATGTGGACCTTGTGTGTTTGTGAGTGTGTGTGTGGTGTGTGTGTGTGTGTGTGTGTGTGTGTGTGTGTGTGTGTGTGTGTGTGTGTGTGTGTGTGTGTGTGTGTGTGCCTGTGTTTGTGTAGGATGTTGGAGCCTCATGTTTATCATAGACCATTTATGAAATATGTAGATTGTGAATCATATTATAATTGTTTTATAATAAAATATATATATAAATGTAATGGAATAGAGATTCTTTTAGAATAACAGAATCTATATATCTATGTATAATATATATATATATATATATATATATATATATATATATATATATATAATAAATGTAATGAGTTGCTGGATGTCACAATAGATTTAGATTTTTGATGTTGAAGTTTATTTCCAATTTTTACTTATTGGAAGTTATATTTTCTGTGTTAAACTCAAATATTCAGCAGGAGCTCAGAAATATCTTCTGACGTTCACATCCTGATATTAGTTTTTTTAATTAATCAGTTTACACGAGTGTGGATCATCTGCACTAAACTCTAAACACAAAATGCAAAATTAAATATTAGAAACTTTATGGTTACATCTCAAATTAGAATCCTTGCTGCAGATATTCACAAATATAAACCATGTGTGATTATATTTATTGGTAGGTTTATTCAGTGTGTTGCACCAGACCGGTCGGAATGTAAAAGAATGTTAATATAAACTCTTTATTTCCCTGTATTTCAAAGTGCTGCAGGACGCTGTCGGGTAAACAAGGAACAGACTGTGGGCTGCGTGTGCTGCTCGGCAGACGAAGAGGGAAACGTTGACTACATCAGTCGGGAATCGCCCAGAGTGGCTCAGCCAACCTTGGTTCATCGGTGCGACCATGGCGACTTAATTGAGTGAGAGAAGGCGTGTGTGCACAGAGCTGATGGTCAGACACCCTCCGTCTGCAGGCTGGAACTGTGGTGGAGGGGTGGAGCGTGTGGAGGGAGATAAAGAAACGTAAACTCTGTGGATCTATCCTGCCAGAAAACCCACTCTCTGCTCACCTGGTCCACCAGAGCCGTGTGTGGAGTAACGTGACGAGTCCTGAGGTGATGGGTGATAACATTTCGAAGTTTCATGTCCAAAAGTATGTGGACTCGCTTTCCACAGAACCACGAGCGTTTCAAGGAACTTTGGGGACCCAGGTAAAAGGGGCCAGAGGGATCCACCGAACCGAACGCACAGAAAGCTGGTGGGAGGGTGGAGCCTCTTTGGGGGGGGGGGGGGGTTCCAGATGTTGGTGTTGTTGCAATCTCCTGTAAAGGCGATTATTGACTTTAGGATTGTTCATACAAAATTGTCGTTGCTGTGGACGACACTAATTCTCGGGGAGCAGATGCATCCAGTATCTGTACTGCTTTTCCTCTGAGGGCTGCAGGGGGTCTAATCCCAGTGGACACTGGGTCAGAGACAAACTACCAGTCGGGCTCAGAGTCCCACCCACTGGGAAGTGAGAGTCTCTGATTAACCTGCATGTGTCTGGACTGTGGGAGGAAGCTGGACCAAGAGAAAACCCACAGAGACATGAGCAGATCATGGTGACTCCACACAGGAGTTCCAACCCTGACCCTGACCACTGTACCACTGTGCCACTCCACTGTGCCACGGTTGTTTGAATTTTATTATTCAAACTGAAAACAGACAAACACAATCTCCTTGTGTGTCAGATAAGAAATCTTCAGCGAGCAGCAGGGGTCCATACGAAGCTGCTGGACCCTCCGTGCGTCTCACAGCTGTGGAATGTGTTGCTTTAAACATGTCTCTCTTCCGCATCCTCGGTCAGAAATGCTAAAACCCGCCTCCAGCGTGTCGCCTTTGCTCTGCTCCCCCCCCCCGACCACTAAATGTGCAGCGAGCAAAGAGCATTACCCACAAGCACCGGGGTGGTTGGCCTCGGTAATCAGTGGGAATGAACTTTAATGGCGGAGCGCTGAAGCGTTTTGTAATCGTGACCTTTGGCTACCTATAGCCTACATATGCTCCAGTGGCCTGCAGAGACAGGGGGGGGGGGGGGGGGGGGGGGGCATTCAAGTGCCACCAGGAGGATTTCTATAAAGGGCTCAGCAAGTGGAAGATCCCATCTCCTGCATGAAATGAAGAACTTTGTCGTGCCACGCTATTTACTTTATGTTGGTTTCATTTCTCGACAGATTTTTAAGGGTGAAATGCTTCTCTGCTCCTTTTGAAAATGGTACTAAACGGTGTTTCCTGTGAATGAGGTGAATTCCTGAATGCATCGTGGTGGAGATGATGTCTTTGTTAAGTTCCTGAGACGCTGCCAGGTTGGAGATATGAGCTTTTCCAGCCAGGCGCTGCCTGTATGGGATTGGACACGGTTTAGATTGAATAGAAAAGCTGACTTTTCTTCCCCGCATCCTCTAAAAATGGGCCAAACGGGTTTTTGCAGAGCGCTTGATTCCAAACAAGAAAGAACCCTTCCTTCTCGTGTGTTGTCTCTTTGTCGCAGCGATATTGTTTCAACGCGTATTATAAAGATCACGATGTTAAATATGCTCACAGAGGGAAGGACGCTCCGGTGGTTAATGAGGCAGCTTTGCAGAGGACAATGATTTCCTGTCGTGCTGAAGTGCTGTTGAGCTCCGGCTCCTGTAAACTGCAGAAACAAAACCGTGCCAGCTGTTATTTGGTAGTTTATATTCAGATTATTCACCGTCTCAGGTATCGCACCGAGTTAGATGAGAAGATGGACTCCGCTCTCGTGTGGTTTTATTTAACGCTGAGCGGCAGCTGGTTTCATCTGCAGGACTTGTTGCCCCAGCTGCAGCGTTTCTGTTTCCAGCCGACCTCTGACCTCCCACTTCTCCCTCAGGGATCGATAAAGCATAAATTTGTTGTGTCCCTTTAGGCCGTCGCACAAACATTAGCTAATTTCCTCCGAGCGACAAGCTGTCGTTTTGGAATAAATCATGTAAGACTTGGTGAATCTACTGGAAGTATCCAGATCCTATGTGTTCTGCTGACTGTGTCTCAAGGTGAAGACAGTTTGTGACCCAGCAGTAAATAATCCAACCAGCAGGTGGAAAAATCTGATATTTACCCCCCCCCCCCCCCCCCCCCCCCCCCACTTCCGATCTTCATCTCGTGTCACAAGCAGGTTGAAGTTTTTATACACAGACGAATGTATCATGAATTTCCTAACGGCTCGGCAAAATATATTATTGAACATTCATGCTTCCCAGGGGATGAACCCTGAGGAAATGGTTTTCATTTCTCTCACCAGCAGGTCAAAGAAATTCATCTTCGCCTTCTAAATGTATCAGCACTCAATTTTTTTTTATATCTTTAGGCGTTCATGCTTCCCAGAGGATGAACCATAATGACTTTAGACCAGTGGGTCAAAGATTCATCTCAAGGCAAATATTCAACCATCTTTTAAATGCATTGGCTCTAAACGTTATTATTATTATATTCTTTAGAGACCCGTTAATTATCATCAGGTAGATCTAACATTTATGTATATTCCTGCCCCCGGAGGATAACCATGAGGACATTAGTGAACCGTTAATTTCCATCTCGTGCCACTAACAGATTGAATAATAAACATAATATCCTTTATAACTAATACCTGATATTATGGGTATCCATGATCCCAGAGGATGAACCACGAGGACTTTCCTGTTGATATTGTGTTTCTTAGTGAAATGTCTCAACAAGACAGATGTTCACGTTCCCCTCAGGATGAATCGAACTCCCTTTGGTGCTCCCTCAACTTGTCCATCAACTAATTGGATGACCAACTAAGTGGGGGGGGGGGGGGGGCTCCTGATCCTCGATGGCTCATAAAGAACCAGCTATTGATCAGGTATTGGTTTCCTGCGTACAAAGAGAGAAAGTAGTGCTGTGGTGCTGAAGTATCCCTGCTCACTCCGCCGCCTCCTGCCTCTCCTCTGATTAGTGTGCATGTGCCGGGGAACTCTGAGGCTGCGGCTCGGGGACACGCACCGGGATCCGAGGCGCTCCGCCGGGGCTCAGTCCGTGGGAGGGAGGGAGGGAGGGAGGGGTCGGCCGGAGCTTCCTCTCTAAGTGCCCGGGGAGCAGCAGCAGCAGCCGGGGGGTGCGAGCGGCCGCAGACGGAGGTACAGAGCCAACTCAGCAAAGCGCATCTCGTTGCTTAATAAGCCATTATGAAACGCATTAGGTGGAATTGGATCCATTAGCGCGCCGCATGCTTTACTAAGTGTTTGTAGGGGGGGGGGGGGCTATTTGAGAGAACGCAGGAGCGGGAGAGGGCAAAAGATAAAGTGTTAATGAGTGAGGGTATTTCATTGTGTTTGCATTGGGGGCTTTGCGGGATTCGTTTAAGACCTGCGTGCGTAATTGTGCTTTAAATGAAATGGTTGCGGTGCAGCCAGGAGAGAGAGACGTGCAGATTCCCTGTGTGCAGATGCTTCAGGTGCAGGTTTGAAGTGTTGTGCATTCACACAGAAAGCACAGATTTCAAGTTGCGGTCTCATATTCAGGCTTCTTGATGTTGTTTTTGTTTTTTTTTGCAGACAGGAGCGGACGCATGGGCTGGACGGACCCATGTTCAAATGGCTGATCTGGAACTGTTTAAGTTTGATGGACCGGCTCCGAGAGACGCGTCCCTGGGGTTGAGTTATAAGCAACGTGTCCCGGAGGTCTGCAGCAGCGGGGGAGAGACGCTCGATCCCGGCGGAGGAGAGGCTCCGTGGACCGGGCTCCGGAGCGCGGCGCGTCCGGAGGAGGAAACAGAAACATCCTTCACCTGCAGACACGGAGGTGATGGAGACCCGTCCAGCTGAGAGGGACTCAAACCTGCAACCGGACTCACTGCTCCTCACTGTACGAGGAGAAGGAGGAAGAGGAGGAGGTGATGGAGGAGGAGGAGGAGGGAGGAAGAGGAGGACATCCCGGAACTTTTCTTGCTGTCCGACGACGACCTCTCCTCCTCCGACGGCTCGGGGAAGTCGGTGGATTACGGCTTCATCATCGCCGTCACCTGCCTGGTGACCGGCATCTCTCTGGTCGCCATATCCTACACGGTGCCCAGGGACGTGCGCGTGGACCCGGACAGCGTGTCCGCCCGGGAGATGGAGCGCCTGGAGCGGGAGAAAGCCCGGGTCGGGGCCCACCTGGACCGGTGCGTCATAGCGGGACTGTGCCTGCTCACGCTCGGGGGCGTGCTGCTCTCCAGCCTGCTCATGGTCTCCATGTGGAAGGGGGAGATGATGCGGAGGAAAGCCTTCGCCTACTCCAAACACGCAGCCAACTTGTACGGATCCATGAGCCTGAGAGCAGCCTCGGGACTGGAGGACTCGTGCTCGCACCTGTCGGCGGCGGATGAGGATCTGGAAGTGCTCAGCTGACTCGGCGGACGGGCAGGAGGGGAAGACTCTGGGAGCCTCACCTGAGCTGCCCCAGCATCCGGGAGCAGGAGGTTCACAGATGAGGAAACTTTTTTTCTGACTGGTCTGATCTCATGGGTTCACATTTCTTTCAAGTCTGTTTTATCACAGCCCTCAGATGCTCTCATGAGTGGTTGGTTGTTGGAATTGTTCCTTCTGTCTGGACAAGATACAATACGATAAGATGAGACTTTATTAATCCTGACTTTATTAATCCTGACTTTATTAATCCTGACTTTATTAATCCTGACTTTATTAATCCTGACTTTATTAATCCCAGTTTGCTCCAAGATTACAGTATCAGTACACTGAATAAAACGTGTATATAACTATAGCGCCTAATATAAATAACAACAGAAATGAGAATGAAATAAGTAAATGATAATAGGAGTAAATAATATTGAATATTGCAAAAAAAACCCGGTAAATAGTAATATTGCACTTCTATCGTATATAGTTTATTTCAAGAGTCGGATTAATCACCCTGATGAGTTGTACTCATTTGATTCCATTGAATCTGAGTTATTAGATATTAAATCCAGAATGTAGCTCAAGCTGAAGATTTGAGTTCAGACCAAACTCAGATCAGCGTTGAAACAGCTCCCGGATCAGTTTGAGTAGGAGATTCTTACATGTGAGGGAATCATGAGCCAAACCCCTGCACAGATGTTTCCTAACACTCCCAGATGTTTCCTAACACTCCCAGATGTTTCCTAACACTCCCAGATGTTTCCTAACACTCCCTGGTTACCGTGGCACTGATCACTTTATCCTCCGCAGCAGATCCTGCAGCTTTGGCATCTTTGATTTGAGGCCTCGAATCTGAAATCTGAAATCTGACACGGTTAAAATCTTATTTATTTGAGCCTCCCTCCTCGTGTTGACATCTCACCACCACACACTGACAACAACATTCTGCTTTGTTTACTTAAGAAATTGTCAATGGTCGGTGTTTATGTCGAGTAGTGTCATCCATGTGCAGCACTCTCACTGTCAGGGGCAGTTTGGGGTTCAGGGTCTTGCCCAAGGACACTTCGGCACGTGGAATGGGAATCGAACAGCCGACCCCCTTGTTGGTGGACAACCCACTCTACCTCCCGAACCCTGAAAGCAGTCTTTAGTATACTTGATTTTTTTTTTTACGTGTGTGCTAAAACTTCATATGCAAGTAAAGTCAACTTAATTTTTCACATTTTTCTCGTCAATCTGTTTTATTCTCACGAGTTACAAATGTTTATTTGAAATTAAACCAACACACATTGTTCAATGTCCACTTTGCTCAGCAAGGAAACACAGAGGGAACTTCCTTTTAACAAGACTCTTGATTTTAATGACGGAGAACATTGATGGTCAAAATGTATTTTTCTAAGAATGGACGAAAGGGGAAACTTTAATGTGCATGTTAGTCGTATTATATAAAGATGGTCTTGAAAAAATGTGAACCTATCAGAACAGGTCAAACAAATCCTGACGAGCTTCACAGATTTCTTATAAATACGTTTTTTAAAAAGGTAAAATATGAAATGTGCTTTCTTGGAGAATGGATTTCGTTTCCGTGGCTGTTGAGGATTTGCCGTCCGATGACCTCTGACCCAGCGTTTTGTTTCCCCCGCAGCGTCACGGCCTTTTTAACGATGCTGCGATCAGTGAATCCATGTTTACTGACAGAAGCTGGAAAGGAAACTCAGAGCTGAAGCGGCGGCGGCAGAAATAGTTTCATTTTCCGCCTCATCAGAAACAGCAAAGTCCCCGAACCGCTGCTTGTACGTAGCCGTGCAGATAAAACATTAAATGCATGAATCCACGTTGAACTCCAACGACTTTCTGTCTGATATGATTGTGACAAGTGTTTGCTCAGATTTCTCCAAAAGCAAACAGTAATACCACAGGAGGTGTAATTAGATTTCGTGGCTGAGCACCAGCGTAGTGGCGGCTCGGTTTGACTAACAGAGAGAGAGAAGGAGAGAGAGAGAGAAGGAGAGCGAGAGAGCGAGTCAACGAACCCCTGGAGGAACGCTCTCCTGGTAATTGCTGTTACTTAATTGCTCACGGGAGGCCTGTGAGTCAGTGAGGGGGAAGGAGAACAGCAACGACTGATTCAACCGAACCTTTGTGGCTGCGCCGTCGGAGACAAGTGTTGCACTATAACGTCCAAAGGGAGGGAAACGGAGACGGAAGGTGAATGTCCCTCGCGTTCGGCCTCGGCAGGATCACACCGTCCTCCACGTGACCTTCGCTCGAATCCCCGACGACCTCTGGATGGAATATTTACGTTCATCCCTGGTGCTAATCCGTCCTCGCTCAGAGTAACAGCTTACATCTGGAGGGGTACTCACAGGTGGACGGTGCTTTTCTCTGCTCACCTCTCTCCCTCTCTCAGACAGCCCCCCCCCCCCCCCTCTGGCATAGTAAGAGCAGAGTGAGTGGGTTTACACAGGCAATAACACCAAGGTCGTCTTTTCGAAATCAAAACAAAACCCAGTTCACGCCGGACCCTTGAGGCTGTGCTGTCTGCGGGGACGCGAGCCTTTTCCGCCGCTCGCTCGGCACAATGGATTCCTCCCTCGTTGACATTCACTCAAAACGATTCGGTCCACACAGAGACGACGCTGCTCCTCAGTTCCGCCGTATTGACGTCAACACTTGACATTTGCCGCTGAAGTGTTGGGTACTTGTCTGTAACCGTGCTGCAAATGTGTAACTCTGACATCCCATCATCGACGTAGAAGGGAATTAAATGGCCCTGGAAATAAAAGGAGCTTCAGTGCCCTGATTATAAAAAAAAAATAATAAAGCCGAAAGCTCAATTTAGCGGCAGCAGTAGTCGTCTGGTTCAACCCGACCTTGTTGTGCTGCCACTGTTTGTAAGATCAAATATTAAGTTCTTCTTTTTTACACTATCAATCTATTTGGCTAGATTTGTCGAGTAATTAATAAAACACTGAGCTGAACAAAATATCTCCGCAAATATTCACATTGCAACGAGGGGACTTTTGGACGTATTCTGCTCATATTCAGGTTCATCTTTTTTAATTTGTGTGATTACTTCAATGTTTTCATTGCTCTGATGTTCAGAAAACACGTCGCTATCCTCAAACGGTTCGTCTGCTGCAGCTCCTCTTGTCAGCCTCTGTCTGAAACTCTTAGAAAATCTACACGAGGAAAGAAAACGTGTATTATTCTTGATTTCTGCGTAATGATGCTGGTGATTTGATGTACGAGCGAGACTGTGTGGGTTTGATCAGGTGTGTACGCAAACAATTCAACAACTGCTGCCTGGATTCAAAATGAACCCGACTTCGCCCTTTTCTCCTTCAAACCGCTCTGATGAACTTGTTTCTTGGGATACGAGGAGATCATCGGTGTGTTCACGTCAGAACCCCGTCGCTCGTTCGTGATTGAGGGAAACACGGAGGTGAAGCTGAGGAGGGTTGAAGCTGCTCGATTCCACAGGCACGTCGTTAGAGATGTTAAGGCCCGGGGGGGGGACGCTGCTGCGGCAGCTTTAATTAGTGTCTCTGCTTGTTTTACCGGGGAGACACAAAATCAAACCTTGGTAAAAAATGAGGGACACACCACACACACACACACACACACACACACACACACACACACCACACACACACACTGTGAAAATGTGTGCCTGCTGGAGAAACCCTTGCAATTGGCACACAAACGCACAAACTACCAAAACAAACCATGAATCACTCAAGCTGGTGCAGGAAATCGGAGCCTGTTGCAAAATCTGACAAATGGACACACACTCTTAACTGGCACACACACACACACACACACACACGCACACAGTTAGAGTAATGATTCAGGGCAGCTGGCAGCAGGAAATGGAATTGGATTGCAGAGGGGGGGTCACTCGGGGTCAAGAGCCGGGGTGTGGCTGCGGACGCTGGGGAGCAGGAAGAAGAAAAGCGTCTGCGGCGCTGCCTCACATCAGCGTCTGGCAGCCACTTATCATCAGCTGTCACAAGCACTCATCACGCTCGGAGTCTCTCTGGGTGTCACACCGGTCTGACGCACTTTGTTTTGTTGGCTTAATAAATTAGGAATACGCCGGTGTCTGAGCCGCCTGAAACCATCGCCTCACGTTAATGACTTGTTCAATAATGACTCTCGTTACTCTGATTGTTGCATAGCAACCGTGCAGGGGCAGATTCAGTCCCGGCGCCGAGGAAGACGGGAGCGAGCGCAGCCTTCGGCTGAGAGGAAGGAAGAGAAAGGGAGGGAGTCGAGGAACAAGGGGGAATACAATCACCATCCACATCATTTATCAGCTTTGGAGGATAAATGGAGGTTTTATATACCTGTCGACTGTGTGTGTGATGTGGGGGGGGGGAGAAGTCAAACTGTCTGCAGCTATCAGCCCATCGCTTTCACTTTAAAGGCTGAATCATCTTTGTTGAACTCGCAGTGACCCCCCCCCCCCCCCCCCCTCCCCTTAAACTCGGTGCACCGCTGAGCAGACACGTCCGCTGTAGACTCAGGGATTCACGGATCCTTTATCCTAAAACTCACGTTTACTACCTGCCACTCTCTTCCTCTGCGTTGTCGCCGGTGATTCAGTGAACCGCCCACACGCTCATGCACTCCCCCATCCACCCTCTTCTCTTTGCCGCCGTTGTCCAGGAAGAACAGCAGAAGGGACACCATAACCATAGAAACGGGGTCAGCCTGTTGCTACGGAGAAATGCCTGTTTGTGGCTGAGTCGTCTGAGCGAGTTAGAAAGATGCTGTTCCTTTGATTTGTCCCTCTAATGGCAGCCGATGTATATATATACACCTGCTCTGAAGAGGCTTTTTGAACCTCACGTGTCAGATGCTGCCTCCGCGTGTTTCCTGTCAAACATCCTGCTCTTCAGAAACCTAAGAAGAAGATGCTTCCTCTGAAAACCTGGGATCAAACACCAGAGTGTGGAACGCTGAATAGACGACTGACTCACAGTTTTCACGGGAGCACGTACTTCGGGGGGAAAGTTGTCTTCATGCAAACTGACATATGGTCACTCAGCTTCTTCTATTACTCTTTATGTATTTTACACTGTTTCTGTGTAAGGTTGTGAGTCTGTCTTCTCTCTTGTGTTGCGATGGAACCTGTCGGGTGTAGGGAAGAAGAACTAGAGGCTGTTATTGTGTTGTTTCTTCTGTTGTTGCAATGAAACAAGCCAGAAAACAATACAAAAAAAAAGACTTGGACTTGGAATAAAAACTGCATCAACCCTCAGAATCCTGTCTCAGTCCATTTGAATACATGTGGGTGTGCAGTGTGTGTGTGTGTCGTTGGTTGAAAACTCAATGAATGAGCCAAATAAAGCAAACGCCACAGAAATATTCACCCCCACAAAAAAAAAAGGAATATGTTCTTTTCCAGTCGCTCCACTGAAGCCTCCTCCCCGGGACACGCGTGTCCACCTCCAGTGCTCGGGTGCGAGGACCCACAGATCAATACCTGCAGACAGGCGGTGTGGATGCAGCACACGCACACGGTGGCAAAGAAACGAAAACACCAAAAATAGAAATACAAAGGGTGAAGTGAAGGGAGGTGGGTGAATAAATCTCGCAGCCGGACGGCTTTGCTTTACCTCCGCTCTGATTGATGCTGCAGTTTGCCCCCGTGTGCCAGGTTTTCACATCCAAACAGAAAGTACCTGAGCGGGAACATAAAAGGTTTCTGCAGAATACTAATTCCATTTTCCCGATGTTCTCTGAGACGGAAGTCGGAAATCTGCACGGAGGCTCTGACGTCGCTCCTGGAGGCCGAAGGACTCAGTGGAGGCCTTTCTCAGAAACAGGCCCAGACAGAAAGCCTTGGAGAGCTTTATTTGGACTCGATCAATCCAGCGCCATCTCTCGGTATCAAACGCAGCGACATTGATTGCGTCTAGTGTTTTTGTGAAGCTCTCTCGGAATCGATGTTTTTATATTTTTCTAACGGAGGAATGCAACAATGTCTAAGTGGCTTTTCTTGTCTCCCGCTGCGACGACGCACAATTACCAGAAAGTGGAGCGAGTTTGTTTTGAATTCAAGGACATTTTAGACGTGTTGTGCATAATTGGGTCTAAATACAAGTCAACAAAGTGTTGAAGGTAATTTGTGATAGCAGCTACTTCACTCTTCTGAGAGAACTGTGTAAAACAAAAATAAAAAATCAATTTCCACTGAAGACATAGTCCCTGTTTTTGAAGAGGGAGATGATTTGGGAAAGAGACAAGTTTTATAAAAGTGTTTTTCTTTTTTCTCTCGGTGCAGACAGACACACAAATGACAAATTCGTTCAACTCTAATAACAGAGTGGAGGCAGAAATCTGAAAGCTGACTTGAATTATGAATAAATTTAGATAGAGAGAGAGAGAGAGAGAGAGAGAGAGAGAGAGAGAGAGAGATAGATAGATAGATAGACAGATAGATAGATAGATAGATAGATAGATAGATAGATAGATAGATAGATAGAGAGAGAGAGAGAGAGAGAGAGAGAGAAGAGAGAGAGAGATAGATAGATAGATAGACAGATAGATAGATAGACAGATAGATAGATAGATAGATAGATAGATATAGATGAGAGAGAGAGATAGACAGAAATAGATAGATAGATAGATGATAGGAAGAGAGAGAGAGGAGAGAGAGAGAGAGATGAGAGTGAGATAGATGATAGATAGATAGATATAGATAGATAGATAGATAGAAGAGAGAGGAGAGAGAGAGAGAGAGAGAGAGAGATAGATAGATAGATAGATAGACAGATAGATAGATAGACAGATAGATAGATAGATAGATAGATAGATAGAGAGAGAGAGAGAGAGAGAGAGAGAGAGAGAGAGAGATAGATAGATGATGATAGAAGACAGACAGATAGTAGATAGATAGATGAGATAGATAGATAGATAGATAGATAGATAGATAGATAGAGAGAGAGAGAGAGAGAGAGAGAGAGAGAGAGAGAGAGATAGATAGATAGAAGAAGATAGATAGATAGAAGAAGATAGATAGATAGATAGATAGATAGATAGAGAGAAGAAGAGAGAGAGATGAGAGAGAAGATAGGATAGAAGAAGATAGATAGATAGATAGATAGATAGTAGATAGATAGATAGATAGATAGAGAGAGATAGAGATAGATAGAGAAGAAGAGACAGAGGATAGATAGATAGATAGATAGATAGATAGATAGATAGATATAGATAGATAGATAGATGGATGATAGATAGATAGATAGATAGTAGATGGATAGATAGATAGATAGATAGATAGATAGATAGATGATGATAGATAGTATAGATAGATAGATGATAGATAGATAGATAGAGAGATAGAGAGAGAGAGAGAAGGAGAGAGATAGAGATGGATAGATAGGATGATGGATGATGATGATAGATAGATAGATAGATAGATAGTAGATAGATAGATAGATGGAGGAGAGATAGATAGATAGATAGATAGATAGATAGAGAGAAGATAGATAGATAGATAGATAGATAGATAGATAGATAGATAGATAGATAGATAGATAGATAGATAGATAGATAGATAGATAGATAGATAGTAGAGCAGAGTCTCTTTTAATTGAGACTCTTGAGCAGAAGTCTCGATGGAAAGATCTCAGGTTGCAAATCCAGAAACAAACAAACAAGCATCACAAAGATTCTCGTCGTCGTTCGGGGGTGCATTGTGCCGCCTGTCTTTCAAACCAGATCAAACCGAGGTGATTCACATCTGCACCGTGAGCAAACACAAGGCAACAGCAGCGGAGAGAAGACGTGTGCTTACAAACACTCTCTGTTCTTTGTGTGTGTGTGTGTGTGTGTGTGTGTGTGTGGTGTGTGTGTGTGTGATGAGAAATAACGAGCGCGCACGCTGAGCATGAAGCTTCACAGACCTCACTCAGTCCCAGGTTCCTGCCTTTAAGTTCCTCGTACTGCAGATGACAACCCTGCACTCCCGCTCGCTCTGATCTGCGTCCTCCAGCAGCGTAATTGCAAACAAAAAAAAAACATGAATATGTTTTGTTCTATTCAAACCCCGGTGAAGTTGACTTTACCTTCTGTATATTTAAAGTCTGATTCCTGTCAGGTCGAATTGAGATAATTAGCTAAAGTAGAGTAAGTGCTTCATTTCGGAGATGTCAACAAGCTGTACTTGATTTTTATAACCTTCCTCTCCCACTCGCTTTTATTTTGTACAGATGGTAAATGACAACACTTTTAGAAATCACTCCACGGACTCTGCTCTGAATAATATGCATCCAAGGCTGTTTGGTGTGCGTTCAATTGGAACGATTTTGTCTTTAGAAAACCTCGGCACATGTTGCTTTCCACCCACAGAGACATTTTCAAATGTAATGCTGCTTCTATAGGTTCGAGATAATGTGAGCATATAACACAGAGTCTGAACTCACTGCTTCGGCTTCTTGGTCGTTTTCATATTGATTTTTACACTTTATTGATCTCATTTTCTTGTTATTCCACTTTTTCCCACAGATGTATGTCTGTAGCTGAGCAAACCGTCCTATATACGGTTTAATGTCCTTCCCCTCACGTCTCTGCATACAATATTCATATGCTCATCGTATGAAGATGTCTAGATACAGTACATTGGCGTCACACTATTGATTTTCATCAGTGTAATTAACAAAGAGTCCATTATAGAGAATATGCTCGTCCCCTTTATGGCCTCGGCTCTGCAGACGAATCTGGGTCAGATTTTTACAGGAAATCTGTGAGATGACGCATCCTTCAAACCACAATGGAGCCAAAGCTTTCAGAGTTTACGAGTTTCCCAGGAGGAGGATTCACTTCCAACCTTTGTTTCTTCTTCTTCTTCGGCGTAAAGAAGTGAAAAGAAGAAAGAGAGCAGCACCAAAGCAGCAGCTCTTTGAACGGGGCTGACAAGCAGCGGCGACAGCTAACGTGGTGTTTGTGTCAGGAGGAAACAGGCTTCACGGGAACGGGTCTTAATTCTGTGAAATGCTGGCACTGTGCTCGGGTTTCCACTTATCAATGCATAAACATACATCCTGTGCAGAACAAGAATCCCCTTTAGTGACCCTGTATGTTGACACAAGGACTGTATCTCCAGTTAATATCAATTTTAATTTATTCTTATCGCACTTTTCAAAACACACAGTTGCAAAGTGCTTTAAAATGTTAAAATACACACATTCCAAATACAAGAATACAAAAAAACATCCACCCATACATGAATTAATCATGCAACCAAAATAAACAATAACTTAAGGCAAAAGCAGAGCGTTGTGAAAAGGTTAATGTATAAAAATGAGTTTCAGAAGCCTTTTGAAAACACACACAAACCCAAACGTTCATGAGCAACAACCTCAGAAGCTCGTTCACATCTGGATTTTAAATGGAGTGATTGACGTGATTTTCACTTCCCGGGCCACCTGTCTTTTAAAATAAGAAACTAGCACCATCTTCAACGAGAGGGGTTACATTAACCGTGTGACATTTTTTGTGACTTACGGTTTGTATTTTCAGGCCAGTGTGAGTAAAAGTGTCTCACCACCGTTGCCTGGTGACTGCAGCTCTGCACCTAACAAGCCACAAGCCACCGCTGCTCCTTTGGAGCTTTGCAAACATCATCCGACCGAAGGGAAGACGTTCAGAACCTGGAGGAAACGTTAATGTTTGGGGCGGAGGAAGGAATCTCCGGGACAAGCTGCTGTTCCTGCTGTTTCATTTCCACCTCTTCACTGTCAGAGCGTGGAAATTAATTTACCTCGACACACAGTGGTTCAGTAAAGCACCTGGAAGAAAGAGCGGCAAACTAACCCGAAGACATTAAATTAAAATTGTCACCAACAGAGGACGTTAAGCGCAGCAGTGCATCTATTAACCGATGTTGCTCTTTGTCATTAATCAGTTTCATGCGTGTCTCTTGCCTCCGTGTCTTATTTACACCCCTGGCTTCTTCTCGAGGTGTTTCACGTCCAACTGGCTCTGGTTCTCGTTCTCATAAAGCCAAGTGGAGGTGGACGGCAGCCAACCGCTGAGCCTGAGTTAGGGATTTGTCCTGGATGGACAGCGAGAGGGCGAGAGGGGGAACGTGGACGCGTGCCAGCGAAAAGGACGTTCTCCCCTGTCTGGGTTTTTTACTGCGATGGGGAATAAGTTCTTCAATGGAGGTTACACGAGGGACTTCATTGCCTCATAGTTCTTCAAAAGAAAACGTCGAAGATGTCCACACTCAACTGAGAAATCACAAAGTGATGAGGGAGCGGTTTGTTGAAAGTTAAACTATGCAGTTTTCCATGAGTTACGGCCTCTATTTAACTTTTTTATGCATTTAGTACAGACACCAAGATCAGTAGAGCTCATACCTCCGCCCACAGTCCCCTCAGATCCAACCAAGCTGCACACACTCACACAAAGATATCACCCAATAAAGAAAGTCTTTCAAATGTTATCTCTGGCTCATCCTTCCACCGAGGTCGCTCTGAATCCATTCGCCAGTTCACCTGCAAAACAAACAAACGGACACGGGTGAAAACAGAACCTCCTTGCCGACGTCTTTGATACTAGTATAAAACGAGTCTGGTTCCGAAACCTTTTGCGGATCATACAAAAACGTTCCTCTCTCTTCGCCCACTGAGACCAGTGGAGTCAGTCGGGTTTCCTTTCCCCTCGGTACCACGCAGATCCTTTGCCCTCAGGTTTGTGATGCACCCAGTAGAGTTGAGATGATCGGAGTCAGGCAGCGCGTCCGAATCCACCACTTAGGTCCAATGTGTCTGTTAGAAACTGTCCCACGGATTGTCCTGATGTATTGGGAAGAAATTCATGAAGCCCGGAGGATGAATTTTTACAGAATTAAAGTGTTTTTTGAATCGTGACTTTTGCTAAATGTTTGCAGCTGTAAAATGATTTGCATGAAACCACACAGGATGAATTTAAATCATTGTGGTGATCCTCTGACCTGCACCATGATGAGGTTGGACTTTGGTTTATGTTCCGGTGCGTTCTGCTGTGCTACAGCTCAGCCTCACGGGGCTGCAGGTTACGCAAGCCTTCAAAATGCTTTTATTTAATTGAGCTTTGTTTATTTGACCTTTATTTTGAAGCAAAGATGTCTGGTCAGTTAAAGAGCTTTTTTCACTTCATGCTGAACAACTGAAAATCTACCTCTCCTTCGCCACCAGCTTCAGCAACCAGGCTGTTAAGGGTTTATTGGCTTTCTTCGGCGTCTGCAGATAATTGGACTCAGTCGAAACCGACAGGATCCGACTCTCTGAGTCCCTGATTACAGCCGGTTCTAGCTGGTAACATCCCCGGCAGCCAGAGGATGTGTGTGTGTGTGTGTGTGTGTGTGTGTGTGTGTGTGTGTGTGTGTGTGTTTGTTCTCCTGCTCATTGACTGATGCTGGTAACACTCACAGTCCCGGCTGTGGTGACGGCTGATAACTGTCAGTCCGATCCCTCCTCCGACCTCAGGGACGTCAGCAAAACCACAGAGACTCGACCGGGTTGGAGACCAGACAGTGCATCAGTCCATGTTTGACCTTGTGTTGCAACTCAATTTTTGGGGGGATGTAAGCTGCCTTTCTTGCAAAAGACTAAAAACATGTATTGTTTTGTTTCCTGTTGTATTTCTATGTATTTGCATTGCTATTTGTATCTTTTGTGCAAAGTCATAGATCCTCTGCAGGGCTCCACGTTCCTGGCTGTCTGGAGGGATAATGTTGAGATCTAAAACAAATTGTACGTTCGTGGAGCTGAAGCACACACACACACACACACACACACACACACACACACACACACACACACACACACACACACACACACACACACACACACACACACACACACACACACACACACACACACACACACACACACACACACACACACACACACAGGGTTAGCAAGGACGTTCATTCAGTGTAACACGGTGAAGAGCAGTTTATTTGTCTTTTCACAATACATTTCATTTGGCAAAAATAAATTAGAGTAAACTTGGATTATTTATTAGTGACTGTGTCTCTTGCTGCTTGAATGTTTTGTTCTATATTGTGATTTCTTTTCTGTATCATTTCAACCCTTACCACAAACCCTTCATCACCTCCTCCCTCCCTGACTCTCTGGACCCTCTTCAGTTTGCCTACAGGCCAAATAGGTCGACTGCAGATGCCATCTTGTTGTGTTCTCTGGTCTGTCGTCTGTCAGTTGTGATCTCCTGTCCTGGTGTCCTGTCCTGTGTCTCCTGAGCCTCTGCACGTCTGCATCCCCTGTGTAAGCTTCCTGTGTTTTCTCCCGCATGCTTTAGTTGTTTTGTCTGTTAAAGACTTTGTTTTCATTCAAATTACCCTCTTTAAGTTTAAACTCTGCATCTGGGTCCATCTGCCTCACAAACTCTGACAATAATGTTAAATGCCTACAAATGTCCGGCCAATCAGAATTGGCCGGACATTTGTAGGCATTTTACTATAACATGCTCAACTTTTTACCAAACTTTGCAGAAAATTAGAAAGTGGTGAAAATGTACGTATTCTGGAGTAATTTTACCTTACTTTTGTTTGTCCAAGTTTTTACCCCTCTATTTTGATTGTAATAGTTTTAATAGATTAAAGTAGGCTTACCTTATGCTGCCACCAGATGTCAGTCATAAACACCTTGACTCTATAAATAACTATGTTTCTCAGACCCTCCAGAGGGTCACATGGTCAATCTGAGGGTCTGTGATATGAGACATTGAAACATATTTTCTGTGTTTGCAAATGAAGTATGAGGAGATGGTGTTAATTGGTAAATTATTTATTTAGGACGAGCTCCGGCATTTAAAGCGAAAACAGGCGAATATCTTCCAACTCAGTCTCCCTTCCCCCTTCTCCTCCTTCTCCTTCTTCTTTCTCTCCATTTGCTCTTTCTTTTCTTGCTTATTCTTCTCCTTCTTCTCCTTCTTCTCCCTCTTCTTCAGTTCTTTCTTCTCCTTCTCTCTCTCCAGTTGCTCTTTCTCTTCCTGCTTCTTCTTCTCTTTCTTCTCCTTTTTCTCATTTATGACCTTCACCTTGTCCGAGTCGGTCTCAAAGGTGAGTTCCTGAAAAGACAGAGACAACATAAGTGTCAACACTTTCTTCCTCAAAGTCTAAACATGAAACAAACTTACAATCCATATAATTCAAATCTAAAATGATCTGATTTAACGTACCTGAAGCTCAATGTTCTTCAGTGTCAGGGGTTTTACTTCCTTGTGCTCTGCAGCTAGAGCAGCGCTTTCTGCAGCCTGCTTTTTCAGAGCAGCTTTCTCTGCCTCATGCTCCTTTATAACTACGTCCTCAGCAGCCTGCTTCTTTAGTGCAGTGTTTTCTTTTGCCAGAGCCGAGTTTTCAGCAGTCAGCTGCCTCTGTAGATTATTTTTCACTGCAGCCAGAGCAGCGTTTTCTGCAGCCACAGCAGTGTTTTGTGCAGCCACAGCAGTGTTTTGTGCAGCCTGCTTCTTCAGAGCTGTATTTTCTTTAACCAGAGCCGAGTTTTCAGCAGTCAGCTGCCTCTGTAGATTATTTTTCACTGCAGCCAGAGCGGCGTTTTCTGCAGCCACAGCAGCGTTGTCTGCAGCCACAGCATTGTTTTGTGCAGCCTGCTTCTTCAGAGCTGTATTTTCTGTTGCCAGTGCTGAGTTTTCAGCAGTCAGCTGCCCCTCTATATCACTTTTCGCTGCAGCCAGAGCAGCGTTTTCTGCAGCCACAGCAGTGTTTTGTGCAGCCTGCTTCTTCAGAGCTGTATTTTCTGTTGCCAGTGCTGAGTTTTCAGCAGTCAGCTGCCCCTCTAGATCACTTTTCGCTGCAGCCAGAGCAGCGTTTTCTGCAGCCACAGCAGTGTTCTCAGCAGCCAGCTTCTTCAGAGCTGTATTTTCTGTTGCCAGTGCAGAGTTTTCAGCAGTCAGCAGCCCCTCTAGATCACTTTTCGCTGCAGCCAGAGCAGCGTTTTCTGCAGCCACAGCAGTGTTCTCAGCAGCCAGCTTCTTCAGAGTTGTATTTTCTTTTGCCAGTGCTGAGTTTTGAGCAGTCAGCTGCCTCTCTATATCACTTTTCCCTGCAGCCAGAGCAGCGTTTTTTGCAGCCACAGCAGTGTTTTGTGCAGCCTGCTTCTTCAGAGCTGCATTTTCTGCAGCCAGAGCGGAGTTTTCAGCAGTCAGCTGCCTCTCTAGATCACTATTCAGTGCATCTTTTTCAGCGATGATGTGCTTCATCTTCTTGTCGAAGGAAAGCTCCATCGCCTTGATCTGGCTACACTTGTCGCTCAGGTCCCGTTTCACCCTCCCGATCTCAAACTGATCGTTCCTAGGACGAGAACTCAATTTGCATATGTACTTCTCCTTGTCCTTCAACACCAGCTTCAACTCCTTGAGCTCGTCCTCCAACTCCGTCTGAATGGCTCTTCCAGAGTCAAAGGCCTGCCCCTGTTTGGCGGAATCAATCTGATCCTGCATGGCCTGTTTCTCCATCTTCCACCGAGCATCCCTGCTGGACATCTGGATCTTCAGTGCCGCATTTTGTTGAGCTAGCTCCATTCCATCAGACTCCATTTGCTTTATCTCTCCATGGAGGAACTCAATTGTTTTGGCGGGAGATGCCACATGATGTCCAACGGACTGAAAGACACAAACATACATATAACAGGTAAATACACAGTCCCATCATAAGTTTGGATACACAGAAAAAGACAAGAGGTCTTTCATCTTCATCTCTAATGATCCACACTGCTGAATGTAACTTTAACAGTTACATCACATTCAGACGATTTCTCATCCATCCGTTCATTATCTCTCTTAAAACATTGATCATCACATGAAATTGTTACGGGTTAATTTAAATGCTGTTTCTGCATTTCTCTTAAGTACAGTATCTCAACACTAAAGTGAATGATCCTAAACAGAAGCTGCATAATATCCACAAAGACTCATTTCATGGAAAGTTTTGTAACACACAGACTGAATGTCAGGTGACTGATGTGATGGGTTTTATTGAAAATTCACAGACAAAACATGAAATAATGAAATGAAATGTAAGGTGGTCTGAATATGTGTAACACTAAAAGTGTCTCCTGATTAGAAAATCTTACCTCGTTTCTTAAGTTGTGTCCCTTCCTCATCTTGGCTGAACACAGGTACAGGGTAAGTGTTGTCGAGAGAAATGATCCGTTGTCTTCTAACAGTCTCGATCTTTCTTGGAGCTGTTGTATTCTCCCTGTCTTGGACTGGTAGCAGTGTTGAATATGAAGGGTCAGTTCTCCTCCAGAGGTCAATAAATACTGCTTGCATTGAATATCAAAGGACACAAGATAGGCCCTCATGCCTGTGTTCAATAGGAACTCCCACTGTCTCCCACTGTTCGGTGCTCGGGCCCTAACCAGAACATAGGCATTCAAAGAGGGTTTCAATAGTGGCATCATAGGAACCTGTGTTGTGCAATAGTAGGTAGACTGGATGTTGGCTAATTTTCAATAATCATAAAATATGATTATTAAAGTAATACAAATTATTTAATTAATTAACAAATGATAAAGTTATCAATTACGAATACTGAGATCAGTAATGGAAACAATAAAATGATCAATTAAGAAAGATAAAAGTTGTAATTATAATATATATATATATATATATAATATATAACAGGAGATAAGCACACACAGCAATTCTCCCTGTCTTCAGACGTCAGGGAGACCAATCAGTGAATCAATTAACTGTATACAGCTCTACACATTTGACCATCTTTTCATTGTAATTCCTTATTTTGCAACCAGAAGAAAGAAAAAGTGAATGGTTGGATAACCATGTGTAGATTCTTGGGTCTGAGATTGTCTCTTTTTAGCGGCACTTAACGGAAATGGAAAATGTGTGACGGAAATGTCCTGTCGGAGCCGTGAAGGAGAAGAGGAGCTCTGTGGTGGCTCCACTGAAGCAGCTTCAGTCAGAGACAGAGCCCATTGTCAAGATGTGTGAAGATCCAGAGACCACACGGCAGACGCAGTCCACGAGGTCCGATCATCTGTTTCTCTCAAATACTTTAATACTAGTATTAAAATACCTCTGAGTGTTTATTAAAGTCTGGACTTGTTTCTTCTCCAGAGACGGGGGGGGATGCTGTCTGACTACCTGTCAGAGAAACACAATGGGAGTTTGAAACGTGTTCACACTATTCGTCTTTGTCGAAGAAAATCTGGACTGCTTTTTAATCCTGAGGTGGGAGGCACAATGTGTGTTTTTGTTTCCATGGCAACCAGCTGCCAAATCTCAGAATCCTAAAAACGTCCAACTACTCCCACCGATGTGCTCATTACTCACTTTGTGAGTAACTCACGGCAACTTCTCTTCACCATCTTTTACCTTTCACTTCTCGTTTGGGATCGTCGGTGTATAAAAACATTATCCACGTTGCGTGCTCTCAGATGAAGAGGAGAATCTGTTGATGGCTTTAAAAGAACACTGGCTTTTTTCTTTTTTCTTGCCGAACATGAAAGATGCTGCACATTCACTAATCAACCACGTCATCCCTGCAGCTCCTGTGAGGGGAAGAGGCAAAGACACCAGCAGTTTAAAAAACAGTGGATTAGTACAACCACAGGGCTGGAGATAGTTTGAACAGTGATATTTAGCTGAGCAGTAGTTAGATAACCCTGCTCATTGACTGAATCTTTACTGACTTGGTAGAAGTGGAGAACATGTCAGTCAAAGCCAGTTGTTTCTTGTGTGTTTTAATTCAAGTTCTCGTCACCCTTGTTTTTGTCTCTTAGTTTCGTCAACAGTACCTGGACACACGCTGTACAGGTACGCCAAGTTCCAGTACGAGTGTGGTAACTACTCCGGGCCTGCTGAGTACCTGTACTTCTTCCGCGTCTTGGTAAGAATAATCACATTTGAATAGAAACAGTAATAAATATATAAACAAATACTGTGGGATCTGTCTGTGTTGTTCACATACTGCTCTTTGCTCAGGTTCCCTCAACAGACAGGAACGCCCTGAGCTCTCTGTGGGGGAAACTGGCCTCTGAGATCCTGGTGCAGAACTGGGGAGCAGCCATGTTGGACCTCACTGGGCTCAGGGGACCATTGATAACAATGTGAGAAATGGATCTAAATAATTAAAACTGTTAATTATTTACCGGTGTCTGGATAAGATGACACAAACTGTGAAGTGTGAATCGGGGGGGAAATCATTACACTCCACTCACGTAACATACCAGCTGCTGTAAGAGAACAAGGACGATCATTATGGGCTGTTAAAGACTCGAGGGCAAAATAACTCACTGAGCCAAGGTGGTGAGACCAGAGGTAGATATCAAATAGTGCGTGAGTGAGCTCAGCAAGCGCACACACACACACACACACACACACACACACACACACACACACACACACACACACACACACACACACACACACACACACACACACACACACACACACACACCTGCTTGCAGAGAATTTCATGCCTGTTGCAGTAACAAGCGCACCTAATGCCGGTGCTATGCCGAGCTCACGCTGCAGGACGATACTGTCAGCAGCCCGGAGGTGCGTTGGGATTTCAGAGCTGAGTTTGGACCGAGATGTCGAATTTGTGTCTGTGAAGAGAGACATCACGGTTCTGGCCATATTACAGGTTTTCCATGTACAGGGTCATACAATGAACACTGTGAGTCGTCTACTTGGTCACCACAAGCTAATGACCTGCAGTCTCTGGTTGATTGTGGAGCAGGAAATCACCTGACAGTGACAGTGAGGTGGATTCAATTAAAGCGTTAAAGTTACATTGTGAATCCACTTACTGACCATTTCTCTGTAGTTCAAATAAAGACTGGTGCATCATTTTCGAACCTCTTCTCTTTGCATCCTCTCTTCTTTTTGTTTCCCAGTCGGTGAGCTCTCCGTTCCAGTCTCTCCAGCAGAGGACCTGGCTCATCCACTGGTCCCTCTTCGTCTTCTTCAACCATCCCAAAGGCAGAGACAATATCATCGAGCTCTTCCTCTACCAGCCTCAGTGAGTCGACATTTTAACAATACAGCAAAGTAATATTTTGATCTTAATTTCAGGTATTTAACAAAATGAATGAATGAATTTATTTCTCAGCACAGCTCCTGTGTGAAGAACCTTTAGAATTCTTTTGTTTTTAGAGTAAAAACACAGACTTCCAAGTCCGTTGTGATGGCAACTAACGATGGCACCTATTTAATTCCCCAGGTACCTGAATGCCATCCAGACAATGTGCCCACACATCCTGCGATACCTTACAACTGCAAGTCATCACCAACAAAGACGTACGAAAGTCATTCAACAGGTAAGATCAACAAGCGTTAGAGTTCTTATCTCATGTGCCTCAAGGATTCAGTCGACCTCTGAATGATGGTTCCTGTCTCCCCCCCGCAGGAGTCGTACACGTACAAGGACCCGATCACAGAGTTCGCTGAGTGTCTCTACGTGAACTTCGACTTTGACAGCGCCCAGAAGAAGCTCAGGGAGTGTGAGTCGGTGCGTTTCCTCCCCTTCAGTGTTACCGCTTGACAGTGTGCGTTCGTCACGGTGCGCGGGGCCTGAATCACCCCCCCCATACAAGTGAGCAGTCTCCGGGGACTGAAGGGGTAATATGAGGCTTCCCTTAGCCGTGGTGCTCTGATCTCCTGAGGCCCAGACGTTTGACTCTGCAGCCATTCAGCCTCAGCAAATCCACGTCTGGCCCGATTTGCTGCCTCTTGCTTTTGTTCCAGTTTGATTTTCAAAGCAGAAGAGCTGTCAGATTGTGAAGCTCCGGTGCCTCCTCTCTGGAAACCCTCGACTGCAGTTTTGTTTTGTTGCTCGGGGACCACTTTGCACATCCATCAATTGGCTTTTACTCCTCCTGTATAAATTGTGCAGTGCGGCGGCGCAGCCCTCGGCGACAGAGTCTGAGAAACAGCGACGGGAAGAACGGAGAAGGTTCATCGAGTCCTTCTGTTGTCATGGAATCTGATGGAGTTTTATTGTGAAGGGAATTAAAGTGTACACACGATTCCTCCGGAGATCAACAACTTGTTTTAATTTCTGTCCCAACGCTCTGACATGAAGTTTTGTTTCAGCTCTCACTTGTTAAAGAGTAATATCAGTGATGGATTGTCTCGATCTCACGTTGTGAAAAATAATGACCGATGGAGTATTTCTGGATTACTGTGGCACATTAGTCTGTGTTTACCGCGGCAAAGCGGCGGGTAATTGGATATCTCACACAATAACGGCTCCTTTTATAAAACAATGGGGCCCGCGTCGCATTTCAGATTCCCAGACACTAATGTATTCATGCATTTAAGCTCCTCTGCAGATTTAAGGTGGCCAAACATCCCATTTGATGTTCCTGTGATCACTGCTGTGTAAAGAACCACAGGTGGAGACTTCACAGGATAATCTGCTGCAAAACACTCACATGTGCTGGTTTCTTCAAAGTTCACTTTGAGAGTGTGGCTCCGTATTTTCTTTGGTGTGAGCTTAGCGGCCGTGTTGTTAACGTATTATTTGACAGTTCATATTAACGCATGTATTACTTAGAAAACCTCGGTGCGTCTTTAATCATTTTTGTTTCCAAAGCACACTCCAAAAACTATATTTGTCATAAAGCTTCATATTTATGCTAATCAGGTAATGATGGGTTTTTATTTCCTCCACAGAGAAGCTTTATGTTTTCATCTTTTGTTTTTTAGTGTGTCTGTTAGTCGGGTGGTGGAAGGATGAGGTCTGAGCCAGGGAAGAACCCACGGAATCTGGGTGTGGATCCGGATCTGGATCCCGGGGGCAGATCCACGACGTTTTTTTTTTACCATTTTAATTAAAGATTTCTGAGAGAATAATTAATGGATCTTGATGAAAACATCAGGAATGAGTGTTTATGAGTGTTTAAGCAACTTGGTGCAGATCCAAATACAATGTAGTGAAGTTAAATGTGGTTTCTTAAGGGGGACTGTTTTTGCGTAATCCTGCCGGCCAACAAACGGACTTGGGTGAAACCATAACTTCCTTGACGTGGGGGGGAACTCTCCGTTGTGAGGTTGTGTATTTCTGTCCAGGACATTTCAGTGTTTGCTGGATGAAGCAGCAGCTGAAATTCTGCCTGATTTGGTGAATGAAACCAACCGAAGCCACGGGGAACAGATGCCAGCGCGTCGCATGCGGTCGGCGTGCGGTGCTATTATGTCCTCAAGGAAACTTATAACAGACTTATCGTTCCAGGAAATCGTGGCTATGGTTAGAAATTATGGCGGCTGCCTGAGTGATGGCAGAATTACAGAGTGTTTGTTTACTGGAAAATGTGCTTCACGCTGGCAGAGGAACTGGACTCAACTGGACTCACACTAACTGTGGGAACCTTTGACCTTTTCTTTAGTCTCTCTACACGTTCTATATGTGAATGCTTTAATATATGTGTGTGTGTGTGTGTGTGTGTGTGTGTGTGTGTGTGTGTGTGTGTGTGTGTGTAAATGAATGATCTTTTCCCTTCAGGTTCTCGTGAATGACTTCTTTCTGGTCGCCTGCCTTGAGGACTCCATTGAAAACGCCCGTCTCTTCATCTTTGAGACCTTCTGTCGGAATCATCAGTGCATCAGCGTCAGGTAGAGGGAAGAGACTCACGTGTCAGAACCGCTGTGTGCCCGGGCCTTGTTATTTGTGAATGCACCGATGAGAGAAAAGGAATGAAAAGAGGTTTTTAACGTCCGCACCCAGATGATTGATGTGGGTAATGATTTCCCTTCTCCGTGCTTTTATTCGTGTCCTCTTAGTGCTTTTCAAAGGCAGTCGTCAACTTTTTTTTTAAAGATTCCCTCAAAGAAAATGTAGTGAGCTGAAACGCCGCTCTCCTCCCTTCCTCTCAGCACGCTGGCAGACAAGCTCAACATGAGGCCCGAGGAGGCGGAGCGGTGGATCGTCAACCTCATCCGAAAACGCCCGACTCGATGCCAGAGATCGACTCCAAGCTGGTGGGGCGCTGCGTTCACTGATCCACCTTAAGTCAGACGAGCGTCAAGTCACTGATCCCCAACGTAATCTCACTAGACGACTGATTTGTGTAATGTAGCTTTGTCAGGTTATTTATTTTTGTTCTTGTTAGACTCAGAAAAGCGTATAAGACCTGTCGGGATTAATCGGGCAGTAAAGTACTTTAACGTCATTCTTTCAGATGAATAATTTTATAGCAGCGTGTGGAAGTGAACTGAACACTTCTCACCGGTATCTACTGTTGAGGGAAAGAGGATATTCATACTCAAATGTATGATGGTTTGTTTTTGAGTTGACAGCTCAAGGTTTCATTGTAAACACGTCCATCAGCTGTCTGATATCGACCAAGGCTGGATTTATTTGAATTTCAGCCATTTTCGAGCATCAGTACAGACTGTTCTTACTTATACTGGATCCACAGGCTTTATTTCCCATGTTTGAAACGTTCCTGTTACTCGCCCGTCTTGTTCACCGCTGTCTTTCTGCCTCTGATAGATCTACGTGAAATACAACACTTAGATGAGGCTACATCCAGTCTTATACTCTTTAGTTTTAAAATGACTAAAATGATTTCTGAAGAAAGCTCCAGAAAAGCTCATCACAGGACCATTTACATGCACTGGGCAGGTACGTGCTCTCTGCAGCTGGTTGCTTGGTTACAACTAATTTAACGAACGAGGACAATGCAGAAAAGTACGACGAGGGATTTCTCCTCTTGGATTGAGGATGAGGAAGAACTTGAAACATTCTGCCTTCACTGCTGTGGAGTCATGACAAGGAGACGAGTGCATGTGGTCATCGTTTCCAAACTTGTCAGTTTCCGCCCGTCCCGACTAAAACTCCGACCCACAGAACTAAAACAGGGTCCAGCAGCGTTTCTCCACTTTTCTGTCTTAGTGGCTTGACAGCAGGCGTAACCGTAGCAACAGCGATGTGTTTTAAAAGTAAGCGTTGCCATGTGGACGTCTAGATTAAACTCCTCATCTTCCCCCGCAGCTGATTGCAGTTTTTCACCTCTCAATTTCAATTCATTCAATTTATTTTTGGTGATTTTAATTTGCTGCGCTGAAGAAATTGAAGTTAGTCTTTGTTTTTGCCAGTTTTCAGTTGGAGGACATTTAATAATGAAACACGTTTTCTGTTCATCTTCTTTATGAAGTAGTTTGAACTTTTCTTCTCACACTTCTTCTAATGTTTGTTCCTCAGACACAAACTGGGCAGCTCAAGACTCCGGCCTCTGCTGAACTGGAAATCGGCGTCAGGAGGATGCAGATGCTTTTAGTATGTTATCAAGGCTTTTTTATTACATTCAAGAGTTTATTCGATTATTTATTATAGTTATTATGAATTATCCACTTATTATTATTATTTAACTGATGCAATAAAAGCACTGGAGAGAAAAGGCAGCTAGGCTTCGTTATTAACTTATTATCATTCATGATGCTTCATTCACATTTGGAGATGTTTACATTATTTTCCTCTTCAGAATCTGTTGGGAATCCATAAATGTTTTTGAGACTCAGAGAAACTGATTCGACTCGTCTTCCTTTGACCACTAGATGGCGTGGTTGGCTCATTTGTATTTTTCTTTCCGCTGCAGAGAGCTTTTCACAATCTGACTTATTTCAGAAGTTTGTTTTATTCGTCATGAAAGGAAGAACAGACCAGACATTGAGCACGAGTTTTGGGGGGGGGGGGGGGGGGGGGGGACCGCCCCGCACTTAGAGTCTCCAGAAAAACCCACAGAGGAAAACATGTGAACTACAGGATTCAGAAAGTCAGTGTCTGAATTTGATATTAGGATGATTTTCTTTCATCGAGATCCATGAATTGATCCCTGGATAAACCAGTGAAAATGTTGAAAAACTCCCCATCTCACAATTTTAAGTGGATATACACTTCTGGACCCACACTAAAAGTGGATGGGTTCACTTCCCTGACCCAAACCACATCCTCCCACCGAGTGTCATCCAAATCCCTGCTGTTGTTATTGTGTAATTCAGCTGACAACGCACAGGGGAGAATACATAAGCTCTTTTGTTCAGGTAAAAGGGAAGAAGAAGAAGAAGAAGCAGATATTAAACTGATTCATACATGAAATGAAAAACACTTTTGAAGTTGACCTGATAGTCGAAAAGAAAACACTTCTGCTGGTTTGTGCTGCTGATAAAAACCTCACAAGACCCACATCAGTCACACTCGGATCCTTTTCAAGCTCCTGTCTTTTTTTGTTCTCACTGCAGCCCTGTTCGTTGGAAAACTTGTTTTGCCGCTTGTGCAGTTAATGTTCAACCACACTTTATTTCTGCAAAGTCAATGACGGCTGCAGCGACGGCTGCATTTCTGCAAATATTTAACTTGCGCTGTGAAAGCAGCGAGCAGGATGTACATCTCTAAACGGGCTGGGTAAATAGTTCTCCTCAATTAGAGCTCAGTGGATTCTCAGGATGGTCGTCTGAGTGTAGCTCTGATCTGAAGGTGTAGTTGGGGGGGGGGTCATTATGTCATTATGTCATTATAGTGACATAATGACATAATGACAGTGGAGGAATGACAGACGTGAACACACCTTTGGAATGTGTCTATGTGTTCATGTGTTGAGAGACGTCTGAACTTTTTACACAAAATTACAGCCGGCAGGTGTCTGAGTGAAGACTGGGGGGGGGGGGGGAAGTGCCCCAGGTGCATTTCTGAGTTGCCCTTAAAGGTCACAGCTCCTCCATCCTGGTGCTCAGCCGGGGAGTGGCTGCTGGACCAGCCGCTGTAACTCTGAGCCACTCCTCCAGACTGTTTCCTTACACACACACACACACACATGCTTACACACACACACACACACACACACGCACACTTTTCCAGTAAAGTACAACATACACACATGCTTACACACACTCAGAGCTGACGTGGTCTGAGCAGCGCTGCGTCTGGAACAGCTGGTATCCATCTGTGGTTGCTCTTGCTCTGGCTGCTGCCTCTTCCTGCTGCTGTAGGCACCGTGGCTTCTCCCCCCCCCCCCCCCTCTGACAGGACGCAAACCGACCCACTGCGACCCGTTCATGTGCTGCAGTCCCACTGTGGACATCAGACTGAGTACACACAGCGAGGCTCGAGCAGCGTGCTGAGCAGCCTTCAGCATGGACCTCCTGACAGCCTGGGCCGCCACCGACCCGGCTGTGGCCCGGCTCCTCTGGGTGCTGGCTCTGGTGCTGGCCACCCTCCTGGTCTGGCTCCTCTTCTTCTGCTGCTACAGCTGGAACCAGAGCTCCTCGTCCTCCCTGGAGAAGTACCTGGCAGGTAGGTGCCACCCACCCTGTCGCACCCCCCCTCCCCTCCTCTGCCCTGTGGAGGCCTGTGATAAACAGCTAATCTGATCCACTGTGGAGCTCTGACTCAAAGTCAGGCTCTGTTTTTAGCAGCAGGAGCACATTTGTTTTTTTCCAGCCCCGGTTGTTAAAATTGTTGGTTTCCTTTCCAAGACTCGACTGCAGGATCCACATTTTCCACAAACCGCCGACTCGTGTTGGCCCTGCCTCCGCTCTGTGGTCGGAGCAGTCCCGGTTTCAATGGGCCGTTGCCCATGTGAGAGGGAAACAATGGTTCTTTCATACTCCCGAGTACAATAAAACTGTTTTATTTGTTCAACAGGCTGCTGCCAGCCAACGTGCTACTTTTTTCCATCAAACTGTAAAAATTTGATTTTCTTTACACTTTCATGCTGAACCAGAGTCTGAGCTGAATGATGCACGTCAGCTGTCAGCTGATGAGGGGACGTCACGACTCACACTGCAGCGTCATGGTCGCCTGCTCGTCACAACATGTGCAGACAGGGACACATGACTCTCGTGCACATGTGTACAGCAGTTTTAACACTTTGACAGATGTTGTGCAGGACAACAGGGATTGGTGACAACTTGACAACTAGGATTTTTTTCTAAATCAGGTTTAATGTTAACTCTATAACTTTGATTCAAAGCTGCACATCCTCAAGTATATTTTGGGGGAAATTGTTTCTTGTTCAAGCACAATGTGTTGTTCCAAAAAAAGCTTATAAATTAAAATTTTCAACAAGTTGTCGTATCTATTGTTAGTGAGTATTTCTTTTAAACACGGGACAGGGGCACTTCAGGGGCCAATCAGATTTCAGCACATCGTCTCGTGATCTTTGTTAATTGGGTCGTTTCACAGTTTTCCTCCTTGTTGATTAAAATGTGTTTGTTTCCACAGTGATGACGAGACGCTCCAAATCCAAAGCTCCGACTCAGGTGAGACAACTAGTTTCCTCAATCTAAACAAACTAAAGTATAAAAAAAATCTTAAACTCCAGTTGGACCATGTTGAAGTCTTCACAGTTCTTCTATCTGCTTTCAATATCCCACTGGCAGCTGTCAGGGCGGCTTGCAATGCCCACTGCTGCCTTTAGAGGTCCTCCTTCACTTGCAATTACCTAAATGATGCAGAGTGAAGAAGAGGGAGCTGGACCAGGACTCTGCCTGGGTGTGTGAGAGAGTTGGAGCTTTTCACTCTGTCACTGATCATATGAATCAATCATTGTTTAATTGAACCTTGAGGGACTTAAAGTTGTCGTCTTTGGTCCTTTGGGATTTAAAGGAGATAAGAGGCACAAACAACTTGTTGTAGATCAACAATCATGAGAAAAGACAAGTTTCTAACAAACATGGAGGCTGTTCGGTGTCTCTATGGAAACGAAAACAAAGTTTGACACTTTAAATTAAACCCTGAGCCTGGAACCTCAGACTCAGACCTCCTGCACATCATGGTCAACCACTCTGATGTGTCGTGTGATCTCACGCCGCAACGCAACAGCCGTTAACACATTTCACTGAAAACCACCAATCTCAGCCTCGTGCTGGCACCAGCGCTGAAGTCGCTGTGACTGTCAGAGCGACTTTTCAGCTCTTGACAATCCAGCACGAGATATCACAGCCTGGGCCGAGGAGGAGAATCCCCCCCCCCCCCCCCCCCCCCCCCAGCGTGACTTAAACATTTTGTAACTCGATGCTGCTGCACAAGTGACTCATCCTGCAGCATATCCTGTTTTTACAGTCGATTTTGTTCCTCAGTCATGTGAGGAAACGATCCATTCAATGTTTCCAGACTCTTTTGAACACAAGAGGAACTCAGTTGAGTGAAGCTGCAGAAAACCGCACCGGTGCATCTGCAGTTTGCATAACATGCAAATCAAACGCTGCATGAGAGTGCAACAGTCCCTCTCCTGCCTCAGCCCCAGCTTGTCTACATCATTCCTATATAATCTATGTAACACAAGCGCTCAGCAGCTGCAGCTTCATCATGTGGCAATTCCACGACTAAGTATAGGCCTTCAGCGAGTGGGCTTGTGTTTTCCCGGGAGCTCAGCGACTGTACTGGGCCCGGCTCTGTGTGTTTTGGCACAGTCGGTATGAGTGTTGTCGCTCAGAGGAGGAGCACTGTGCAGTCATTGTCAGAGATAAGTTGGAGGGGCTCCCTGAAATGAGGGCCGCTCTTTGTCCGGTTGGCACCGACACGCCAACGAGGTCCAGGTCCTTCTGCGGCGGCACAAAGAGACATGTGAGCGCCTCCGTCTGCAGAACAGAGCGACACACACGAGAGCAGAAGTTATCAGGCTGTTTGGAAACGATCATGTACAAACACTGAAGTGGAAGAACATAGAGTAGATCTGCGGGTGATAAAAAGCTGCACTGTGAGTCTGCACCTCCGTCCTGTGAGCGAGCAGGTGCGTGAAGGATCAAGGGAACGTTCCAACGCCTCCAGAAAACAATGAGAGGCCGTGAGAACGAGCCCGTGAACATTCCCAGCGTGATGTGCGTCAGCTGGGGGGTCAGAGGTCAAGCCCGAGCATCTCTGCCCTTCGCTGTTCGTGCAAAATGTGAATGATTTCATCAGGATTGCATGAGATTCCCAGCTCAATGAAAGAGGCATGTGTGGTTTTTGACAATGAAAATGTCACACAGCTCCTCAGCCAGTTTTAATCTATACAACGGGCTGAGCAGTGAAAGAATCTTGTGCTTCACATATCAGAACCTGCTGTTTTATCATATTTTACATGTGTGACTGGAGAGTGAACTTTTCCTGTAAGCAAACTTTAAAAATGGAACCTTCAGGTTGAGGTAAATAAAGATGTTAAAGACGCAGCTTTTCATTTCAGAGGAAGAAAAAGCCCAAAGAGAAGCGCCAGCTTCTGTCCCCTTAAAGGAGGAAGAGGAGGAAAGGAGGAGGTGGAGGTGGTGAAGGAGTCTGTGGTCGTTGGACATGAGCCGCCTCGTCGGCGGTGAGGAAACGGAAGAGACGACCTCTCAAGGCCGGGATGGAAACTGTGCCTGAGGCGAGACCAGCGCAGAAGGTGAGGAACGTTTTCTCCACTGAGGGTCTTTAAACGCATCACTTCCTGGTATTTAAAAACCAAGGTCTGCACGGCCGTTTGGTTTAATAAGTTAAAGTTTGGCCTCTTTAAAAGATTTAAATGATTGTTTCCAACAAGGCACCAAAGTGATGCTCTCTGTTTATTTGGGAAACAGCAGATTTTATAGCATTTGAGCTTTTTGTTCTTTCACCGAGTCGTTAAAGTTGCATTAAGTGGGACAATAGTGACTTGCACTGGTTCACTGTGGTATGAGTGATGCCTGTGGAAATACAAAACATTACACCTGAGGATTGTGGGTAGTGTAGTACTTCTCCTTGGCATTGGGAATAAACACGTTTGTCTCAAAATGCAGTTGATGTAATTCAGACTCGTGGATTTCACACCTCGTATCTTGTGGTGAGTCTGAACCTTGGATGGTGACAATATATTTTTCAAAACCTCCGTTCAGAACATGATTGGGTTTTTACACCGTCGAGCTCCATTCAGCTCAAGTGACCTGAAGTTAAAGAGCGGAGTGCGGGGGGCGGATGTATTGTGCATATAAAAATGATTCAGGTTTATTACCAGTGTAAGTAAACATGTCTGAACTGACCTGGAGTCACCTTCACCTTCCTCCTCTTCCTCGCCGCTCCGCTCCTCTCTCTCGTGAAGCACTTGAGCGATGAGATTGAACCTTCAGGACAATGTGAACAGAGCTGGCACGAATCCTTTATGAACACAAGAGTGGCCTCAGTGTTGGACTGAGCCCTGATTCATTCCCCGAGCGGGAGACTAATCAGGTCGCACAGGCCACACAAACAGTCGATCTATCATTCATGCTGCTCGGATTATGTAACCGCTCAGCAGGACACTTTTTAATTTGACACCATACAACTCGGCTTCCGCTCGGAGGGAACGCGAATCCTGAAAAACACAAATCAGAACCGATCCGTCACAAGTGGAGAAGAGAATAAATCGATCGGATTTCCTGATTAACAGCTGATTGTTGTTTTGATGACAGCAGAGGTCAGGCGGGGGTCAGGTACCAGAGAACAGGACCGAAGTTAAACTTTCACACTGTCAACACTTGTCATTTAATGTTCTCTATGTTTAAGAATTGATTGATTGTTCTTTGGTACATGGATCTGGTCAGAAGTCAATTAAACAGGAACCACATTGGAAACTATTCAGTTGCTTTAGTGTTTTTAGGCACATTATGACAGTTTGGTTCATTTTTAGGACAAGATGCTTCACACAAAGTTCAGTTGTCTTCACTTTTATCTGTAAATGTATTATGTTAACGTGGAGTTAAAGGTTTGTAGATGTTGGCAATTTTTCAAAACCATCCAGTATAATGATTAAGGATCATTTTAAACCTGTGATCCTGAATCCCTGACTTCAGGAACACGTAGGTGTTAGAATGTAAGATCCTTTTTGTCCAAAAATATAAAAGTATTTTGATTTCCTTCGTCCCGACATGACCCCCCCGAGGTGATGGTGACAGATTAGTCACAGCATCTGTTACAGCAGGTTAACTTATAGGCATCGTATGATACATGATACATAGGAATGTTTTGGGAACTGAAGCTCAAATCAATATCCTCCGGGATAATTAAGGTCTGTTAGACTCTGGCGCCGTATTTTGGGGCTGAAAGGTTTGGGAACCTCGGATCTAAAGGACGATAAATCTAATAATAAGTAAATAGACAAACATCTTGTCAAATAAAAGTATTCAAACTAAAAGTTCTCATATTGTGACTGACTTGCCTGCTGCATATTCAGTTGAATAGAAGAATAATGCAGACTCTGTCATATTAATAAAGAATCTGCACATGATGCTACTGAACGCATGTTTTCATATTAACTAATGGCTCTGATTGGATCAGGGGACAAGTTCCCCTCTGGCTGTTGGTGACTTTTACAGATATTAAAACTATGTGAACATGGGAGTAGAAAGTTTATATATTTACTGATATATGTGGAGTCAAAGTGAAAATACCCCCAAAATAAACCAGAATACAAGTAAATTTACTACAAGTAAAGTGAATGCACATGAAAAAATACTTAATAATTGCAGTAACTAAGTAAATATGCTTCGTTACATCCCACCACTGGATATTACCCCTCACGCACTGAATCATAAAAAGTGCAGTGTGCGTTTTCACATGCATGCGCGCCGCGAACACGCATATCGCTGTCATCTCCATCCCGGTGCGTGTCGCTGGGGCAGAGGGAGCGCGCACATCCTGCAGCCCGGATCAGTCCAGTCCAGGTCGGACCGGATCAACACAAGCGGGACACCGCAGGACGCAGGCGCGGCTGCTGCGGACGAAGAGGAGGCGGAAGAGGAGGAAGAGGATGAAGAGGAGGAGGATGCTGTCTCTCCCAAGTTTGATCTGAACCCGGAGAATCTGTGCGCGGTGCCGCTGCAGGAAACGGACATTTGTTTTTCCTCGAACCAGAACTGCACCGAATCCCGGATCCTGCCGTCGTGAGTACTGAGGATTTCTAATGCACGTTTCTGCCGCATCGCTGACGCTGTTCGTCACATGATGTGTGTCCTTAAAAAAAAAACCCCGCTGCAGACTGGAGGTGATGTGCAGAGGTGAGGGCATCGAACCTGTGAAGGTGCAGGTGTGGGTTGACCGCAGCTGAGGTCGAACACTGACTCGGCTGATGCAGAGCAGAGGGAGTTCCCTGCAGCTGTTTGTCTGTCAGCTCATGAACTGCACCTCCAGTGATGAGGGAGTGCATCAGTTTGGAGGAGGAGGAGGAGGAGGAGGAGAGTGTCAGGGTCTTTTCATACCAACACCAACACACACAACAACACACACACACGCACACACACCACACACGCACACACTTAACTTTCTCCCAGTTCCAGGTCCAGTGCCTTTCAACAGCATTCTCTCTGAAGCCCCTCGGCGTTGCCCGGTAACAAGCAGCTCGCCCTGATGCTCTCAGCCTGCCGGGATAAAGGCCACACACACACAACCGCTGCCTCTGCATGAGTAATAGGTCACACACACACAAGTACACAAGTCAGTGATGCAATAATGATGACACACTTTATTTAGATAGCACCTTTCAAAACAGTTACAAGGGGCTTTGTAAATTCAAAATGGCAGATTTGAAGGGGGAACAATGGGAAAGAGTTAAAAAGCAATAGAGCACAAATACTTGTAAGATCAGTACCTTTTTGAAATTGAGTATTTAAAAGAGGATGGTGTGGATCTCCTTACTCCTGTGGAAGGGCCGACCTTCACTGGGGACACACGTGTTGTCAAAAGACCTGAAATGTACTGAGGTGCAAGTCCAGAACTTAAAAGTCCAAATAAAAATCTAGAATGACTGGGAGCCATTGAGCTAAACTCTTCTCCCTCTGAGTCGATTTGGACGAGCTGTAATGTGTTGTCGGGGGTTTCACCTCCTTCCTGTAATCGAGTTGTGTCACTGAGCCGATCAGTGCAGTGATGATTCCGTCAGAGAGACGACGATGAGCTCACACGTTGCAGCTTTCAAAGGAGCCTCGGGCCGAACGTCTGTCCCTCTGCCGGGTGCCGGCCTATTTTAGAAGCTCTACATTTTCTACATGACTCCTCTTGTTGCACGTGGGCTCAAACCTTTCAAACAGCCCCGGCCCGACGTTTTTACTGAAGCATTTATATTTATACTGCGTCTTTTCACGCTCACGCACCCTGGAGGACAAACATGGGCGTTCGCTGACCCGTCAAATCGTGGCCAAATGCCCACGACTCCATCTGGATCAGTCAATAGTCTGATGTGTGGCTGCTCTACTTTAGAGGTAAACGCTGTTATGAGTTTGACATTCGGAGGTTTAGCTGAACTGAAACGGGCCAATCACAAAACTTCCACAACGCTGCAGTCAAAAATTAGTTTCACCTTCACCTTTTTAAGATTGTATTTATTTGAACTGTTGCATCCGCAGCAGTGACGTCAACCAACCTGAAGCTTCTGGGCTGAGATCTCAAACAAGTGGTGACCGGGCCTCTGAGTGGCTGCAGCTGATCTCTGGAACACAACCTATATAACAACCTAATATTATATAATATTGATTGCTTTCGTTTTTTTCTATTTATTCTCTATGTTTTTGAATATATTTTTGATTCTTTCATTTTCATTTGTATGCCTCTTCAGCATTTAGGTCAGACGCAGTAGATGAGCTGTGGATCAGGCCCCTTGGATTCTTATAAAGGTTTAATTATTAAAGAAATACAAACGGGTGGACAGCGCTGCAGTCACAGCAACAAAGAGACAAGCAGCTCAATCATAACCTGAACGTGAACTGCAGCTGATGCTCTGTTAGACTCCTCCTGGGACTTTGGGCCTGTCGGCTGCCGTCCAATCAGAGGGGAGGTGGCGGTGCAGCCAGCGCCCCTGTGGAGGAGAGCGCTCTGCGAGCTGGATGGTGACTCAGCAGAACAGGAGGCAGGAGCGTGGTGACGTTGTACCGATACATGCAGCAGCTCCTGCTCCTCCTCCTGCTCCTCCTGCTCCTCCTCCTCCTCCTGCTCCTCCTCCTGCTCCTCCTGCTGCTGCTCCTGCTCCTCCTCCTGCTCCTCCTGCTCCTCCTGCTCCTGCTCCTCCTCCTCCTCCTCCTGCCTCCTCCTCCTCCTCCTCCTCCTGCTCCTCCTCCTCCTCCTCTCCTCCTCCTCCTCCTCCTCCTCCTCCTCCTCCTCCTGCTCCTCCTCCTCCTGCTCCTCCTCCTCCTCCGCTCCTCCTCCTGCTCCTCCTCCTGCTCCTCCTGCTCCTCCTCCTGCTCCTCCTCTTGCTCCTCCTGCTCCTCCCTGCCTCCTCCTCCTCCTGCTCCTCCTCCTGCTCCTCCTGCTCCTCCTCTTGCTCCTCCTGCTCCTCCTCCTGCTCCTCCTCCTCCTCCTCTTGCTCCTCCTCCTCCTCCTGCTCCTCCTCTTGCTCCTCCTGCTCCTCCTGCTCCTCCTCCTGCTCCTCCTGCTCCTCCTCACGCTCCTCCCTCCTGCTCCTCCTCTCCTGACTCCTCCTGTCTCCTCTTGCTCCTCCTGCTCCTGGCTCTCTCCTGCTCCTCTGCTGCCCCGCCCCTGATCCTCTCCTGCTGCTGGCTGCCTCCACCCGACTGCGCTCTCCTCTGCTCCTCCGCTCCCCCCTCCTCCCTGCTCCTCTCTCCTCTCCTCTCCTCCTCCTCTCCTCCTCCTCCTCCTCTCCTCCTCCTCCTCCTCCCTCCTCCTCTGCTTCCTCCTCCCTGCTCCTCTTGCCCTCCTCTCTCCTCTCCTCCTGCTCCTCCTCCTCCTCCTCTCCTCCTCCTCCTCCTGCTCCTCTCCTCCTCCTCCTCTTGCTCCTCCTCCTCTCTCCTCCTGCCCTCCTCCTCTCTCCTCCTCTCCTCCTCCTCCTCCTGCTCCTCCTTCCTCCTCCTCCTCCTGCTCCTCCTGCTCTTCCTCCTCCTCCTCCTCCTCCTCCTCCTCCTGCTCCTCCTCCTGCTCCTCCTGTTCTCTGGACGAGTCAGGTTCTCTCCACGCAGCCGTCACAGCACTGAGTCTGGCAGAAAGTAACTAAGTACATTTACTCACTGTAATCTGCTTCAGAGGAAAGTCTCCTCTGTGTCCCCTCTGCTAACATGGAGGAGGACGGGGTTTCGACCTATACTCTATCACTTGTGGTTAAAGTTCCAATGGTTGTAGAGCAATCTGTCAGTTTTGAGACCCAGAACTTTATAATTTGGAATGTTTTGGAATAAAGAAATGACTTAATGATGAAGTTGTGTTTCATGTTTACCTTTGAGATGCTGTGAGTTCATGTCGATGCTTCTCTTCTCCTCGTGTCCTCCAGACGATGGAGGAGGTGAAGCCCAACAAGAGGCCGATGGTCAGGGCTGCGTCGGAGGACAGCTCCAGCGACCTGAGCTCCATCAGCTGGTCTCCGTCCCGCGGGGACACGCTGCCCTGGAACCTGCCCAAGCACCATCGCATGAAGAGGTCCAAGTCGGCGTCCGGGGAAGTGCTGGACCCGGCGGAGAGGGCCGTCATCCGCATCGCAGGCAAGTTCCCACAATCCACTGCTGCTGCTCACAGAGCTTTTCAGGAGGAAGCTCCTGTCGAATCACTTTGGTTCGGGGACGTCTTTGTAAAATCCTGGTAATTGTGATGGTTTGGTCTGTGGCTGCTGCTGGTCGGAGAGTCCACGTGATGGTTTCCATGTGCTCAGCAGAACCATGTGTTTCCCTGTTGTTTTGGCTTCGAGGATTTTGTTACACACGAGTTTCCTCTGTGCACTTTGTCAGTGTGATATTTACTCAAACCGAATGGGATCATACTTTTATAATCCTAACTGTTGAGCTCATGCTCTGCCGCCCTCAGGACTATTATCTGCTGCTTGGCAAAACATTTACCTGGGTTTGATCATTGTCAGAAACAAATCAACAAAATATAAAACTTCAAGTCCTTTTTAATATAAGTGTTGGTAACAATCTGTTCAGACGAGCATCAGGTGGATTCAGATCTTAATTCATTCTTCAGTCTGCGATACCATCTCTCATTATCCTCGGAGCCGGGTGGGAATCGAACTTGCGAGCTGCGTCTTTTAAAGAAACATCCACCTGAGACCATCTCTTAGTTCTGCAGCCGCTCCACCTCCGTTCACTGAGGCAGGGCTCGGATGATGCCAACCCGCTGACTCATCACTTCCTGTGGTGTCGGGTTCACCTCGTCTCTTCGGAACCGCAGACAGACACACTGACCTCACCCCCCCCCCTCGCTGGTTGTCTCCATTGATCTGATGGGGTGGGGTACTGCAGTGGTGCCTGTAATGTTATTGTCTCCACAGGCAGCAGCAGCACTGTCTGACCCTCCAGGAGATATCTGGACTCAGTGTCTGATTTATTTATTCGAAAATGTCTCTGACGTGATGATTCCTCAGTGTCACCGTGGAGCTGCCTGATGCCAGCGACTGATCGAATATATGAGTTGAAGGCGAGCGTCACTGGACCGCTGCCATGACGCCGCCCGGCCTGATTCATGATCCTTGTGAGACACGTTCAAGGTTCGAGCTCAGATGGAGACAAGACCGTTTGTTATCAAGCTGCTGGCAGATTGAGACGTCACTGAAGGTCCAGTGTGTAAGATTTAGGTGAAAGGATCTATTGAGGCAGAAATTGAGGGGTCCTCTCCACGGAGGCAGCCATGTTTTTTTTACAGTAGCCCAAACTGGACAAACTAAACACCTTTTGAGTTTCTATGACAACTGAAGGTTTCTACAGGTTCTCCTCCATGTTTGGAAGAGAACGGTGAGGTGAGGGGTGTTCAGCTGCAACATGACACTTCACCACTAGGTGTCACTAACTTCTACACACTGAACCTTTAAGCAGTTTTTCTGAAAATTGGAAAATCTGGACATTTCCCTGCGTTGTGTTTCACATATGAAGAAGCAGCAGGAGAACGTAACTGCAACTCCCTTATTTTTCACCATATTTTAGATATGTTACCCTTAAAATTCAGTTCTCTGTTCAAGAGATATTCTTTAAATGTTAATGTACGTTTTTCAGGAAGGTGGCGTTGAATTTTCCGCTGTATTGCTTTTCTTACTTTGAGCTGCTTTCAAGGAACATTTTAAAAAGCTGGAGAATATCACAGAATCTGCCCCTGACTGATCAATTATTCATCGCTGCTTTCAGATTATTGAACAGTGGATCAATTATTGATTTCTACATTCTACAGTCTTCACTGTGGCTGCAGTTTTAATACTGACAAGGATTTTACAGCTGTTTCCAAATGATGAATATTGTTTCCACAGTAAACAGATGATACGTGTCCAGCTGCAGAAACACACAGTTTATGTTAGTGATGACACTCATGGACAGAGGAGTTTGTGTAGTAATCACTGCTGGACACTAGAGGACAGTGTCCAGATTAAGGTGCAGTGGAGCGTGGCCAGAGTCCACTTTTACATTTGGGGCTTTTAATTATTGCACTGTAAACACTCTTATTTTACTTTTATATTACTTAAAAATAATACATTTTTTCATTCTTTAACAAGTCAAAGCCTTAGCCTTGTCATTTCATGCATTTGATAAAGTTGGAAGAGGCTAAAGAGTATTTATGCTTGTCTGTTACCACAGTGACAGTGATCACTGACACAGTGATCACTGACACAGTGATTGTACTCTGTGATTAATGTGATACATAACTTTGTCCCTGCACTGTTGAATATATTAGTATTCAGGAAACCAACCTGTAAGGAAGTAACCAGGCAAGCTCACAAATCAGTGACGGCACATTAACAGTGAGTAAATAGTGACATGAAGTGAGGGAGGAGGGGAGAGGGGGGGGGGGGGGGGGGGGGGGGGTTGGCACCACAGCCACAGACCCTTGAGCCAAAGTCAGAGAAACAAAAGTGAGGCTGTAACTCTGAGAGACACCATCTGGTGGTCGGCGCTGAGAAAGCAGACGGACAGAGACTCTCTCTCCTCTGTGTTCATCAACGTGTCCGTCACTGTCACTGCTGTTTTCTCCATTTACAACAAATAAACCATCAATGTGACGGTTTCTGGAGCCTGACGATATTTACTTTTTGATAAATAATCATTTCAGGGCCCAAATGAAATCAATATCTTATTCTGCTGAATCACCAAAGTGAATAAGATGTGATAACAACGATGGTGGGGGTGTGAGTGTGTATAGACATGTTTGTGTGTAGAAGTGTAAATATCACATGGACGTTTCCACCTGGAGGTGAAGGTGGAGGACTGGACCTTTTTAAGAGGACTGGGTTATGGACTGTAGATTTTTAATTCCTCTCTGGTGCATAAGCAACAGACATTCATGTATATAAAATGTAGAAAGATGTGAAAATGCTGGAAATGTTGATATACTCGTAAATACTCCATTTTTTCCCAAAGATAAATAACATTATATAACTGACAACAGTCGATGTGGTCGTGACCTAAATACACTTGTGACATGTGCTTGGATTTTCAAACAGAGGCCTCAGTGTTCAGGGTTAATTTGGTGTTATGAAATCTTTTTATTGAATCATTTCAGTCTCTCACAATCTTGTAGATTGATGGAGTTTTAAAGAAACAGCTGAAGCTGCTGGGATCTGATCACTTCCAGGTTGTAACTCACTGCTTGAGAAACACTGCTCTTCATTGTGCGGCCTGAAGTTTAAACTCTGTGCTTAATTATTCCAAGTGACTCAGTGTTGAAATATTTTTTTTTCACATTCTTGATGTTGAGGATTTATTATTGCAAATTTAGCAAGTTGCAGCTTTGGGGCTCGTGAGATATTCTCCTGATTGCTGAGTCAACACAAACTCCCTGTGGTATGAGAAAATGATAACACACACAAATGTGCTCAGGCTGTGACCTTTCCTGGCTTCGAGCTGTGAGCGTTTGGTGCTGTTCTGTCAGGCCCGAATTCATCGTATTAAAATATATGATCTGCTCTGAAGAACCTCTATAGATACTGTATACTGCACAGTGCACTTACTTCACAGCTGCATGAACTAATGTGCACTAGGTACAACTCAGCTCTGTGAATCTGCTCTGGAGAGAAACGTTCATTTTATTTCCCAGAGATAAAGTTTATTCTTGCCATCCTGACTCACTTTGGCCACTTATTAAATCGTGAGGGTCTCTGACTCGGTGTAGGTCTGTCGGGGGGGGCTGTGGCTCAGGAGGTAAAGCGTGTCGTCCACATACAGTACCTGAGCATCGGTGGTTTGATCCCGGATGCTCTCAATGCTCAAGAAGACAAAGTGTCGGAGTCCAGGTAAAGAAATGCAGCGTAGGATGTTTTAATGGTGTTGAAGGCGTAGAAGGAGATTCAACACATGCTCTTAGCATCTGGTGGCTCGTTAAAACATCAGGGAACCACAAACAAAACATTAGAGATTTGAATCTGCAGATTGACGAGCAGCAGAGTGACAAGTTTCATTCTGCATGTTCCTGTAAATGTCTGGAATCTGATTTATTTTGAGTTTCCCTTCCCTAAATTTGAGCAGGCAGGGAAAGTTGATGGATTGCAATTAACTTTAGTACGTCTTGACAACTATTTATACATATACCAATGTATATGCAGCAGTTTTTAAGTCCGAAAAACAACAACTTAAGAACTTTTTTTTGTTATTTTTGTGACATTAAAAACTGCCGAAATCAAAGTTTGTCTTAATATTTCCTGAAAAGTGTTTTTCCTGTGTTGATTTCGTTTATAAAACGTCACTTTGATAATGGATTTGGAGTTTGTCCGTTCTCTGTGTGACCCGGCTCTTATCCACTGGACGGAGGGGGTGTGGTCCTCTGGCCTTAGAACCTAAAAACCTGTCGTCATTCTGTTTTGGGAACATAACTTGTGTTGAGGAAGAGGAGGGAGCTGTGAATATCACAGGACCCACTCGGTGTCTTGCCCCAGTTTCTCCAGCAGCAGGAACTCAAATGACCCCACACAGCTCTGTCATATATATGTGTGTGTGTGTGTGTGTGTGTGTGTGTGTGTGTGTGTGTGTGTGTGTGTGTGTGTGTGTGTGTGTGTGTGTGTGTGTGTGTGTGTGTGTGTGTGTGTGTGTGTGTGTGTGATCTCTGCCTCCACTGGAATCTATCTTTGTGGTGTATGTTGGCCTCTGTGCCTTTAAGAGGAGGGTCTGATATGTGTGTGTGTGTCTGTGTTTGTGTGTGTGGGTATTTCTCAAGCAGAGTAGGGGAGTGGTGGTGGTCGGAATCAAACCCCCGGCTTTAGAGGGAATACGTGGGTGAGGGCGAAGGTGGGGACAGACGGATATAGGTGGACAGACAGCCAGCAGGGTTTTATCAGACAGTCAGTCAGTCGGAGAGAGGGGGGGAGCACAGTGCCGCTGGAAAGTTAGAAAGAAAGTTTGCAGAGAGAGAGAGAGAGAGAGAGGAAGGTGATAACCCAGACCCTGACTCAGAAGCAGCCATGTCCATGTTTGACCCCGGTCAGCGGCCTCCAGAGGAGCAGGACTATGTGCAGGCCTATGAGAGCGTCAGAGAGAAGTATAAAGGTAACGCCCCCTCTGCTGTGTGTGACTGAAGCTAGGTGTGTGTGAACGGGAGGTGGGCGTGTCGTCGACCTGCCTGTGGCTTCACGCACATGTGCTCTGGGAGATGTCGGAGCAGGAAGTGAAGGTGTGAGAAGAGAAGACTCGGTGGTGAGGTCCGAGGTGGTCGGACATCACAAGATTCACCCTGAGGTCTTTGTTATTATTAGAGTCTGAGCGATACAGATTTTTCGGGGCCGATATTGGAGAGTTTATGATGCTGATGTATTCTGATTCCACGAATGTCTGTATGTGTCTCTCATATTTCGAGAACCGTTCATCTCTTCCACTTCATGCTTGGCATGTGTGTATTGTAAAAGGGCCAAAAGAAGTGCAGTGTTGAATTTGGCGCGACAATATGTATGTGAGGTGGTTCTGTTTGGGAGGCAACCTGGGCTCCTCTCTCTGGAGGTTTAACCGGGCACACCCCAACAGGGAGGAGCCTGCTGTAGACCCAGAACTCGCTGGCCAGGGAACGCCTTGGGATCCCCTAGAGAGCTGGAAAGCCAGGGAGAGAGTCTCTACTCTACTTCTGTGACCTGAGCCCTGATAAGCAGCAGACAATGGATGGATCAACAGGTGCCCAGCAGCGCTCTGTGGCAGCAGCTGGGACTCAACAGCCTCAGTGACATTGACGATCATTGACAACTTCACTGAACTTCGAATAAACGTGTGAACAGCTGTTTGTGCAGCAGCGGTGGCTTCAGGGGTTTTGCAGATCTTTTCTATATCGTTTATTCTATATAATATAAAGTTTCTTATCGGCAAACAAACGCTGACACCTGCACGTCTGTGTCAGGCTTTTTATCGTCCAACTGATGAATCGGTCGGGGTCCAGTTGTTGTTGTGGTTGGAGCTGTTGGAAGCAACATGGTGTCATGTGGTTCTCATGGTGAGAGAGTGTAAAGGAAAGAGATCTGTCAGAGATGCAGGAGGATTTTCTAAAGGTTGATGACTAACGACCTTTTTGTCAATAAACCAGAAGAGGAGGTTTGTTTCCTCCTCAGTTTTCCACCTGAAAGACTTTTCTTCTTACGAGGGATTTGCTGGACATCGTGGACACAGGTCCGACAGACGAGCTGCCAGCCAACAATGTGGCACATGAGAAGAACATGCACCTGAACGTGTCTGCACCAACACTAACATGAAAACACTGCTGGGTTGAATCAGGCTGCACAAAGATGTTCCTGCTCATCTGCTCACTTTACGAGTCTATTGCATGGGCAGCGAGAAGCACCGGGTTGAAAATAACAAATCAGAAATGCATAATTTCCATTTTCAGTGAGGACGACTGGGCTGAGTCTTGGTCTCAGTGTGATGGGAACAGCCAGTCCCCCCAGTTGAGTCACTTTCTTCCCATGCGGCTGCCCACTGTGCCTGTCACCGTGCAGGGCGGCGTTCCCACTGCGTCCCTCTGGCACCGGCCCGATGCTCCACGCCCACGTCCACGTCTGCCAAGTTCTCACTTCCTGTTTCTCTTTGTTTTAATTGGTTTCTGACGAGAAGCTGTTTGTTTTAGACGCTTGTGCCTCCGGAGCAAAGTCTGGACATAATGAGATTAAAGTTTGTTTTTTCATCTGCTGTTTCTCATGATGGGAAACTGATGGATGAATATATTAATCCTACAGACTTGAGGATCATAACGGAAGAAGGAATTTAGTTCGACTACAACATGAATTTGAATTTCTCATTTAATGAGGAATGGGATAATTTATAGTGTAAATATATTTCATAATTGAAATAATGATGGCCTCCGTCTGCAGTGATTGATTCTCTTAGCCACTTGACCAATATAATATAATATAATTAATATATAATTGGCAGCTACTCCACTAACTGTAACCCATATAGAATCAATCAAAGGAACTATTCCTGTGACGAGCAGTTGAGGAGGTTATAGCAGCCGTGTGTGAATGATGTGGTGCATGTGTTAAGATCAGAGTTGAACACACGTCTATTAGTGTGAAACACGCAGCTCCACTTAAAATACTCACTGCAGAGTTTGTCTCTGGAGTCTTCAAGTTATTCTGGATGCAGGACTTCTGACATTTAGCTTGTTTATGATGCCGCTTGTGTTTGATTTCTCTCCGTGGGAACAACTCCTGAGGTTCTTCTGTTATTCTTATTATAGATGTTTGACTGCAGCGTTTCAGGGTGGAGACTCCCACAGATACAGTCACTCAGATACTCACTAACAACTCATCTGACCTCGTCTCAGGAACTAAGTGAACTTAACCTCAGGTGATCTCAACCTCAAACATGAATTCCTTTAAGAGTTTCGCTGTGAGAAAGATAAATGTCATCAGAAGATCAAAGAAGATCGCCAGTGGGAACTAAAACTGAGAGGAAGCTTGTAGAAGAACAGAAATGGAACAGCGCAGGTGGAAAAGAAGGAATTCTTCCATGATTCAACCGGGGGATTCCCAGCTTTGCCAAAGTTGTCCTGCGAACACATTCAAAGTGGACTCAAATAGAAACTAGGGCGTCACTCAGTTCCCTCTTGAAACCACATTAAACTTCACCAGATCCTGATTTTTATTTAAATCTGCACCAAACTTCACACACTCATAAATATCAGTTCCCTGAACATGAGAGTGTTGAAATACATCCTCAAAATCTCACAATGTTAAAGAAAAAATCCTGGATCCCGATCTGCGCCAAATTGAATGAGTTCTCCCCTGATCCACATCCTTCCACTAAGTTCCGTGTTCATCCATCCGCCAGTTTTACAAACGGATACACAACAAAAAAACCTGATAACCTCCTCGGTGCAGATAATAAAGAATCTTGGCTCTCGGGTGAATTTCTTTCAGGTTCCACGAGACAACGAGCGTCTTTGTTTGAGCTGATCTCATCTGTTTGCTCTTTAAAGTGGGCGTCTGTGATAACAGGTAGATTTGAGATGGATTCACTGTCCCACTCCCTTTTTTAAAAAACTCCCTTAAACAAGCAAACACATCAGGAATCCTATCAGCACTTGAACTCTGCTGTGTGTGTGTGTGTGTGTGTGTGTGTGTGTGTGTGTGTGTGTGTGTGTGTGTGTGTGTGTGTGTGTGTGAGTGGCTTATTACACATGTTGTGTTACATCTATTTACACACTCACTTCATGGGGACTTGTTTTTCCAATGACGATGAAAAGCAAATCTTATTATATATATATAATTTTAAGGGTTTATGGGTTAAGTTTTGGAAAGTTGCCGTTCTGGTGGAGTGGTTTGAGTAAATATCGTTCCTCTGAAATCATGGAATCATGACTGTGCGTGTGTGTGTGTGTGTGTGTGGTGTGTGTGTGTGTGTGCGTGTGCGTGTGTGTGTGCGTGCGCGTGCATGTGTGAATACCCACAGGCTTCACTTCTAAAAGAGAAGCGATAAGTTTGTCATGCGAATCGCTGCAGAGGCGGAGCGTCCACACACAAGCCCCCTCCACACGTCACTTCCAGTGCTTCTGCATCAGATCAGTTTCATGCAACTTGACCTCAAATTCAAAAATAGTAATAGTCCTGAAGGTATGCACGCACCTTGTGCACACAGAAAGTCCCCCCCCCCCCCCCCCACACACAGATGAGGAATTATTCTATTAAACGTCAGTCTACTAGTTGTGAAAAGGGAAAAACAGGATTCCTCTTTGCTGTTTAATGGAAAAGGAAGCGTGAAGTTTTCTTTTTGAGCGTCTGCAGATGCTTTGGCTTCACTTTTGGGGAACAGTTCTGTCGGCCATCTTTAAATACAGTCATGGTTGGGTCCATACATAATTAATTAACACAAGCTTGTGCATGTGCTCGTGAAGTCGGCTCATATTTCTAATTCTGAATGTGCAGTTGTCTCGCTGTGAGCTGTCAATCAGCCGGTAAACTGATTAGTAAAGCTGCAGAACAAATGAATCTGTTAAACACAGAATGTGTGATTTGAAGTTGCAGTTTTCTCTTTTATTCATTGATTGTCGAGTCGCTCTGAGCTGCAGTTGGATGGTAAACTGTGTGTGTGTGTGTTTTGTGTGTGTGTTATTGTGTGTGTGCGTGTGTGGCTCCAGAGGAAAGTTTCAGTCATGGAATATAATGAATAAATGGACTGAGACATGAACAGAGTGTTGTTATAGAGAGAAAACTTGTTCCCTGAAGGTGTCTCGTGTTTTCTGAATGAAGACAACATCGTTTGTAATCATGAGGGTTTTCTTAGTTCACTTAAAATGACTCAAATCCACACAGGCCTTAAGGTGGTGGAGGTCAGTTACAGTCTATTTGAGGGTCTCTCGGTTTTAGTGAGGTTCTCTTGGTGCGTCTGAGGTTCTCTCGGTGTGTCTGAGGTTCTCTCGGTGTGTGTGAGGTTCTCTCGGTGTGTGTGAGGTTCTCTCGGTGCGTCTGAGGTTCTCTCGGTGTGTGTGAGGTTCTCTCGGTGTGTGTGAGGTTCTCTCGGTGTGTGTGAGGTTCTCTCGGTGTGTGTGAGGTTCTCTCGGTGTGTGTGAGGTTCTCTCGGTGCGTCTGAGGTTCTCTCGGTGTGTGTGAGGTTCTCTCGGTGTGTTTGAGGTTCTCTTGGTGTGTGTGAGGTTCTCTCGGTGTGTTTGAGGTTCTCTCGGTGTGTGTGAGGTTCTCTCGGTGTGTGTGAGGTTCTCTCTGTGCGTCTGAGGTTCTCTCGGTGCGTCTGAGGTTCTCTCGGTGCGTCTGAGGTTCTCTCGGTGCGTCTGAGGTTCTCTCGGTGCGTCTGAGGTTCTCTCGGTGCGTGTGAGGTTCTCTCGGTGCGTGTGAGGTTCTCTCGGTGCGTGTGAGGTTCTCTCGGTGTGTCAGAGGTTCTCTCGGTGCGTGTGAGGTTCTCTGGGTGTGTCTGAGGTTCTCTCGGTGTGTGTGAGGTTCTCTCGGTGTGTGTGAGGTTCTCTCGGTGTGATCACCTCCACTGACAGACGACATGCTCATTTATTATCTCCACATATGTTCGCACCTTCCCTCTGTCCCACAGTTCACTGCCAACAGGACTGTGTACTGATCATGATCCAACCCTCTCACCTGTCTGCTACTTCACACGGGTCTGTCAGACGACCTCTGTTTGTTCACATGTGCAGCTGAAACATACGTGTGTGTGTGTGTGTGTGTGTGTGTGTGGGTGTGTGAGTGTGTGTGTAAAAATAAAAATGTTTTTCCCTTAACTTGATATGAAAGAAAAATAAAGCAGCAATTGTGCACATTAGAGAAGTTGTGTCAGTAATTTAAAGTTGTTGAATTACTTAAACATTAAATCTGTTTGATCACATGACTCGTCTCCTCCTGATGAAACCCTCTGGTTTGGCTCAGACCTCCAGCTCCAGGTCCGCTGGTCACACGAGTCCACATTCCTTCACCGAGTCCACATTCCTTCACCGAGTCCAAATCCCCTTTGATGATAAACGATGTAGTCGGTGTCGTTAACTGTGTCTCAGGCGTCTTGTGAGAAAGAGTTTCGACTCTACAGAGAACTTCTGAATTAATTAAAATGTACCGGTGACTCTGCTGCAGTCTGAACTGGACGGAGAGGACCCAGTGGAGATGCTGTAACTGAGATGGGATTCGAGTTCGAGCAGAGGATTAGTGTCGAGAGCAGCTGACGTTAATGATGTCACCACACCGGAAAGTATTCACTCTACTGAGGGAATTCAATCTCAAACTGGATCTGAAGAGTTACCATTCATTAGTCATTGTTTCAGACGTGTAAGTTATTTGACATCTGATAAAATCAATAAATAGATTGCTAACAAATTTAATAATAATAATAATATCATTCCCTCCTTGTCCTGATGTTCTTGTTCCTCCAGCGGAAATAGTTTTAAATATAGTTAAAAATATATTTTTTTATTATATTAATCAACGTGAGGTGATTTGACATCCTGGTGGGAGTGTTTACTTTCCCACAGTGTCACACAGTTCACAGCGTGTCCAGCAGGATATTGACTGATTGCAGTGACACTGTGAACCATGTGTTTGTGATGAGTCTGTGAGGATGATGTCACCTGCGGAGATTTCAGTCTCCGGGATTCAGTCCAATACAAACTGTCCCTTTATCCCACTTGACTTCGTCGACCTATCAACGAGCTGCGGACGGAAAGAAGTTTACAAGTTCTATATGTCCGTGTCTGTGTATTTAATTATGGTCTTTCGACAAATCGCCACCTCCAGTCCGTGTTGGAGCCCCCGGGCCCGACCTGAGACCCCGGCCTGTCTCTGGTGCCGGCGTGTGGGACAACAGCGCTAACCCCCGGGTCCTGGCACGCTGCAGTGAGCCACGCTAAGTGCCAGGAATGTCAGCGGTGAGCCGGTTGGCACAGTCTGGTTTTCAGGAGGGTTTCGAGAAGTGACGTTTTCCACGTACCATTTGGTATTCATGATCAGGACTGTAAATATTAATTTCGGGGGGGGGGGTCGGTTTTCTGATGTTTTTCCAACAGGATGGTTTGGTAACAGGTTATTTTTATCTCCGAACAGCTGAGGTTTGTTGTTTATGTGCAGATGAGCTCGAACAACTGCACATGGAGTTTGATATCACTTCAATTAATATAGACAGCCGGGGATGGCCCTCGCCGCTATCACCCTCCTCCAGGGGCGGTGTGTGATGCCTGAGATCCCCCCCCCCCCCCCTCCCAATTACCCTCCCAGAGGGGGGTGGAGCGGGGGGTGTATCAGGTCCTCCACCTCCGATTAAGAGGGACATGACACTTTGGCTGCGTCTCAGATCGAGTGTTGACACTGTAGCTCCGAGCAGCTGCGGTGAAACAGAAACATCAGCTCGGGGGGCGGGGGGGGGGGGGGGGGGGGGGGGAGTCCGGTGGCTCACGATGCCACGTGATGACACTCAGCAGGAAAACCTGATTTTCTACATTACTCAAACGCTTGTGGCTTTGGGAGGAACGTGTGTATTTTTGGAGTCAGTTCCTGTGTAAAAACATCGGGACGTTAAATTGAGTTGAGCAGTTTTCCTGGTTGTGTAACAGTGAGACGGAACATGAATCATTTGTGTAACTCGTATATTCCTCACTCGTGTATCAGGGGCGAGCCGGGAATTCTTCAGGTGTTATGTAAGAGTTGGTGTAGACTGAGGTTCATGTGTCTGCTCTTCTACCAGGAAATTAGAAACACTGAAAGGTTGGTTTGTGCATTTTAAACTAATTGAAGATGCATTTATAATAGAACTGTCCATGTGCCGTTGGTATGTCTCCTTAGGGACCGTGATATCTTTCTTAAGGTGACGTTTCAGGTGTTGCCGGCCAGCTGGTGTGTAATGTGTTGATCTCCTGTCATCACCACAGGATTCATTTCCTCTCGGTTCTGCTGAGTGCTGAGGCGGCTGGATCTCTACGAGCCAAGTTTAATGAACGGACTTTCGTAAAGTGATAACCTGAGAGGGGGAGGGGCCAATTTGTTACGTTTATAACGCAGTTGTATACGTTTGTGAAGTTAGGGTTTGCAGCACTGGAATAAAAAATGGACGTAGCCTCCAGGTCTGGAAAGTGAAGCCAAGCCAGAGGGGCCTGTAGCCTTTATTCTTTTGCGTGACCAGCAGAGGGCGACTATTTCTCACTTGATTTGTTGTAGCTTTGACAAGAGGCCTGATGGGAGGGGAGGGGGGGGGGGGTTATCGGTTGTAGCCTTCTGGCTATTCCAGGATCACCAACCCCAGCTTTAATGAGCCTGCGGTATAATGTGATGTTATTGATCCACTGCCACGGCTCGAACACACAGATTCATCACTAGTGACACTTGTCCGATTGTCCAATGGGAGAAAGTCTCGTTATGCAACCTGCGATATGAGAATTACATGCGTTGCCCACGTTTGTTTATTGCTAAAGCAGCGTTCACTTACGTTTACTGCCCACAAATGAAATGCTCTGAACCCACAGTCTCTATGTTTGGACCATTATTGGATTTCGATCTGAGGAGAAAGGATTTGATCAGCGTCTGAGAGGAAACACGAGAAATATTAGATTAAGACGAAAAGAAAGCCATTAGGGAGAAACTGGACGTTATCCTGAATGGCTGCGTTACATGAAGACGCTTCTCAGCCTATAAAAAGAATGTATTTGACTAATTTAATAGACTTTGATCCAATGTTACATTTAGTTTTAAGTCTTCGCCCATCGCCCATTACTCTACCTCCATGTTTATCTCCTCACTGCTGCTGTGGCTGAAACTGGATCTGATTTTCCCTCCTACAAGAATCCATTGATTACATATTGATTGGCAGAGAAGGGTCGTTACAGCTGCCCTGAATCACTTCCTGCCTTCAGCACACGGCCGTGACACACCCACGATTCCACTCCTTGTGTTCTCCGCTTCTGTTTTCTCACCGTTGACCTGATTATTCCGCGGCTCAGCCACAGGAACAAGCCGGAGGATCGGGGTGTGAGCGAGTGCAAGGTCAGAGGTGTTGAATTCAACATCTCTGTGTGAGGAGAGACAGGAGATTTCTGTAAAGAAGACCTGACGTTTTCCTTTTTGATTTTACATGATCGGCTCATCCCTGAATGATTTCCTGATCGTATTCGACCGATCTCTTTAGCGTAATTCATTTCCTCGTGTTTTTCTGATTTGCGTCACAAAGGGAGCTTGTTTTGTCTCGGAACATTTCTAAATTCTGTTATCGTGATTGAGTGTCTGTGCTGGGTTTGAAGGCAATGTGAAATATTTCAGCCGTTGGTATCACGTTATAAAAAGCAGCTGTCAGAAATATGCTCTTTGGATCAGTGGAGCTTTTCAGACCTGCAGCACAGAGAACGTGCTTTAACCATTGGACACTTGATATTATACTTGTTTAAGTGTATTCTGACCTCAGTCGCGTCCTGTAGACATGTATACGTCTTACTCTATTGTAGATTTGAAGCTTTTGCATTAAACTATTTCACATTCGGGTGTTAAATTCCAGGTTGTCACATCCGACGTGAAGTTGACATGAGTCATAATCAGACAAGTAAAAGCCGATTAGCGAAACAATGGCTTCACTGACTCAGTGCCTTGTGAAGTGGATGATCTGTGCTGTGGAGATTCTGACACACGGTTCTTGTATTGTGCGTTTCAGTGAGTCGTGGATTTCCACCTGTAGCTGATCCAGCTTTTTCTCGTAATCTTTCCCAGACTCTTGTCACCTCGCGTCAGCTTCAACGAGCGGAGCAGAGAGAAGCTCTAACACATCTGTGGACATTTTCCCATCTTTGCAATTTGGTCATTTTAAATCTCGTGAAAATATCAATTTACAAAATCTCTGCTACTTTGCAGCGATGCATAAATCTGAGACGAGACGAGTGCACATTAATCATTTTGTCAGAGAACAACCGTGATTATTTTTATGTGTGAATTTAATGGCAATCGTTCTGGCTGGAAAAAAATCACAAGTTCAACAAACACAGGCCACGGTTGTTCTGCTCAAAGTGTTATCGATGGATTCACATCTCCCGTCACTCTGCTCGTACTTAGGAAAGATAGCTTAGTCTGTTCTGCTGACTTCAGCCACGACGAAGCAGAGAAGCATCCGACAGCCACTGGAGGCTCGGGAAACTGCTGAGTCAGAGTCAGTATAACCTTGACTGTAATCTAATATAAAACAGTCCCTGGCTCTAACAGTATAAATCCCTTTATGAGACTTCTTTTATTTACAATATTCACTTACAAGTAATTGGATCGGGCTCTTTTCTTAATATCTTATGTCCAGCGTCTCATCCTGTCTCTTATAAAATGATGTTTAAATATTCATCTAAGCTGCAGCGTATTTAAAGAGTGAAGCACAGTGTTTCTGAACAGGAGCAGAGTCACCGCTGGTTGTTCACAGCGGCGTCCATTGTCCCGTCTGAGGTTTAGGGAACAACAGCACGGTGGTTACGGTTAAAGAAAGACTGAGGTTCTGGGTAAATATAAATAAACATGTCGTGTCTTCACTGTGGACCGAACCTCGATCTGTCCCAACGCCAAACTTAATGTGAGGCTCCGAACATACAAACGTTTGATATCGCAGGTTTGGCTGCCTGCAGAGGTCGGTAAAAACATTATGGATGTTTTAAAGCGACACAGACTCGCGCGCTGCCGATTCACAGTCTGCCTGTGACAGACGGGTCCGTGTGTGTCTGTGTGTGTGTGCGTCATTCTCTTCATCGTTATCAACACATTTGCAAACTGTCAAATATGTAAATAAAAGGAAAACAATATTCAAATTACATTTTCTTTTGCCGTTTGGTGACACAGACGTTTTTTTCAGGTTTGTCTGCAGTTCCTCTGGATAGAAATGGGTGCAGTGGCAGTAATGGAACAGTTTAGGACATAATGCTGAGTCACTCTTGTCCTGATGGAGTTTTCTTTGACTCCCACCATCTGAGCATTTAAACCTTTATTTAGATAAAAACGTGTGTGACTTCACGCTCTCTGTGTCGGCTGCTTGAATCGGGTTACGTGCTCTGTTGTGATGTGAAGGTGGAGCGTGACTGTTACGGGTCCGGGGCGCCTCCCTGTGAATCACCACGAGGATGAGACGGGTCGACATCAGGGAGGGGTCCGAGGTGGAAGGGGGGGGAGGTGGGGGTTTCTTCCTTTTCCTTCCTCTGCTGACAGGATTTGTGTGCGAGTGGGCAGCGGAAAGGGAGAGAGGGAGAGAGAGGGAGAGAGAGGGAGAGAGAGGGAGAGAGGGAGAGAGAGAGAGAGAGGGAGTGAACAAAAACACTGAGCTGCCAACTCCTGTGGCAGAGCAGAGAGAGAGGGAGGGATAGAACGAGGCTGCTGGTAGAGAGAGAGAGAGAGAGACGTTTGCATCCTTCAGCGTTGTGGTGCTTTGCTGAACTGACCTTGCAGAGCTCTGACTCGACCGGAGCCTCGGGCAGGAGTGCAGACTGTGAGCATGGATCCTGGGAGGTCTATCCAGCATGAGATCAGCTCTCTCAAAGGTACTCCTCTCCTCTTTTCTCTGATTCTGCCTCCTCACGCTCTTGTCATCACCATCATCTGCTTTTCGGGACCGCCCTTGTTTTCCCACAATGCCTCTTCTGGCGAGCACTTCCTCATCGTATAGACGCAGGCAGGAAGAGAAAGTTCAGCTTCGAAGGCTTCGGGGCTCTTGAGGAACTGTAATCCTCCGTGCTCGCTCGCCCTCTGCATGTTTCTGTGGATAAGAGGGATGAAAAGCTTTTTGTTTCCCTTTGTGTCCGGAGGGGGACACGGGGTCAGTCCAGGGGTCGGGGGGTGAGGGTTGTGCTGAGACGCTCTGTTTTTATGAGGTGCAGTGGGAGGCTGCTGCTGCTGCTGCTGCTGCTGCTGCAGCATGCGGCAAGGTTGAATGCGTCTGCGCCAGGAGATGCAGAACGGCTGCTGCATCGCCGCGGTAACAGCGGTGATACAGCCAAGTGTCGCCCTGCCCATCAGTCAGGGATGGGATGGGACTGCTGCTGCAGAGAGCCTGAGTATCTGTGTGCGCCATGAAAACAGGTCTCTGTGCGGCTGCAGCGTGGTTTCATGTTTGCTTACATTAGTGTTTACATCAGAGAAGTTTGTCCCCTCCCCCCCCCCCCCCGTCTTCACTTAAAGGAATCTCGCCACTTTGCTTCAGCGTCACAGAAATGCAACAACTCTTTTCCTGCAGTTTTAATTCTCTATGCAAATCTCAGGGCTGTTTCGGTTCAGAGTATCAAAAACTGTTTGATTCATGTCTTATTTTTTAATCAGTTTTCACTGATTCATCCCTTTTTTTCTAAAAATGAATGACACAAGCTTCTCTTCTTTTAAACCAATCAAGTGATGGTGCAAGTTTGTCATGTTGGTGCTGTAACCAACCAACTAGCCTCCTACCTCGTTAAAGAAAGTGACAAATTCCCCTTGTTTATCCAGATCTGCTCCAAAGGTTAACGAGGTCGTCTTCAGACCAAACTCCATCCTTCATCCTAGTTTTTGCATAATCCTGCAAACAGACAGACAAATGGGAATAAATCCAGCTTCCTTGGCAGAGGGAAACTGCATTATTACTTTAATTGAAAGCTCCACTTGCAAATTCAAACATCCTTTAGGCTTTTCATGGACGCTTTAGCTAGACAAACTAAGTTGGGTGCATTTGCATTCCCTTAATTAGTCTGTATCCAGCAGGCCTCTTCCTTTATTCGACTCTGCCCCCTGCAGGTATCACAGTCTGCACGGTGGGGGTAGACTCATGTATTCAGGCCATGGAGAGTGAGCTGCTTTCACACTCATCGTCTCTTTATCAATGTTCTCCATCTGAGCTGCACTGAGAAAAGGATTAAAGCCTTAAATCTGCAGCGAGCGGCGCCAACAGGCCTCTGAAACTGACTCGGAGCCCTTTCTTTTAATAAGCTCCTCTGGTTTGTCTGGAGGATTCTGGCCGGGGACTAAACGTGGTAACGGGTCGGGGCAGCGTCTAAACGATCCTGGAGCGGGATCTGAAGGAGGCCTGCTCCACTCGGAGAGGCTGAGAATGTTTTCCTCCGGGCCGCGGAGACAAAAGCTCCCCCGCTTCGCCGAGCGCTCCCAATGGAGTTACTTAATACGTCGGACCCTGCTGCAGACTCAGTTCATTTGTAAGCCTGTCGTCACCTCGACACCACTGATCCCATTGTCCGAACTCGTCAGCTCTTTTCAGGCACTCGGTGCAGAATCAGCTCTGGAGCACGGGAGCCTCCTCCTGTATGTGCATGTGTGGACATGTGAAGCCTCCATTGATCTGTGACATGTCGCTGACTGACGTGAACTTCATGTTCCTGCTCAGGGACCTGACCCAGATAGACTGAGCTGCTTTCAGGCTTGTGCACTTTTCTGAAAAATGCTTTTAGGAAGAATTGGGAAAACCTCCAAGAAGCTGCATTTGGCTGCTGAACTTTTGGATCAGGAATATTTCACTGGCAGAGGATGATGAAACTCTGCTTCTCCCTTTAGCTTCCACCCGGAGCTTCTGTTTGCTCCGTTTGTTTGTTTACTTGTTTGTCAGCAGGATTATGCAAAAAATACTCAACTTATTTCTTCAAAACTCGGTGGAAGGATGGAACATGGGCCAAGAAAGAACCATTTGAACTTTGGTTTCTTTAACTTGGTGAGATCGGGCTTTTTCACTGATTTCTCAGAGAATACTTCTTGGATGTTGATGAAAGAAATCGTGGAAATTAATCAGACTAATGTGTTATCTAGTGCGATGGGTCTGAGCTCTGTTGTTTTCAAGGTGCCACAGTTGATGTGTCTCTTGCTGTAGTTGTGGATCTCAGATGGTGGATTGTTTTATTTTGGACCCGGATATGAATATTTCATCGTCACGTGCGAACATCACACTCAACAAGCAGATGGTAAATATGGCACTTTACTGCTGCCAGTCACGTTCTTCCTTTAGTTTCCTGTTTATCAGCCTTTTGCTTCGATTCGGTTCGACTGACACTTCTTCTGCTGCTGATGAACTCAAGTCTCCATCGTAAAGTTTTCAGCCTCAGCAGGAAGTTGAATAAACGTTACACAAACACGAGAACAACATGAAAACAAAGTCGAACCCCCCCCCCCGTTAACCTTCAGCCTTTGTGTAAATCTCGTTTTTTTCTGTTTAGCCCTCATCAGACTGTTTTCACCACAACACTGGCTGCTGTCTGAAGGTCGTGTGGGTGGGGGAGAAAACGTGTCGTGACCTTTTCAGCTGTGACATGCAGATCACAAGCAGCTGAGGTCAGGGGTCGGGGCGCTTGACACCTCGGAGGTTTTTCCGTTTTGCAGAGAGTCAAAGTAGCTTTCTGACTTTTGCCAGCTTCACCTCGTACTTTGAAGTATGTTTTACTTTTAATGTAAAGACACTGCAAAAAAATATTCACATTATAAGTGATGACAGTATCAGTTGGACACGTGTAAACCACGAATCTGTAATAAATGCCGATGCAGATACTGATATAGCAAATGAATGAATGTATTATATACTGTAGGTTTGTGAAATCTACATGTTTGTGGCCTCTATTTCTCTTCAGTTGTAAGTATCAGGTGTCGTCATTCATCTGGTGTGTGTGTCTGTCTGTGTGTGTGTGTGTCTGTCTGTGTGTGTGTGTGTGTGATGTTGCTGATGCACACATCCTGTGTCTATATTTCATGCTGGGAGATGAACGGCTCATGTGTCGCTCTCCCAGTCTCTGAATATATCCAGTAGCTCTCAGATGCTTCCGCTGCTATTTGAGCCGCAGGAATCGGTCGATGGCTGCGCTTCACATTCCTCACCTGGTTCTTCAGACTCCCTCCAGATGGGACCAGTCAAAGTGGGTTTCAACCCCACGCAGAGACAGACACGTCTCCCTGATACAGCTCGAGTCGTTATCTCTACATCAGCTCTGGATCACGTGGCTGCTTGTGTGTGTGCCGAGTGTCTCATCCGGACGAGCTCATTGTTTTGGCTGGAATTTGAATGTTTTGGTTCACTTGTGTTATCAGTGTTGTTTTCAGCCACAGCAGACGGCCTCGTGTCGTCACGTCCCGCAGCGTCACGCCACGTTAGCAAGTAGCATGTAGCAGCTCGAGAGCCACTTAGAAGGACCCGGGAGTCGGTTAAGACCAAAATCACAGCAGAGTGAGAGTGAATATTAGACGTGTGTGCAGCAGGTGGCAGGAAATACATCTTCAAATCGTTACTGTCCTGCTGAAACAAGGGAAGAGTCACATTTGAGAATATGAAACCATAACAAAAGATGATGAGCTGATAATCACCACAGCTCCTCCTGATTGATGTGTGATGAGGAGTTTTTAACGGGATGAATAATTCAGTCTGAGATCGTCTGATTGGCTTCGAGTGTGTGTTTGTCAGTACCGGTCGGTGTAATCCTGTCAGGGAGTCTGTCGCTCTGCTTGATGAGTCCGACCACGATCCTTCGCTGAGCGGCCTCCGGACTGATGTGATTACATAACGTCATTAACCTCAGGTTTCCTGTAATCCAGGAGGGCGAGCGCCTCCCTGATCTGACACATCCTCGGTAAACGTGGTCCTGCTGAGATGCGATCACACGTTTGTTTTGTCGGGAGGAATCAGGGGGGATCTTAAATCAGTTGGAGCTCTCCCTCGAGCGGCCAGTAGGTGGCACTGGTAGTGAAGCCACCGCGGTCTGATAGAAATGAGCAGAATTGAGTCTTAATGAGATCGACTGAGCAGAAAAGTTATTTCCACAGGTTTTTACCATTAAACTGGGCTTTTTTTTAAACTTTATTAAATTCTTAGAAAGGTCCTGTGGTCGACGAAAGAAATACAATTAGAGGCATTTTCTCAAACGACCCCTGTTCTGTTCAATCTATTAACAATCGCTGCTGTTCTTGTTTGTGTATTAACTTCGCTCCAGCTTTTTAAATGTTGTTCTTTCCATTGTTACTGCCAATTCAATTCTAAAGCCTCTTTGGAACAAACTACATCTTCACTAACTGTGTTCTTTCTCCTTTCTCTTGTGCTTTTGTGTTTTCCAGGTAAGTGGCTGTTGGTGACGTCAGTTCTGTTTGTGGGTTTGAGTTGATGAGGTCCAGCGGAGGCCGTCAGGTGCCACGGGAAAGGGTGAGCTCCTCCTGAGGGATCAGACCCCGATCGGACCTGGTTTTAACCTCCGTCCTGAGGTGGTCAGCCTGAGTTCAGCGTCCTGAGATCCGACCACACATTCAGAGGTGGTGGGGACTCAAACGTGTGACGGACCGCTGACCTGCTGCAGTTTCACAATTAGTCAAATTCTTTTTCTTTACGGCCACAATATCAACACTGAGCCACACACACACACACACACACACACACACACACACACACACACACACACACACACACACACACACACACACACACACACGCACCACACACACACATCCGATCACATGTGGTCACAGCATGTTAAGGTTAAAGCCGGGTCTGAGCAGAGCGGCCGTCGGCTCCTCTCTCTCTCTCTTTGTTTTGCTGCTGCGTCGTGTGGTTCCAGTGAATCCAGTGGTTTTCCTCAGACACCAGAGTTTGATGTTGGTCCCTGTTTGATCCCAATCCATTCTGGTGACACACACCACTACTTGTCCCCCCCCCCCCCCCCCCCGCTTTGTGTTTGACCTGAATTTAAAATGAATGCCGTCTTTTATCTGACACAATAATGATAATAAGTGGTGAGACTGAGCTGCTGTTGTCTGTGGCGTTAGCGGCTGTGGGATGTTTGTCGTCCTGACGCAGTCGTCGCTCTGAAGCGACGCCAAGTGAATCCAAATGGATGTGATGTGGAGCTCGAGGCTGCGTCTGGGCTTCTGCTTCTCCTCCGCTGGTTAACCCCTGGACGACGGGAACACATCAGGCTGTTATAAGAGTCGGGGCTGGAACTAAAGCTTATTTTTATTCAAGTCATCGGCCGTGTCTCCGTTCAGGGGAGGCATCCTTCCGAGGCTTTAATCAGCCAAAGAACTTCCTCATCCGTAGCTCGGTTGCTAGGCGACGGCTATAAGGGACGCAGTCTTTACACTGTTTTCTATATTTTTCCTATGTCACTAGTGGTTATATTCCAGCAGCAGAACTATACTCGGCTCATACTCTTATACTTTTTTGAATCCCTCCCACTGACATTTCGGCTTGTCAGTAATTGTAAGTTTTAAAGCCCTCGCTCGCCCCTTGTGCCGTTTCCAGAGCCTGAAGTTATACAAAGTTATAAAAGCTGCAGGGGCTGTTTGTTCGCCGGGCCTCGCCGCAAACAAAACAGCCAGCGAGACGCCGTGCATGAAAAAAGAAAGAAACTGCTGGGGACACTTCGTTGTGGCCCCTCGTGCATTCTTCTCTCATGGTGGTAAAAAGTGTGATCTGGAAGAGGCCGGACGAGATTCACGACCGGTCGTCAGAGGGTTTATTTTAAAGCTCTTTCACGCTGACAGCGTCGGGTTTACGAGGAGACTGATATATAGGACTCTGCTAACGGCCTCCGACGTACATCACTCCGACAAAGTGGCCCCCGGGGTCTTTCCTGAACCCGTCGCTGCTCCAGGGCTTTCATCCAGGACTTTGCCAAAGTGCCTCTAACTGTTGTTCTCTGGCAGTCAAACGACCTCACGGACAATGTTTCCATTCAGCTGGTAGATAGTGAGTGACCGTGAAGACAGTGATTTGAGTCTGACAGTTAGGGAACTTTAATGAGCCGTCACTGAGTCCCCAACAGAAAGGGAAACACAGGAGCTGGCTCACTGAAGCCCTGCGGCCTCCGCGGAGGAGAAGTCACTCCAGTGTAATTATGTGAGCTGCTGTCAGACGCTGGGGCCGATGGAGGCACAGACACGGACGTACATCTGGGTTTATACGAGAGGAGCGGGGGGGGGGGGGGTTCAGCTGTTTGAAAGGAGCAGGACCGTACGGCTCTGTTCCTTTTTCTGAAGGAGCCGAAGAAAAGAACGGTTCATTCATTCTCTTCTCTTTTCCCTCGGGGGGGGGGGGGGGGGGGGGGATAATGATATGATGGAGTAAAGATTTGGATCAGAGTCAAACTTTGACATCCCACTAATAATATCTCTGTGCCCGTGTGGATTGGATTTAACAGCACGATTTACTTTTTATTGCGAGACTTAATTGTATCTTTAGACATAATCTCTGTAATATCTGCATCATAACATTGTAGTTTACAGATAATTATAACAATTGAATTATTGTATAGTAAACTATCTAAAAGGTTTCAAAGGGCTTTACAAACAGATGGGAAAAAAATGTATTATTATTTATAAGAGAATGTTAAAAATGTCTGAACACAGATATGCGGAGCTGCAGGGCCTCGGGGTCCTGATGGCAAACAGCTGGACGCCTCTTAGCTATCAGCCAGTAAAGATTTGTTTTGTGTAAATAGTGCGTTGCAGTAGTCCAGGCTTAAATAGATCAGGCTCAGACCGAGCTGATTGGATTTGTGTTGTATTTCTCAGGTGAAAGTAAAGATTTTAATAAGGTTTTTGCCGTGAATCAAATGTGATACAGATTGTTTTTGGGTGTGGATTATTAAAAGGGCACCAAAACATTCATAGAAATTCCTCACACCACTCCCGCAGCATATTCCTTTATCTGCTGTCGACTGGAATGTTCAGTATGTTGTCAACAATCCTTCCTTCGCCAGGAAATCACGGAACCACGTTACCTCCAGTGAAGCTCGAGACGAGCGGGATGCAGAGGTGGTTTGTTTTCATACAGATGAGCAGCAGCAGATTCTCAAAATTCCGATTTCACGTTCGGATTTATCTTTAATATTATCTTTAATTGATGTTCTCACGCTCAGGAACGTGTTCAGGTTTTATAGACTGAAGATGAAAATGTTAAAACCCCGCCTGTGCTCTCTTCATCCTGTCAGTTCCACGTTGGTTCTTCACCATAAATATGAAATATGATTTAATCACCGTGATAAAAATAATTGTGGACGTTTTGGAGGTCGGTTGTGTTTGTGATGAGCCACAGAGTGACTCTCACTTCCTGGAAGCGTCGCTGTGTTTAGTGTGTTGCCAGGAGCGATGATATGGCCTCTGACCGCTGCCTCTTAATACTCATATTTCTATGGTGTGTCGTGTTACCATGGTTACAAGGCATTCCTGGCCGGCCCCGCCCTGCCGCTGGTTTCTGATGAGTCACACTCAAACAGTAACCATGGTTTTTTTTCTTCCTCTTCTGTTGCCAAGGAGCGGTTCCTCTTAGTCACACGATGCCCCCCCCCCCCCTGATCCGATTTGGCAAACCGGGAACTGCAAAGTGGCAAAGTGCAGTCAGACATCAGCCATTTTAGATCTGTGAACCTTTTTGGACAAAAATAGGATTTTCACCGAGCAGCATTTCAACTCTTTCCATAGTTCTGTTGACGCTGCAGCTGCTTCTTGTTCGAGGTTTTCTCATATAACAGCTTTTATATTTGGTTTTGCCGAATCATGGTGAGCAGCCTCGAGGGGGGGGGGGGGGGGGCATCCATTAGAGTGGTGTCGGCCATTTCAGCTGAGGACAGCTCATGTTCCTGGGATTTTATATTGAACATTTGTTGCCTGAGTGGTTTGTGCAACTGGAACTTTTATCCCTCTGTGCTGCTTTGCTCCATCGGGTCCAACGTTACTTTAAAGATTGAGTTTATGACGAATCTCCCTGAAGCCCAAAGTAAAAAACATCTCATTAGTGTTGCAGATTAAACTTAGAATGTCTGTCAGTCGAGTTCAGACTGCACCTCTGTCCTCGGCCCTGCGTGGCCAGGTTAAAGAAAGGGACAAGAAAATCATTTTTGCAGATCTATGCTGAAATAGAATGTCTTCTCTCCCGGCCGATGTCTCGTCCCTCCACCAAGTTTCATGGAATCCATTCAGGATTTCTTGCGTAAATTCTGCTGAAAAAGAAAATATGGCATTCAGTAAAATGCATCTGTCCATGCACACACTTTCCCCTCACATGCAAAGTGGCAGGTCCACGGACTGAAGAGTGAACGAGGAGTTCTCACCACAGAGCGAGAGCTGCAGTGAATCCTGGCTTCGGTTGTGTAATCAGTGTGAGAGTTTATCACCATGTGTGTGTTTGTTGTTGAAGCAATACTCCCTCCAGGATTTTCCCCCCACCGCCTTGTTTCCAAAAACGCAGAGTTGCGTTTAACAATTTGGAAGACGACCATTTAGCTTCAATTACTGTCCATAAAAGTAGGTCCTGGAATTCAGGGAACACTTCATCTGCCAGCAGAGTTGAATGGGTTTGTTTAACAGCAGCCACTCACCTTGAGTTGTCCACATTCTCTCGTCCTCTGCCGCCTCCACCGTGGAGACGAGCTTTCAGCGCCGCTCACAGAGGGACACACACACAAACTTACTTTAGGCTGAGGATGCAGGATGTGTCTCATGGGTCACAGGGGAGCTGCTCGGAATGATGAAGGGTGATTCGAGGCTACGGCCTCGGACTCTTTGTAGAAAGGTTTCTCTGCAGGTTCATGTTGTTTCATTCCTCGCAGTGTTTTGGTGATAGAACCTAACAATCGTCTGTTGCTGCGGCTGCTTCTGGTTTGATGAGGAGCCACAGGACAGGTAATGGAGAGCACATGGTGATAACGCCTCTGCAGCCAGGGAACCAGCGCAACACAGACATCAAGGTTTCAGATGATTATCTCAAAAATTCTCGTTGCAGGAGGAGTTCTGTTCTCCCACATGTGATTTTATCTGGAGTCATACATCAAGACGTTATTGCTACACAGGCAGGAGTTTAGCCATGTTTATGATTTGTGATTCCGTCTTCCAGATAATCTTCTCTTACCGCTGCAGTCGATCATTTCGATCCTGACAGGCCATGAAAATACCAGGGAACTGGCAGCACGATGTTCTGCTGGTATGATCGGCAGTGGAGCCTCGCCTGGTGCACAAATGGTTTGCCTGGGATTGTTCCCACGTTGCCGGGCCGCAGAAGGGGGGGGGGGCGATCCGTCAAGTTGTCAGTCACAGAAAGAGAGAAAGTTAAAGCACTTTCAAATACATCCTATTTATAGCCTGTTAAAACAAGATGGACGATGTGTCTCCACTTCTTACGACTACCCAGAAATTGAGCTAAATACCTCGTATACGAACGTATAAAACTTGAAGGAGGCGGTATTGATGACCTATATGTTAGCCAGCCAGCAGGTGGCGATCAAGACGTTTTGGCTTCACTTTTGGGGACCTAGCATGTCGTCCATCTTTTTATACACACTATGATCTTACTGTAGTCGTGCACAGGGCTATGATGCATTCGAAAGAACAAATGAAACTTTGAATTATTTACTTTAATCCCCTTTAACCCAGACACGCAGGAGTCGTTACCCAACCTCCGGCCTCCTCTGGGTGCTGCTCTCCTCCTCCTCCTCCTCCTCCTCCTCCTCCTCCTCCTCTCCTCCTCCTCCTCCTCCTCTCCTCCTATCTCTGATAAAATACTGCTCCCACCAGAGAAGGAATCTGCTTCACATTCATCCTGTTGACAAAGGGGGGCGACAAGTAAACAGGCCAGAGGTGATTTTAGTTTTTTAAATGTTACGTGGGATGAATTACTGCAGCCGAGTCTGATGGAAACAGACGAGCGACACCAGATGTTCCCCACATTTGAGAAACACGTGTGAGATTCATCCTGATGTTAAAGTTAAAGGGTGCAGCTGTCAGCGGGCGTATTGAAAGACAAATGGAGAACTATTCTCAACCGTCCCCTGCAAACAGTTTCCAGATCTCCTGTTGGTAGTTTCACCCGCTCTGACAGGCGCGCCCATCCCAGACTCCTTTAGCTTTCCAGTGTCGCTCGGTTGAGCAACAGAGACTCAAACACAGGCACAGTTGTCTTCTCTCAGAGGAAAGAAATGACTTGATGGCTTTTCCATCGATGGATTGCAGAGTTGGCTGGTTGGAGATTCGTGGACTCGTCAGTTCTCTCCCAGTCGCCAACCTTTTAGCTTCGGTCTTTTCAAACGAAAGACAACAGCACTCAGGCATCCCAGTCGTGACTTTGACCGTTTCTAACACCTTCAGTAGTTTAATATACAGATAATTATGTTACACGTTATGAACGCGTGGTCAGTTTAGCCGATCTGCTTCATCTCAGTCCAGCTCCAGAGATCCGGTCAATGTGCAGCCTCTGGAATCCATCAGGCCGTTTGCTGCTGGCTCTGTTTTCTGTAGTGAAATATGTTGTAATTTATTTTGCACCAAATTTCAGTCAAGCTAAACATATTAATATCGTCGTGAGGGCTTTGTTGAATTTAGCTTTTTTTTTACTGCATATTTTATATTTTTTGATCGATCCATACATAGACTTTTTCAGGGAATAAAAAATAGAAGATTATCTAAAATATTGCTGCCGACCCAACTTGAATCAATCGTTCCCTTTAGCATTGTGCTGCTCTTCCAGTGAAGAAACTATTGTTGCATATGTTTCTCATATTGTCGCCTCCCTGGATTTAGACAGTGTTTCCCTTAATGTGGAATCTCTAGTTAAATTTATCGACAACATTTGTAAATGTTCCAATCTTTTGAAATACCGTACACTGCAAATACAAGTAGATGTATTTATATTTGCATTTAAATGGCTGACGGAGGTAATTCTGCCATCTGCTGGGTAAAATATATGTTATTTAAATGCACATCCTGCTCGTGAGGATGCAGAACTGTTTGGTCCGTGTTACAGAACATGCAGCACATTTCTCCATGAGATGTCAGCTCGGTGAAGATCCGTGCGTCCGTCCTCATATTAAACTGTCAGGTTTAACCTTAGTACACATCCTGACTGAGAACTTTCCGTCGTCGGGGGCTGAAATGTGACTAAGCAGCGGCCGGGGAAATGTGAGTCCAATTAAGCCACACTCAGCTTTTCCTGCCTGAAGCTCCGAGCCGTCCAGACCAGAACCCGTTGCCACCTTTCATCTGCCCTTCAGTGTTTCAGCCCAGCCTGCAGTGAACATAAAGACCACACTTATATTTGAATGGAAAAGCCTCCGCAGCACACAGAGCAACCAACCTGCTGCCTCACAGCTCAGTTTGACATTTAACACGAGACACGAGAGAAATCGGCAAGAAAAAAAAAACCCAGTCGAGCTGCGATGGAAGTGAGTTATTCTAAAGACTTCATGGAGGCTTTGATCCAGCACGGCCAAGGTAGGAAGCTTTGGTTGTGGGAACAGTTCTGTCTTCTTGCCATAAGGTGTCAGCACAGAAGAACTTTCGGGCCGAGGCTCCTCTCGTGCGGAGGAGCGAAGAGGATGAAGAGGTTTGGGTGTGTCTGGCTCGCTGTGCGTCAGATAACGGTCCCGGACAGAGCTCTGTGTTCTTGTTCCCGATGCCTTGGAGGCTCTTAAGAGTTTTTATTTTTATTTTTAGTTTGTCTGATTAATTCCAGATGCACAGAAGTGTTTATCTAGAGATTAAAGCAGTGAAGCAGATTGTTGTGCGTAACTTTTCCGCTGATGACCTTGTGTCAGATCCCACCCACGCTGCCCGGCTGGGTTAGGGATCAAGTTCCCTGCTGGTAAATCATGGAGGGGGGGTGTGAGCAGGAGGAAGGATCCTGACTGGCTCCCCCACATCCCCCCCCCCACGACTCCCCTCCACGAGAAACGTTATGAAACAAACCGAAGCTTAGTTCCTTAAGAATTTAACTTGTCATCTTTCGCGGTAATTGAATAATAGTCTCCTTATTTATTAAGCGTCTTTATCAAGGTCCCAGTGGGGACATTGTCAAACTGTTTGTTTTGTCTGAGGAATTTAAAAACAACCAAGGACATTCAACTCTGCTGTTCAGATAATTCAGAACATGTGAAAAGTCCTGTTTTATAAGCTGGTACCAGGGAGTGCTTCGGGTTTTCTTGATAAATGACTCAAGTAATCAAAGTGACTTTTAACACAGTTTGTTCTAACTGATCAAAAAGTGTTTGAAAGTTCAAAGTTTCTTTAAAGCCAGAAAAGAAGCACATACCATTTATTCCAAGCTGCTCCTGTGCAGATTGTGTTGACTCGTGTGTTACAGTTGTGTTATTATTGGAGCTGATTGTTCCTCTTGTTTGGATGTAAATCAAACGCAGTGTAGTGGCCGTACGTTATGATCCATATCCTGTGGATACTGGGACGTCGCGCAGTCTCCAGCTTATTTCTTTTTTTTTATTGGCTTCCACAGAGAAGTCTTTGTTATGGTAGCTCTTTGGCAAAACTTTGTGTTTTTCCGCTCTTTGTCTAAATCCTGCCCCTAAAAAAAGTGAGAGTGTGTCCCTGGGACTTTCTGCAGCCCCTGCACATGGACGTGGTCCAGTGGTGCTCGTCAGAAACCACCAGGCATGAGATGCTGTTTCCACAGAGGAAAAGCCTCACAAATTAAATCAAGCTCTCTCCGCGGTGCTTTCGCTCCCCAGCCGAGCCTCCGCTTCTCCCTCTCTCTCTCTCTCTCTCTCTCTCTCTCTCCCTCTTTCTGCTTTTCCCCTGCATTTTTCAACACGCCCCTCTGCTTTCTGATGCGAACACAATGTCGTGGGGTCAGATCTGACTCCCTGGCAGTTCGGCGTTTCCTCTAAAAGTTGTGCAGACACTGAGGGGAGATGGACTTGTGCTGCTGTGCCTGTCCAGGACGACCACACGGTAGGTTGGATTTTGTCTCCATTTTTAGACTTCCCCTCTGTCTCAGTGCGGCGTGTAATGATGCCACCGCAGGATGTGGATTTTGACATTCTTGCATTTTGCATGCCCTGTGAGGACAGTGCCACTCCCAGCCTCTGCATCGGCGTGGAGGACTGTGGTTTCAAAACATTCCTCCCCTCACCTTCGCTCTGCGGGAAATATCTGTATGAATTATTCAGGCTCTAGCTGAAATTCAAAGGGGTGTTTTTACCCTACGACTGGACCGTGTGTGTGAATCTTGATTGTACACACGTGTGGGTATGCGGAGCATGCATCACAATATGGGAATCATTGAGCACACACATGTGAGGAGAGTGGGAGTGGGCTGACTCCTCCCCTGACTCTGTTCCAGACATCTGTACCGCTCCTCCTGGCTTCATTCTCCTCGCTCCGTCTCCCCAATAACTCATTTGCCAGTTGGAGCTGCCAGCCGCCGAGACTTCTGGGATTCCGTTTGACATTTTCAGACTGAGATGATTTAAGGTTTTTGCCCAGAAAGCGAGCTGCCAACACTTCAGAGCAGCATGAGTCAGACACAATGACCCTTTCTTCCTCCGCTGCCAGTGGACGTCTGCTTCTCCTTCCAACCCCGGCGCTGTGGAGGCACTGAGACGTTTTTCTTCCATTACACTAAACTGCGAAATTGTTGAATAGTCACATGACTCGGCCAAAGATGATATCAAGATAAAAATGTTCACATCAGTCAAAGAGATGAAATAGTGTGAAAAATGTGTCTTGTGATTATAATGACCCAAATATAGGACAATTTGCAAACTTACAAACTAAAGTTCTTTATTCAAGCAGCATCTTTATTAACAAAAATAACATCACACTGAATCAGATGTGCAAAGTGAAAGTTTGACAATGAAAACTTCCCACGATGCAGATTTTAAATAAACTTTAAATAGGTAAGTTAAGTGTGCATTTTAAAAAACGACACAACCATAAGGAACAAAGTACGTGCACGTGAAATCAAAACAGCCCCAGGTCAACAAATCCAAGCTCGACAAATAACACAACTGAGTAAAAAAAGGTTTTCACAGAATAGAGTCACACAGTGTGTCAAAGGTAAAAGCAGAGTTACGTCACACAAATGTAGAAACAAACACACGTATACAAACACACATATACAAACACACATATACACACAGTAGAGTCCAGTGAGTACAGCACACAGAGAGACAGACCTGCTTCACATGTTCAACAAACTCTTTATGTTTAAATATCGGAGAGTTTACACAGAATATCAGTTTGTTAAATGATGCTAACAGTTGTTGGCTCTGGACAGATTATGTTTTTCTAAATCACCGCAGTGATCACGGTTCAACAAGCCGTCAGGAATCTTAACCACGGTTTCCCATTAGTCCGGGAACCGTTTCATCCCCAGTGGCTCGATATCGATAATTATCACGATAAATCTCACATTATTATTTCTTCTAGGTTTCAAGACTGATTTTTATCTCCTGAGTGAAGTTTTAAACTCTTCCGTTACGGACCGAGAATAACAAACTCCTGATTGGGTAGTTTCTCCTCTTAGAGGATGTCGCGCCTCATCAAACCCTATGAGATCAAAACTATCGTATATCGTATATTGAATTTCCTTCGGGATGAATAAAGTATTTATCTATCTATCTGGGCTTTTGATGGAAACTATATCGAGATAATTGACATTGTGTTATGACTCAGGCCTCGTCTGTCTCCGGCCTGCAGGCACCAGAGTGCTCTGAATTCTCCTCCGTATATAAAGTGACCCTCATGCCAGCCGTGTCTTGAGGTCGAGGTTGTGTCTATTTCTGCTGGTTTTATAGAGCTGGGTTGTCGTGTGGCATCACGTTGCCGTCGACGTGTGATCGTGACACTGGTCCTGGTGTTGGGTTTCTGCACGGCTCCACGTCTGAAGTGACACAACGGCTCCGCTGCACGACAACTTCTGCTCCGGGGAACAATGTCCTGACGACACAGACACTGGCAGCGGCAGCGGCGGCGTTTTGCCTGCAGCGACGTGGGTTTGATGCCTCAACAGTGATGTTAGCAGGTGTTGTGTGTGTGTTTTAAACCATGTTAAACGCTCTGAGGTGTTTTCTGGTGATCACACTGCGACGGCTATAAGGTGTCATTTTGACTGATTGACAGGTTCAGTCTAAGGGAGAAATTTCCCCTCAGGGCTCCTTAATAACAGGGCCCGTCCAGAGGGAGAATGAAAACCACCCTTTTAAATAAAGAACTTGGTATTTTGGAGATTATGAAACAGTAGGTTGTAAAAAAAAACCTTGTGTCTCGTTAAATACGTTTCTGGGAAGCTTATAGACTCCGGTGCTGCTGTCCAAGAGTATGGAAGCAATTAGCGTTTAGGGAAACATACTGGAGTTGCATAATGGGAATGAATTGATAGCGAGTGGGCGTTTTTTCTTTTTGTGAGCGGAAAAATAAAAACGGGGAGTTGTGGCTTCAGTTTCAACATTTGGAACGAGGAGGACGGGGTCGTCCTTGGACGATCTCTGAATCCTCAAAACCACCGTGGAAAATAACTGCAATGGGTTTCAGCGGGTACGAGGAAATCCTACGGGGGGAATGAGCTGGAAAGTTCGAGGAGTTTTGCTTCTTATCAGGGCTGAGCCGAGTGTGTGTTTGTGAGTGTGTGTGTGTGTGTGTCTGTGAGTGTGTGTGAGACACAAACTGCCCTCATATATTATTAACTCCTGCAGACAGGCAGCAGCAGCAGTGTGGAGGCAAAACCAGTAGCATGACTGGAGCCCGGGGAGAGGACACCAAAACCTCTGTTTCCCCACGTCAGCGCCGCAGAGCAGTGCGGGGGGGAGAATTAGACCCCATTATAAAATAAGTGCAAAGTTAAACAATGGAGAAGTGAGCAGAAGAAAGAGAGTTATTGTAAAAGTACAGGGGGAAAAGGGGGAGGGAGGCGGGGAGGGAGGGAGGCAGGGAGGGAGATCGGCCACCTCTGCCAGAGCACTGAGTCACAGGGAAGGGAGGGGGGGGGGGTGCGCCTTCCTTCTTCTCTCTCTGTCGTTAAAGTCGCGGACAACTTGGCTGCTGCTCCTCTGAGAGTCCGAGATGGCCCCACACCCCTAGGCGCTTAACCCCACCCCTCCCACGTCCACTCCCCCTTTCACCTTTCACCCCTCCCCTCCCCGGCCCCGGCCCGGCCCACCTGTCTGCACAGCCCTGGGACTCTCCACTTTGAAAACAGGCCCGATGCCGGCTAGCCCCCCTGGAAATGCGTTCCCGGCCCTGGTGGTCGTGGGCCACATTGTCACCTTGGTCGTGGCGTGGCAGTGGAGAGTGCGCCAGAAGCAAGGTAAGAGCAGGAGGCTTCAGGAGGAGCTGACTGGGAGAAGGAAGTTTCTCTCCGGCATCGTCCTCACGCGTCGTCTCTCTTGTCCTGTGTGTGTGTGTTTGTGGTGCACACTCCTTCTTCCTCGCTCCCCCCCTCCTCCTCCTCCTCCTCTTCCCCCTCGCTGGTCTCAGTTTCCTGTGGAACGGAGAGGTTGCTGTTAACCCTGTAAATGCTGACTGTGGAGTGGTGGTGACGTCGGAGCTCTGCGAGGGGCTCTTGGCTTCGTCAGACGTCAGCGTCACGTCTGCTCCTCTGCTGGTTTCTGTCGTCCAGGTTGTGTCTCCGCACCGACCCGACTTGTGTCCTCTGGCTCTTTAAGGTCTCTGCTCAGAGTGTGTTATCTTGGGCTTTGGCTAATCCTGTATTGTTAATGGGCTTGTTCTGCCGGTTTCCTCTTCAGTCTTTAAAAAGTTACAAACCCTTTATGTGCTGCCAGTGGAAAAAGCATTAGAGCGTCTGACACTGTGATGAGCCTAAAGGGGAAACTTCAGGCATCTGTGGCTCTTTAATGTCACCAGACACACCTTCGCCGGGGCCGGATCTGTGTTGACACAGCTCGTCACATGGCGGCTGGCGGCCACACGCCCTCAGGCAAATGATCTGTCAAGCTGCAGGTGCAGATAGTGTTTCGCCTGAGGAACCAGTTTGTCCACGATGGACTTAAACAACTCGGTGAATCCACAATAGACAATAAAGCTTCTTTAAAACTATTAGTTACCCTGGAGCCACATTAATATGTAGTTATAATGTTGCTAAGGCTACAATATTATATCCATATTAAGTCGCCTGAAAACATTAATAGTAGCTGTCTCCTACACATGTACAATTTTGATTTGAACTGCACGTTTAGGTTCAGACTGGTTGTTTGACAGGAGCCGGACGAATCAGTGACGGCTACGTTACGACTGAAAAGACCCGAACAGCAAGAAGTCGTTTCTACGTCATTGTTCCCAAACGTCATTGTTCCCAAACGTCTCCGTTTCTGCTCGTCCAGACTAAAACGCAGACCCGGAGGTTTTCAAATTAAAACGGGACCAGCAGCGTTTCCAAAATTCTCAGTTTCAGTGTGGACGTCAGACGTCTCTGTCGCCGGGTTGATAAATGAAAACGTAATAAAGTTGGATGTAGCCAGAAAGAAGAAACACCATCTATGAGTGTGTTCTTTGGCTGAAGGTGAAGCCGGTGCTGTACTTTAACGTTATCTCTCCCAGTCGTCTACCTGACGTCATGAAGTCTCCAGGAAGTGGAGGGGGACACACCTTGGGCAGACAAGAGGTTTTTCGCAACAGTGACATGTCTGGGTTTGTTATGACTGGTTGAGTGACTTCCAAAGAAAGGTCATCAGAAGAAGCTTTGTCCTTGCACAATAACAGAGAACCAATAAAAAAGACTGCCGCTCACGTCCACCTGTGCACCCTGACTCTGTGTGTGTTGTGTAAACTGTGCGCTGGGCGAGTGAACGTTTCCTCGGAGACTGGTTTGACTGGCAAATCAAGGGCAAACAGTGCGGCTGCATGTTATCTCTACTGTCAATATTCAGCCCTTTAGCATTTAGGGAGATCTGCTTTCTGCTGTGTTGGTGCCGCAGTGCGCACAGAGAGTCCAGCAGCGCTCGGGTTCCCTCTTCCAAGCATCTTTCTCTCCTGAAGAGATTCTAAACGGAGGAGGGAGGCGTCGCCATAGATTGTGCTGAAGCGCGGTCATTGTTTACATTCCAGGTCCAACACAAACCTCACATCTGTTGAGTCACATGCTCGCCGCCTGCACCCGGGTGGCGTGGAGGTGGAGGTCCGGTGTGTCGGGGCAGCAAGGTGCCTTTGACACAGTGGGAAGGTTAAAAAGGGACTTTACCCGGAGCCAGGTTTAAAAAAAGCACAGGAGCACATGTCGTGGGGGGGGCTGATGGTAGTAAACTCGACACTGGTGGGACTGTGTCTCCTGGATACGCTCAAAACAAACTGGAGGAGGAGGTTGGCGACGGGGGGGGGGGGATTAACGCAGATCCTCGGGACCTTTTAAAGGAATCTGATCTCTGTGTGGGGGCGCTCTGTGACACAAAGTGATTATAAACCACAAACAGCTTCGACTTCCGTCTGTAGATCCCGAGCTCTGTGTAACGCCGTCCCTGTCTGTGTCCCCGGCAGATCACCGTTATGCTTCTGTCTGCTGTGAAGACTCAGACTTCACAGCAGAGGCATTAACGCCGATTATGTCCGATCCATCTCGGAAGCCGCGCCCCAAGTCTGCACCAGTGTCCGTGCTCCTCCGGTTTGAATTTAACCCCCACATGCCTCAGACGACGCGCTGCAGGATTGGGTTTAGTGTCTGGCACGCGGTGCACAGCCGTGACTCACTTTCCGGTGTACTCTCACTGTGGCAGTAACTGAAAAGTGGAAAAAGAACATGCCAGTGTCGAAGGACTCGTCAAATAGCGAGAACAATGCTGAACGCCCACCGTGTCCCCACATGCCCTGCAGAAGAATGAGCGTAACATGAAACACGTCAGCGGTGAGCCGCTCTCATTGTCAGGCTTGTCATCTGGCGCAGTACACACACGGCTCAGTACAGTACAGACACCAAGGTCATCAGATGATTACACAGATCAGATATCACTGCTGCTCGTGTGCAAACCAACAACCTCCAATGTATTATCAACTTTAGCTCAAACTACGAGTTCTCTTGATTCTTTTCTTTTCCGCGGAGGAGTTGAACTAAAGTTAGCACATATCTGTGGCTCTGACTCTTTGTGTAGATGAATTGATGAATTCAGTTTTTATAACAAGGCAGTTCTTTCTCTTTCAGCACATGAACAGTGTGATAATCACATTGAGCTCCATGAAGAGATTCTGCTGAAAACTGCTCAGAAGAGACTTTATTAAGGAAAGAATCCTCCTGCTTCTCCTGCTTCTCCTGCTTCTCCTCAGTTTTTGGCCCAAATACTTTTCCACAATTTCGTTCGCTTAATAATTAAAGGCAAACACTGAGACGTTAATTAAAAACATGTGCTGACATTGTACGTGTGCGCAGATATAATGAACTGGCAACTTTACTCCTCGCTAAACTAATTCTTAAATCGATTTTTGTGCTTTCGTGAAGTCGACAATCATCAATGTATGTTTTAAGTTTGTGATCTGGTTGTTCTGACTGGAAATAAGTTCCCACTGTGTCGGAGCCAGGTATGTATATAAAAACAACTCCCTCGCTATAAAGGACATTTTACTGTGTTGTTGATCTTTGTCCTGATTTGAGAATGGGCTCATGAATGTGAAACATGAAGACGGAGAGAAAACAGGGCTCCATGTTATTTATCACCTGCCGCTGCAGTGGATGTGGGAGGACGGTGCTGAGTTATTGGACTTTCTCTCTGCGAACCATCACAACTGACTCTGGGACGGTTTGAAAACCAGTTGTATAATAAACCACATATCCAACTGGAGTGGGTCTGTTTCGCGTTAAGGGGCCAGGGGCGTTATGTAATACTGGGAGAGGCACGCACATCACATTTAGAAATAGAGACATGGCGTGCACCGTTAAGTTGCGCGCCCCCCGAAGGTGTGAGTATTTCGGGGATGTCCCTCCCTTGTGCGCTTTAATGGCACAAATCCTTTTTACGCACGGAGCGAGCAGCGGTGGAGGACGACGCAGCAGCAGCAGCAGCTCCACCAGACAAAACAAAAGGGGGTTGGGCTTGTGACAAAGTGTCTGCAATCTGACACGACCCCGTGTTTTCTTCTTCTGCTCCATGTGGCTTGGATAGAGGAGAGGGGGAAGTTTCGAGGGCTGGTTCCTCGCACGAGAAACACGCGAGTCCAGGGGGCGTTTGTCGAGACGACTCTGGCGCGCGGTGCCTTTTACGCGCGGCACAGACGCACACCGGGATGGCCGGAGTGGGGGAGAAGACGCACGTTGCTGCGCCGCCGCGCCGCCGCCCCGGTGCAGTCCTGGGTCGGGCGACCGGAGTGGGAGATGCAATACCGACGGTTTAACTACATCCACGAAATGAGCTGTGGAGAAGTGGGCGCGCATCTGTACAGCCGCATGTGCTGCGCAGGTAGGTTCGAGTCTCCATCTCCCAGTAACAGGAGGAGGCTGTGGTGGGGAGGGGCTGTGGTGGGGAGGGGCAGCTGCTGGTGACGTGGTAACCGTTTCCTCTCCTCGAGGCGGGGGGGGGGGGGGCGTCCACCAGCCACGTTTATTATGATCTGTTATTAGAGTTTTGTAGAGTTTAAAACAAAGGAAATATTGTTTATTGTCAGTGATAATAATCTGTGAAATAATAATGTAGAGGAGAGATGATGAAGTGGTGTCTGAAAAATTATGAAGCAATTATTTTGATGATAAATAAATAAATAGTTTTTTAGACCATGATTCAGCTTCTCAGACGATAAACTGAAAATATGTTTGGCCACAATTCAAACAATTTGAGATGTAATATATTATATATATATATATACTTTTTTTCTCCATAATTTTCTGACTTTTTATAAACCAAATAATTAATGTTTGAACCTTTTCCAAACCTCCACCACTATAGAGCAAAGTGTTATTATTTGTTATTTCTATGATTAGACTTTTGTAACAAAAACAAAATTGTCCTGATCATTAAAATGTTTAAATACATTTTCCAGCAAAAATGAAGCTTCTCAGACGTCAAAATTATATAAAATTATGGCCCAAAAGAAATATTTTAATTTCTCATCTTTTGCTATAGGAACTTTTTTTCCACACAAGTATTTTCATCATTTTCTGACTTAAATAAAAGACGAATAGATTAATCAAAATGTATAATTGTCAGATGAGTCGATAATGAGAAGTAACTGAATGTTGCGGCTGCACATCCTGATGATGATCTTATGACTCATCATCTGAACATGCAAAGCAAAAGTAAACATCCCTCTCTGTTTACCCTCCTGGGTGTTTGATAAACACTATCGGACATCTCTCAGATCCGGGTCTAAGTGCTGTGAGAACTCCTGTATTCTTTTCCCCCTCTCTGAGTTGTGGATTCCTCCGGAGGTTTGAGGCCAGAGCTGCTCGCCTGGAAACTGGCAGCATCCGTGTGTTTTTGCTGCGTTGTCATAGCAACCACTCCTCACACAAATCCCATTTCTGCCCCGCGAGCAGAAGTGACTCGTCTGTAAACACAAGTCGACTGCGCGGGGGCCCAGACTGACCCCGGTACTTTCCTCACAGTAGCCCGGGCCTCTGATTACAGACGAGAGTTTTTTGGCTACTAGATCATAGACTCAAGACCTTTTCCTCGTGTCCTGCACTGAAGCCTTTCCGACAGTAGAGGGAGACACAAACGAGTTTGAGCCATTAGCTCGTCTCCTCTTTAATTGCTCTCGCTGCCGTCACATCTGCACAACATTAATCCAGCAAATATCCAGTCTCATATTCTCACAAGCAGAAGACTGTAAACACCATGTGGGGCTGATTATGTGTTGTTGTGTTCGCACGCTGCCTGAAGATGAGTTTCATATTGGGGAAAGAAAGATGGATTCATCGGTTATTTTTATTTACGAGAGGGAGGATCCGATCTGTGGGCAACTTAAAGGAAAACTTCAGAAAGCAACTCTGCCCCGTGGATCCCTCTGTGCGGCTGGAGGTCACTTGAGTTTACTGTCCGCGTGCATCTCCCATGTTTCCCTTCTCCTATCACTACTTGTTTTTGGAATAAATTCCGCGCAGTGATAACAGCAGACAGATCTTTGTCTTCTCCCGGAGTAGCGCCTGCCTTCCTGCCCTCTCCGCTGCCAGCTTCAGGCTGGATCTGCCCCACCATGCCCCCGCAGGGCCTCCATTCCTCACCACTGGCAAAGCTCCCTCCCTGAAACCCATCCATCGTTCATCCCTCCGTCGTAAATCCCGTCAGGAGCTGCGAGCCAGATGGCGTCCCGTGTTCCTGTCAGCCCCTCATTCCTGTCGTCAGAGGGGCTGACGCTGCATGTTGTCACTTGTGCAGATGAGCACTGGGAGTTCTGGGGCCCGGGTGGTGTTATCGCAGAAAGGCGGCTCCCCCTGTCTGCGAGTGGGGTGGGCGCACCCGCTGCAGGAATGCATAGACTTGCTTTGCTGTCATTGTAAAAAACTGCTATCAGCGCCCTCAGGTTTATCTCTGCGTGTTATCAGCAGCAGGAGGAGAGAACCAACCACACAATGCTTCTCTGTGTGCGCCGGCGTGTGTTTCTGATTACAGACTTGTTTTTAAATAACGTAATTATATCATCACAGAGCTTGCTCCTCTTCGTGCAACTAATTCCATGTTAATGTTTGACAGCATCATGGGACAGATTTAGGTTTTTTTGTTTTTTCGATCTGCACAAAATCACAGCAAAGCTAGAAACGCTCCGGGGCAAGAAAGAGCAGCTGCAAGGGAATATCTGCAATTTGCCGTCAGTAAACATTTGCACAAATCCTCTCAACCGTAGAAATGTCCACAGCTTTAAGTCAAGTTATGATTTTACAAGACTCAAACAAATCACTGCTGCATTCGTCACTTTTCAGTCACACACATGTATATTTAAAATTCAGTTTATGTGCAGCCTGCAGGTGGAGGTCTGGGGGAAGGTGCAACATCGGCAGCTTCCATTTCTCAAGCCCTGACAAGCCACCTCCCTCCGCTGGCATCCCAAACATCTCTCCTGATGTCAGTGTGTGCACGGAGAATTGATGCACGCACGGGTGAAAGGTGCTGCAGGTATTCGGGAGCTTCAGGACATGTGTGTGTGAGCGTGGAGGTGCGAGCTCAGAGCCCCTGAACATCTAAAGCTCGCCGCAGAACTAAAAGCAAGGCAGTGTTTAGATTTAGTCTGAGATGTGTTTTTGTTTTTTTTTAGATCATCAAAATGCAAACATAAGAATCCTGCTTGTCATCTCATGCACACAGACACACACTGTTGTCTAGGTCCACACTAGCTGCTTTGTGTCGGGGCTCGTTCTCTGCAGCAGTGCGGTTACTCCATTAAGAGTCTTTGTTTGTGCGTCTGTGGCGAGGAACCGGCCGAACAGAAGCTTTTATACCGGACTGCAAACGTATCTGAACGAAAAAATAATCCAAACCCGATGCTTCACTTTGAAGCTCAGCCTGGCAGGTTGTTCCCATTAGAACACTTCACTTCTATTATTCCTCCTGCTGCTGATTCTCTCCTGTAGAAACTCAGACGAGAAACAAAAAACCCCTCGGTGCTTGTTTGTCTTTAACTTTGTCCTGATGTGAAGTTTACCCGTGGTTCCTCAAAGTGAAGGTCGTTGTTTCCTCCCTCTGCTCTGCTGCCTCCGTGCAGGGTCTCTGTGTTCAGGCTCATCACTGAGACTCTTGTTCAGCGACCGGCCTCAGACCGGGGGGGGGGGACAGGCTCCAGTGACCCGACGCTCTGCAGCTTTGTCTGTATGAGGGAACGTCTCCTTTTTCTGGATTAGTGCTTTTTTAAAGAATTAAACGTCCATGTAAAAGTTAATTGGGTTCCTGCGCTGTCGTAGAGTTAAAGTCATCGTGCGTATTACCTCCGACCCTTTCTGATGACTCGCTTAATTGCTCAGAACCTCGCTGTTTTGAGGTTGTGTCTTTATATTTTAGGAAGATTATTTGTTATTGCCAAGATGGTACAACAGTTTTGAGCTGTGGTCTCTGGGAAAGTGTTGCATTCACAAACACATTTAAAGTGAAATGCAGGATTAAAAAAACGCTCTGTGTTTATCAGATCATCTTTGCACATATCAAGCTTTCAACTTAATTATCCTGCAGCAATTAATAGGAGAAAAAGAGCGTTAAATGTTTCCTATGGTGGATTAAATGTCTCAAACCATCGGCAATGAAAATAAAAACAACAAAAAACTAAAAGAAACATTGGAAAATGCATATATGTATTGTGACGAATAAAGATAACTTTTCTCTAGATTTAGAGCCATAACCATAGTGACTAAAAATAAATATATAGCAATGATAATAACAAACTTAGAGACACGTGAATGATATTTAAGGTCTCTACATTTAGATGTTTTCAGTGCAGAAGGGTCTTTACTGTTACATCTCATGACAGGTCTGAGTCCTCCTCTGTCTCCGTGGTGAGTGACATGGCCCGAGGCAGGCATGTTGCAAGAGCTGCGGGAAAAAAACTAAGTGACAGTCAGAGAGAGAGAGAGCGAATGAAGATAGGGTGGAAAAAAGGGAGGAAGACTTGTGTTTAGCCGCTGAATCGGTGCCTGGGACACGCCCACGTAACGACAGGATCCTCCACTGGAGCTCAGGAGATCACAGGAGGGAGACGACGTGGCCCCAGGACCTGCACAGGCCGTTTTTAGTTTTTTGATTGTGATCACTGAGTTGACGGCAGCGTGACGATGGAGCCGAGGTTCAGGAACTACTCCTCTGACAGTGTGGGCAGTGAGGGGGTCTTCATAGAGGACCCGTACAACCAGGGGAGGCTCAGGGCCATGGATCACAGCAAAGGTAGAGTTGGTCTCGTGTTCACTTTGTGTCTGAAGCTGGGTTTCGTCCTGGTGGAGTCTTGAGATCAGGAATCAGCTTGTGGATCAGTTATCCTCTAAAAGTCTTTGTTTGTTTTTCGCTCTGACTGTTTTTTTATTCAGGAGAAAAATGTGTATGAAGGCAATTTGATATTTTTGTCTGTGGTCGTCTTCTGCCTCCCTTTAATCAAATGGACCACGCCCCTCTATGTGTCACTCACGTTCCTCTTTGTATTGGTCGACTGCTGACTCCCATCGAAAAGGGACGAGCCGCAGGAATCTGTTAGATTTCCATGCGAGGACTTTCTAGGAAAGAGACAGAAGAACTGAAAAAATGCTAAAGGAATTAGACATTTATACATGGACACCAATATTCAGAATCTGAGTATGAGAGCATCATTTAAACATCATATTTAAAATCACGTCTTAAATATAAACCGTTGCCTTTTTTTTTGTAGTTGAATAAAACCGAAAACAATCTTCTAAAAAGGCAGAAACTTGCATTAAAGTTAAAAGTTGCACCCTCAGGCAGCGAACACACGATGACACCTGATACCTGTCACCTCATCGGAAAAACCTCCTTGACTCCGAGGATGAAAAGAAACAAACCCTCTGAGGCTCCGGGCCACAGAAAGCTCCGTTTGCAGGAGGGATCAGGGAAGTTTGTTTTTCAGTGGCGTGCGTTTCACAGGTTTGGTCTTGGATCGTAAAAAAGATCAGCGTTCGGCCTCTGACCTCGATTCCTTCTCCTGGTTTTCAGAAGCAGCTGTTTCCTGATATAACAGTTAATGAGAGAAAAGGCTGTTTTTATGATTTGAGTTTTATTTTCCACTTTTCGTGAGTCATCGACATGATGCCACCCTGAGATTGGCGCCGGCGCCACAGGATGTCTTCGTCTTCTTCGTCTTCTTCGTCTTCTTCTTCTTTTCTCTGTTCCCTTTTCCATCTTTCCTTGTATCCCTCTCTTCGTGTACGAGAAGAGCTCGGACGTCTTCTTCAAAACGTTATCAACATCAATCCACTTGACGTTGAAGCTCATCGTCCCTTCTTCAACACTGTTTTCTCACCTCATCACTTTACTTATGTTGAAGAGTGGAGGCGTGAACTTTCTCCACAGTTTCTGAAATGCGGTGGATAACATTTCTGTAAAACATGGCAGAGCCGAGACAATAATCAGGCTGTGAAATCCAAACCACAACAGCAGATTTCCTGCAGGAGAGGACATGTTCCCGTAGAGGTGTTAACCTGTCGGAGGTTGTTTACTCGTTTCCTCCGACATGTACGACAGCGTTCTGTTTTGGTTTTGATGGACAGGTTCCCTCCCGAGTCATTGGCAGCATCTTTAGCAGTTTACCTTCATAAATAATATGTTTTATCAACTGTGTGAAATCTGGTGAAACTGAAGCTTTTCTTCTGTTTTTAAATGAGGAGATTTGTTTCCCTGTAGGGTCTCGAACCAAACTGTTTCATAACTGTTTAATGAAACAGCTGTTTGGGCTCAGGACCCGTTGACCCTCGAAAACCCTCTATGAAAATAGATCTGAGTAATAAACTGAGAGAATTCTAGGACAAAACAAAACATCTAGCACCAATGGTCAAAATCATCATAAAAGCACCAATGTTTCGATTTTACCACATAATTCATGTTTCTTGTTTTTTCTGTCTTCCTCCAGATGAACGGGACCGAGTTCAGAAGAAGACCTTCACAAAATGGGTCAACAAACACCTGATGAAGGTCAGAACCACTTCTCCTACGCCACACTGGCTCGATTTAAAAACCCAGACACGGTTATACAATCCTTTCTTTACTTAATTGTGGGGCATGTTTAAAAATAGAAACTCCAGATGTCCTAAAACGACCCTGAAGCTTTTTCTGTTCCAGTCGAATTCCAGCGGTTTCTTTCACATCACATCTGGTTACAGTAGATTAAATGACTCGACAGATTCTCCGGAGGTTCTCAGGCGTCTGCTCGACCTGCGAGATAATCTGCAAACAGACGACGCAAAACAAAATCAGATTTAAATTCCCTGCAGCTCGAAGGTGAAACAACATCACATCAATCCCGTTCTTCGCACGGTGAAGTCCACACATGCTGTTTATCTTTAACTGTCGGGGGGGCGTGAGTCGCACACACCTGGTCTCACTTTCACCGCGGTGCCGTCGGCCCGGCCTCGCTCGGGTTTCACATCTGGACTCCAGAGCGTCGGGGGGGGGGCTCCGCAGGGGAACAGGAGGCTTCCGGAGCTGAACTCCTGATCCGAACAACACGTCTGCAGTCAGTGAATAATGTAAAGAAATACCTGTGAAGCTTTCTGGCCCGTGACCCTTTAAACAGAGGAAGCATTCCGGTGATTGCAAAAGAGCCTCAGAGAGAAAAAGTTAGTTTCAGCTTCTTAAACAAGGATTTCCTGCTTTTTTTAGTCACAATAAACTTAATAAGTAAAAGTTTTATACTGTTGATTCAAATCATCGACAATCAAGCTATTTGAAGACATCACCCTGATCTGGGAGCTGTGATTGGTATTGATTTGACTCTATATGCTAATCAATCAACAGCTGGATTATTCACTGTTCCACTGTTTGGTTTCCTCATCAGTTAATCTGTGTTTTCAAATCAGTTAATGTCGTCACAGATAACGACAAAGACAAAGAGTTTCAAGAAAATCTTTTTAGCAGGCGTCACCTGGAGCGTGTGCGGCTGCTCCTCGGGGGCAGAGTCCAGGTTTTTGTTTTCACACGGGAACCGAGGCGTGTTAAAAACCTGAGGAATGTCGTCCGTGTGCGTCCTGCGACACGGCGCTCGCTCCCGATGACTCACGGGCTTTGTCTTCGTCTTTGTCGGGAAAAATCCCTCAGATTTGGGTCCAAAAGACTCGACCCCCCCCCCCCCCGTGGGGTTCTGGACTCGTGGTCACAACAGTCACGGGATTAAAGTGCGAGGCCTTGAGCGCTTCATGGTCGTGTCTCGTCGAGGAGAACCAGACGTTATTCTGTGTTTTAATCAAACGCTGCAGAACAAAGTGTTTTTCCTCTAGTTTCAAACATGAACTCAATCAAACTGTCTTTGTGTAACTGTCTGTGAAGCAGCAGCGTGTTCTCCTCCCGTCCCTCTGCTCCGTCCCGGCTCTTTCACGTCGTCTCACATGAATCTGTTTTCTTCTTTTCCATCCTTCATCCGTCCACCAGCACTGGAAGGGAGAGGTAGGTGTCTGTCTGTGAGCAGAGTGCTGAGTGGACACGAGTTCAGTTCGTCCCGCATGTTAACCTTCACACCTTTTCTTTTGTTTTAACACCCATTGTTTTTCTAACTGCTTTAAGAGACTTGTCTGCAGTGCAGTGTTTTCATGTTGTGTAACTTCAACGGTTAAAGCTGTGGTCGTGGATTTCCTTATTTTAAGTATTTCGTCGACGTCATGTGGAGCCAGAGTCTCGTCGATACATGTGTTCAACGTGTACTTTTTAGTTTGGTCCACGTCCCGTCCACTAACATGGTGGAGGCAGGGTTTATTACCCAGCCGCCGGCCACCAGCTCATTGTGTTGGGGAGCTGCCGCATCGTCCGTCTTTATTTGCAGACTCTAAGAAGCAGACGCCCCGATTATTAGATTAAACATAATACTTGTTTACAGTTCACATCCTCTAACGGCTCATGTTCCTTCACGTTATAAATCAAACACAATATTAACGACCTGTGAGAATAAGAACCAACTTGTATTTCACTCTCATCAAGTCCCTCCGTGTTGTGTGTTTTCATCCCTTTAAAGTCTCTGATCTTTTTTCTTTAAGTTCAGATTTAAGTTATTAAGTCAGCGGTTTTTCCACTGATGCTGATTAAAGGTAATTTACCTCCATGAACCGATGAACATGTCCCTCCCTTCTCGTCCGTCCAGGCCCAGAGACACATCACCGACCTGTACGAGGACCTGAGAGATGGACACAACCTCATCTCCCTGCTGGAGGTGCTCTCCGGAGAGACGCTGGTGAGCCCCACTGACCTTTGACCTCCACACCCGAGGACGTGACCCTGTGTCTTATTCTTCCTGGCTCTGCCGCGCGACCCCACTTTATTTCCTTGTCCTCTGTGTCCCCGTGTGTTTGTCCTAACTGTTCGGTGTTCAGTCCGATGTCTTCCCACTGGTCCTCTCCACTCTTGCATGTGTTGAGTTCCTCGGGACACGCTCTTTACTTTACTTACCTCAGCGCCGGTCTTTGTGGAGCCCACCGTCCGGTGCTGTAGCCTTAAAAACACTAATTTTCATTATTTGCTTCCATCTCGTAACCTTTCTGCACTGACTTGTTTGACCCCTGGTTTTTTCCTTTTTCTAATTCCTGTTTGCTGACCTCTGCCCTGACATTTCCCCCCCTTTTTGCCTCTGCCTTCCTCTCTTGCGATGCTCGTGCTGCGGTAGCCGAGGGAACGTGACGTTGTGAGGAACGTGCGGTTGGTGAGTGGCGCCTGGACTGTGGCTCGCCGCCTCCTCGGGCGTGGCATGTGTCACCCCCCCAGGTGGCTGCTGGGTTGTGCATGATGACTGTCACACTCCCCGTTTACTGTCCCCTGTGTCATTGTCCTTCCATTTGATCTGAGACACACTTTCTCAGGTGTCTTGAATGAGTTTGAGCTGGTTGTAGGAGCAGAGTTGGATTCAGATGCATGTAGATTCTACTATAACGGGAAGAAGTAGATAAAGGACCATGTTGCACATCCATGTAAAATTCAGTGTTGTCTGCAAAGCGACAAACTTGATAACACAAAGTGCTGGACAACCAGAATATGAGAAATCTCCAGTTGATGCTCCTCCAGATGTTTTATTTGACTTCCCAGGTAACGTTTGGGGCCCGGGCCCTGGTTCTGTCCACCTGTGCCTCAAACGTTACGTGGGAGGTGAAATAAAAAAGTCTGTGGGAGCAGAAGTTGACGATCATTCGAGAAACTTCCGAAGGATATGCGGTGAATTCAAAACGCTCGTCCTAGATCACACTGCAAGACACGAGATTCAGACACAGCTAAGATCCCAGTCTGCAAACCAACCAGAATACAGGAGGACACTGAATACACCAGTTTAAAACAGATCACTGGGCACAGTCCTGTTCAACAGATGTCAAAGGTTAAAGAGCTTCCTCTGTGTACGACAGTAAAGGTGTTCATCACTGCGAGCTGATAAATGTTTCAACTAAAAAACAAAGCGGCTGAAAGCTTAACATGTGGAGCACTGATGCATGTCACAGCCGTCACTGCTGGTCCAACTGCGTCCTGCACAGAAACGTTGTTACTCGTCCCCAGAGAAGAGATCTGAGACTGATGATCCCTGAGTTCATCATTCATCCTCATGCTTCCACCTGCAGACATCCGGGCTGCACCTCTGCTGCATCTCCGGGTCGCGGAGGGTCAGGGCATCCGACCCCGAACGCTTAGATCACACCCACGCACAATTTGAATCACACTTCAAATTTGGTTTAGGTTTGGAAGCCCCATTTGGCTGTGAAGCTTCTAGATCCAGTAGAATAGATCACTGCCGGTGCTGCCGGTGCTGCCGGGCCCTGAAGCACCTGCTCCCTCGGTCACGGGGCGTTTGGCTGTTTGTTGGTCACTGTCCACCCTCGCGTGTTGTCTCCTGCTGATGTTGTCTCTCGTCTCTCGTAGCCGCGGGAGAAAGGACGGATGCGCTTCCACAAGCTGCAGAATGTACAGATCGCTCTGGACTTTCTCAAACACAGACAGGTCGGTGAAGGAGAAACGATGTTTAATGCATATTTACATTAAAGCTGCTATTTGAACTATAGTTATACATGCATAAGTACAAATACACTAACAACCTGTGACCTAAATAAGCTGTATTTGTATTCACACACCTTCAGGTCAAACTGGTCAACATCAGGAATGATGACATTGCAGATGGAAACCCAAAGCTGACCCTGGGTCTGATATGGACCATCATCCTTCACTTCCAGGTAACACACAGCGGTTCACACGTTTGCCGACATGAAAACTTTTATTTTACAGAATAAATACATATTTTGAGAAGAATATGTCGAAGTATTTCCACCTTAAAACTGCAGAACACTATTCCACTCGATTCAAACAGCCCCGGGTTTGTGATGTCACAAACCTAATGAACCAATCCTGTCAATCCTGGCTTATTCACTCCTCAACGCGGGCCTGTGAGGGACGGGGACTGCATGGAAGTGTAGGTACATTCACCATTTTTCTGACAACGTTTAATAGTATTCACAGAAGGTTTCGGCTGTATACTGCGGGTGGACTTATTCAGTCAGATTAGTTTTAGTAATGTAGATTGCCAAATGCTTTAAAATGTACAGCAATAAATCAATATTATTTTGACTCCTATGATTGGAATCGATCAGGCTCGACTCGTTCTGTGAATTCCTTTAATTATTGTCTTTGAACCTAAACTGGGAAACTAGACAGAATAACATTAGACCTATTATTTCCATGGCTTCTACTTTTGTTTTGCCTGGACTCAAGTTGTAAAAACGGCTGAATCATATTTCTCTCTCTCGTGTTTATCTTTCAAACTTCACGTTGGCACAGAATTCAGATTCTCCCCATTATTCGACCGCGTCTTTCTTTTTATGGTGATTAGTTTGTTTCTGCAGCGGTGATGATAAGTCTGAAGTGCTTTTCCCTGCGAGTGCTTTAATCACCCGCCTCGTGTTGACGCAGCAGTTTCAGAACAGCGGAGTTCGGCTGCCAGTCGTTTGGGCGATATTGGACATTTGGCAGCACTTATCCTCTCATACACAAAGACCAGCCTCGACTGCACCGAGACTAAACACCGAAGAAAGACATTCATTCATTTTCTTTGTGGAGGATTTTCATCCGTTTCTCCGCTTTCCTGTGAAGCTCGATGGTTTGAATTAAATCTAAATGCAGAGGACATGACTCCTCTTCCTCAAACGTAAACAACGTGGAATCTGGTGCGTGGCGGCACAAGCTGCTTCGGAGGAACGTGTCCGTCGCGGGGTGTTTCTGAGGAGATGGATTTCCGCTCGGCAGATGGTTCTGTAGATTTGGGGAAAAAACCCGCGTGGGAGGACCCGATGCTTCCTTGATGCCATAATGATTATGATGGTTATGTTGGGATGTGGGATGGTTTGACTCATCCCCCAGTGTGACTCAGTGATTCCCACGACACAGCTGGCAGGAGACGTGGGACGGCCCGGCCCCCGGACGGAGCCAGACTCTGTAGAAAACTTTTTTCTTTGTGTGTTGAACGTCACTGCAGCTTGATTTCTAACCTGGAATACGTGTTTTTCAGTAATAAAACCCAAAACGTCCCCGTAGATCTGCCCTCAGTCGCCAGGCAGCTTTTATTTCCTCGAATAAACCCATAATCTCTTTGTGTTGGCACAAACAATGGTTCACTTCCTCTGAGCTCCTGCAGGTGCGGCTCACAGTTTGGCCCGTACTCAGGTGACCGGGGGGGAACGATGTGCCGCTCGGAGCTGGGATTCTCTCAGCGCTTTAAAAACCGAGGCAGGGCGGAGGTCCTGTTTCCACTCGGCCTCTGACTCACATGTTGCCCACGTCCACAGTGAAGCACCGGGGTTTCCCTCGACAGGGAAAATAGCAGAAGGAAGAAATGCCGCCTTTTTTCCCTCCTCCACCCTTTCCTGCAGAAATGATTAGTTCTGCTGTGACTCATCAACGTAGCCGCACTGAAAATAGTGAATAGTTTACTTCCTCCAGTAAAGAAACCAGTCAGAACTGGAAAGTATCGAGCTCCATTTAATAATTCAACAGCAGCAGCTAATGTGCCGTCGATTTACCGATGCACGGACTTTAAAAATCACATTATGCAGACGTTGAATACTCTAAAAAGAGGTTGCAGATGTTTATCTTTATTTGTCTAAGATGGTTTGAAACACTAGGTGGCGCTATGAGCTATATTGAACCCATAAATGCGATTTTCTCTATTAAATTTGATAATAAACGGGATTTTAAAACAAGCGTTTATGTATTTCATGGAAGAAAAGTTTAGTTTGCAGCTCAAAAACACATAAAATCTGCAGAATCGCTTGAGGTGAGGTTTCCTGTGATTGTTGCTGGTTCAGAGAGCTCCACCCTCCTGGTGCATCAGGTCGACCAAAACAAACACCCTCCTCTTCTCGTCCAGCTCATCTGATTATAGACGGGACACAGACGAGACTCCTGGGTGGTGGATTCACGCAAACAAACTAAACTCGCTGTCACTCAGCTGCAAAAATCAAACCAGACTTTTCCTTGAAGACATTTGTATTGATTAAAATCTGCTGTTGGTTTTGTGGTCGCGCTCAAGAGTTTCACTTCTGTGTTTCTCGTGACTCACGGCTCGGTCTCGCGGCTCTGCACAGTCCAACGTTCATTCACGGCAGCCGAGGTTTCACCGAGAGCTTCAGTGTGATTCAGTGACTCACAGGCTGATGTCTGTTTGTGCTTCTCTGAAGTTAATGGATTTCATGTGGCCCCTTAGGAAACAAGTGGTGGTTTGATATATGGAGGTTGTGATCGTGACTCATATGGAGTCCAGAAAAAAAATCTGGGGGCAAAGCGGAAAAAAAGCTTTTTTTAAGCCCTTCAACCAACTCTTCAATTATATTCAACACACAAAGAAAAAAGTCATGTGCCACAGTGAGCAAATATAACATTTAAATAAACGTACAGCTCCATATTTGAGGTTTAGGATGAATACTGTAATTTAGATATGACCCATGATGTACATTTCCGGCCCTGGTTTGAATGTGTCGTCCTCTCCCTCAGATCTCCGACATCCAGGTGAACGGTCAGTCGGACGACATGACGGCCAAAGAGAAGCTGCTGCTGTGGTCCCAGAGGATGGTGGAGGGATACCCGGGCCTGCGCTGCGACAACTTCACCGGCAGCTGGAGGGACGGGAAGCTCTTCAACGCCATCATACACAAACACAGGTGAGACGCACATCGAGGTCGGAGCGAGGGAAACCTGTTGGTTAAATAACCTTTGGACTCTGATATTCCGTCAGACCTGTCGTACTTGACACAGGAATTAAATTCCATCCATTAACGGTCTTAGAGAGTCTTAACTTGAACTTGTTGAAACCTGCAGAAACGGTTTAATTCATGTTTGCAGGTTTTCTAAAGTGTCTATAGGAGCTTCATAAACTTCTCCACCTTTCCAATGTAAATCTGCATCATAATAAGAATAACAGTCGGAGGTATTTTAAGCCAGATTTGGGTTAAAAACATATACACATTTACAGACTGACCCTCAGCCATTCCAGGCCCTCAGCCGAGAGGAGGCGGCTGTTTCAAAGTCCTGGTGTTTTGGGTGGAGTTCCACTCGCAGTCAGTGTGTGTGTGTGTGTGTGTGTGTGTGTGTGCACAGAGAAAAACCACCGCTGCAGCCTCGCTCACCACACGACACAGAAACTCCATGTAGAGCTGCTGCAGCTGGCATCGCTCCCGTGCGGAGACGGGGCGTTGTCTCTGTCAGTGGGGGTGTATCTCACTGGTTAGATAAAGGTTGCCCCGGGGGCGTGCTCTCTGGAGGCTCGGCAGGTCGCAGCAAAACGCAGGTACGCCATCCACGGATTCTTCAGTCGGTGGAGGAAGAACGATATGCGGAGAGCTGCAGGACTCACACAGACATTTGGCCGAAGAGGACTTTAATTTCAATTCAAGGATGAAATCCTTATTGCCGTCGGACCCTCAAACGATTTTATAACTTCAGTTTTTGCCTGGAAACCTTTTTAGTGCTTTTTCATCGTGACCACTTGCAACCATGTTGAAGCTGAAGCGAAGGTTCCACTCGAAGCGGCGCCTGAACAGCGCGTCCAGCAGCACCGCGGGCTCCGTCAGCGACCTGGAGGACAAGGTGGTCATGCTGTGCGAGGACGTCCCGACCGAAAGCTCCTTCGACTCGGGCCAAGGCTCCCACAGCCCCGGGCCCCGCTCCAGTCGGGGGTCCCACAGCGAGGAGCACGAAGCGGGACAGGAGCCTCACATGTTCCACATGAGCCGGGACAGACCGGCCTACAGGCAGGCGTCCTACCTGGACAGGGAATCAGCACAGCCCTACAAAGAGTACTACATCCAGAGGGTGGTGGAAGTGTACGCCGACTCCTGAACTCTGCTGAATTTACCAAACATTCTGTGAAATCGTATTAATGACATGTGCTTACACGTTATTTAACTGCGCTCATCCTTCCAGCAAAGTATCTGTTTGGTTTAAATCTTCCCTGCGAGTGAGGACTCTTGTTTTTTCTTGCCCTCTCTGGTATTAGTGGAGCCATCCCATGAACAACCTGCCTCCGGGCAACACAAAAATATGAAATATGTAACATAGCGTTTCGAACCTGTCAGCTGTCAATGCGCAATTATGGCTGGCAGGTCGTTAAAAATGAGAAAAATGTTCAGGGGCTAAAGTTTAAAAAGTGTAATTAACGAGTTATTCCTTCTCAAAGGTCCCGAACTATTTCTAGTCTTGACTGTTCTGGTTTGCGTCCGCAGGCCCACGCTCATCGACATGGATCAAGTGTACCGACAGAGCAACCAGGAGAACCTGGAGCAGGCCTTCAGCGTGGCGGAGCGGGACCTGGGCGTCACCAGGCTGCTGGACCCCGAGGGTGAGGCCAGAGACTCAGAAAAGAAAAACACTGCAGGGATATTTTGAGCTTGTGATTTATTTCCTTCTCGAGGCACAGTAACAACGAAAACAATAAACTGTGTTGGCCTCTGATGATCGCTATGCAAGTTATGACAGTTCAGGAGTAACTGGTACAAACCAGCAAACCAAATTCAAGTTACATCTTTCTTTTAAACGTCCCTTTCCTGTCTTTCCAGATGTTGACGTGCCTCATCCAGATGAGAAGTCCCTCATCACGTATGTCTCCTCCATGTATGACGTCATGCCCAGGGTGCCTGACGTACAGGACGGTGTTAAAGCCAACGTGAGTCGTCCTCTTCCACAGCATCAAACCATCGTCACATCGTGATGAAGCAACAGAGACAAATAGTTTCTTCTCATTTTGAGACTTTAGCATTTAGAATTAGTAGTATTTATCTTCCTGTCAGTGCAGTAAGACTTCATCCTCTAACTGTGAACATGTGCGCTTGTATCTCCAGGAGCTGGAGCTGCGCTGGCAGGAGTACTACGAGGTCGTCACCGTGCTGCTGCAGTGGATCCGACACCACATCCTCGTGTTCGAGGAGAGGAAGTTCCCCAACAGCTACGAGGAGATCGAGGTGAGCGGGTCGAATACGTGAGAACACACTGAATGAACAGCAGAGTGACATCGATGAAGCTGACTCGTCTCTTTTCTGATCTGCAGGTTCTTTGGCGTCAGTTTCTGAAGTTCAAGGAGACAGAGCTTCCTGCGAAGGAGGCGGACAAGAACCGCTCCAAACACATCTTCAAGTCCTTTGAGGTGAGCTCTCGTGGATCTGGTCACAGGATGTGTTGAAGCACTTTGAGCCAAGGATCCTTAAAGCTGCTGGAATTAAATATACCCGAGACCAGTTACACTTCCACACTGATAGTTAACCTGTAACCGTTCTGCCTGCAGGGCGCAAACACCGAGTAGAACAGATTCACTTTCTATTGGGATTCAAACCATCTCACCAGCGTCCAGGGTTCATTAATCAAGGTTCCTCAGCAACAGCTTCTTTTTATTTTGTGTGTTTTACGGCAACTCTCAGGAGACACACGGCCTCAGATACACAACCAGGCGTTAAACACAGTCGGTTCCATATCGATGCATTTGTCAGATTCGTGTCTTTCTTGCCTTCACATGTGGTCATTTAAAAAATAGCTCATGACTGATCCAGGTGCAGTGCAAGGTAGAATTTACTGCTTTCACAGTCTGGGAATCTAAACATCACAATCCCCAGTGCAGTTGTTTTCATCTCAGGTGGGACACGCCCACATGTTTGAACTGGAGTTGAGCCAAAGTTCTTCAGGAACGTGGCGAAGGGGAAAAAAATACAAGTACGGATAAAACAAAATAAAAAAACGTGTGAGATGAAGATGCAATAAAAGACACACGAGATAAAAGTAAATAAGAATCATGAGACAAAATCTGACTTTTGAAGCAAGATTGAAAGAAATTAGAAAAGCTCTGTAGTTTTTTAGACGAGAACGGGGATTGAAAGAAGTTTGGAGGATTAACTAAGGGCCACAATTTACTATTATAACTTTCTCTGTTCCAGGGTGCAGTCCAGGCCGGTCTGGTCAAAGTGCCACCGGGCTACCATCCCCTGGACGTGGAGAAGGAGTGGGGTCGCCTGCACGTCGCCATTCTGGAGCGAGAGCGGCTCCTCCGGACCGAGTTCGAGAGGTGAGTCGACCGCGGAACTGAAAAGACTCATCACATGCTCGACCGCTCCCACATGAAGAAACTCTCCCCGGCTGCGTGACCGTGACGATGACTCATCCCCCGAATGAGCGGGTCCACTTTTGTAATACAGCCACACTGAGTTGGCTTTGTAGGGTGGAAAGTAAAAAAACAAGAAAAAATAACTCACATCAGGGCAAACCCATGACAAACGTGTCATCGCCACGGCAACAGCATCACAATAATGACGCTTTTTCCTTTTTTTTAAATCACATGGTGGGTGGGGCGCTGCTTTTTATTTTGCCTCTCAGGACACTTACGAAAGTTTTTGTTTTTAAAAACTATCGTCTGTAGTTCAGTGCGCACACAGAGCTCCATCATGGCTTTCATGACACAGGGATACGACTTTAGGTTTTCACTCCACCGAAGGACGGAGTGAGTGGGGGTTTCACTTAAATCCATTAATTCAGCTTTAATTAGTGTGAGGAGATGGTTCTGCTCTGGGTGATCTCATCATATGTCTGACCTTTGACCCCCCCCCCCCCCCCCCCCTCTCTCTCTCTGTGCAGGCTGGAGCGGCTGCAGAGGGTCGTCAGTAAGGTCCAGATGGAGTCAGGGGTGTGTGAGGAGCAGCTCAACCAGGTGGAGACGCTGCTGCAGACGGTGAGACACCAATAAAGTTTCATTTCAAAACAAAACAAAACGAAATCTGTCACGGAAATGATCGTGGCCACACGCAGCGCTGTAATACCTGTGTGTGTCTGTGTGTGTGTGTGTGTGTGTGTGTGTGTGTGTGTGTGTGTGTGTGTTGTGTGTGTGTCTGTGTGTGCGTGTGTGTGTTGCAGGACGTGAGGATGATGAGCTCGGGGAAACCTGCTCAGCACGCAGCAGAGATGGAGGCAGATCTGGAGAAAGCCGAGGGGATGATTCGCTTCCTCTTCAACGACGTGCAGCTGCTCAAAGACGGGCGCCACCTGCAGGCGGAACAGATGTATCGCAGGTGCAAAAAAGAAGCAAACTCCACAACATTTGAAAAGATGAACAGTTTCTGGAATTATTAGATGAATTGATGGTTGTAGCTCCTGCTGCTGATCTGTGCTTTTATGAATTTGATCCATTTTAATCCCTAAAGTGTTTTGTCCATTAAACAGAAACTAAACAACCTTAAATCTGTGAAGTAGGAACAACAAATTATGTGAAACCTTTGATTGATAAGGTTTAAATTACTAACACATATAATAATTGTTGTTAATTAATGTTCAAACTCTTCAGCACTAACTGAAAGTCTTTATTCTAGAGTGTATCGTCTGCACGAGCGTCTGGTGAACCTCCGCAGCGAGTACAACCTGCGCCTGAAGTCCGGCGTGACCATCACCCAGATCCCCATGACCCAGATCCCCATGATTCAGATGAACAAGGCCCAGGTCCAGGTCCTGCAGCAGGCCCCCATGAGGGTGCGGCCCGAGCTGGATGAAGTCACCCTCCGCTACACCCAGGACCTGCTGGGCTGGGTGGAGGAGAACCAGCGCCGCGTGGACAACGGAGAGTGGGGATCCGACCAGCCCACGGTGGAGTCGCAGCTGGGCAGCCACCGCGGCCTCCACCAGTCTGTGGAGGAGTTCCGCTCCAAGATCGAGAGGGCGAAGGCCGACGAGGTACGAAACAGACGAGAGAAACCAGGAGGAAATGTTGGGAAGTGGAGGAGAGAGAGATTTTATACTGGGTTCATTCATGATCATCTGACCTATGACCTCTCATCTTCTCCAGAGTCAGATCTCTCCTGTCAGTAAGGCTGCGTACCGCGAGTATCTGGGAAAACTGGAGCTTCAGTACGGAAAACTCCTGGTAAGTTACAGCAGATAAAGAGAAACCTTCACATTAGAGATATAACAATTCTCATTTCCGTGTTTCCTAACGTGTGTTTCGCTGCAGAACGCCTCGAAGGCCCGTCTGCGCTACCTGGACCAGCTCCACGCCTTCGTCATCGCCGCAACCAAAGAGCTGATGTGGCTGAACGACAAAGAGGAGGAGGAGGTCAACTACGACTGGAGCGACCGCAACCCCAACATGGCGTCAAAGAAAGAGAACTACTCGGTACAGTGACAGGGTGACGATGTTTCACACACAGCGGCGTGATTGTGGATTCTGCTGTAACGACTGGATGTGTTGTTGTTGTTGTTGTTGTGATCAGGGCTTGATGAGAGAGCTGGAGCTCAGGGAGAAGAGGGTGAACACGGTCCAGACCACAGGAGACAAGCTGCTGAGAGACGGACACCCTGGCAAGCAGACTGTGGAGGTACAAGTTCACAGATACGTGAAATGAAACAAATAGAAATAGGAAGAACTTCTGAGATAATAAAACATTCAAACCAGGTGTGTGTCAGTACCTTGTTGTCCTCTTCATCAGTTCAGTCTCCTCCTCTTCCCTCCTCAGGCGTTTACTGGAGCTCTGCAGACCCAGTGGAGTTGGCTCCTCCAGCTGTGCTGCTGCGTCGAAACCCACCTGAAAGAAAACACGTCCCATTTCCAGGTGTGTTCACCGACTTCGTCTCTTATCAACTCTCTTATCACCAACTTCATGTGATCGGTGTATCGGTAAAGAGTTCAAAAGCTCATCTGGAACCTTAATTCCTCAAATTGTCTTTCTCCCAGTTCTTCTCTGACGTGAAGGAGGCAGAGGAGCGGATTAAGAAGATGCAGGACACGATGAAGAGGAAGTACACGTGCGAACGGAACGTCACGGCCACGCGGCTGGAAGACCTGCTGCAGGACGCGGCTGTGGGTTCATTCATCACTTTCAACACGTTCATATATTTCAACTGTTGATTTAAATCTTTACAAGACGCTAAAATTTGACGATGAAATATTTCTACAGATTTTAAATCCTAACTTTAGAGCAACTTCACAGCAATTTACGAGTTTGTTGTTTGTATTGATTTTAATCTGCAACACGTTCCATGTGATTTCCTTTTCAATAGGATGAGAAAGAGCAACTGACAGAGTTCAAAACTCACCTGGAGGGTTTGAAGCGAAGAGCCAAGACCATCGTCCAGCTGAAGCCACGAAACCCCACGACCCCGTTGAAGGGCAAACTGCCCATCCAGGCTGTTTGTGACTTCAAGCAGATGGAGGTGAGCATCACACACTGAGGTTATCTCCTCACTCCTGTGCATGAGTGGGTCTGTTTTAAATGCAGGATTATGCAAAAACAACTAAACAGATTTTCACTAAACTTGGTGGAAGGATGTGAGATGGGTCAGGAAAGAACCCGGTGAATTTAGATTTGGCAGGTTCCCTCATTTTGTTGATTCGTTTCTAATAAAGAAATCACACACACGCGACTTTCTATTTTAAAATGAGCTCAGATACTTTACAGGGCTCGGTTGGACGTCAGCGTGTGTTTGTTTCCCTCCAGATCACCGTCCACCGAGGAGATGAATGTGCTCTGCTGAACAACTCGCAGCCTCACAAGTGGAAGGTGCTGAACGATAAAGGCTGCGAGTCGTCCGTCCCGTCCATCTGCTTCCTGGTGCCGCCCACCAACAAGGAGGCGGTGAACAGCGTTGCCGGGTGAGCCCAGTTGGATCGGTTGCCCGAAATTCACGCCCCTCGCTGACGCACATGTGTAACGTCCACGTTTCCTTCCTCAGACTGGACGGGAACCTCCAGCGGCTGCAGACCATGTGGCAGACGATGTTCGTGGACATGAAGAGTCTGTTGTCGTGGCAATACCTGATGAGAGACATCCACATCATCAAGACCTGGAACATCAGCATGGTAACAGCAGGAGCTAATACACGGATAATAGTTTCTGTGAAATCCCTGAAGAACGGCAGCTGGTGTTACAGCCAACACTGTTTACATTGGCTTTTTGTTTCCTAAGATATATATCACTAGTTAATAAACTATAAATCATTTATATAACTTTATCATTCTGCATGTCTAAGTCGCGGCACGGTGGTAAAGTGGTTAGCACTGTCGCCTCACACAAAACCGGTTGGTTCAAATCCCGGTTCAGCCGGGTGACCTGTCCAGACTGTACCCTGCCTCTTGTACGTTATTGTTAATGGATGTATTTATATTATATTCAAGATTATAGATTTGATATAAATACAGTTATATTCACTTAATATTAGATTATCTTGTATAATTGCATTTTGCTATTTTCGTTATTCAAAGAGCTTTTTTTTTTTTTTGCATCTAGTTAGAAAAACTTTTATTTTATTTATAATAACATTATACTTGTAAATCCATATATGGATAAATTGACTCGGGCTATATGAAAAAGTCTCTTATATTAATGTCACAGATGAAGTTTTGAGTAGAACTGGTGTTTTCCTGATGTTTGATTCCCCCCCCCCCCCCTGCAGTTTAAGACCCTGAGGGTGGAGGAGTACCGCCTGGCTCTGAGGAACCTGGAGCAGCACTACCAGGACTTCCTGCGCGACTCCCAGGACTCGCAGATGTTCGGGGCCGAGGACCGGATGCAAGTGGAGTCCAACTACAACACGGCCAACACGCACTACAACACCATGGTCAGCACCGCAGAGCAAGGTGTGTACCGCTCGGTTTGTAAAGCTCACGTGACACTGAGGCGGGAACAGTTTTTTATTTGACATTTTTCTCACCTTAAACATTTGTGTTGACATCCATTCATCGGTGTGTAAGTTGACTGTCGGGTTCATGTTGCAGGATACGTGCCACCCAGGACAGGTAGGGGCTTCGGATGTGTAACAGGAGTTCTGATTGGCTGTTGTGTGTGTGTGTGGTGTGTGTGTGTGTGTGTGTGTGTGTAACGAGGGCTGTGGTGCTGTCGTGTCTCACTTTATTCATTAACTCAATCAGCTTCTTCACTTCCTCCCTAACTTCTTGTTTCTCTTGTTGTCTCTGTGCATGTGTGTCAATTAATGATTTAATAAATTAACCACGATAACAGATAATCAAAGACGTAGATTTGTTCCATAGCACAGATTGTTGAGGTAGTTTCATTAGATTATTTGTTTTAAAGTGTTTGAGAGTAATTTATATTTTAAAGGCTTCAGTTAAAAACAACACTATATAAATAATAATAATAATTCTATGTCACTTTAACTAAAACTCTTTTCAGACTTTTCCTGCAGTGGTTTGATTGTTGGCTCAATTTAATCCTGACTTGAACTAATAACCAGCTCGTCTTCTTTGCAAACAGATTAAATATGTTAATAAATATATGAATATGTCTTCTATACACGTTATTCTGAATCAACCAGGTGAGCAAGATGAGTCCATGTGCAAGACCTACCTGACCAAGATCAAGGAACTGCGTCTGATGCTGGAGGGATGCGAGAATCGAACGGTGACGCGTCTCCGTCAGCCCGTGGACAAGGAGCCGCTGAAGGCCTGCGCCCAGAAGACCGCGGAGCAAATGGTACGTCCAGAAAAACACACTTTTAAACTTGTGTACGTTTAAACCATGGACTGTTTATAAAGATGGACGACATGACAGGCCAAAGCGCCTCGATCGCCCCCTGGTGGCTGGCTGCAGTATAGATCATAACCTAAATAAAAAGACTGATTGACTTGATTCTAATGCCGGTGATATGTGCATGATATTGGCTGAAATACTGAATCTTCCCCTCTGTGCTCGGTGGCAGAAAGTTCAGTCCGAGTTGGAGGACCTGAAGAAGACTTGAGCTCCATCGCTGAGAAGACGGAGGAGGTTCTGGTTTCTCCTCAGCAGTCGAGCTCATGCCCCGATGCTGCGCTCGGAGCTGGACGTCACCCTGAGGAAGATGGACCACGTCTACGGCCTCTCGTCCGTCTACCTGGACAAGTGAGGCTCTGGGACTCTCTCCTCCCTGTGGATTCACAGCTGTAACTTTGCTTGTATTTTTTAATACAACGTGCGCTGTTTGATTTCAGGCTGAAGACCATCGACGTTGTGATCAGAAACACCAAAGACGCTGAGGACAGGCTGAAGAATTATGAGACTCGTCTGCGTGACGTCAGTAACGTGCCCGCGGAGGAGAAGGAGGTGGAGGAGCATCGCACTCAGCTGAAGGTCCGTCCTCTTTCCTCATTCATACCTACGATCACATTTGAATGTTTGCTTTGAAGGAGCCTGTTGTGACTTTGATCTTCTCCGTGACAGTCCATGCGCGACGAAGCAGAGGCCGACCAGGTGGTGTTCGACCGCCTGCAGGACGAGCTCAGGAGAGCCTCGACCATCAACGACAAGATGACGAGGATCCACAGCGAGCGGGACGGCGAGCTGGAGCATTACCGTCAGCTGGTCAGCAGCCTCCTGGAGCGCTGGCAGGCCGTGTTCGCTCAGGTGGAGCTGAGGCTGAGGGAGCTCGACCTCCTCGGGCGCCACATGACCTCCTACCGCAGGAGCTACGAGTGGCTCATCCGCTGGCTCGGAGAGGCGAGGCAGAGGCAGGAGAAGGTCCAGGCCCTGCCGGTCGGCGACAGCAAGGCTCTCAAGGAGCAACTGGCAGAGGAGAAGGTACTGGAGGAGAGAAGCTGTTACGCCCCCTGGTGGTCACACTGGCAGCACAGATTCAGAATCAGTTCTCTTTCTGTTCATCGATTCCTCTCTGGCTGTCGTAAATTGAGTTGTTGTGTTTTTGAAATTAAATTAGGCTTGTAGCTGCAGCTTTCTGTTTGTGTTGGAAAAAATAATTCAACTATGCTTTAAAAATAAATAATTTTCATACTTACAATGACATTTATTCATTTTAACTTAAAGAAACTCCTGGAAGAGATCGAGACCAACAAGGACAAGATTGAAAACTGCCACAAAGATGCCAAAGCGTACATCGACTCAGTGAAGGTTCGTGCTGATAACTTCAGCTCTGCAAGATTTCATTTCCTGGCTCGACTTAAGGTTTTTTTTTGGGCTTGTCTTCATTTTGTTTTTCGTTCCTTTTTAGGATTATGAATTCCAGGTTTTGACCTACAAAGCTCTGCAAGAACCAATCGCATCTCCTCTGAAGAAACCCAAAATAGAGTGTGCGTCGGACAACATCATCCAGGAGGTGGGTCTCACACACAGAACGCAGCTGATGGTCGTGTGACCTTGTTAATACGTTAACAGTAGTTGGACCTTTTGGGAAATAGGTTAATTTGCCCTTTTTCTAAGTAAGCAGGCTTTTAGCTTAGCTTAGCACAAAGGCTGGAAACAAGGGGGGATGTTAGCCTTGTTAGGTCCAAAGATCAAATAATGGTCATTTCTGTCATCACACAAGCAGTAACTGGGACTTTATTTAATATCACCATGATAAAAACACATCTAAAAATGCCTTTAACAGTTATAAACACAATCCTGATAACTAAATCTACTGTAAAGAATAATATCATATCATGTTTTTAAAGTTGAATAATGAATTCTGTTGATTCCCTTCAGTACGTCACCTGAGAACCCGCTACAGTGAACTCACCACTCTCAACAGCCAGTACATTAAATTCATCATGGAAACACAGCGCCGCCTGGAGCAGTGACGAGGTAATTACACTCACCACGACAGCTGCAGCTTCACTAACACAAACCGACGCTGCCTGTTAACCATGAACGGGAACCTTGCATTAAATACGTACTGAATATTGACTCTTAAAATTGTACGATTGTGCGGCGGACGAGAGCAAAGAGTGGTGGAGCAAACTGTTTCATGTTGCATCACATCCCCCTCTACGATATCTGTCTCTCATTCCCCCGACTCTGTGTATATTAGTCAAATCACGTCACGTAGATTTGTACACGTCAGATTCAGTCACGTGACAGCTGCTATTTTTCATTTGGTATCTGCTTCTTTATTTCCTCTTGAAATCACCTCGTGATTTGAAGTTGTTTTTTTTTCTGGCTCGGCTCCTTTTTTTTTTCCTCCAATCTGCACCTCGACCGTTCCTTTCTCCCCTTTTCCCCCTTTTCTAACTTCCTGTTGTGTTTGATCCTTTGGTCCCTGCTCGCCAGTGCTTTGTCATGACGAATATTAATCACGAGCTTAAGAGATGAAGCACCAGGTATTTAACAGAAGACCCTCTCAGTTACATCACATCACCCGTCTCCACTTCAGACCCTTGTTACTGTCATTGAGGAGGAAGGTTCAGGATGTTTTGGAAACCTTTTTCGCAACCGAGGCCATTTTCAGTTTATTAAGAATTCTTGTGGATTTTAAATCAAAACAATCAGTGTTAAAACAAATGTAACAATCAATTAAATTAGCAAAATATTCATGTTGTCTTAATTTGACATTTGGACACTTTTTGAAGGATTCATTAGTCTGCAGATTCTTTTTAATTTTCAATTTAGAAAAAGATATTACAAAGCAAAACAGCAGAACCTGTTTTCTGAGGGACTGGAACCAGAAAATGTCAAATTTTTAAAAACAGTTGCTGATCAACAACGACGTCCCAAACAAAAGCTCAATTTGAAAATGCTGAACCTTCCTTATAAATATCAGTCACCTGCACTTCAACATTCCTGATAAACAGTCAAACTCATCTCTGGCTGTTTATCTGTCGTCACAGTTGATTCGTCTTGATCTTGGATTTGTGTGTCTTGTCGCCCGACACTGAATCCAACCTTCCTTTGTGTCGTGTGTGTGTTGACATCCGGTTGTGTGTTTGCTGCATCACTATGCTCATCTTCATAATGAGGCTTCTCCGGTTCCCACACCTCGAGTTCTGACTTGCTGTGATGTGAATCCATAAACAACTGTTTCCGTCACTGTGCTGTCTCGTGGGTTCTTCGTTCAGTCGTGGTGTATTTCACGATGCGCTTTATACTTTGTGCATGCTAATTATTATCTACCCCCTTAATCCTCCTTGGTCATTTTACTCACTGAAAGATGCTGACTCGACACATTTTATGAACCAGAAATATGAATATTTAACTTTCACGTCTTTGCAAATATTACATACACACAATTTATTTGAACAATACTCTTTGTGTAAAATATGATGAAGCCTAATTTGCGCCTTAACTGTTTAGATCAACTGCATGAAATCACAGTGTCACGCTGTGTTGTGAAGTAAAGTGTTGTTCTTTGTGTCATACACTGATTAGACATGACAGACATTTCCCCATACTGTATTTACCCCTAGTTTAAAAATAACTTGTATATTTTCTGTTGCTGTAACATATCCTCATGTATTTACATTTTTATGTACCTACATGTTTTATTAACGCAGAAGATCTATTTAATAGAATAGCACCTCTAACATGCTCTCAATTCTCTCTGCTCCCTCTTTGCTTCTACTAATACAGAAAGCTTCTGAGAAACTAAAAGAAGAGGAGAGGAGGAGGCTGGCCGAAATACAGGCCGAGTTAGAGAAGCAGAAACAGTTGGCCGAGGCTCACGCTAAATCCGTGGCCAAAGCAGAGCAAGAGGCGCAGGAGCTGAAGCTGAAGATGAACGAGGAGGCCGGCAAGAGGCAGGACGTGGCTGTGGACGCTGAGAAACAGAAGCAAAACATACAGCAAGAGCTGCATCACCTGAAGAGTCTGTCCGAGCAGGAGATCAAGTCCAAGAATCAGCAGCTGGAGGAGGCGCTGGTCAGCCGCAGGAAGATTGAGGAGGAAATCCACATCATCAGAATCCAGTTAGAGATGACCATAACACAGAAGACGACATCGGAGTCTGAGTTGCAGAAGCTCAGAGACAAGGCTGCGGAGGCTGAGAAGCTCAGGAAAGCTGCACAGGACGAGGCAGAGCGGCTTCGCAAGCAGGTAACCGAAGAGACTCAGAAGAAGAAAAATGCTGAAGATGAGCTGAAGCGTAAATCTGACGCAGAAAAAGAAGCGTCCAAGCAAAAGCAGAGGCGCTGGATGACCTGCAGAAATTCAAAATGCAAGCAGAGGAGGCCGAGAGGCGTATGAAGCAGGCCGAGGAGGAGAAAATCAGGCAGATTAAGGTCGTGGAGGAGGTGGCACAGAAGAGTGCGGCCACACATTTGCAAACCACAGTCCATGTCATTCAATGAAAAGGCAACAAAGCTCGAGGAATCCCTTAAGAAGAGCAGGGCACCGTTCTGAAGTTGCAGGAAGAAGCTGACAAACTTCGGAAACAACAGGAGGAGGCAAACAAAGCCAGGGAGCAAGCGGAGAAGGAGCTTGAAACACTGGAGGCAGAAAGCCAACGAGGCTCTCCGCTTGAGGCTACAGGCCGAGGAGGAAGCCCAGAAGAAGAGTCAGGCCCAGGAGGAGGCAGAGAAGCAGAAGCTTGAGGCCGAGCGCGACGCCAAGAAACGGGGCAAAGCTGAAGAAGCTGCTCTTAAGCAGAAGGAGAATGCAGAGAAAGAGTTGGAAAAACAGAGGAAATTTGCAGAACAAATAGCTCAGCAAAGCTGTCTGCAGAACAAGAGTGCATCCGCTTAAAGGCCGACTTCGAACATGCCGAGCAGCAGAGGGGGCTGTTGGATAATGAGCTCCAGCGTCTGAAAAACGAGGTGAACGCTACTGAAAAGCAGAGGAAACAACTGGAGGACGAGCTGGCTAAAGTCCGGAGTGAAATGGACGCCCTCCTGCACATGAAGGTTCAAGCGGAGAAGGAGACGCTGTCAAAAAGTGAGAAGAGCAAACAGCTTCTCGAGTCTGAGGTGCTGAAAATGAAACAGCTTGCGAGGAGGCCACCGGCTGAGATCGGTTGCCGAAGAAGCGAAGAAGCAGAGGCAGATCGCGGAGGACGAGGCGGCGCGGCAAAGAGCAGAGGCTGGAAAAATACTCAAGGAAAAACTGGCTGCCATCAACGAGGCGACACGTCTGAAGACTGAGGCAGAGATGGCTCTAAAAGCTAAAGAGGCCGAGAATGAAAGACTGAAAAGAAAAGCCGAGGACGAAGCTTATCAGAGGAAGATGCTGGAGGACCAGGCTGCTCAGCACAAACAAGACATCGCGGAGAAAATCACACACCTGCAGAGCTCGTCTGTTTCTGAGTTGGGGCGACAGAAGACTATCGTGGAGGAAACGCTGAGGCAGAAGAGGGTGGTTGAAGAAGAAATCCACATCATAAAGATCAGCTTCGAGAAAGCATCGAAAGAGAAGTCCGATTTAGAGTCGGAGTTGAAGAAACTGAAGGGTATCGCAGATGAAGACGCAGAAAGCAAACTCAAAGCTGAGGCGGAGGCAGAGAAACTGAAAAAGCTCGCAGCAGAGGAGGAGAAGAAAAGGAAAGAAGCCGAGGAGAAGGTGAAAAGGATCACTGCAGCAGAGGAGGAGGCAGCAAGACAATGCAAAGGCCGCTCAGGAGGAAGTCCAGCGCCTCAAAAAGAAAGCTGCCGACGCGAATAAACAGAAAGACAAGGCAGAGAAAGATGCAGAGCAGCAGGTCATTCTGGCCAAAGAGGCCGCACAGAAATGCACGGCTGCAGAACAGAAAGCTCAAGATGTTCTCAGCAAGAACAAAGAAGACACTCTCGCTCAGGAAAAGCTGAAAGACGAGTTTGAAAAATCCAAGAAACTTGCACAGGCGGCTGAGAAGGCCAAGGAGAAAGCAGAGAAAGAGGCGGCTCTGCTGCGTCAGAAAGCCGAGGAGGCTGAAAAGCAGAAAAAAACAGCGGAGGACGAAGCTGCTAAACAGGCCAAAGCTCAAAAAGACACCGAGAAACTGAGGAAAGAGGCCGAGGGCGAGGCCTCGAAGAGAGCGGCAGCGGAGGCAGCGGCTCTGAAGCAGAAGAAAGCAGGCGGATGTAGAGATGGTCAAGCACAAAAAAGAAGCAGAACAAGCACTTAAACAGAAGTCTCAGGTGGAAAGGGAACTAACAGGGTCAAACTGCAACTGGACGAGACGGATAAGCAGAAAGCTTTGTTGGACCAGGAGCTTCAGAGAGTTAAAGGTGAAGTGAATGATGCCGTCAAACAAAAGGCGCAGGTGGAGGATGAACTCGCCAAAGTCAAGATCCAGATGGACGAGCTCCTGAAGCTCAAGCTGAAAATCGAGGAGGAAAACCGCCGCCTCATGAAGAAGGACAAAGATAAAACACAGAAAGTTCTTGCAGAGGAAGCAGAGAAAATGAAGAGCTTGGCAGAGGACGCTGCGAAACTCACTGTGTTGGCTGAAGAAACAGCCAGACAGAGGAAGATGGCGAGTCTGACCTGGCTGAGCAGAGGGCACTTGCAGAGAAGATACTGAAGGAGAAGATGCAGGCCATCCAGGAGGCCACCAAACTGAAAGCCGAGGCAGAGGAGCTCAATAAACAAAAGAACCAGGCCCAGGAAAAGGCTAAAAAACTACAGGAGGACAAACAGCAGATCCAGCAGCGTCTCGATAAGGAGACGGAGGGTTTCCAGAAATCCTTGGAGGCTGAGCGAAAGAGGCAGCTGGATGTTTCAGCCGAGGCAGAGAAGCTGAGATTGAAGGTGAAGGAGCTCAGTGACGCTCAGGCAAAAGCTGACGCGGATGCAAAGAAATTCAAGAAACAAGCCGATGAGGCAAAAGCTCAGCTCCAAGCGACGGAGAAGCAAACTACAGAGACTGTTGTGCACAAGCTGGAGACACAGAGGCTCCAGAGCACCAGAGAGGTGAATGACCTGTCGACAAAAATCGCTGACCTGGAGAAGGAGCGAGAGAAACTGAAAAAAGAGGCGGAGGCGGTTCAGAAAAAATCTAAAGAGGTATTGTGCCATGATGTTCTCGGTTTGTAGAACCCCTGCTAAACACACTAACCACAGAACAGGACATCTCATGTGAATTGCAGTGTCTTTAATTAACAGCCAGCAATTCATATGAATGTCATTCAAAACACAGTAGTACAGAACTAAAATGTTGTATTTACTCTCTCGCTCAGATGAAATGATTGATGCCTTTCTCATTTCTGTATGATAAATATGCAGCTAGACTGTAAACTGGAGGAAACACTTAGTGTCCAATTCAGGGTTTTTTGCTGATAAAAAAATAAATGATGCAAAATTAAGTTAGAATTTGAAGGTGTTACCGTCGGACAGAGCCAGGCTAGCTGTTTCCTCCTGTTTACAGTCTTTATGCTAAGCTAAGCTAACCATCTCCTGGGTCCAGCTTCATATTTACTGTGCAGTCATGTGAGTCATCAATCAAAGCTATTTCTAAAATTGTTGCACTATTTAAATATTTCTTTGAGATGATGGGTCAATTTGGGTTTTGTGTCATTTTATTGATGTTATTTCTTCATTTTTTCCAAACAGATGGCAAATGCCCAACAAGAGCAGATTGAGCAACAGAAGGTCAAACTTCAGCAGACTTTCCTCACAGAGAAGGACGTATTGCTGAAAAGAGAAAAGGCGGTGGAAGACGAGAAGAAGAAGTTAGAGAAACAGCTCGAGGATGAAATGAACAAAGCCAAAGCTCTGAAAGATGAACAGAACGTCAGCGGAAGCTAATGGAAGAAGAGAAGAAGAAACTCCAGGCCATAATGGACGAAGCCGTAAAGAAACAGAAGGACGCTGAAGCGGAGATGAAAAACAAGCAGAAGGAAATGGAAGTGCTTGAGAAGAAACGGCTCGAACAAGAAAAGCTCCTGGGAGAAGAAAACAAAAAGCTCAGGGAGAAACTTCAGAATCTGGCGGTTGCCTCCAAACAGGTTGAATCCCAAAGAAAGGATATCGAAGTCCAGACTGATAAAGTCCCAGAGGACCAGTTAGTTGCCATGACCATGGTGGAAACAACAAAGGGTGTTTTCAATGGTTCTGTTGATGTGGACGGAGCGAAGAAAGATGGACAATCACCTTTATCATTTGAGGGAATAAGAGAGAAGGTTCCTGCCGAGAGGCTCCACGACATTGGGGTTTTAACCAAAAAGGAGTTTGACAAATTGAAAAAGGGCAAAGTTTCTGTGCAAGACCTGGAAAAGATCGACAAAGTCAAATCATGCCTTAAGGGTCAGAACTGTGTTGGAGGTGTCTTGACTCCATCCAAGAGAAAATGAGTGTCTATCAGGCCATGACAGAGAACAGGATTACTCCCAACACTGCCACGATGCTGCTGGAGGCTCAGGCAGCTTCTGGTTACATCGTCGATCCAGTGAGAAATAAACTCCTCTCTGTAGACGAGGCTGTTAAGGACGAGGTCATTGGACCTGAGTTCCATGACAGGATGCTCTCTGCAGAGAGAGCAGCCACTGGCTTCAAAGATCCATACACCGGAGCCAAAATCTCTCTCTTTGAGGCCATGAAAAAGGGACTTATCGACAAGGAGCAGGCCACCAAATACCTAGATGTACAGCTCGCAACTGGCGGCGTCATTGACCCTATCAATAGTCACAGGGTACCCCTCCAGACGGCCTACAAGCAAGGTCAGTTTGACGCAGACATGAATAAGAAACTGGCCGATCCCAGTGATGACAGCAAGTTATTCATCGACCCCAGCACTCAGGAGCAACTCACTTACAAACAGCTGCTGGACAGATGTACCAAAGATGCAGAGACAGGCCTGCTGATATTACCAGTAACCGACGCAGCTGCTCAAAGTGAAAGATACACAGATGTGGAGGCCAAAGAGGTGCTCAGCAAGGCTCACGTCGATGTGCCTTTTGGACGATTCAAGGGAAAAACTGTCACCATTTGGGAAGTCATCAACTCAGAGTATTTCACTGAAGAGCAAAGGCGTCAACTGATTCGCCAGTACAAGGACAGGCAAGATCACGGTGGAGAAGATTATTAAAATAGTCCTCACTGTTGTGGAAGACAAGGAGAAAAGCAATCAAAATGTGTTTAATGGACTGAGGGCTCCAGTGTCTGCCAATGAATTGTTAGAGTCTAAGGTTATAAACAAAGACTTGTTCAACAAGTTGAGTAACGGCAAGATAACAGTTAAAGAGATCTCTGAGATGGAGTCTGTAAAGAAAGCACTTCAGGGAACAGCGAGCATTGCCGGGGTGCTGAATGAACAAACCAAGGAGAAAATGCCTTTCTATCAAGCTATGAAGAAAGAGTTACTGTCACCGGAAACTGCACTGAACCTCCTTGAAGCTCAAGCAGCGACAGGGTTTGTAATCGATCCCGTCAAAAATGAGAGGGTCCCTGTAGATGAAGCTGTAAAATCGGGTCTTGTAGGTCCAGAGCTGCATGAGCGACTTCTGTCTGCTGAGAGAGCTGTCAACGGCTACAAAGACCCGTATACAGGAAAGAAGGTGTCTCTGTTTGAGGCGATGAACAAAGGCCTTATTAAGAAAGACCACGGCATGCGTCTGCTCGAGGCACAACTGTCAACCGGTGGAATTATTGACCCCGTTAAAAGCTATCGCATCCCACATGAGGTCGCCTGCAAGCGTGGGTATTTGGATGAGGAAACCTCCAAGACCCTAAACAAGAGCACTGATGAAACAAAGGTCTTCTATGATCCTAACTCACAAGAGGACGCGACCTACACACAGCTCATGAACAAATGTGTCACTGATAAAGAAACTGGACTTCCGTTGCTTTCCCTCTCAAAGAAGGCCGCAAAGCCAAAAGAAGACAAACAGATTACACAGGCTAAGATTCTGAAGATAAGATTACAGAGGCTAAGACAAAAGAGGCGCTTAATCTGTCCACTATGGAGCTGGAGTATGGAGCTTTCAAAGGAAGAAAGGTCACCATTTGGGAGATCATACACTCTGAGTACATCACTGAGGAGCAAAGAATACAGCTTATTCGACAGTACAGAATGGGACAGGTGACAATTGAAAGGTTGATAAAGATTGTAATAACGATGGTTGACGAAAAGGAGGACAAAACCAAGGATGGCGTCTATTTTGAAGGCCTTAGGGCGCCGGTCGCTGCCAGCTCATTACTCGATTCCAACATCATTGACAAGGCGACATTTGATCAACTCGAACAGGGTAAAAAGACGCCTAAAGCAGTCGGTGAAACTGACAAGGTCAGAAAGTACCTGCAGGGCACAGACCGCATTGATGGTGTCACCATGGAAGACTCCAACGAGAAGCTAAGCATTTATCAAGCAATGAAAAAGAACGCTTTACAACAAAACACTGGGCTTGCACTGCTGGAGGCCCAAGCTGGAACTGGTTTCATAACTGATCCAGTCAAGAATTTGAAATACTCTGTGGATGATGCTGTGAAGGCTGGAGTTGTTGGCCCAGAGCTTCATGAGAAACTTCTCTCAGCTGAAAAGGCAGTGACAGGATACAAAGATCCATATACAGGAAACAAGATTTCTCTATTCCAAGCCATGAAGAAAGAACTTGTTCTGAGGGAGCATGCTATTCCTCTCCTGGAAGCTCAGATTACTACCGGAGGGATCATTGATCCAGTCAGCAGCCACCGTGTTCCCAATGACGTGGCCATTCAGCGTGGCTACTTCAGTAAACAAATGGCCAAGTCCTTCAATGAACCTTCAGGTGACATTAAAGGCTTCACCAATCCCAACACCAATGAAAGTGTCACTTACAAGCAGTTGCTGGAGAAATGTGCAAGAGATCCCACCTCTGGTTTGTGCTACCTGCCTCTGTCTAAAGTCGAGGCCCCTGCTCCCGTCGAGAAATCCTATCAGTACACAGAAGAACAAGCCCAAACAGATCTAGCCAACACTCAAATCGAGATCCCTCATAAGAGTTTTGCAGGACAGAGTATGACCATTTGGGAAGTCATGAATTCAAATATGCTTCCAGAGAAAGAGAGGCAGCGCCTCCTGGAGCAGTATCGCTTGGGGCTAATCACAAAAGAGAGAATGCTCATCATCATCATTGAAATAATTGACCACAGAGAGACAATAAAGTCAGATCAGGGCATGTCCTGTGATGTCATCAGGAGAAGAGTTACTATTGAGGAGCTTTACAGTGCTCGCATTATTGACTTGCAGACCTACAACCTCCTCAAGCAAGAAAAGATGTCTATCCGTGAGATCATGGAAATGGAATCAGTCAAACAATACCTCTTTGGCACTGGTTGTATTGCTGGAATTATGTCAGACAGTCCACCAAAGATCAGCATTTACCAGGCCATGAAGAGTGGACACATTGAGCCCGAAGTCGCTTTGAATCTCCTTGAGGCCCAAGCAGCAACAGGGTTCATGATTGATCCAGTCAAGGATGAGCTTCTCACTGTTGATGAGGCTGTGCGCAAAGGTCTTGTGGGCCCTGAACTCCATGACAAACTTCTCTCTGCTGAGAGAGCAGTCACAGGCTACAAGGATCCGTACACTGGAAAAGTGATTTCTCTCTTCCAAGCCATGAAAAAAGACCTGATTCCTGAGGATTATGCCTTGAGGCTTTTGGAGGCCCAGTATGCCACTGGTGGATTCATGGATCCTGAATACTACTTCCACCTCCCCACAGACGTAGCTATGCAGCGTGGATACATCAACAAAGAGACACTTGACAGAATTTCCGAACCTACCGGGGATGTGCGTGGATACACCGATCCAACAGCAGACGAGAAGCAGTCCTATGCCCAGCTACTGAAAAGATGCAGAGTTGACAAAGCAAGTGGTTTGAGGCTGCTCTCTCTGGCCGACAGAAAACTCCTCTTCAAGGGTCTCAGAAAGCAAATCACTGTGGATGAGCTGCTTCGTTCACAGATTATCACCCAGAAGACATACAACGACCTCACTGAAGGTATCATTTCAGTGGAGGAAGTCAGCAGAGAAGTGAAGAAATACCTCGAGGGTACCAGTTGTATTGCTGGTGTGTACGTAGAATCCAGCAAAGATCGGCTGTCTATTTATCAAGCAATGAAGAAGAACATGATCAGACCAGGAACTGCCTTTGAGCTCCTTGAGGCTCAAGCCGCCACAGGATATGTAATTGATCCAATCAAGAACCTTAAACTAAATGTCACGGAGGCTGTGAAAATGGGTGTTGTTGGCCAAGAGTTTAAAGATAAACTGGTCTCAGCTGAACGAGCTGTCACTGGCTACAAGGACCCTTATTCTGGCAAAATCATCTCTCTATTCCAGGCAATGAAGAAGGGCCTCATTCTCAAAGACCATGGCGTTCGTCTGCTAGAGGCTCAGATTGCCACTGGTGGGATCATTGATCCACAGGAGAGCCATCGTCTGCCAGTGGAATCGGCATATGAGCGTGGCCTCTTTGATGAGGAAATGAATGGAATCCTCACCGACCCATCTGATGACACAAAGGGCTTCTTTGACCCCAACACTGAGGAAAATCTCACCTACCTCCAGCTGATGGAGAGATGTATGACAGACCCAGAAACAGGCCTTGCTCTTCTGCTGTTGAAAGAGAAGAAGCGCGAGAGGAAGACATCGTCCAAGTCGTCTGTTCGTAAACGTCGGGTCGTCATCGTCGATCCAGAGACCGGTAAAGAGATGTCTGTGTATGAGGCGTACCAGAAAGGACTTATCGACCAGCAGACATATCAAGAGCTATCAGAGCAGGAGTGTGAATGGGAGGAGGTCACCATCACCTCATCTGACGGAGTTGTGAAATCCATAATCACTGACAGACGGTCTGGTCGGCAGTATGACATCGATGATGCCATCTCACGCGGCCTGATTGACAAGTCAGCTTGGAGCAATACAGAGCAGGAACTCTCTCCATCACAGAGTTCGCAGACATGTTGTCCGGGAACACTGAGTGGTTCCAGATCACGTTCCTCCTCCTTTGGCTCCTCTTCTTCCTACCCCATGAGCCCAGCACCTGCCATAAAAACACCAGCCACTACATGGGTCGATCCCACAGAGGAAACTGGCCCTGTAGCTGGAATCTTAGACACAGAAACACTGGAGAAGGTGTCCATCACTGAGGCCATTCACAGAAACCTTGTGGACAACATAACAGGCCAGAGGTTGCTGGAAGCTCAGGCCTGCACAGGAGGCATCCTGGACCCAAGTACTGGAGAGAAATTTGCTGTTGCAGATGCAATGAACAAAGGGCTTGTGGATAAGATTATGGTGGACCGCATCACTCTGGCACAGAAGGCCTACAATGGGTTTGAGGATCCGGAACAAAATCCAAAATGTCTGCAGCTCAAGCTCTGAAGAAAGGCTGGCTGTACTATGAGGCCGGGCAGCGCTTCCTGGAGGTCCAGTATCTTACTGGTGGTCTAATTGAACCAGATGTCACCAGCAGAGTATCCATAGATGAGGCAGTGAAGAAAGGCACCTTAGATGCACGCACTGCACAAAAGCTGCGAGACGTTAGTGCGTACTCCAAATACCTTACATGCCCTAAAACCAAGCTTAAGATCTCTTACAAGGATGCAATGGAAAGAAGCATGTAGAGGAGGGGACCGGTCTCCGACTCCTTGAAGCATCCTCTCAGTCCAGCAAAGGCCTTTACAGCCCCTATAGCATCAGTGGGTCAGGTTCCGCTAGTGGGTCACGCTCTGGTTCCAGGTCGGGCTCCAGAAGAGGCAGCTTTGACGCCACAGGATCAAGTTTCACCACAACCACCTTCTCTTCCTCCTACAGTTCCCCCAGTTACACTCGTCGATACTGATGAGGAAAGAATACACTATCAAACCACAGTGCTCACAAGGTGCCTAAATCAGTGGAATAAAGACTTCCTGTATTCTGCTCTGCATGTGGTTGTTACAGTACTTTTAATATTTAATTTTTTTTACAAGTTGCATAATTTGGATGTTTGTATATTTCACATTTACTTCTAGTTACGTGTATGCTACTTTATGAGACGTTGATTTTACTGCAAGATTATGTAACGGTGGATTATTATATCCAATATCTATCAGAAACATTTTTAACTGTATGTTTTTTTGGTTTAATATAACGAGCATGTTTTTCTGAATTGTAAAAAATCTGGTTAAAGAAATATAAAATCCACTCTGCAGAGCAGAATTAGGAGTCTCTCCCCAAGATGAACGACACCTAGTGTCTGCTTTAAGAATGACAAGCTTCAAGATCTCTTCTCTCCTGGGCCACACTGACACATATACTCCACCAGTATCTGAACTCCAGTGCATTCCCAACGGGGTGTCGGCAAAACCTGCAGTTGCAGCAACATGCAAACCTTATGAAATGAACTCCCAAAGATAAAAACTCCTATAAATGGACGGAATATACAGCCTGATATGACCATTAACACCATCCTGGACTTAACCTCCAACCTCAAGACAAACACATGAAAGTCCCAGCCGTGTTGGACACTTACAACCGGTACGTAAACAGATGATTCACACACACACGCTGCTTGACTCTGTGTCTTTCGTCCTGAAGTCTAAAGTCTGTGTTCCTTGTGTTTCTGGTCCAGGTTTCGTCTCCAGAGTTCATCACGTCTCCAGCTCCTCTCACAAGTCTTCCACAGACCCGAGGCTGTATCTCGGACTGTGACCTTTACTGTAATCGACCACTTTATGCAACACTCCAGAGAAAAACTTGGTTTATTTTAACTGTGCAACCATTTTTGAACCTATAGCATCTACTCTAGAACTCATTTAAAGGCCTAAAAACCATGCTTTGTAAAGTGCCTGCAAAATACTGTTTAACACTGCACTGGGTTGTTGAGTAGAACAAGGCGGTTAGACTGTAAACTTGCATGACTGAAGGAGCAATGCTACTCATAAAGTATAATGACTGTGTTATCAGGTAAAGCGTTTTGACAGTCCAGCTACAGTATGTCACACATCTGACTTTAAAAAATACTAACAGTTTGTTTCAGTGTCTCGTCACACGGGGCTGTAATGTGTGGTTTGAATGTTCGGTAGCTGAGATTTGAATATTTTTCCTTCCCAGACAGGTAATGTCTGTACTGTATATTGATGATGATATAGAGGACTATTGCTGAAAGCCATGAATTAACATTTCTTTGAGAACGATCTCCGAGCTTCGCCACCAGACCCAGTATTTGTATTTTCCACCACACGTACTTGTTTTGAATTCAATTCTTCTCTGTAAAGCAGCACATTTTGATCTATATCATTTTTATTTTCGTACTCTGTCGTGTATCTCTGCTTTGCATGATTTACTAACATTTACAAGGAGCGGAGAAAAAAAAGAATAGTTGTATTCGTTTTAAAAGCAGTTTGTTTTATTGCTGCGTTTCCAGAGGTCTGAAGGATGTATTTTAATCAGGGTCGTCGAGCCTTGTTTAAAAAAAATGGTGTATTTATAATAAAATGGTGACAAGGAATTTTATTGTAACACCCTACGCTATGTAAATAAAGATGGAAATTACAGGATTTGTGTTTGTATTCATTACAACTTTACACTCAACTTTGATAGTGTTGATGAGAGAGAGTGTGTGTGTGTGAGTGTGTGTGTGTGTGTGTGTGTTCTATGGGAATATTGACTCATTTGTGTGTGTGTGCTGTATGGCGACCACATAATATAAATAACGCATAAATAATATTTATTGGTTGTGTTATTCTATCTATTCTATCAATTCTTTCCTTTCTCTTCCTATTCACATTATTAATCACATTATTATTCTCTCTGTTCTGTGCATCCAGTCTCCTCAGCCACAGGTCAGCACCTGTGATCTGATTGGATGATTGGGGTCTGCATGTTGATTATGCAGCCAATTAAAATGTTGCCATCAGTTATCATCAGTTAATGTCAGTTATCATCAGCTACCATCACTCCTCTTCATCTCTCATCACTTATCTTCACTCCTCTTCACTCCTCTTCATCTCTCTTCACTCCTCTTCATCTCTCTTCACTCCTCTTCACTCCTCTTCACTCTCTTCACTCCTCTCATCTCTCTTCACTTCTCTTCACTCCTCTTCACTCCTCTTAATCTCTCATCATCTCTCTTCACTCTCTTCACTCTCTTCATCTCTCATCACTCCTCTTCACTTCTCTTCACTCCTCTTCACTCCTCATCACTCCTCATCATCTCTCATCACTCCTCTTCACTCCTTCACTCCTCTTCACCTCTCATCACTCCTCTTCACTTCTCCTCATCACTCCTCTTCACTCTTCACCTCTCATCACTTCTCGGACCGATGTCTTTGTCCAAACCTGAGCGCAGGGAGCGGAAGTGCCCCCGCTGCCGCTTCCACGGCATCACGGTCCCGCAGAGGAGCCACACGAGGAAGTGCCCGTTTCTCCGGTGCGACTGCTGGGGGTGTGTACAGGTCCCTGTGAAGACAGAGGTCAGGGGCCCCCATCAGCCGAGTAGACCCCAGCTTCAGGAGCAGCGACCCGGTGGCCCCGGCTCCGCGGCCCCGCCCGCAGAGGCGCCTCCCTCGGCCACTCTCCCGGATCCGGGGCCTTGGACCTCCGCTGCAGAGCCGCCGGGGGAGAAGGGCGTGTGGCCCGGCTGGAGAGGAGCGAGGAGCCGCCCCTCACCGCCACCGCAGCTTTCAGTGAGTATCATGATGATAAAGATTAATAAAGACATATAAATACATTAAATTCAGACTTTGAATCTGTTTGTTTGGAGCCACGTTAGGTGACCGTTAGGAAATCAAACGGCTGACGAGGTCACAGAGAGGATCTGACGTCATGTCACGGTTTTTCACTGTTAATGTAAAATTATCAGATTTGTAACTAACGAGTAAAAAACATTAAAACTACATTAGAGACCAGAAGTTCATGTAGTTTTACTGAGTTTGTCCTGAAGAGACAAACGTGTTCTTCCTGGTCTTTGTATTTCATGTATTGTCTTGTATTAGTTTATATTCGTTGCCATAACATCTAAATGAGATGTTAAATAACACAGAAACGTTAAATAACTAATCATTTAGATTCCTATTGTTTCCATTTCCCTTCCAGGTGCTCCGTTCTTCAACGAAATGGTGGAGACTCGACCCCAGACGTTCCTCCCCCCCCCAGTCCTGATGCCAGTTTATTACCCAGACACCTTCGCCCGTGCCCGACCTTCTTCTGCACCCCCCTGTGGGTGACCCCTGTGCCTGCTGCCCTCTTCAACAGTGGCCTCCTGGGACCGTGCCCCCATCTCCCAGCTCCGGTTGAGGCCGGACTTCTGGCTGTGAGTTCTTGTTTCTCTTAACTCGGGCTACAGATTGAATATTTAAAACATTATTCGTGTCACGTGATATCATCATTGTCGTCCTCCCGTTTCTTTTTGATGTCTCAGTTCTGGAGACAGCTCCTCTTCAGCCCTTCGCCTCCTCCACCTCCAATGAACCCCTACCCTTCTCCACCTCCTGAGGCCCGAAGACCCTGAGCTCAACGTAGTGGAGGTGGATTGAAGAGTCCGAGCGATCACAGACGACGAGGAGAGTTTATTTGTTTCGGAGCACGTTCTGCAGATTGTTCCCATCGTGGGTTCTGCACTGGTTCACGTTGATGTGCTGATAAAGGTTTCGAGGCTTTGTTTGACGAAAGCAGAATTTATTAAATTATTTTGTATTTACATGTTCAGAAATGCTAATAAAACGCAGTTTGCTTCAGACTTGTCTATTGTTTGAGTTATTTTCTGAGATTTAATGTGAAGATAGATTTTGGTAGATCGGTTGTCAATGAGCTTCGTAGTGTAGTTTTGTATTTTGGAGGAATTTGTTAATTTATAAAGAATAATAACTACTTAACTTTTACATTTACTTAATTACTAAAACCACCATGACTCTCCAACATATTAATGATCAGCTACTGATTATTTATTATTTATTCAACACATCTTTTAATCTTAACCTGAAACAATGATCTCCAGCTACTATAATTTTATTCTGTCGTATTAATCTGAAAAATCTGTGACCAAATAAATGAGGAGCAGAAGTTTAAAGTGGCAGAAAACATTAAAATTGCTATTGAATACAAAAGTAGAGTAAATGTACTAATGTGCATTTTGCACTATTGTCCACCAGGGGAGCAAATGCTTTACTCCCCAACGTGTGTCTGAAGTAATAACTCTGGACTGAACTCTGCTCTGCAAACATCAAGAAAGAGATCAAATAGTAGATTTTTGTTAAGTTTCTTTTCTTATTGTCTCACACATTCATATTTTAATCTTTGCAGTTTTACAGATGTTTTAAAATCCCGCACCGTGTGTGTCTGATTACCAGGAATCTGTGAAGTTCCTCCTCTGAGGTACTTGTCATCTCATGGTATATGTTGATTGTCTAACTAAGATGCACAACAAACCTAAATGTAAAGGAGGTGAGTATATCCCCCAGTACATCCCCCAGTACATCCCCCAGTACATCCCACTCACCCCGTGCTGGTTTACTGCCGGTTACTGATATTTATTGTGACAGCGTTGGACCTTTATGCAGAATTCCAGGAGGAGGCATTCAGGGCCTCTCCCCTCGTTCTTCACCAGGCTGGTGGGACTTTCATCAGAATGACTCATGTTGACATCAGCAGCTTCAGACGGTTCAGTGCAGCTGCAGAGAAACGAGGACTGTGTGTGCTGTGTCTGATATATTATAGTTATAATTATATAACATTAAGAGAAACACAACAAAATGTATAAAACTTAAATTCAAGAATAAGCATATCTTTCAGTATAAAGTGCATTCTTTTCCAAATAGTTTTTTTCCCTTAAAATGAATGTGTTTATTTGTCCAAATATAAACTCTGATACCAATATATATCACATATTGGGGGGGGATTCTATCTTAGCTTATCTACAATAGCTTTATTTTTCATGAGTTTGCATCTTATATGAAGAAAAAGAAAACAGATAGAGTGGCATAACATTAGAATTCAATTTTCAAAATGCAGATATGTCAATAAAAGGCAGGAACCACCAGATCATAAAACAAATTCATATCTGAGTCTGTGGATACAAATTGATAAAGTACCTTCAACAAGTTAGTGAGAAGAAGATGAACTGAATGATTTTTTTAATCCCATCCGAGTCAGAGCCGGCACATCAGGTTCAATTCAGCTCCCTGATGCAGATTTCATTATAAAACCAGATTATAAAGGTTCAGATCTGAGCAGATTTGATCCAAACTGTGTTCAGAACGAAGTACAAGGACAACAACTCCCTTCAGTCAACACAAACGCAAACATTGCACACGCCAGCTCAACACACGGTGCTGCAGAACACATCCTCCTGTTGAGGCATAGGAATGAAACACGTAACCCAACCTCACCTGCCCCCCGGGGCCTGACCTGAAACTATCTGATAACTTCAAACATCTGGAATCTGTAACAGATTGAACGCAGCTCAGAGGAAACTGTTTTTCATTTCACCTGAAGTGGCCCAGAGCCGTGCGCTGTAGCCAAGTTACGAAAGGTTCAACTAAGCCAACCAAGGTCACAGCTTTAAAGTAACTGAGTCAAGAGCAGCAACAATCTGCTCAACTAACACATAACGGACATAAAGGTTTCATCTCAAGCTGTTGAACCACACAACTCTAACAAGATGAACAGGCCACTGCAAGATTATCAGTTTCTCTGTTTTGACTATTTACAGGTATGGTGTTCAAACAGACACTGGAATGAAATTAAAGATTCTTTACTGTCGTACGCACAGAACAATTAAAATCTCCCACTGCTCGTCTTCCACTGGCAACAGAAATAAGGATTAATCATGAAAACAGAGGTTGAACACAAGAATTTGCTTCTATACGTGTGTTTAGTGCAAAGAGCAGCAACAGAGGAATCATAAAGTGAACAATATCGTTGTTAACATACATGAACCATATCTGCACCGCGGCCATATAATCCCTTATCTGATCTCGTGCTGCTGTTAATTGCAATGAACGGAGAAACTGTGGAAGACCTGGAGAACAGTTCGATTCGGATCATTCACCTGTGTGAGTAACTCCAGACAGTGTTAATCTATTTGTCATCTCCGTCTTGGTGACAGATTGAGAGAAGCAGCAGTTTTGTGGTGTTATACTCGTTCCCCTCGCACGCTCGCTCCCTCGCTGCTAATTACACACGTCAGCTTTTCTGGCATGTGTAGTGAGCAGCGAGCAAACAGGTCAGTGCCAGTGGAGAAAAGCTGCCAGGATATTTGTTAACCAAAGGCTGGGTGTGTCTGAGATAACACCGGCTGATGAAACCTGTCTGGTGCGGCTGTGGAATGCAGGAGGCAGCACGGCGTGTTATCTACGGGGTTACCAAGAACTCTGCAGGATTAAGAAGATGACCGTTTCAACAAGTCAACAGATAATCAGTTTTCCTAAGAATTATGAACATGACGTTTCCTCATTCAAAGCTAAAAGTGATCTGTATCAGCAGATTCCCACTTCTGATTTGAAATTAGGTTTAGGATTAAAGAAAAGAGGCAGAGAGAGGATGTTAACGCCTATGAGACTAATTAAGATCTAAGATGCTTCCAGAGAATAGTGGAATGATTATTCTAATGAAGCGAGGCCCGGCCGGGGCTGGGTGTGGTGGGGACAGGAACCGACAATGGAAACTCCATTCAAAAAAACATTCCTGATCCGGTGGAGTCGCTGCAGGCGGACTGAGGGAAGTCCCGAGCAATATCCTGCAGGGCTTTCAACAGCGTGGAGATAACGGAAGAACTCGCTTCGTCGTAAGTGGGCAACGAAAAGAAACACGACGAGGGTCAGACAGAAGGTAGAAGGTAGTTCTTTTAAAATGCAGTGGTGGATGTAGACCGCGTCCTCTGAAGGATTCAGCCCCATAGATCAAACCCTGACAGGACAGGGGCCAATCAGATCCAGCTGGGGCCGGTGCCCCCCCAGGCCCTGCCCCCTGTTTTAAATGGAATAACCAAGTACAGGTTGTTTTTAGATTTGATCATCATTTTCCCCCTGTTCATACTTTGAAGGCAGATTTGAATGTGCAGAAGCTTTTTTCTTCCGGCACCTCAGCCTGAATCTGAACCAGAACCGAGTCCTCTCCTTCTTCCACAGGAATATTCCACTCATAAAATGAAAGTCTTTTAATTGCTGTGATATTCAAACTCACAGCTTTTTCTCTCAGGGTGAAACTTGAGAGCGATGCCTGTTCTCAAACATGCCCAGTTCTAAGCAGAGCGGAAAGTTACGGGCCAGTGCAGAACACCCCCTCACTTTAAGCCAAAAAGTGCAATTCACCAACTCACCTCTAGAGCCGCTGCTCCCTTTTGCGTTGAAAGGAGCCAGTGGAGTTGGGTCGGGCATCTTCTCAGGACGCCTCTGGGGCACCTTCCATTGGGGGGGGTCCCTGAGCCCACCCAACTGGGAGGAGACCCCTGACCCAGAGCATCAGGCCTGGGGAGACACCTCGGGATCCCCCTGGACGAGCTGGAAAGTGCCAGATAAGCAGAAGTACATGAACGAATGACCATCAGGTGGATCAGTAAATCCAACACTGCATGTAACAGTGCATTTAAAAACATACCTCCGTTATAAACAGAAGTTTGTGCACCGGGAGGTCGGAGGTGACGATTACAAGAGCATCTACATACTGCAGATTTGATCTAGAACATGAAACCTTTTTAAAAAGCTGTGTTTAAAGGTTAAGTGTAAGAAAACAGGAACATAAAAGTGAAACAGATGCGTAAACAGATGTATCGCTTACAGTGGCAGTTGCCCAAACCTGTTCGGAATCATTAAAGTCGTTTATTATCTGTAAACAATCAGCGTGAAGAGATGTCCTGTGATGTCTTGCCCCGGTGAGATAAATCACTTTTCCTTGGAATGAAAAGTGATCCGGCTGAGTCACCGAGTCATTGATTGGACGCCTCTGTGGCTCAGCGCTAGAAGTTCTGCTTGTTCATTAAACAATTATTCCTGACCTTTATTTCTTGGCCACAGTGGAAGACCTCTACACCCAGCGGTGTAAGAAGAAAGCATTAAAGATCACCCCAGCCACAAACTGTTCTGCCTGCTGCCGTCTGGCCGACGATACCGCAGCATCCAGGCCCACGCCACCAGGCTCAGAGACGGTTTCATCCCCCAGGCCATACGACTGTTAAACTCCTCCACTCTGTCATAACTCTGCACCTAGCATATTTGCACTATTGCACACACTTGCACTATTGTTTTTCTTTTTTTCTTTAGGTGTATATATATATATATATATATATAGAGAGCCTGTGACCCAAGCATTCATTGCAAGCGACTGCTTAATGTTATCGTTGTGCACACATGACAATAAACTCTTGAATCTTGAATCTTGAAACAGCGGTGGGGGTGTGGTTGATGTTTGTCCAGGCAGCAGCCGATGAGCGGCAGAAGCCTGGGATGTGTTTGGATTAGGAAGGAGAAGGATTAACAGATTAAAAACGTCACTACTCGCTTGTTTTAAAAACACGGACTCCGCACAGAGGAGCCGCTCTCTGTCGATACTTTAAATTTACAAATTTACCTGTCACCTGCCTCGTCGTATGTGTCTCTTCACACCATCCGTCTCGTTCCGCCTGGTGGCCGCTGGGTGCGGCGGCCCCAGCTTTCTGAACAAAGACGGATTTGTGCAGTTATCAGGAAGAGGAGAGTTAATAGAATGATAATCACACTATCGACACCTGAGTAGGATCATGTTATATTCGTGTCAACAGATCATTTTCCTTGGTTCGTTGGACCTTTACGTGGGAACAGAACATGCATCGGCTCCTGTGGGAAACTGGTGCATGCTACATGCTATTCAACACTTTCATCTCACACGCTTATGTATTTACACTGGTGGGATGTGGCAAAGTAGATTCATGTATACATGTATTTGTACTTTACTTAAATAGATTTACTTTTAGGTACATTACATTTCATTTAGCTGACGCTTTTATCCAAAGCGACTCACAATAAGTGCATTCAACCATGAGGGTACAAACCCAGAACAACAAGAATAGAGAAAATACAATTTCTTCAAAAAAGCAAAACTACAAAGTGCTATAAGTAAGAGCCATTTTAAGTGCTACTAAATTGTTAGTTTTGAAAATGTTATAGTCGTAAGAGATGTGTTTTTAGTTTGCGGCGGAAGATGTGAAACTTTCTGATGTCCGGATGTCACTGGGGAGCTCGTTCCACTGTTTAGGAGCCAGGACAGCAAACAGTCGTGATTTTATACTTTTCACTTTAACTCCGCTAAAGCAAATATCTGTACTTTCTACTCCTCTACTAAGTGTTTATCCACCGATTTCACTTTCTCCTCCGTCTGGTCTGGCACCGCGACCTCTTGAGAATGTGTCGGTCTGGCTCCAGATCACAGAGGTGTGTTTCCACTAATCATTGAAGCATACCAAGTTGCAAGTACTCATTTCTAAATGATCCGATTACTTCTTCCACCACTGCCAGTGCCCCAAAGCATCGTCTTATATTCATTATTGATCTTATCCACAGTGTTTGTTTTATACAGTACGAGGTTTGGTTCAGAGAAAACTTCAAAATCCCACAGAATAAAAGTTTATCTGTGGCGTCAGATTCACTGGGATGCCGTTGCCTCATCAGTGTGAGAGAGTAGATACTGATCCGTCATTTCAGTGACTCACACATCATTATCACACTGAGTAAACCACAGATGTGCCCTCACTTGGGACTGACACCGCGACCTCCTCGGAATGTGTCTGGTTCCGTGTCACGCAGAAGTGTCTTCCTACATGAACTCATCAATAACTGCACTTCAGAAAGATGGCAGCCGCCACACCCAGCGTCGACCCCGAGCTGAACGAGACGGATGGTGGTGAAATGAAAAATATGGCGAGGCAGGTGGCAGGTGAGGTGAAATCAAACTTTAGGTATTTACTTGATTTGATTTCAGGGTGTGGCAATGAATCACTGCACACTGGATTGACACTTGATCTTTGCAAAATGTTTTATTATCTGTGGGAGGAGGTTACTCCTTGTGGGAACTCTTGTCTCCCAATCTATTAAATTGGTAATGTTTGGTTCTTACCATGAAAAGTGCCTAGAGATAGAAGCGATTACATGACCAGTCACAAGGTGTTGGAACGGCGAAGGCTACGTGTTCTGTCCCGCTCAAGCCTCCGCCTGGTCCCAGCCGTCCCCTCAAATTCACCTGAGCTGCACCTGATGTCCCACTCTCGTAGAAATCAGTCCGATAAATATGTCTGATTGTTTTTGATCAAGATTCGTGAATTATTTCTTAAGACGTTTTTTAAAAAAGGTGGAAAAATCGGCCTCATGATCTGGATCTGCGCCTAAAATGGAAAAAACAAAACACCACATCCCTGCCGGGGCTAACGTCCTGTGCAGGAAGCGGCTTCGGGTCGGGTTAAGGTCTGGAACGGGTTCAAATCCTTATGTCCTCGGCTCCTCCTGCAGCTCTAACAGAGATATGGGAGTTTTACATTTGCACTGAATAATGAGTGTGTAAACGTTAGAGTGCATGGATAACAGAAATGGAAATGGATGTGGTGGATTTACATGTATAGGGTTGAAGCTGTAAGTGATGTTGTCGGGCCTTGGTCGAGGAAGGCGCTCCACTGAGGGACTTTACAGTTTTTTAAAGTTATATTGAAATTTAAGAAGCTCAGTTCCAGTGAACAACTTTGAATCGTACACTGTTTCAGAACTGTGAGAGCTTCTCAGTCACCTGCTGAAGCTCTCAGGTGCACAAACTGTTTCCACCGACGCGTTAGTCACCAACAACGCTGTCATTAAATCCTGACTAATGTCTCTGCGTCCGTTAACAGCTGCGCTCTGTACCCGGTCACCTGGTTTTGTGACGCAGTGGATTTTTATTTTATTAGAAATGCTGTGTGTGAGATGCCAACTCCCCCGCCCCCCCCCCCCGCCCCCCCGCCCGCCCCCGCCTGACCTGAGCCAGCAGCTTCTGTTATTCTCTGTTGAAAACCTGCTGAACCTGCGGGCAGCGCTTACGCAGAGACAAAGGGAGGCAGCCGGCTCCACTTGTCTCAAACTAGATAAGGGGGATAAGAGTTTTCACCCACTGCTTGCTCTCATTGAAGTTGTTTAGGCAAAAGAGGGGGGGGCGACAAGTTAAAGGGAAATGATGAGGAGGCCCCCCCCCCCCCCCCCCGTCCACACAGGGGACACATGAGGGGGCTTTGGGGCTTTTGGAAAGGATGTGATTCATGTGTTGTGTCCTCTATGTCCATTTTGGGCTCATACACTCATTTGGAAGATAAAGTGCGGCTGCTGGGATCAGCTTCAAACAGACATCTCATCTGACTTTATACATATTTCACATTCATGTTTCATATTCAATTTATGAAACATTTGAATAGAGCACCTTTTCTTTAAGGCTTCAGCAATTTGAGGAACTTTGGAGGGAATGGAAAATGTATATTTCCCCCAAAACGACCTTTACTTGTTTTAAGCAGAAGAATCTTTTAGCTTCGACGCTTGTGTTAATGTTTAGTGGCCTTTTATTGAATCTCCCCACCTTTAGCACAGTCGCTCGGTTTGCCGTTATTGTTCACCGCACAATAGACTTGATCTCAGGAAGTCTGGAGGAATTCCTGGCATCTCTGCAGCGGCTGGTCCGTCCCAGTGTGAGGAAAAGAGGCTGCTCCTCTGGAGGGGAGGGACTCCACAGCTGGACTTATGTATATCTGACAAGTGAGCAGCCACGACTGCCACTAAGGTGTTGAGAGCACTTCAAGACCACACTCACTGCAGCCGAGTCAGACTGCGACCCACCCCCCCCCCTGGGACTCCAGCACACTCAGGTAAGAGCTGGGGTTTGGTTTTAATTCATAATTAATTGTATTCGTTTCTTTAAGCTCTAAAAGAAAGAATGATCTGTGTGATTAAGGAAAGCTGATTCTTTCTGTGAATGTGGTTTAATAACGCAGAGGGAAAAAACCCTCATTTGAACTTATTTTCATTTGCGTGGGACAAGTCGGACCAGCAGAATCTTGTCAAAGCCAAAGTAAAGAGAAACGATGTGTGGGCTGCACCATCCGCCAACGCCCCTCTGATAGAAAAGGGAAAGCAAACAGTCCTCCGCGATGACCTTTGACCACGGCTGCTACGATAAACCTTTCTACACACAGACGGCCTGTTTGCCACCGGTGGGAGAGAATGTCAGAACTCTGTGTCTGCATCGGTGATCACACACACGTAATTACGATCCTCGATTTTCCACAATTACAGCTGCGGGAAACTCTTGTGCAACTCAAACGCTTCTCTGGTGCCTCATGCATTCCTGCTATTAATGAGATGGTACCTTGAATGCACCCCCGTGATAAAGATTGCTGCGAGCCAAGAAGAGTGGTAACTTCTTGTTTTCTCTCCGGCACAAAGGAAGCAGCGGGTTTGTCAGTCTTGACAGTTTCTTGGCCGAGTTGAAGCTTCAAGTTGTGAGAACACATAATTTAATCTGACAAATGTGTTCAACCCCAAAACCTTATTTAAACATGTCAGCGACGTTCGCTTTTCTTTACTCCTGTAAATCACTGTCAATCAATTGTCACAGTGTTCTACATTTTCTTTATTCATTTTTAAATTGTTGATAGAAAGGATTGAAGTATACGGTGTTTTGAACCCATCAGAATCGGAGCTGCAGGGATTAGTTGAGTGATGCAGGAAGTTAATTATATCGTTTTTACGACCAGTAATTAGACACTTAGAGATCATCATCTCTAAGCGTCTCTAGGTTATGGAGACAAATTGGTTTTTTACAGATAATGAGGTGTAACTAGTTTAAGATTACATTTATAGTGCATTCAGTGTTCACTTTTTGCATTAAGTTATAAACTTTATAAAGTCTTTGTTGTGGCCCGGGGAAAGTTGTATTGTTGGGTTGTATAAGTGTGTTAAATATATTAGAGTCAAGTCAACCACAACACCTCTGCCATTTACCTTTACCATACTAGATCTGGATATTAATCTGAATCTTTGGAATGTCGATTGTTTTCATATTCTCTGAGATTTCAAGGGAAAGGTTGAAAAACTTTCGCAATGTTAACGAAAGTGAAATAAATCCTGGATCTGCACCGACACTTAACGGGATCTTGTTTGATCCCCAGCGTATCCTGCTCACACGTTTTGTGGTAATCTGTTGGTTTTGTGTAATCCTGCGAACAAATAGGAAAAGGAACCGCAGACCTGTTTGGCAGAGATAATAAAATGTTTAAATATCTGCTTCAGCGCAGGAAAGTAAATTAACCGATGTACTGACGGCAAACTGTGGAGATTAAATAGTGCTGTCCCAGTATGCTAACACTTGGGTGGGGAACAGCTTTAAGCAGCTGATATAGGGTATTTGACTTTATGGGTCTGATAAGTAAACCCACATGTAAGTGTCATGAACTTACATCTTTTAAAAAATGATCAAACATTTACAAAGTGGGTGTTGAATTCAAACAGAGACGCAGCGGCAGCAGCGCATGACTTCTGCTGCTGCTGCCGCTCGTACACTCTGTTTCATTCCAGCAGACGTTTGTGCTACTTGGCTGATAGAGGTCGATGTCGTGACGGCTCCGCGGCGGGCCTCGCGGTCGTTGCTTGGTACACAGTGAAACAACAGTTCACGCCTTTATTCCGCGGGGATGATAAATGACCGGAGAGCAGTATTTTTAACTGCACGGTCCTCACGAGCTGTTGTGAACACGGCTTTTAATACTGATTTGCATTTTCACGCAGTCACGCTAATTGAGGTGATTTTTTAAAAAGGATTTTCCTACAGAAGTAACATGCGGAGGTAATAACACACAGAATGGAGGCTTGCCTATGACCCACATGTCCCCTCTGAGTTATTAAAGGAGGGAGCAGGTTTAGTAGAGTTCTCCTCCACACCCTCTTTCTCTTCTGTCACTCCGCGATGACATCATGTTTAACCTAGAACTCAGCAGGACGGGCAGAGCGACTCCTTTGTCTGTGTGTGTGATCACAAAGAGTTCAGACCTGAAGTAACACGTAGAATGATGAAAGTGTAGATACTGTACTTACTGTACTTTGTGTTCAAGGAACTCCAGTAGTAAAGTACTTGTACTAGTAGTGGTACCCTTCTAGTAGATCATTAGAATTACCCCTTTGAAAATACTTTGAACTCTGCAATATAAATTGTGTCTGCGTTGGTATTTTTATTTTACTGCGATGCCATTTCTTGTGAATAGTGCTTATCAAATGCTTCCGGATCTAATCTCAAATCTGTACACCTGAGACAAAAGGTATTAACAAACAAAAATACATAAACATCGGACATCGCTAAATAACCACACAAAACATGGATCCTGAAGATTTATTAATATAGAAACATGTACGAAATATTTCACTCTCAATAAGTTACTGGACTATGCACATATTTGTATTTTTGGAGATTTTGATCTGATCTCAACATGTTTCCTTCACTTGTGACGAAACACAAAAGGCGTCGTCTCAAGCTTTCAACACGATGAGGCCTTGGCTTTCTGCTGCTGCTGCAAAAAGCAAATACTCTAACTACTGTAGTTTCTGTTTTAACAGCATCATGCAAAGAAAAGTGTACAAACAATTTCATGAATTTCTGTATCACCTTCTTTAACTTTTGGGACACGTTGAGCTCCATGTGTTTTATGGTTTCCACTGAATGTTTTTTTGACACACATTTCTAATTTCAGCCTGACGTTCTCGGGTTGTTTTCATTAGAAGTGAAACCTTGAACAATGGCGGCCTGTTGAGCAGGGGAATCCTAACGTTGAGGTTAAGAATAGAAAAGTGTGTGTGTGTGTGTGTGTGTGTGTGTGTGTGTGGTGTGTGTTGTGTGTGTGGTGTGTGTGTGTGTGTGTGTGTGTGTGTGTTTCCAGTGTTGTTACAACACCGGGCATCTGAGCTGTTCTAGTTTCGAAGCATTGTGTCACGTCGTGCCAAAGCAAATACGCCGCGCTCGTAAAACACGCTCGTGAGCTGCCAGAGGTTCGCTGCTCTTATTATTTACTTTCTTACCTGTGAGTGGAAATGTTGATCTTATCTTGATTACGAAAAATTAAATTTGACTAAAAATTCCACACATACTGGCACTTTTCCATCATAAACATGTTGGTGAGAAGGAGGTTTGACACATTTATTTTTTCTTTCCTTATCTCCATCAGGACGACGTTTCAAAGTCTCTGCCTCCGACGATAAAGAGTTCCTTTGGTCTGCATCCTGGATTTTGGAGAAACCTTCCAGCGATCAGAGGGAACCCAGAAGGTTTGTTATGTAAAATGGAAACATCGAACATGTGTCGAGAATACTTATCATAGGGTTAGAAGTTTGAGTTATCTGATTTTATTATCAGCGATTTTTATACATTACTACATTAAGTGGAGGGATCACACCAGCTCTATGGCATTAATCTGCACTGACAGAAATGGGGCTAATCCAAAAGAGCAAATAAAACAACCCAGTTAATCCGATAAATGAGCAAAATAAAAGTCACGAAAGTCAAATAAACCATATGTTCTTATCCACACTTATCCTCTGCTGCATAAACTACATTTCAATATAATATTAATATGAAATAATGGTATTTTACACACTCTTATCGGTGGTGGGGAGGGTTAGGGCAGTACTTTCCCAATCTCTTTAAACAGGTTTTCAAACAACACCTTTCTAACACAAACACATATTGTAGTGTCATGTTATTTATAGACAGTGCATGCAATATTCAATCCCATGTAAACAACAGTCTCTATGTTGTACAATTCTCTAGGGTCAAGATGGAAAATCAAGTCATGAAGCAGAATGGCCACACAGACGTCCACGGTCCTGTGGCTGGTATATTTCTGGAGAAGACAAAGGAGAAGATTACCATATATCAAGCCATGAAAAAGCATCTGCTTAAACCAGGGACAGCCTTGGCCCTGCTGGAAGCACAAGCTGCCACCGTGGGCATCATAGACCCGATAAACAATAGAATACTTCCTGTTGCAGATGCTGTTAAAGAGGGAATAGTGGGACCGGAGCTTAAAGAGAAACTCCTTACAGCAGAGAAAGCAATCAGTGGCTATGTAGACCCCTATACCAACCAAATTATATCTGTATTCCAAGCTATGCAAAAAGATTTGGTCCCAAGAGATAACGGGTTACGGCTGCTGGAGGCACAGATAGCCACACAAGGCCTGATTGATCCCATTGAGAAAACAAGTCTCTCAGTTGAATCTGCAATTCAAAGAGGCTACTATGAGAAAGGTTTGCTCAATGACCAGATGTCAGAGCTCAAAGTTTTCTACAATCCGAGTTCACAAGAAACTGTCAGTTACCAGAACCTTGCGGAGAAATGCACGGTGGAGCCCGGCACAGGCCTGTTGCTCCTCCCGGTCTGCATCACATTCAAAGGTCTCCGACAAGGCATCTCCTCCACTGAGCTCTTTGAATCCAAGATCATTGACCAAGAAACATTCGATGACCTGCGACAGGGAAAGATCACGACACAGGATGTGCTGTTGATGGAAACGGTGAAAGAATACCTGGAGGGCAAAGGCAGCATTGCAGGAATTGCTTTGCTCTCGTCCAATCAGAGAATGAGCATTTATCAGGCCATGAAACAAAGAATCCTGATGCCAGGGACAGCACTGGTTCTACTGGAGGCACAAGCTGCAACTGGGTTCATGATTGACCCAGTAGAAAATAAAAAGTTCACCGTGGATGAAGCCGTCAAGATCAAACTCTTTGGCCCAGAATATCATGCAAAGCTGCGTTCTGCTGAGAGAGCAGTCACCGGATACAAAGATCCATACACAGGCGAGACCATCTCTCTGTTCCAAGCGCTGTCAAAAGACCTCATTGTTCGGGAGCATGGGATTCGTCTACTTGAGGCGCAGATTGCTACAGGTGGAATAATAGACCCCATCCACAGCCACAGACTTCCCACAGCCGTGGCCTTCAAGAGAGGTTATTTCAACGAAGAGATGAATTCCGTACTCGAGGACTCGGGGGACGACACCAAAGGGTTTTTTGACCCAAACACGGAAGATAATCTTTCCTACCTTCAGCTGATGGAACGATGCGTCATTGATCCTGTCACTGGACTGTGCCTCCTCCCGCTCGCTGAGAAGTCAGACGGGCTGAATTATCACTTCATTGATTACAAAACTAAAATGACCTTGAAAGAAGTGAAGGTGAAAGTGACATGTGGGAAGTACATGGGAATGACAGTGTCTCTGTGGGAGCTGCTGATGTCCGAGTACTTTGATGAACAGCAGAGGACCAGCATCTGTCAGAAGTACAGAGAGGGGAAGCTCAATATCCAGACGATCATTACAACAGTTCTGGAAGTGATAGAGAAGTCTGTGAGAACAACTAAAGTCGTCTTTGAAGGCATCAGAGAGTCAGTCACCGCCAAACAGCTCCTGGAGGCAGAAATCATAAGTGAAGAGGTCATGGAGGATCTGAAAAGGGGAAGAAAGTCAGTGAAAGACATGATGGAAGATGAAAACATAAATGTGTACCTACAGGGGAAAGACAGTATTGCAGGCATTCTTCTTCCGAATTCTCAGATCATGACCATCTACGAAGCCAAAAGGAAAGGCAAGCTGATGCCAGGAACTGCTCTGATTCTGCTGGAGGCACAGGCAGCAACAGGGTTTGTTATTGACCCGATTGGAAACAGAAAGTTTTCAGTGGATGATGCTGTCAAAGCGAAGATTGTGGGGCCTGATATATGTCAAAAGCTGCTGTCAGCAGAGAGAGCAGTCACTGGGTACAAAGATCCATATACTGGAACAATAATCTCTTTGTTCCAAGCAATGCAAAAAGACCTCATCGTAAGAGACCATGGAATTCGGCTCCTGGAAGCCCAGATTGCCACCGGTGGGATCATAGACCCAGTGAACAGCCATCGCATTCCTGTCCACGTGGCCTACAAGAGGGGGTACTTCAATGAGGAAATGAATCAGGTCCTTGGTGATCCAAGTGATGACACCAAAGGATTTTTTGACCCTAATACACACGAGAACCTGACCTACTTGCAGCTCATAGCCAGATGTGTCACAGATCCCAGCACAGGTCTGTGTCTCTTGCCACTCAAAGGCAAAAGTAACAAAATCAACATTGACGATAATCTTCGAGAAACATTCAAAACAGCAGTTACTGTTCAGTACGGCAGGTTCAAGGGAAAGCACACGACACTGTGGGATCTTATCAATTCTGAGTATCTGTCTGAGGACAAACGGCAGGAGTTCTTCAAGCTCTTCAAGTCAAGGAAAATCACTATCGAGCAACTTACTGTGACCATTTTGGAGATTATTGAAAATAAGGAGATCAAAAAGCAAGCAGGGCTGAACTTTCAAAGTCTCAGAGGGGAGGTCTCTGTGGTGGATCTTTTGGAGCTTGAGATTGTGAACGAACAAACATACAACAGCTTGCTCCATGGACAGCTGACAAGCACAGATGTGATGGAAATGGAAAGCGTGAGAGAGTACCTGCAAGGGAAAAGCTGTGTAGCTGGGGTGATACTGCAACCCTCCAAGAAGAAGTTAAGTATCCATGAGGCACAGAGACTCGGTATCCTCACACCTGGCACTGCCCTTTGCCTCCTTGAAGCGCAAGCAGCCACAGGGTTCATTGTTGATCTGCAGAAAAACCAAAAGCTTACAGTGGCACAAGCTCTCAGAGAAAAGGTCATTGGGCCACACGTGTATGAAAAGCTTTTGTCTGCAGAGAGGGCAGTCACCGGTTACACAGATCCATACACTGGTCAAAAGATCTCACTTTTCCAAGCTTTGCAAAAGGATTTAATTATCAAGCAGCATGGCATCCGTTTACTTGAGGCCCAGATTGCTACAGGTGGAGTCATTGATCCCTTGAAGTGTCTACATCTCCCCCTGGAGGTTGCCTACAGAAAAGGATATTTTGATGCAGAACTTAATCAAACCCTGACGGATCCGACTGATGACACGAAAGGCTTTTTTCACCCGCAGACACAAGAAAACCTGACATACATGGAGATGCTGGGCAGATGCCTTAAAGATGAGGAAACAGGACTGTTTCTATTGACGCTGAGTGACACACCAAAAGCTACAGGAACAAAGACAAAGATGTTTACTGACACAGAGATAAAGCAAGAATTTGAAAAGACAGCCGTGAAAATATCGGCAGAACGCTACGCAGGGAAATCAGTTTCTCTATGGGACCTGATTCACTCTCGGTACTTCACTGAGGAACAGCGGCTTGAATTCATTGAAAAATACAGATCAAAGAAGATTACCACACAAACCATAATCACAGTAGTGGTTTCCACCATTGAAAAACTGGAGAAGAGTGAAACTCCCAAGATGGTAATGGGCCTCAGAAAGCATGTCTCCGCAGAACAGCTTCTGAATTCAGAAATCATCGATGCAGCTACATTCAAACAAGTGAAAGAGAGAGAACTTGCTTTTGAGGCAGTGACCCAACGTAAATCTGTGAGCGGATACCTCAAGGGAACCGGGAGCATTGCTGGAATCAAGGTCCTTCCCTCCCAGAAAGTAATGAGCATATATGAAGCAAAAACAAAGGATCTCCTGACACCTGGTATTGCACTTCTTCTGCTTGAAGCGCAGGCTGCCACAGGATGGATGATTGATCCGATCAAAAACAAGTTCTATTCTGTCGATGAAGCAGCAAGAGAGAAAGTAATTGGACTGGATGTACACGAGCACCTTCTGTCAGCTGAGCGAGCTGTCACCGGCTATAAAGATCCGTACACAGATGCAACGATATCACTGTTTGAAGCCGTGAATGAACAGCTGATTCAAAGAAAGGATGGCATTCGTCTTCTTGAGGCACAGATAGCGACTGGAGGAATCATTGACCCAAATCTAAGTCACAGGCTTCCTGTTCACGTTGCTATTAAAAGGGGATATCTTGATGAAAAGATCAGCAACCTTCTATTGAACCCCACTGATGATGCAAAGGGATTCTTTGACCTAAATACGAAAGAAAACGTCTCTTACCGTCAGCTGATAAGTCGATGTGAGGCGGATCCAGCAAGTGGGCTACTTCTCCTACCCCTGTCTGAAGAGAAATCCCTGGAATTCCACACAGATGAACAAATTGAGCTCACGTTGAAAAACACAACTATTACCATGAATGCAGGAAAGTACAGCAACGAAGAGGTGACACTGTGGGAAGTGTTGGTCTCTGAATACATATCGGAACAAAAGAGGAAGCAGCTGATACAACAATTCAAGACGGGAGCCCTGGAAATAACGGACATCACTGAGATACTCACAGTTATCATTACAGAGGTATCGTCCAAAGAAACGAAGTTCAAAGGTCTAAGAAAGCAGGTCTCGGCCAGCGAGTTGTTTGAGTCCAACATAATCTCAAAGGAGCTTTTCACTCAGATTATACAAGGAGAGGTAACAGAAGAGAATGTCAGTAAAATGGAATCAATTCAAAAGTACCTTGGAGCTACAAACTGTATAGCAGGTGTCAGAGTTGAATCTACAAAGAAAGTTATAAGCATTTACGAAGCAAAAACAAGAGGTTTGCTGCCCCCTGGCACGTCTCTGGTTCTGTTGGAAGCACAAGCAGCAACTGGTTTTGTCATTGACCCAGTGAACAACAAGAAACTTTCAGTGGACGAAGCTGTAGCTCAAGCAGTAGTTGGCGGTGAGTGGAAAAAAAAACTGCTCTCGGCAGAAAGAGCTGTAACAGGATACAAAGATCCCTACACTGGAGACATCATCTCTTTGTTCCAGGCCTTGAAGAAAGATCTCATCGTGAAAGATCATGGAATTCGTCTCCTTGAAGCACAAATTGCCACAGGAGGCATCATTGACCCCGTCCACAGTCACAGAGTGCCTGTACAGGTGGCATACCAAAGAGGTTACTTTGATGAAGAAATGAACCAGATTCTGTCTGATCCTGATGATGACACCAAGGGCTTCTTTGACCCCAACACCCATGAGAACCTCACCTATCTCCAGCTGGTGGAGAGATGTGTCACCGATCCCATCACAGGCCTGAACTTACTGGTCATTGTGAAGAAAGGAGAGTTTTATTTCTTCGTCGATGAGGCTACAAAGCTCATTCTGAAATCTACAACAACAACCAGAGCAGGAGGGAAATACCAAGGAAAGACTGTGTCTCTGTGGGAACTTCTTTTCTCCAAATACATCACTGAGGAGAGGAGGAGAGAGCTTGTGCAACAATACAAGTCTGGATCAATCACAGTTGAACGCTTCATGGAAATCATCCTGACCATCATCCCACAACAGACAACAACAACAACAACCTCATCTTCAACAACTGTCACAAGCCAATCTCCAGAAACCAAAGTGGACAGCAGCAGCACATCAAACACTACCATGACCACGACCACAATCACAGAGTCAAGTCAACTTCCACAGTTCCATGGAATCAGGAAGGATGTCACTGCTAGTGAGCTGCTTGAATCCAAAATCATCACTGAGGACCTCTACAAAAGTCTTAAGACTGGAACAGTCACAGTGACAGAAATTACTGAAATGGACTCAGTGCGTAAGTACCTCGAGGGAACCAACAGCATCGCAGGAGTGTACCTACAGTCCACCAAGGAGACACTGAGTATCTATGAAGCTAAACAACGAGCCCTACTGACCCCTGGAACTTCTCTGGTTCTCCTGGAGGCCCAAGCTGCCACTGGTTTTGTTATCGACCCAGTGAACAACAAGAAACTCTCAGTAGACGAAGCTGTAGCTCAAGCAGTAGTTGGCAGTGAGTGGGCAAAAAAACTGCTCTCGGCAGAAAGAGCTGTAACAGGATACAAAGATCCCTACACTGGAGACATCATCTCTTTGTTCCAGGCCTTGACGAAAGATCTCATCGTGAAAGATCATGGCATTCGTCTCCTTGAAGCACAAATTGCCACAGGAGGCATCATTGACCCCGTCCACAGTCACAGAGTGCCTGTACAGGTGGCATACCAAAGAGGTTACTTTGATGAAGAAATGAACCAGATTCTGTCTGATCCTGATGATGACACCAAGTGCTTCTTTGACCCCAACACCCATGAGAACCTCACCTATCTCCAGCTGGTGGAGAGATGTGTCACCGATCCCATCACAGGTCTTAGTTTACTGGTCATCGTGAAGAAAGGAGAGTTTTATTTCTTCGTCGATGAGGCTACAAAGCTCATTCTGAAATCTACAACAACAACCAGAGCAGGAGGGAAATACCAAGGAAAGACTGTGTCTCTGTGGGAACTTCTTTTCTCCAAATACATCACTGAGGAGAGGAGGAGAGAGCTTGTGCAACAGTACAAGTCTGGATCAATCACAGTTGAACGCTTCATGGAAATCATCCTGACCATAATCACACAACAGACAACAACAACAACCTCATCTTCAACAACTGTCACAAGCCAATCTCCAGAAACCAAAGTGGACAGCAGCAGCACATCAAGCACTACCATGACCACGACCACAATCACAGAGTCAAGTCAACTTCCACAGTTCCATGGAATCAGGAAGGATGTCACTGCTAGTGAGCTGCTTGAATCCAAAATCATCACTGAGGACCTCTACAAAAGTCTTAAGACTGGAACAGTCACAGTGACAGAAATTACTGAAATGGACTCAGTGCGTAAGTACCTCGAGGGAACCAACAGCATCGCAGGAGTGTACCTGCAGTCCACCAAGGAGACACTGAGTATCTATGAAGCTAAACAACGAGCCCTACTGACCCCTGGAACTTCTCTGGTTCTCTGGAGGCCCAAGCTGCCACTGGTTTTGTTATCGACCCAGTGAACAACAAGAAACTCTCAGTAGACGAAGCTGTAGCTCAAGCAGTAGTTGGCAGTGAGTGGGCAAAAAAACTGCTCTCGGCAGAAAGAGCTGTAACAGGATACAAAGATCCCTACACTGGAGACATTCATCTCTTGTTCCAGGCCTTGACGAAAGATCTCATCGTGAAAGATCATGGAATTCGTCTCCTTGAAGCACAAATTGCCACAGGAGGCATCATTGACCCCGTCCACAGTCACAGAGTGCCTGTACAGGTGGCATACGAAAGAGGTTACTTTGATGAAGAAATGAACCAGATTCTGTCTGATCCTGATGATGACACCAAGTGCTTCTTTGACCCCAACACCCATGAGAACCTCACCTATCTCCAGCTGGTGGAGAGATGTGTCACCGATCCCATCACAGGTTTAGTTTATGGTCATCGTGAAGAAAGAGAGTTTATTTCTTCGTCGATGAGGCTACAAAGCTCATTCTGAAATCTACAACCAACAAACCAAGAGGAGGAAAACCAAGGAAAGACTGTGCTCTGTGGGAACTCTTTTCTCCAAATACATCACTGGGAGAGGAGGAGAGAGCTTGTGCAACAATACAAGTCTGGATCAATCACAGTTGAACGCTTCATGGAAATCATCCTGACCATCATCACAAACAGACAACAACAAAACCTCATCTTCAACAACTGTCACAAGCCAATCCCAGAAACCAAAGTGGACAGCAGCAGCACATCAACACTACCATGACCACGACCACAATCACAGAGTCAAGTCAACTTCCACAGTTCCATGGAATCAGGAAGGATGTCACTGCTAGTGAGCGCTGAATCCAAAATCATCATGAGGACCTCTACAAAGTCTTAAGACTGGAACGTCCAGTGACAGAAATTACGAAATGGACTCAGTGCGTAAGACCTCGAGGGAACCAACAGCATCGCAGGAGTGTACCTGCAGTCCACCAAGGAGACATGAGTATCTATGAAGCTAAACAACGAGCCCTACTGCCACCCCGGAACTTCTCTGGTTCCTGGAGGCCCAAGCTGCCATGGTTTTGTTATCGACCCGTGAACAACAAGAAACTCTCAGTAGACGAAGCTGTAGACCAAGAGTAGTTGGCAGGAGTGGGAAAAAAATGCTCTCGGCAAGAAAGAGCAGTAACAGGATACAAAGATCCCTACACTGGAGACATCATCTCTTTGTTCCAGGCCTTGACGAAAGATCTCATCGTGAAAGATCAGGAATTCGTCTCTTGAAGCACAAATTGCCACAGGAGGCATCATGACCCGTCCACAGTCACAGAGTGCTGTACAGGTGGCATACAAAGAGGTTACTTTGATGAAGAAATGAACCAGATTCTGTCTGATCCTGATGATGACACCAAGGGCTTCTTTGACCCCAACACCCATGAGAACCTCACCTATCTCCAGCTGGTGGAGAGATGTGTCACCGATCCCATCACAGGTCTTAGTTACTGTCACGGAAGAAAGGAGAGTTTATTTCTTGTCGATGAGGCTACAAAGCTCTCGAAATCTACAACAACAACGAGCAGGGGAAATACCAAGGAAAGAGTGTCTGGGACTTCTTTCAATACTCACTGAGGAGGAGGAGAGAGCTTGTGCAACAGTACAAGTCTGGATCAATCACAGTTGAACGCTTCATGGAAATCATCCTGACCATCATCACACAACAGACAACAACAACAACAACTGTCACAAGCCAATCTCCAGAAACCAAAGTGGACAGCAGCAGCACATCAAACACTACCATGACCACGACCACAATCACAGAGTCAAGTCAACTTCCACAGTTCCATGGAATCAGGAAGGATGTCACTGCTAGTGAGCTGCTTGAATCCAAAATCATCACTGAGGACCTCTACAAAAGTCTTAAGACTGGAACAGTCACAGTGACAGAAATTACTGAAATGGACTCAGTGCGTAAGTACCTCGAGGGAACCAACAGCATCGCAGGAGTGTACCTGCAGTCCACCAAGGAGACACTGAGTATCTATGAAGCTAAACAACGAGCCCTACTGACCCCTGGAACTTCTCTGATTCTCCTGGAGGCCCAAGCTGCCACTGGTTTTGTTATCGACCCAGTGAACAACAAGAAACTCTCAGTAGACGAAGCTGTAGACCAAAGAGTAGTTGGCAACGAGTGGGCAAAAAAACTGCTCTCGGCAGAAAGAGCCGTCACAGGATACAAAGATCCCTACACTGGAGACATTATATCTTTGTTCCAGGCCTTGAAGAAAGATCTCATCGTGAAAGATCATGGAATTCGTCTCCTTGAAGCACAAATTGCCACAGGAGGCATCATTGACCCCGTCCACAGTCACAGAGTGCCTGTACAGGTGGCATACGAAAGAGGTTACTTTGATGAAGAAATGAACCAGATTCTGTCTGATCCTGATGATGACACCAAGGGCTTCTTTGACCCCAACACCCATGAGAACCTCACCTATCTCCAGCTGGTGGAGAGATGTGTCACCGATCCCATCACAGGCCTGAAGTTTACTCTCCTTGCGCAAGTGAAGGAAAAAAACCAACAATTTTTTTTGTTTGCATTTCTGAGCAAATCGTACTTATTTTACTTTGCTGTTACTACTTTTTGGGTTAATAGTAAGAAATAAATTTCCGTGTATGTCTTTTAAGGGTTTAGTTATTGTTTTGTTTATGACGTCCCTACTGAAAGAAACTGTATATGGATACTGTTGTGCTGAAAAACTTTCTTGGTTTGAAAATAGAGAAAGAAATGCACTCTAAACATTTTTCTATCATATTATAGGAATATGATGAGTTCTATTGTACCTTTGAGGCAGTATTCACAAAACCAGGGCTGTGATTCTGACTCCAAATAGGACTTTAGCCTCTATTAAACCGACCTGTGTTAATCTGATATCAATACACAGTGATCTCTCATAACGTGTAGGAAGCAGATTCTACACATCGATTGTTTTAACACTTTTTGTTACACCTGTGTAAAAAAAAAAGCTCTTTTAAAGTGTTAATGAACATTGAAAAGTTCTGGCCTTTATCTTTTTGATTTTCAATCTGTTTTATGGAATTCTGATTCCCTTTGACTCCACACAAGTTGCAGTTACTGTGCGAACAAACTGTGACACTTTGCTTTTCCCTGTTGTTTTATATTTGTTGGAACTATGTACTTGAGAATTTTTACAATGAGAATGTTTTACAGTAAGTGGACAAATATGTTGCATTTCCTTGGTAAGTGAAAATATGAGAACTTTAAATTCAGCTTCTCTGCGCCTGCATTGACTTGGAAGCATTTTCAAGATTTGTATTCCTGTAAAAACGTTGACTGTGTGGTCCAATAAACGAGATACAACTACAGCTTTTCTTTTTCCATTTCTCATGTTGACGTACACGACAAATATACATTCATTTATTTCAAATGAAGCAAATACAATATAAACACATGTAGTTTTTGAAAAAAGTGTGAAGTGAGTGAGGCATTATCACTTCATTGTGAAACGTTACAACACAGGCCTCTGTTGGTCTTCATGCACATTCAGCTGAGAGAACACCACCCACTAGTGGAAGGATATGGAAACTTGAACAGTTTTTAATTCAAATACTTCTTGACAAAACTTAGCCTGGAAGAAGTAAACGTGTGTTGCTGCTGAGTGTGTGAAAGAGGTTTTATGATTCCTTATTCTTAAACAGTGTAATTTATTAATGATATGCTTTAATTAAAGGGAACACAGAGACATGACACCAGGTACATTTCAATAACAACAGGACACATGGAGACGATCAAAAGCTTCTGACTCCAACATGTAAATGTGACTCTTTAAACTACCAAAGTTAGACTGAGCTGTTAAAATGTGTAGCACCTGCAGGTTTTCTCCCTGGATTGATGCAGCGCTCTGCAACCGTTTGGTGTGAACAAACATATAACTTGGATAACATTATATACAAGTAAGAAAGTTTAAAGACATTCAAGTGTAAAATGAGTTCAGGAGCTACTCCAACTTGTCCAGCAGCTGGCGAATGTCTTCTGGGCCACGGTAAAGTCTCTTGACTCCTCTTGGCAGATAGCGGCAGGATGAAAGGTTGAGGTAATTAAGAGAAGTCATCCGGCCGACGACTGACCTGCAAGATACAAGTGCAGATACATTTCTTATTACTCATGAAATCCTTGGAAAGAAAACGTAAAAACCTGCAGCACTCAGGATTCAAAATTCGATTCACGCCCAGTTCAAATTATACACGCGTACCTGAGGACGGGGGGTGTGATCCTCGTTCCGCTCAGGTTGAGTGAACGCAGCGTGTCCGCCTCTGAGGCCTGCGCCAGGTAACTCATCGCTATCTCCAGGTCCTCCTCACCAAAGAGCTGATTTGCAATGTCGAGCTGTTGCAGAGTCCCACTCCACTTTTGTGTCACCATGTGAAGTCCCTTCTTATGGGAGGACAACCCGGTATGGCTGCTGAAATACTGTCCCCAGAACAGACACTCCAGCTCTGAGGGAAACCAGAGCAAAGTATTCCTTAGTTAATAACACTTGAGTAACTTTATAAATTGAACAAAGTGAAAGTGTGGATTTCACGAGGTAGGCCTACCGGGACAGGGTAATGCTGCGAGACCCGATGGAGTTATTCGCGAACAGCCTCGCAAGTCCAGCACCCGCAGCTTGGTGGAGCTGTAGAGGATGTCCAACAGGTCTTTGTCGCTCATGTAGGAGTAAGACGTGGTTGCAATGCAAAGCTCCTCCAACAACGGGAAGCCCGAGGTTGAGTCGGCACCATTACGCATGGTCTTGTGCAGAGGTCGGACATTCAGCATACGGAAGGTCTGACAGGATGATTCAGAGAGAAAAACAAGAAAATACAAACTTCAGGGCTGCAACTATAGATTATTCACAATAGTGACATTGGCATAAACACGTTGAGGATGTTTACCTTGAGTTTGGGACATGCCGCCTGCAGAGCCTGGATGCAAATGGGAAGTTCACAGTCTGTGCTGTCGAGCCTTGTGTTGATCTCCAGCAAATCCAATTCAGGACAACAGCCCCTCTGGTCAATCAAACACAATGTGTTAGTTTGTGCTCACTGGCTTTGATTGTGTGTAACTAATAAAGTAAATACTGTGGAGAGAGAGACGGAGGACTTACAGTGAGGGTGGTCAGGAGTCTGTCATTCTTTAGTCCATGAGTGAACCAGATCTGCTTGATCTGGCTCCCATGATTCTCCAAGTACTCCAGGAGTCCATCAACCTGAAACTATACAAAAACTGAATTTCTACAAATGTAAAACTCTGTGTGTTAAATAAACGCCTGAAGGGAAATAGTAGTAGGATGGTATATTCTGAACAATTTGGACATTATCCAGATATAATTTAGAGAATTTCTTCTAAACTTGAAGTTGTCAGGTTAAAAAAAAAGAAGTTGAGAGCAGATGATAAACATGCTGCGCTGTTATGATCATACTTTTCTAACCGTGAAACGAACCAGTACATTTGATAAAAAGCTGGTCAGCAACACACCTCTGAATACTGGAGGTTTAAGCTCTGTAGCGACCGGCTGTGCAGCCCCAGGCGCTGGAAGGCGCTCGCTGTCAGGCCTGTGCAGTAAGAGAGTGTGAGGGAGCGAAGGTGAGGGCAGAACTGGGAAACAGCCTAAATACGATCACAATACAAATAGAAGAAAAACACACACACAGATATAAATACACAGTTTTACACTGGAAAACAACTTTATTTCTTAAGATTAAGAAATATGTTTTATTTATTGCACAGTATGAAAATTGTACAGTACATGTGAATATATATGATGATTAATAATGCTGAAAGAGAAAAGTATCTTGACGACTCACCTCGACTGCAAAGTCATTGTTCTTTTTCCAGTGACAGAGAGAAAAGTCTCGTAGCTGAGAAAATCTGGAGAACAAGAAATACAGCTGTTGCTTCCTTTACAATCACGTAAATGTCAAAACTCTTCCATTAAACTAATAATATAAACCTGTTTTGCGCCAGCCAGTCAAAAGTCTCCTGAATCTTTTTCTCGGTTTTAGGGAGCTGTGTTTTCCCCGGAGCGATCCAGCAGGGACCCACGGTCACTTTGCGCCACAGGACCGGGCTGGAGGCCGCGGCGTTCCACAGCCGACAGACCCTCCCCACCCTGCACCACAGACACAGCAGACGAGAGGGACTCATTACAGAGCACATTGAAATCACTATCATGATTCTTATTATTATTTAAATTAATAACACATTTATGTGTATGTTTCTGGCATCTAACAAGTCAATCAATAGATTTGATTCATCCCTGGTTACAGCTGTTAAAATGTGAAGATACCATTGTTTGGTTTGTTACTCCACATGTAAAAGGTATTCTGCTAGTATCGAATCATTAACTGCACATCATAGTTTTGTTAAACAATATATTATCATATTATAACATATTCTATGTTCTGTGATTCAGTCTTAGTAGTTCATAATATACATTTTTAAAGTTGACATCAAATCAAACATGTGTTTAATACCTGCATAGAAATGGAACCGCTCCGTCTTGGACGACCACCATTGAAATATATTAACTAGCACCTCCTCGGGAAGACTTTCCCCCATCTGTGATCCGCTGGCTTCTCTGGCACAAAAACAGCAGCGCCCTCTTCTGGTTTGGGGACAGGATTACCTGCCGGTTTAGGTTTGGCACGGACTGTGGGTTTTTTCTTCTTCTTCTTTGCGACTTTTAATTTCCCTTTAGCGAGCTTTTTCTTTTTGCCTCCCTTCTTTTGAGGCTTCCAGGCTGAACCATCATACTGAGAAGTGGAACTTGATATGACCAGTAGCATGTCTTCCCCTTGATGGACAGTGTAGCCAAGCCGGGCAGGCCTGGAGACCCGGGCCTTTTTTCGCTTCTTTGTTTTTGCATTTTTTAGTTCCCCAGCTTTCCTCTTCAACGATGCCTTCTTCGACTTCGGTCCATCTCCTCCTCGAGCGGTTTCATTTGAGGTACTTGGTGCAGTGTCGTCTTCTCTTTCACTCGGGGTCGGAGCTTCCGCTGCAGAGGAATCCATCGTGTGCCGCTATCTCGTCTTTATAGTGAGCCTCATTTCAAGAAAACCGGACATCTGGAGAGTAGTGACACATCAGCATCTGAAAACAGAATTAGAACATCATCAGTTATTAACAATCTACAGGGGTTAAGCTCAATGTTACACACAGCGGTACAATCTAATGCAATACAGCAGAATCCTGCACCAGGGTCCAGTGTGGATATGTGATGAGGAGTCGTTATGCAGTTAATTGAATTGAATATGAATGAGTCTTTATCTACAGTCCACTTACACCTGTGGCACACAACAGGAAGTCCCAGTAGTTAAAGATAACTAAGCAACTCAAGTACAATTTTGAGATACCTCAGTTACCTTTTTGTAAATTATATACATCATGCTATTATATGCTTACATGCCACATTAATATAGTATAATAAACCATCCTGTATAAAGAGTATTAAGGATGCAGCAACTATATTCTCATTAGTATAGTTTCATCAATTTGTTGTTTATAGGTTTTGCTTATGCAATGAAACCAACTGTCCTGAACCCAAAGATATTCACTTCACTACGACTAAGAAATGTATTTTAAAGCTAAACTAAAGAGCAACTTGCAGGTTACAGGCTTTACGTACTTACGTAAAGTTAATTGAAAAGTTAAATTGGAAAACGTCAGCATCGCGTCATATTACGTCACACAAGGGAGACGACCTCCATGTGAACCGTGAACAACTTCAAGTCGCAGGTTGTAAATTTATTTCTTTACACCTTTTACGTCGCGTCTCGCAAATGTCGTGATCATGCCGAACTACTGCGTGTGTGCGGGCTGCCCGAACTCCAGCCTGTCGGGCCACCGGGTCCACTCGTTCCCCGACAGGACGGCGAGCGGACCGGGCTTCGCCGCCTGGCTGCGCTTCGTGCAGGAGAGGAGACCGGACTTCACCGCGCGACGCGTGCGGAAGAACACGGTGGTGTGCGGCGTCCACTTCACGGAGGAGGACTACGACCCCCGCGAGCTGATGAAGCACCGGATGGGGTTCCGAGAGCAGAACCGAGTGAGGCTGAAAACGGACGCGGCTCCTTCGATTCACTCCGCGGCTGCTTCGGGGGAACTCGCCGCTGCAGCTCCGGACCCCGGCGCGTCGCAGAAACCCGACCCGAGCCCAGTGAGTGGTGCTGTCTCTGTTGTTGTTATGCTAGCTGCCATGTTAGCTGCCATGTTTGTTAGCATGCTTCTTTACGGGATCACTAGCTTAAAACATGCTAACGCTAACAGTGGCTGTAAACGTTTGGCTAAGCTAACCTGTATTGTGACCAGCTACCAAACGAGTCGTCCTATAACATAACTTAACATAAATCAAAACATTAATATAGCAGAAGAGCCGCGGGAAATTATTTCTAGCAATAAAAACGAGCATTTCTTGTCCTTTGTTATTGTTTGGACGTTACCTGCCGTTAGCTCCTGCCAACTAGCTACTCGTCTCCCACAATGCACCAGTCGCGCGCCCTGTGATTGGTGGAGGTATCGGCAACAGTCCGCCTTTGCTGTAAAACTGTCCAATCAGAGGCGGGTTAACGTCTCCTTATCCAATCACCGGCTGAGCTCACTGTCCCGTGCCCCTCCGCCACGAGAGGAGCGAGGCAGCTGTAGCCTGTGGTGAGAATTCAGTGTTTTTAAATCCGTGTTTTTAAATCCGTGTTTCTACGCGTGAAACTACCCGGAAACGCGTCAGCTGCTCGGCTCCGGTGTTGTTTGCAAGTTGTGTTGTTGTTGTGTGTTGTGCTCAGTTTCCCCCGCAGCTCAACGTTGGCGCTAACTTTTTTTTTTAGCAAAGTAGCTCCCAATGCTAACAGTAGCATTAGCATTCGAGAATTCTCTCTTCTCTCTCATTTGCAGATGTTGTGTAGAAGCTTTTAAATGTAGTTTAAACCACGTGGACTGACTTGTGTTGTTTATTTTTGTTTAACAGGAAACAAAGTGTGTAGATGTTGTTGCTCACACATGTTTCCACCACCAGGTTCCTAAACTCAGTCAACTCACGACTAACAACTGTGCATAGTTTTGTTTTGTATTGTATTTAACATTTGTATTTTACAGTCAGCTCTTTCTACTTCGGCGGTTTCTTCCTGTCCAACACATTCCATTGTGGTGATTTAATAAGGGGACTCCTCATATTTGTGTTGTCTCATTGCAGCATAACATAATTCAAAGAGCATCATCTAAACTATTCAGATATCTAGGTACTGAAGTTAAGGACAATGATCTCTAACTTGAAAAAACAAAATGCTGCAAACTGTTAACGACAACTTGTTTTCTTTGTTAGGAAAGAATGGAGGATTTGGCCAGTGACTCGTTGTCGGGGACAACACCGAAGGTACGACGCTTGTTTCTTCTGTTTCTTCTCCTCGCTCAAACGACATTCACTGAAAAGTAAATCTGCTTGTTTTCAGCGCCTCTGATGCAGTTTTGCTTGTAATAATCTGTCCTATTGTATTATATGTTTTATGGTCTATAAAGGCAAAATCAAAAGCAGTGAAAATGGCCGTAATAGCCTAGGGCTCTTAAGGGTTGATATAAAAGTGTTGACGTACATTTTACAACGTATTCAAATTGACTGTGTGATTAGACATTGGTGACAATTAGAAATGACAAGCAAGCATTTTGTCATGAAGTTCACATTCCCCTTTGAAACTTTACTAATGTGTTTTCCTCTTTTAAACTTTACAGAACACAATGGAGGAGGGCGAAAGTTTCTCTCTGTGTGGAAAAGAAGTTGTAGCCGAAGCTAATCTGAGTAAGATGAAAACATTGACCATGTAGTAAAATGACTGTGAGCTGACTATCTATAACTTAATTATTGTTGGTGTGAGAATATATTTTTCCTCTCTAATCACTTGCTGTCTTCTCTGTCTTTTCAGGAGATGAGTACTATTGGAAGCTTGTTGCAGATTTCATTGGGCCTCAGTCGGGGGAGGGATTGGAGCTGGAACAGACGAAATGCAAGAACAGACTTCTGATTCAAGTGGGACTCATGAGAGAGGATAATAATTTCCCGTGGACTGCCGTTGGTAATTGGCTCAAAAACACTTTCCCCAGGCACCATGCTGCTGATTTCCGTCGGTTGATTGAAAGAGGCATTGCGACAACTTTGAGTCTGGGAGCTGTAGCGAGACGGACCTTCATGGCATCGGATGTCAATTTTAACTTTGTTGGCCCCATATGTGATAGCATTGGAGTTGAACGACGACATCTTTTGGAAATCAGGGATATTTCAGAGCGAGCGCAATCGATTGAAGTCACAAATGGATTGATTCTTGAGCTGAGCAACTTTGTCACGAGGGAGAAGCTCGCCCCGGTCATCATAGTAACGTGGCTTAGAAACTTCAACCGGGAGTTTTGCAAGAATGGGAATGTTCAAAGTGCTTATAAAGTCCTTAAACCCAAGATAAAAAAGCTGAAATTTTGCTACCATAATTATGAAACCAGAAGTCACAGGAGGAATGCAGCGATGGAGAATCTGCTTCAAAGTCCATTTGAACTGGTGGGGGAAAAAAATCCCAGGTTTCTTCAGAAGAAACGCATGAGAAGAGACTCCAATCGTGAAAGAGTTAGAATCAAGGAAGAATATGAGAGCTTTGAAATCATGCCAGGTGAAGGTTCTGGGATGGACCGAGGGGTCGTGAAGAAAGTGACAGTGAAGAACACGTCTCTTTACGAGAAGAAAGTGACGAGGGTCTGGAAGGATCCAGCAATGGAGAGGGAATCTTAGACGTCCGACGGGCCCTGACGCTGCTCGACATCACAATGCTGTCTGTTCACAAGCTGTCAAAAGTGTACAGTGGGAAAACTGTGAATGCAAACAACTTTCCCTGGACCTCCTCAAAAATCACTTTGCTCTGACATGCAAGGAGCATCCAGCCATGGCAGAGTTTGACAACAAAGTCAATTTGCTCGGCAAGGAGATCTCACTGGTTTCTCCTGTGAACTTTATACACTACAACTGCCAATTTCCTTGTTGACGTGCATGATGCAGTTGAGCAGCACATTTTGAACTTTGAAAGAGAGATCACTCTCTCAGCGGGAGAGAATCTAGGCCGTGACAAGCTTCCAAAATTCAAGGGGTTTGTGAATCTGCAAGAAAGTGCCACCTCACGCTACATCCACATGGCTTCTAATATCCTTAGCCCTCGAAACACGGATTGGCAGAACTCCCAAAATCACTGGATCGCCTTCTGCGAGGAAAAGAACAACCCGTCCAAACTCGCAGCAAATCAGTCAAACAAATTCAACAACTACTTTGAAGCCGCGGCGGGTCTTATCCACCATCACAAGGAGGTTGCTCCCTTCTTCTCTGACGTGCTGTCACTGAACAACGATGATTACTCAAACGTGATTCTTGAGAGCGTTGCCGCTGACGCCAATGATTCCATGATTCAGTGCCTTGTGTGCGTCCTGGCCATCATTTACTGCAAAATCCTCGGCCCGTACTGGCAGCTTTTAAAAAGTGGAGGCGAGTTCTCGCTCTTTAGCCAGTACATGCTCCGTCTTACCAAGGTTCCTCGATTGGTCCAAAGATCCTTCAACTCTGCTGGAGCCGGAAGAGATTACTAACGTTTTTCTGCAGTGCCCATCGCAAGAGAAAACCTTTGATGGCGTGTTTCATTACTGTGGTGAGTGGCACACAAATCGGGACCTGATCAAAGCTTGCCTGAAGAGGGCGATAAAGATTATTGCAGGCGTCACTGAGGATCACCTGAAGAATTTCCTGCCGGGAGGAACATTTTCCCAACTCCCTTCACCAGATTTAAGCGTGCAACTGGCGAGTTGCACGTTCTCCGTCCTGATGGCGAAATATCCCATCAGCCACGTGTACCCTTACAAGAAGAAAAGATCTGACAAGTCCCCGAAACCCTCCTCACAGAAGAGCGTGCCCCTGGAGAGCTCCCAGGACGAGGAAGGCCGCTCTGGTTCGTTGGATAACAGCTCTGATGAATCTCGCGATGGTCAAGCTAAGAAGAATACACACTCTGGCCAACAAGATGATGGAAGCAGCAGTAAAAGAGAAATTTCAGTGAGAGTACAAGAAGAGACCGAGGAGAACATGGACAGTAACTACATCACGTCCACAGTGAGGACAAACGGAGGGCCGTGCATGTCGCAGCAGACGTCGACAGAATGATGCTGCGCTTTGACGGGAAACCCCGGCAGGAGAAACGAGAAGCGATTCGTTGCGAGATACTGTACCAGAAGATGATTCTCAACAACACGAGCACACACTTGAATGGCATTTTCCGCAACTCCACCGAGATGGTCATGAAGCTGAAGCTTGCACTTCCCAGAATTAAACCTGGGTTCTCTCTGGTTTTGGCTCCTAAAAAGACAAACCCAAAGTAGGTGTTCGGAGAAGCGAGTGCAGCTGCAACTGAGCAGAGAGAAAGCAGCAGCACGGGGGGGGGACTTGAGGGACAGGCTGTTGAATGACTCGTGCAGAGATGGGATTGACTTGTATCATTCTGTTATGTCAGGTGACGCTGTCATGTTGAGCTGTGCCCCAGTGAGCTCATGTTTGTTTGCCTGTTGCCTTGGCTACCGACGCAGAAAAAGACTGAAAGGATGTTATTATTTCTCTGGAAGACAAAGAAACGCTGCTTCCTCTTAAAATGCAGAACTGACAGATTTCATGTGACGGGTCTTTTGATGCCGGACTTGTTTGAGGCCATTAGAGGGAAATTTAGTTAGATTTGTAACTTTTATTTCTGATAACACTGAACTATTTCATTTACATGGTGCTGGATACTATAAAATACACATTTAAACGTGTGTGTATGTGTGTATATATGTTTAGACCGAGACCTTACCTGTTGTGATCATGCAGAGGTCAACAGTTACTACTGTTGAGCTAAAAGATGTTCAATCAATGAATCCCTGTCAAAATAAACACCTATGTTTATGTGTGTATATATATATATTTTTTGTCAACCTTTGTGATGAAGTAGAAACGGTTAAACAAACGTCTTCTCGTCGATACGAGAGTTACATGTTACAGAACAGCCTCAGGCTTTAGTTCCTCGGGGCACAAAGGACACTTGAGGTTGCATCACATACAGCAGCGATGTCGGAGTTCATGCTTATAAAAGCTCTGACTGACAGAGCCTGAAGAAAACAAGGTGGTCAATAAAGAGATTATCGGGGGTCATTGTGCAGGTGTGTTTGTTTTTTCTTATTATGTCTAACTAATCCATAAAAAGGGCCCCAGACCCACTGGGAGAGATAGAGGTGGAGACATCTTTTGTATTTGATTGAACGACTTTGATTTACTCGTGTCACCACGTTCAACTGCTCGGGTTTGAATTGTCAAATAAATTCTCAGAGTTTTAACCAATTTAAGGGGAAATCCTTTATTCTGCACGAGCTGTAGCAGGAAAACCGCCCGCATTAGTTGTCACCGGTACTTAAAACGAACTCTTATGATGCATTCAGGAGCATCGGTAAAATTGACGAATCTACCAAACCTGGTACAATAACGTTATGAAAGTCTTGTGCCAAGGTCGACTGAGAAGTTTAAGTTAAAGGAAGTGTTAGTTTTACTATTCAGTTTGGGAAACAGACTTTATATTGGGACAAATATTAGAAGCCCCCCACACAAAAGCAGTAATGTGACACAAAATGAATAAACATGTAAAATAAAAGATAGTTTTTTGGGGTTGTCCACCGTGGGCCACTGTAGAAACACAGTGGAGCAACATGGCTGCCTCCGTGAACATAAAGACTCATTCTAAACTAATGGAAACACAATGCTCCACCTGACTCATGTTTAATATTAATACAACAACGTCCCATATTGGACCTTTACATCCATGTGACTGTCATTCACGAGGGGTCCGTGAAGGCAGCAGGAAAAGGGGGCGGGGACGTCCACCATTCCTCCAGCCGCGCGTGGTACCATCACACTTGTTGTTTGCGTCTCATACACATCCACGCGAGACCATTACCCCCCCCACACTACACCACCACCACCGAGTCCTCCCGGTTCCTGTGGCCGGAGTTGGAGGCACCATGTCCGGCCGCTGGTGGAGCAGCGCCGCGGTGACCCACGCGCTCACGGCTCTGTTCGCCATGGGCTCGTGGGTTTCCGTCAACAGTCTGTGGGTCGAGCTGCCGGTGGTCGTCCGTGTCCTGCCGGAAGGTCGGTGGTTCTGTCCGTTGCTGTTACAGTCTGTTGTCTTTCACGATTCTTCTGTTTGTCATTGTGGTTTCACTCGGCGCTAAACGTCAAGCTAGCGACGTTAGCTCCACGGAAGCTAGCGACACCTTTAACTGAAGCCCACCGGAAGTGATGTCTCTGGTGGGAACCGGGTTAATTAAAAAAAATACTAGTAAATACTTTAAAGTACTCGGATACTTCACTTCACTAAAACACACTGAAAAATACTCTTAATTACAAGTTAAAGTAAAAAATACTCATGGAAACAAACATGAGATTTATAAGTATCACTACAGGACAATTAGCAGTAAAACGAGGTAGTAATAATACAATAAAGTAATTAGATAAGTAAACATGCAATATAAACATAAAGAGAAATCAAAGTATCAAAGGTGTGTACAGATACAATAACGTACAGAGTTTACACAGTGTGAACACAAAGTCAACTTCGTCGTCCATTCAGCCATTTGTTCAGAACTAAAATTTAAATTTCAAATATTTTAACTGAATATTTTTATCGCACCAAACATTTTCCACACTTTTATGTAAGAAAATAAAATCTATTTGACTCAATTACAGACAAACAACACCCCACAGAACCAAATGTTATCATTTACAATATGTTTTGTATGAAAAGAGTTTATGAAGTTGCCAAATATAAGTATTAGAGTACAATATTTTACTTTGCTAAGGAGCATGAAACTAGTATGAAATGGAAATACTTGAGGAAAATACATATAAATTGCTGGTATATTGCACCATCAAGTCCAGCACTTGAGTAAATGTACTTAGTTACTTTCCACCACTGATTGAAATATGTATTTTAATGTAAACAAGTACATTAAACTTCTCATCTGACATCTGACGACCACAGGCTGCAACAACCAGTCAAAGGTCATCACGTATAATTATCAAGTCGTATATTTATCTTATCAAAACGAGATAACAATACGATCAGAAAAACATCTTAAGATTGAGAGAACACAGATACAAATAAAATAACAAATAAAAATAAAACAGATACAATCTAAAAGTATATCCAATATTGTTTTTGTTTTTTTTAATATGACCCTAACTGATATTCACCTTCTCTCGTCTCAGGGTGGAACCTTCCTGCCTTCATCTCAGTGCTCATAGCGTTTGGGAACCTGGGTCCCATAGCAGTGACCATCACCCACCACTGCGCTCCGGGGCGTCTGAACGAGCGCCTGGTCATCCACTGCATCCAGCTGCTGGCCGTGGTGGCGTCCGCTCTCCTCGCCGTCTTCTGGTCACACACTGTCACGATAGCGGGAGAGGAAAGGTCGCTGCCCTTCCTGCTGTTCACCTTCCTGCTGTCTCTGGTCTGCTGCACGTCCAACGTCACCTTCCTGCCTTTCATGTTCCGTTACCCCCCCCAGTATATCCGTACTTTCTTCATCGGTCAGGGCCTCAGCGCCTTGTTCCCGTGCATCGTGGCCTTAGGACAAGGTGTCGGCAAGCTGGAGTGTAAAACGGTGAATGGGACGGTGCATCCAGAGTATTTAGAAGAGAGCTTTCCCGTCCAGAACTTCTTCTGGTTCTTGTTTGTCATGCTGTCGGTCTCGGCTGCAAGCTTCCTGGCTTTGACACGGAGGCAGGTGGAATCGCCGCCCGACGAACCGCCACAGGCGTCAGACGCCGCGGAGGCGGTGAAGAACGGAGAGGAGACGCACCCTCTGCGTAACGGAGGGACGCCGGTGTCTGAGGAGCAGGTGGAGGTGGAGGAGCAGCCACCGGCTCAGACCTTCTGGACATCACACAACATCTACCTGCTGGCGCTGCTCGCCGTCTCCAACGCCCTCACCAACGGGGTCCTGCCATCCGTGCAGAGTTTCTCCTGCCTGCCCTACGGCATCATGACCTTTCACCTCTCCGTGGTCTTTGGCAACATAGCAAACCCCGTGGCCTGCTTCCTGGCCATGTTCTTTGTCCTCAGGTGAGATCATGTACAATCAAACACACACAAACTGAACATATAAACTGTGTGTAATCATCTAACTGTTGATGTTTGTGACCATTTGTTTCCTGCTGTGCTTTGTCTGTAGGACGGCCACAGGTCTGGGCTTCTTGTCCTTAGCGGGGGGGGTGTTCGCTGCGTATCTCGTGGCGTTGGCAGCGCTCAGCCCCTGCCCTCCACTCCTGGGAAACCATGCTGGCGTGGCTTTAGTGGTGAGTGCTCACGCTCATGTCGAGGCTCAGTGGTCAAGAAGTCAAAGGTTTTATTTGATACACGTGGTTTAAAAGAATTTACTCGTACAAGAAATTTGCATAATAGAACATCTTAATTTAAGATAGAAAGTATATGCATAAATAGAGAAGATTACAAGTCTGGGCAAACATTCATTATATTTATAATGGATAATTGATCACCATGAACAATAAGAATGCAAATACTTTTTTCTGCCTTTGTAAATAAAGTATCTAATGCCCCCGGTGGCAGATCATAAACACACAGAGGTGTCTCCTTGTTCTCCACGTCCACTTCTGACCTCCGCCTGGTGCTTGTGCCCCCTACAGGTCGTCTCCTGGATCATCTTCACCGGCCTCTTCTCCTACCTGAAGGTGGTGATCGGGACGTTGCTCCACGAGAAGGGTCACGCGGCCCTGCTGTGGTGTGGCATCTTCATCCAGGCCGGCTCCCTTGTCGGGGCCCTCAGCATGTTCCCCCTGATCAACGTCTACCACGTGTTCTCCAGTGCTCAGGACTGCGTGGACAACTGCATCAAGCAGGAGATATTCAATAACTCCAGCCTTTATACGAACGGCTCCTGAGTGAAACAGCAGATCTGCCTCGGCCTCGTTTCTACTGAGGATCACGCCACCTACCTACGAGGCATCCTCCCCTGACTCGAGGCCCCCCCGAGCCTGTGGGAAGTGAAAACACGATAATGGGAGCACTGTGTTTCTGCACATGGACCGCGGGGATGTAACACACGTATGATGCAGTGACACCACAGGGCTTTGTGTGGTCTTTTCTAATGAATCACTAGTTGAAGTCGGAGCCACAGGAAGTTTTCCCATTTAGATCATGTGAAAAGTTATTTACTCAGGGACACAATCGTGAACTTGTTCCTCCACATTTGTTATTTGTTATTGAGTATTGCGAAAGATACAAGCGGTGCTTATTGTTTTTATTTCATTTTCAAATGCCTGACCTCATCTTCCTACATCTACGGCTCCGGGAGGCCGGTGTCAGTATTATTAAAAAACTGTGACGCAGTAACTTCAGACATACTCTTCAAAGATGCTGTGACGTTTCTTATTTCAAACAATGTTTAACTTTGTTTCTCGTAATGTTTTATGAAATAGTTTTACATGATTTTTGCTGGTTGTTCATTCCGGGATGTTCTGCCACGTGAAGGGAACAATATCTGTCCGTGATGAACAGCAAAGCAATTGGTGGAAGTGTTTGGGAACCAAGGGATTTTTATCAAGTCAATCTTTGATCTGCAGCGTGACCCTTGTGAGGTGAACGTGTCGCCTGACTACAGGACAGATGTGTTCTAAACTAAAAGGAAAAGATCACATCTGTCAACGTGCCTCAACTTTATGGCTGAAATCCTGTTTTTTTTAGTTTTTTTTTATCTTTTCAATGATATATCAGGTGTTTGTATGTGAATTTTTCACAAATGTGGCCTTTTTGTTGTTGATTTTTTGAAATGATTGTAAAGCAAACAAACATCGTGACATTAAACGTCTGCTGTTGAAACTGTTCTTTGCATTATTTGAGAAACAAACACTGATATTAGCTCAGTTAAGATTAATACAGTGTAAAGTAATATGAAATCGAATATTACTAGAGTTCATACAAACAAGGAAAACCCAACAATTCTCTACTTTATGTAGAAATGTAAAAAAAAAGAAAAAGAATGAAGTGGATAGATATGACTTTTTTATGAATTGAATTAATCATTTGCAGTACATTGTCACCACAGGTGGAAATGATCACAAAGATAAAAAGAATAATTTATAAATGAGCTTTATTTGTTAGTAAAACTCTTTAACATCTGATAACTTGACTGGAAAGTGTTAGAAGTCCGACTCCGTCCAAAGTTTAACAGCGTTTTACAACAACACCACCGAAGCTCAGCAACACGACATTTCACAAATTCTGAAGTGTAACAGAAATAATGTATTTTTATCTCTGAACTTCACCAACTCTTGATAATAAAGCAAATAATGTCAAACTATTCTTCACAACACTTGGAAAACGATTGTCAGCATATGATCTCTGGACTTATCTCACATTTGTTCTTGGTAATTAGACTTTTTTAGTTTTTTGAACGATTACATAACGTTATAATAATCTGTTTTCTTTTCTGAAACAATGAATTAGGGATTTCTAATACTTTCTAATACTCTTTACTTGTGTCGTTGTGCAACTCAGCGGCCGTAAACACCTCCGCTCCCATGATCCCCTTAAGCTGCATTAATAAATTCTGCAGATTCTTGAGTGGTTCCCTCGGATGTTGTTGCCTCAGGGAACACAAATCGGGGATTGAGAGTCGTGATGATCTGAAGTCCAGACAGGGACGGAGCCCGAGGGTAAGACGCTGACTAGTTAACCAAACATTTGTCATGGTTGGCTACGTGGTCTCACACCCACTCGTCCACAGGAGGGTTTGATCCCCGGCGCACACACACACACACACACACACTTCACTGCACAGGACTGTGGCTCCGCTCTCTCTGCAGAGATCTCTCCACCAGACGTGTGAGTATCGTCAGGGAGGCAAACTTTCATCTTAATGAATCATTTGAAGTTGCTGTAAAAAGAGAAAAGGAGGAAACGTGTTGATTTAACTTTTTTCTGCTTGTTATTGATGTTTTCTAATTTAGCAGATTTGATATATTATATTGTTCTGTTCTTGATCTGTCTACCTTTTCAAAGACATTTCTTTTTTGATCTTTATGATTGCACTTCCAGAACTAATTGATAATTCTTCTTACACGACGCAGGACTCTCGGTATTATTTCTGCCTCTATGGTTTTTCTTTTTCAATAAACAATGTACTGGTCAGATGTTTTCTTTGGGTTATGTAACAGTTACCAGTATAGCAGCTGGTCATGCTCCATGCTGTAGGTTTAACCCACACGCTGCCTGCGATCAAATGAAATAACTCGAACACTTTACACCGGAGGGTTTTTCAACATTTAATCTATAATGTTTCACGTCGTGTGGCCGTCTGAGAATCTGCACATGATAAAACGTTAGACGTCTACCGGAGAAAGAAGAGACCGTATCTTCGGACAATAAACAATACACATTAACCACATGTAGGAGTCACAGATTGAACCTTTAGGAAGAGTTGGAGGAGAATTCTTCCTCCTGGTGACACATTAATGTTGAGTTAACCCTTTGTTGACTGGTTGTCTCTGCTCAGCAACGAAGGACGAGACAAACAAACACACACCTGTTTGTTGTTGTTCCTTATAAGGACGTAGAATTACTGTAATGACAAACCTGATCCGTTTGAGGATGGCTAACTGAATGTTCTATAATGAGCAACAGCCAGCAGCTGTATAGTTTATGGCTCGAATAGATAAAGAATAAAGTTTAACATCCGTTACATAAGAAGACAAAGAGTCAGCAGCCGGGTGGCCCTGAGAGCCTACAGGCACTTTGAGCTAAATGCTAACTTTAGCATGCTAATATATGTATAACAACATGTTCTCCATCTTGGCCTAAGACTGTTTTTACTGTCTAAATACAAAAACAGCAGAGACAGGTTTTCAATATAAGACAAATTAAATTGTTTTCCTGATATGAAGCTAAACGGATAAAGGATTTTTAATCAAAGGAACATCAAAGCCAGAACTTAATTTCTTGAAAATCGTCAATTGCATTATGCTATTTAAGGTCGGCATCTATTTGACACAGAAACTTGACTTTTTGTCTTTTTCTAGAGGAGAACCATCGGAACCATGTCGCTCCTCACGCACCTGCTGGCGGTTCTCTTCGGGATGGGCTCCTGGGTTTCCATCAACGGCCTGTGGGTGGAGCTGCCCCTGATCGTCCCCCAGATCCCCGAGGGCTGGTACCTGCCCTCCTACCTCTCCATCCTCATCCAGATGGCCAACGTCGGGCCTCTCTTCATCACCCTGATGCATCGCTTCCGGCCCGGCGCCCTGAATGAGACGGCGGTCATATACGTGATCATCGGTCTGGGCACCGTGGCCAGTTTCCTGCTGGGTTTCTTCTGGAAGGAGACGGTTGTCGTGGCAGGCGTCAGTCGCAGTGTCGCCCTCCTCGTCTTGACTTTCTTCCTCGCCACCGTCGACTGCACGTCCTCCGTCACCTTCCTGCCCTTCATGATGCGCCTCAAGCCTCAGTATCTAACCACCTACTACATTGGGGAGGGGGTGAGCGGCCTGCTGCCGGCTCTGGTGGCTTTAATCCAGGGCGTTGGCGTGGTCCACTGCTTAAACAACACGCAGTCTCTGAACCACAGCCTGAACGGCTCGGTGACCTTTGACCTCCAGGCCCAGTATCAGCCAGCAAACTTCTCCGCTGAGGTGTTTTTCTTCTTCCTGAGCGCCATGATGCTGGTGAGCCTGGGGGCCTTCGTGCTGCTGAACTACCACCCCGCCGTGGCCCGAGAGCATCCCACCGGCCGATACACCAACGGCGTGAAAGAGAAAAACAGGAAGTTGGTCGAGCAGAAGCCGATGATGGATCCGTACAAACCCCCGAGCCAGAAGAGCAGAAGCCGTTTTGGCACCGGAGCCTACAGCCGGATGCAGGTGCTCTACATCTTTGTGGTTCTGGCCTGGGCCAACGCTCTGACCAACGTGGTGCTTCCCTCGGTGCAGTCGTACTCCTGCATGCCGTACGGGAACAAGGTCTATCACCTGTCAGCCACCATGGCCGCCGTGTCCAACCCCCTGGCCTGCTTCATCGCCATGTTCCTCCCGATAAGGTCAGTGGTCGTCAGCTGTAATCGACACAATAAAGGGATCATGGTTATTCAAAAAAGTTAGTTTATATTTCTATAACCTCAAAATCACAACTTTGCCTTTGAGGCTTCAGCATAAAAGGAAAACAACCGATGAAGAATAAACCCCAGGAGGCGCTAGAGGAAAATAAATTACTCATTTTATTTTATTTTATGTCAAATGTGAGTTTTCTCATTCTTTAAAGTTTTGTTTTGTTGTTTTTGTGCAACTAATATGAGTGAAATGTAGTTTCCAGAGAATTGACATCGATTTAGAAAATGTTGATTAGAACTTTTCACTTCACTAAGAAAGAGTCAATAAACTGAATTAGGATGAATCGTGTCAATCTCTACCGACACAAAGTTTAACGAAAGAATAATGAGAATGTCGCTTCGATTAATAATAAACCAGCTTCTCCGTCAGTTCATTGGTTTATTTATTTGTTTGTCAGCAGAATTACACAAAAACGAGTTAATAGTTTCCAACAAAACTTGATGGAAAGACGGGACTCAGGCCAAGAAGGAACCAACTAAAGTTTGTGGCTCATCCAGGAACTTTTCTTTACTTTCTTTTGCGAAATCGGGCGACGGTAACTTCACCAATTTCGCAGAAAGTGATAAACGGATCTGGACGAAAACAAATCAGACGTATTTAGACGAGTAAAATCTACGATCTGATGCAACTTGGATGAATTTAAGGGCCCGTTGGTTCATTCCAGTTAACATTTAGATGCACTTTGCTCCTGCACCACTCAGACTCTTAGTGTTCACATTGTGCTGCTACACATCGTTAAACCCGGGTTTTGTGCAGTGATGCTTTTGTCAAATAACAGAAGATCCCGGCTCCAGAATCCGATCTGAACCCGTGTGCCTCCACAGATCCCTGCTGCTGATGGCAGCTCTCACCGTGCTCGGCACTGGAGCTGGAGCTTACATAATGGGCACGGCGGTGCTGAGTCCATGTCCCCTGCTGGTTAATGATACCTCGGGTGGTGTCGTCATAGTGAGTCCACTCTCCAGTTACACATCTTCGTATGAACCAGTGAAAAGACGAGATAAAGGAAGGAATCCAGTTTGAGAAATGCCCTGCCCTCCTGTCTCTGCCCCACAGGTGTTGGCCTGGATCCTCTTCATCCTCACTCTGTCCTACGTGAAGGTGATTATCGGCGTGATCCTGCGCGACGAGGGCCACAGCGCTCTGGTGTGGTGCGGAGCTGTGGTGCAGTTGGGCTCCCTGCTGGGCGCCGTGACCATGTTCCCACTGGTCAGCGTGTACAGCTTCTTCTCGTCGGGGGACCCGTGCAACACGAAGTGTCCCTGAACCACGAGCACGCACCGATTTCCACTTCAGGGGGAAAATCAGTTTGAAAGACTTGTTCCTCCTCGTGATGTATTAACGTGGAGACGTCTGAATTTCATTTGTTAGAAAAACAAAAAAAAGTACGATGTAATTTGAATATATACTTTGTTATGAATGTGTCTGTAGATGTCTTTTTTTTACATTAGTTGAAAACTTAAACCTCTGCCAGGAGTAAAAGTCCATTTAACAGACAAATTATCAACGTAAGTATTGAATAAAATAATAAAAATGAAAGAAGAACATTTGTGATTAAAGTTATTCGCAAAATATTGAAGCGTATTTGCCATTTCAAACTTCCTTTACTTGCTTTACTTAACCGTGTGAGGCTTTTCTTTCTTATTTGTCTATAGATGAACTTGTTTATTTGAATTTGAATTACGTTTTTATTGAGATGTGTTTTAATCCGGTTGTTTACTGATGATATATTATATTACATCATAAAGGTATAAAGCCTTATTAATGAAGAAACATGCAACACAAGTGTGTCTTTTATTTGTGATATTTGTAGACACAAAGTTTTATTCCTGCAGCTCAGCGTGAAAACATCAATTATCTCTAATACATATTTTCATATTCAACACAGACAGAAGCAAAACAATATATAAAGTCAAATCAACTCTAAAACTATGAAGTCATCTTAATTTATACAATATATTCATCGTGATAGTATCGTGTGATGATAATGTACATCATCATATCAACTGTATAATAATAATAAATGAATGATAACTTTATTTATATATCACCTTTATTCACATGGGTTTAAAAGACAAAGAAATAAAAGCGATAAGAAAACAGCCTCACATAAAAACATTGAACATGAATAAGAACTATGGGAATATATGCACATGAAAGCAAATCAATAACAATGGGTTTTAAGAAATGATTTAAAAGAAGTCACAGAACGGCATCAGTGGCAGGAACCTTCAAAACTGATTCAACTTGTAACTTATTATAGTTCAAATCAAATTATTATTACTAAAATCTTAATTCTAGAAGATGATGACTTGCTGCTGATCATTTTGGGTGATGATTATAAAAAATACGAGATAAATACAGAAATATAGATGTGTTCTCTATAGGTGATGGGACATTTTTGTTATTACCTCCACAGAGTTGATGTCTCCCCCCCCCCCCCCCCCCCCCCCCCCCCCCGTCGTCTGTGTGTTTGTTGGTTCCGTGGTTTTGTTTTTCAGCAGGATTATATATTAATTTGTGGATCTTGGTGAATGATATGATTCAGGGAACTGAGGTCGATGTGGAATCGGCCTCAGCTTTGATGGGTTCAGGGACCGTTGGGCCCTGTGGGAGAAGCGAGCTCTACGAGCGTCGGGGTTTTTTCCTCACACTTGCAGCAGGGGCACAACTTCCTCAGGGTGGAGAGGTGACACAGCGGATGCACAACACTCGCAGCAGACAACAGGACTAAACTCCAAGGTGCTATCTGGCAGGCAACGTTGCACGTAGTTTGGATCTTTGCCATCACATTGGCTGGAAAGTAAAGACACAAGGTGATGGCGGACGTGGCTTGGATGGCGTTGAGGGCTCTCCTCTTGGCCGGATTCATCTTGTTGCTCTCCGGGCCGGGCTTCTTCAGCATCCTGACGGTTAGGATGGTGGAGTGCACAATCATACCCGTCGTGACCATCATCACAACAAACGGGAAATTCTTGAAGAAGCTCTTGGCGAGAGGGATGACGTCCTCTGAATCCAAAACATTTGTGAAGGCGAAGGACAAAGAGAAGAGCCACACCGTCGCCACACAGGCCTCCCTGTATCTGTGCTTCTTCAGCAGAGGGTAGGACGTCGGGTGATTCACCGCGACGTACCTCTGGAAGCAGATGAAACCCAAAGTCAAGGGCCCTCCGGTCTCTGCATACACAAGCAGGAAGTTGAAGACTTTCCACTGCTCGTCTCGCACAAGAAAGACGAAGCAGAGATGCACGAGGGAGATCAAGTACTGCAAGTTGTGGAAAAGGGCTAAGTGACAACTCAGGATGTCTGGAGTCTTCCTGGAGGTGAGGATGGTCCACAGCAGCGTGACCACCACAGGTTGACCGGTGAGAACAGTGACCACGTCGACCAGCGAGAGAAAAACCACAGAATCCTCGGCACACTGGCACTCTGGTTTGCTGGAGTTGGGCGACACCTTCATCGTATCAGAGTGTGGATCAGAGCTGAAAGGAGAGAAATCATTATGAGCTTATACTTTCATCTTTTAAAAGTCTGCGGATTTTATACAAATACAGAAATTCATCCACATTTTTCAGGCCTGAAGCTGTTTGTCGTTATATTTCAGCCATTTTCTGAATCATCAATACATTATCTTTTTATCGAATTTCACTTAATCTTGTCTAATAAGCATTAAAAGTTAAATCTTAGATCAATTTCATGACAAGTATGTTGAGCTGAGACAGAATAAACAGATAATAAAAGAAAAAACGACTTTTATTCTCAAACAAATATTTAAAAAACCAGGAGTGAAAGCAAACAGAACAAACACTGAACCTGTTGAATATTGTTTTAAATCTCTTGTTCCAAAGAATAAAAACAATTCATAAAACTCTTAATAAACTCTTAATATAAAAAAGAAATGTAATAATCAAATTCAGATATGAAGTCTCACCCGCGGTGCTCGGCTGCTGCTCGGACGTCAGCGTTGGGAGCAGAATGATTTACACACCGATGACACCTCATTTTCATAATAGATGTGAAGCAGGTGCGAGGACGTCGAGCGAAACCCACAAACTGAGACTCGCACACGTCCTGATTTTCTTAAAAGCCGAGTTTCCGTGCGGGAGCAGACTGTGACACGACCGAGCGTGACAAACAAACGTGCTGAGAAGGATTAAAACATAGTTAAGATTAAAGAGTAAAGAATAAAATATAATGTGTGTTATGATTATTAGAGAGACCACAGGGTGTCAGTGTGCACCACGGCTTCGTGGATCCTCCCCCCGTCGTGGAGGAAGCTTGAACAGTATCAGAACAGAAGACGTCAGGATATAGATTCTTTATATAGAAAGTTTATAGATTTATAGAAAGTGATTTGACGTGTATATTGATTTCTGCGGCAGAATCCAGCGTGAACTCCAAAACAAAACTCTTCCTTCTCCTGTTTCCTCTGATGGTTTCATTTGTCCAAAGAAATACAGTTTTTCTAATAACCCAAGTTTATCTAAATAACTTTCCTTTTATTAAAATTGTGTTATTCCATGTTGAGGCCTTCTGGGTTTCAAACCTTTCTCTGCACGTTGTTCTCATTTAGTTTTATATAACTTTTAATTTACAAGCGTATCGGCTTGTTGTTAACGATGCTCGACTTTAAAACATCTATTGGGCAAATATCTCGAATTGTGTTAAACAGATTTTGAACACAGAAGCTGTGAAACGACTTGTAATCTCACGGGGCAACTGCGACCGTCCACAAAATGTCCTCCGACTGTTTCTCCACCATTTAATAATTAATAATTGTTACCAGATTCTTAGCAAAGACCCAGAAATACAATTTTTATCGGTGAAAGAAAAATCACTTTTTAGGGGAAATTCCCTGGACCGTCGCAGTTGCCCCATTCGATTAGCGCTGTAGCCACAGCTGCTGTCACGGCAGAGATCGTCTCCTGGACCGATTTCAAATACTTCTCTAAGTACCCTTCATTTTTCACACGCTCACATTTATAAATGCGGAGTGAAAAAATACCAGAATTCCCTCCTGGTCACTCCGATATTTAACGCGAGGAGACAGACTTTACACAGATGGAAGAGATGAAGGCGTATTTATTGACAAATACACACAATACATCACAAAGCTGAACTGAGCGTTACAGACTCACGATAAAAAAAACAACCTCCTTGGTAAACACGTCGGTATGGCTTCTTCTTTCACGCCCCTCGGGAATTAAGACTCATAAATACACAGAAAACTGGGAAACGAGAGTGTGTGTGTGTGTGGTGTGTGTTTTATAAGAGTAACCGTGTAAAAGAAGCTGTATGATAAACATGGATAAACAGAGCACATGCCGAGAGAATAAATATGAAAATACAAAAGACAGAAGAATTCATATATTGCTGTTTCACCGTTATAAAGGATTCTTTGGACGACGCTGATTGTTTACATTCTTGGAGCGAGGCAAAGCGCCCCCCCCCCCCCCGGGAGGAATAAGAGTCGAGCTTCGTCACAACTGAGATGATTTTTTTATTTATCGTTTCACCGTTAAAGTCGGTTTGTCGTGCATTTTATTTGTTGTTTTTGAATCTTAAAAAAAAAAAAAAAACGACTCATTATCGTCAATAGTGCATCAAGGTAAAGCCACTAAAAAACAAACCTTCAGTAACTGCGACTACCACCACAGGTTTAGTGGTTAAGTGCTGATTGTTGCCTGTGAACACTGGAAAACACTCACTTGTATTAATCGTTAAAGTTCCTACAGACGTGAGGATGATTGAAAAGTAAACTTTGGAAATAAGTTACGACTTTATTTGGTCCGTTCTGACCTGTAGCTTATGGTGGCTAATGTCAGCTAACGTCAAATATGACTGTATAATGGACATTGTTCCGCCTCACCTTATATTATTAACGATCTGTTTGTGCTTGTGTTAAATCCCCCCCCCCCCCCCCATGATTGTCACATGTGGCTAAAGTTGCATCATCTGTGTAATTTAAAAATGTTGAGGTTTTTAAAACTGAGGCCACGTCTTTCTCTCGTCCAGTCGAAGGCACTTCTCTCTCTCTCTCTTTAAAGCCAGATATGCAAACTGAAGCTCTGCAGACACTGTACATACAAAATTACACAACACACATAGGCACTGGGTCATTTACAAACAAATAAAAGAAACGTATAAAACAGTTCTTGGTCCTCTAAAAGCGTACTTTGTCGCGGGGGTGGGTGGGGGGGTGGGCAGCTGTGGGTGCTACATACTCAAAACTCAGTCATGGGATTTTATTCCTTGGGTAATTTCTGCATAAAAGGCGGAATATATGAAAAACAAGGCACGCGTTTGGATCCCCCGGTCGTCTGGACAAAACATTTACATTTGTTCCTGTTGCGATTTCCCTCAGCTGTTTCCTGCACGCTGTGGTCCGGGCATTGTTTTTACTGTCAGTTCTGTGAGGGGCACAGGAAACTACGCGTGGCTGTGGACCGTGATGCTCGACAGGTCGTTCCTGATGATCTCGTTGACTGTGGAGGAAACGAGAGAAAGGCACGGTCACTACGTGGGGGGGGGGGGGGGGGTGCACAGGGTAAAGCAGCAGAACATCTGTACAGGCTGAGACAATAAAAGAGAGAACGGAACAAGGAGCTTTTTTAAATGCATCTGGGCTTTAGTCACTTGTTTCCATGCAAACATCAGAATTTAGAATCTGTTGATGTCGATGATTGAGTTATTAACTTCGATAAAAAATCACATCAAACCACACACACACACGGGGAAGTTGAAGCTTTTTAGAAAATAACAGACTTTTCCAACTTAAGCTTTGATAGCTGATTATTGAGTGGTGACATTTCACTGTTTGAATAACATCTGGAAGACTTTTTTCAGTGGCAACAAACGTATTGACGTATTAAAACCTGCTGTGATGTATTATAAGTCGGATATTTGCTTATTTGACTCGGCCTCCTCCGGCTCCTCGGGGAAATATGTGTCTCTTAGCTGCTAAATGCTTCAGGCCTCTCGTGAAGGAGGTCGTGTTTCTATTATGTCTGTTCATCAGCAGGTTTAACTCAGAAACTACGAAAACTGATTGAGGAGAAAGAGAGAAATAGAATAGAAATACATTTGGGAGCAGATCTCAAAGTGTCGGCCATCTTTTTCTGTGTTAGGCAGAGAGTGACCAGTGTTGCTGTTGTTTTTTTTCTTTGTCTGAAAACAGTGAAACACAAACATGACACAACTGGATCTGAAAAACCAAAACAATGAGCTGAAGGATAATAAAACAGACGGAAACTGCAGAGGCGGGCGATGATCACCCCACAGGGAGGTTACGGGAGGTTATGTTTTCACCCCCTGGCCACTTGTTCGCTTGTTTGCTTGTTCGCTTGTTTGCTTGTTCGCTTGTTTGCTTGTTTGCTTGTCTGCTTGTTTGCTTGTCTGCTTGTCTGCTTGTTTGCTTGTTTGCTTGTTTGCTTGTTTGCTTGTCTGCTTGTCTGCTTGTTTGCTTGTTTGCTTGTTTGCTTGTTTGCTTGTCTGCTTGTTTGCTTGTCTGCTTGTCTGCTTGTCTGCTTGTTCGCTTGTTCGCTTGTTCGCTTGTTCGCTTGTTTGCTTGTTTGCTTGTTTGCTTGTCTGCTTGTTTGCTTGTTTGCTTGTTTGCTTGTTCGCTTGTCTGCTTGTTTGCTTGTCTGCTTGTCTGCTTGTTTGCTTGTTCGCTTGTTCGCTTGTTTGCTTGTTTGCTTGTCTGCTTGTTTGCTTGTTTGCTTGTTTGCTTGTTCGCTTGTCTGCTTGTTTGCTTGTTTGCTTGTTTGCTTGTTTGCTTGTTTGCTTGTTTGCTTGTTCGCTTGTTTGCTTGTTCGCTTGTTTGCTTGTTTACTTGTTTGTGAGCAGGATTACACAAAAAACGACCAAACGGTTTAACACAAAATATTAAACTTTGCAGTGGATCCTGATCTCGAGTGGATCCAGGATTGTTTTCACTTTGAACACTGCGAGATGTGATGAGGGTGTTTTTTAAAAAAGATTTTCACCAATTTCCCAGAGAATCGTTCACAGATCTTGATTTAAAAAAGAAAATTAGGCAAATTTAGGGAAGTAATATGAAGTGTTGATTGATTTCAGAGGTTGCCGGGCCTCGGTAGAGGTATGTGCTCCACTGAGTGACATTCTAGTTGGTTTCTTTGTCTCCAGAATTATGCAAAAAAAAACTAGTGAATTGACTTCCATGGAACTTGGTGGAAGAATGAAACATTGGCCAAGAAAGAGCCCATAAAATTCAAGGAAATGTTTTCACTTTCTCTGGAATTTGTGGTCGTTTTAACCAATTTTCAAGAGAATAATTCATGAAATCATATCAAGACATATTTAAGGGGATTGATATTTATGAGCTTGTGCAATTTGATCCAAGTAGGAATCTGGATGCAGCTGATTATGATGTGGTTTCACAGGGTCAAGGTCGGGCCTCGGTGAAGGTACTTGCTGAACTCTCTGTTAATCTAGTACTTTAAACATTTACTCATGTGACCCTAAGTTACCATTTCCACCTGTGGGAACACAATTCTCCGAGCTGTAGGGAGCTGTTCCCTCGGAGCCAACGGAATCAAATCACTTCACATCGGAGATCCCCAGATGTTTGTTATCACGAGGGATGATGCAACCTCCTGTCGTCTGTGCAGGATCCAGGTGCACTTGTTTACCAGGTTGAATCCGCTCTGCGCCGACAGAGGTGAGACGATCCGAGAGCAACGCTGCAGGCTCACCACAAAAATAAAGATCCACCGATAACACGGGAGAGAGGGGAACCATCTTTCTCCGCCTCCCCGCAGAGGAGAGAGACTTCTTTCATTAGCGTTTACTGTTTTCATCTGTGAACTCGTTTCTCACTTTGAACACACGGTCCCTGCAGCTTCCACCTCCTTTAATCTGCTTCTCACTTTTCTAATCAGCGTCTTGGTTCAGGTTCAAGATGAGAGATGTGAGGGGGGGGGGGGGGAACCCTGAGAATCCAAGCCAGCAGGAGAGGAATTCCCTCCGAGTGACTGGACGCTAGAAAAGCAATCTGTGATCCTGAGATCCCCCCCGAACGAACACACAAACACACACACACACACACAATGGAGGGACATTTTTCCTTTTATATAAAATGTATTTTCATCACAGGCAGCGGAGGAGCCCTTCCCCCCCGGTGACCCAGCACTGGCACAGCCGCTTCCTACCAGAAATACCTCTCACTTCCTACCACGAAAAAAGCCGAGGGGGTGTAGACGCCTCGCAACAAACACACAACAAACACACACACACACACACACACAAACCCTGCGTGGGAGGCTACCATGGTAAAAAAAACAAAAACATAAACGTGTGTCATCATTACTCTGAAATCTGAGGGTTCAGGAAGTGTGTTAATGGAGCTTTTCTCAGCAGTTACACAGATCGTTCGGTTACACATGAGTTTAATGTGTGTTTGGCTTATTATGATATTAATATAGAGCTCACACCTCCACACGCAGCCCCCCCCTTAAATCCAAGCTGCTCCAAATTTCACACACGCAGAAATATCAGTTCCCTCAATGTGTCTGATTATTATCATTGAGATCAGAGAATTACTCGCTGGGAAATAAGTGAAGATGTAAAACAAAAAAGGCAAATCTTAAAATCCTGGATCGGCCCACTGATCCAGAGCTGCAACCATCCGATCCTCCCACCAATATAATAACAGTTATAATATATATTTATATACTTGTGATTCGTCAAGTAAGTATGTCGCCAACAAGCGGATGAGGCGGAGGTGACAAAGCAAACGTGGAGATCTGCTGAGAGGTTTGATGACAGCGTCACGGCATCGATCTCACACGAGCGTCACAGAAACACACTGAGCCCTGGAGACGAGGTGCGAGTCACACACTCGTTTCTTCGTGCAGGACTTGGCCGCGAGGAGGAAACTCTGCAGCGGCGTTTATATCCTGATGCTCGAAAATCACTTTGTCTGGACTCGTCACCGGTATCTGCTCTGTTGTGGTGAGACGAGATGATTTATAAACGTACCACATCAGGACAGCAGCCGCGTGAATGTGAGAATCCGACCAATATGACCAGAAGACAAAATAAACAGACCTCAGCTCCAGTTCGGGCCGAACCGACCGACCTGTGCTCCTCTGTCTGATCCGGCTGCGACCCCCCCCCCCGAGCATCTGGAGGTGGAGGGATAGCTTCAAACCTCGAGGGGACGTTATCACACTAACTTTTAAAACACTAACTTCGAGCCAGGAGGCCCGAGACGTCGTCAGACCTGTCTGGCAACTTTCAGAATCGCAGATGAGTTACGGCATTAAGATATTTTTACACCACAGCGTGCGCCACATGTGGAGAAGCTGCTTCAACATATCTTTTTAGAAAACGCTAAAAAGATATTTATTCTGATATGAAACCAAGGAAAGCTAGACAGTGAAGCTTTGGTCCAACCGAGGCCACAGCGTCTACTGTTTGTGTGTCCGTTGCCATGACCCACTTTTCACCGAGCTGTCACATTTGATGCCGAGGATCTAATTGAAAAAGAGTCAATCTATTGATCTGTAAGTGTGTGTACAACAAAGATCCTAAAAATAAGCCCATGCAGCCCCAGTGTGACATCTGTGTCATGTGGCTCTTTGCCCGCATTGATTCGCTCCAGAGAAACGCTCGAGCAAACCGAGAGGGGGACGTTTACAGTGTTATAGTGTTCATTTGTTTTAAGTTTTATTCTGAAGACCAAACTACTCTATTATTTGATACGTAACTTCGAAGAGGAGAATGTAGGCGTTTGGTTTGTGAGCTGCCGTCTTGAAGCCGCGAGTTTTGGCATTTTTGTCCAGAGCCATCTTGGTTTTTTGAAATCAGAAGTAACCATATTGGGAAGAGCAGGGGGTGGAGCTACACACGGCCACCAATTGGATATTACTACGTGTCAATCACAAGTTATCCACGCCCTAAAGGATTATGGTACTTTATCGTCTATTGACTCCAAATGATTAAATGTAAAAAAATTAAAATCAATACAATACAGGCCTGGAGGATGGTAGAATATTATTAGTATGTACTGCATTGTATATTATTTGGGGTATTGGAAATAATAGCTTTACTCTTTAATATGTATCTTATGTACTTATAACTCCTGATACAAACCAAATAAGACTTTTGGATATCCTGAGAGCTTTGCTGCCTCTTCCCCACGAGGCCCTGCGTCGTTAGGGAGACACTTTGTTATTCTGTGTGTGCAACACGAGCAGGAAGGTGGCGTTTGATACGAAGTAATCCAGGAACCGGTTTCCTGTTCCACGGAGGTCGACAGCAGCTGGAGCCGACTGATACAGCCCAGCGCTCCGACCAGGAAACCCCCCCGGCAAACAACGAGGAACTCCGAAAACAATTAGCAGGACGGCAGCGTTTGACTCATTAGGGTCCACAACGCGTCCACACGACCCGGGCCTGTAACAACACAACTCTACAAAAGGGGAACCGATCCGCCGGTGAGATATTCAACTGCCTGCGTGGATAAATCAGCTGAGAGACCAGAGCTGAGACAATGAGAGAAAAAGTGCCACAAACACTCCCCCCCCCCCCCCCCCCCCACCCACCCCTCTCCATCTACTGCCACGTCAAGTCCAGGCCACAAGCCACGAGATGTTCTTGGCCCCCGTTACCAGGCTTCTACTGCGTAACGGGGTCGGTCCCACTGAGCCGTTCTGTAGTTCACCACGGCCTCCGCCAAAACCTTTTTATTTCTTTAAGGTTTTCACTCAGGTGTCATTCAAGACGAGAGGAGCCTCGACAGAGAGCGACGCGGACAGAGAAGAGTTCAGGAGAAATATTATCACAATATCACGTTCGTTTGCACAAGCGGGGACCGGAAGAATGTGACTCAACTCAGATCGACTGTTCTATAATAAAGTCGAGACATGAAGAGAGAAGAAGTTGTGAATCACAATCCTGATGCTTCAGACTTTGTAATAATCATTTCATCCAGGATGAATGAAATGATCGGTCGGCGTACCTGTCCGTCACTAGCCCACGTGCCCGCGCTCTCACTCCACAAGTTGTTGTTTTAAAGTTGTGTCTGATCTGTGTGCAGAGTATTCATGGTCCTCAGGGGATGAACCCTGCAGACCTTTCATCCTGCACCTCATCATTACGGCAAATTCAATAATGTTGCATGATAACTACGAACAAAGTGTCGCTCCAGACTCCAGAGTCGATGTGTAACGTGTGTCTCACATTCACGATCCTCCGTATGTTTAAATGTTCGAATATAAGAAACACTCATAATAAAGTCTCAAAGCACAAAGAATAAAACACATTGACCTTTATGTTTTTTTTTTTACTGCAGGGCTGTTGTATTACATCATACTGTGTTCAGTAATGAATCAATATCTGTGAGTGGTAACTGAGTAATACATAACAGATGTGGATATTGATTAATATGATCCCGACACATTTAGAAAATGAAAAGGGGGGAATTCATTCAAACCATAACAGCATGTGTAAAGTCAGTAAGAAAGTACTATATATGTATGCTATACTGTGGTTTACTTTATACTATATAAATATATATACTGTGGTATATTTTGAAACACACACACAACTAATGATGAATCATCTCCTTTTCGAAAGCAGTGGCTGCAAACAATTTGAGGAAGCGAGTGAGTTTCTCAGTTTGAAATCCGACTCGGCCTCAAGTCTCCGACTCACAGTTTACTCTCAACTACTTTGCCTGTGATCGTCCAGAGACTCCGCTCGTCAATTACGCCGCCCTGACATCTAACACGGCCACAGCACGCCATAAAGAGCATGTCGTAATGCTGCTTGGCTCCGATCGCGCTCGAAAATGCACATGTTTCGCTCATGTTACCTCACCGCTGACAAAAGCCCTCGGCGCACTACTGTGCAGGATAACGTATGGCCTTGGCCCCCTCTCCCAGACTCGCCGCGGGCCAAAGGGAAGCATTGCAACCCTCCCCAGTCAGCAAGTTTGATGGCGGCGTGGCCGGCCTCCATCTCCTCTCGGTCCCGGGCCTCGGCGGAGGAGGTTCGGAGCGTGCACCCCGCAGCCTATAGCGCCGGCTCCGGGCCAGACAATATGATTCACACTTTCCAGGAGCAGACATGTTGGTAACCTCTCAGGGGACGGTGTGAATAAATGTTTAACCGAGGGGGGGATGCGTGGGAGAGGGCTGCACAAACACAGACAAGGTAGCAGGGCCGCGGGGCGACAACAAGGTTCGGGAGGTAGATTCAAATCACCCGACTGTCAGGTTCACTGCTGCTACTTGTTGCACGTGTGTTTAAATGAGTCTGCTTCGCCCCAAACTCGGTGACATTCAGGGTCCTAACTCGTGAAAGGTGTCCGGTGTCGTCGTCTGACGTTTAACAAGCGTCCGCGACAAGAAACCGCGGTAACGCCGCACCTGAGCGAGGCCGTAAAGTCCTGTCAAAGTCTGCCAAAGGGTTTTAATGAAGTGAGAAGCCGCGTTGAGTCGGGAATGTTAAAGCGAGAAAAATGTCCTTCAATTTTCCAATGAAAACAAGAGTAATTATGGGCCCACTGCCTCAGAAGAACCCATTATACGGTCGCGGTGATTCACTTTAATACCTTGAATTCTTTTTTTTTCTTTCACTTAACTGCAGCTCGTCTGGAGCTCAACAAACCCTCAAGAGACGCGAGCGGCGGTGGCACCAGTCGCAGCACGATTACGGATGAATTCTCTGAGTCCAGCCAAACATCCCTGCAGACAGAGCTAACAAGTGTTAATGTATTTACCCAGACTGCTCACAGGAAGTGGCATGGGAACAGTCTGAGCCTCGCAGTCTGCGGCCCCGGCGAGCCCGACGAGCCCGTCTCGCTGGGCCAGACGGTTCAGCAGGGGCTCTGGTGACGGATCAAAGCCGCGCCGCTCCCTCCGCTGATAGCTGCTGGTTAGTGTTTCTTCATTTACTGTGCTCCTGTCCTCACGGGGGCCGTGCGCACGGCCGGGGCCTGTGCTTTTTCTCGCCCGGAGGAAGGTAATTTATCCAATTTATTTCAAATCACAGCAGCGCAGAGCACGCGGCCCCCGAAGCCTCTGTGGTGAGCGCGGAGAGGGCCACAGCGGTGAGATCATAAACCCTGCTCCTAAAACCCTGCTCGCTCTGAGATAAATAAAGAGCGTAGAAAAAAAATAAAAGAGCATTTATTTTATCAGGGAGATTTGGGCCCTCGTCTCATTCAGGGTTTAAAGCCACATATATCAAAACGCAGGACCACCCGGCATCTTTGATCCAATTAATAGTTCGACGATGACTAAAGCTGAACGCAAAGGAAAGACGCACCACAGACGTGACGGGATATTAAACATGCAGGACTTTTGACGGATTCTTTGCCAGTAAAGTAAAAGCAATAATGAAAGTCTTGGCACGAGGACGTTCTCCTCCTGCAGCGAGCGATAACATCACATTCTAACGTGTAGAATACAAACCTATAGAGCAAACCTTCATCTCAACAGTCACTAGATTCAGATTTGGTATTTGGATCTGCACCAAATTACTAAAACATGCCTGATTTCTTTCATCAAGATAAATGAACTATGCCCTGAATAATAACTTCTGGATTCACCCCCAAATTGAAGGTCTTCTTCCCCGACCTTCACCACATCCTTCCTCCAGGTTTCGTGATAATCGGTCCAGTAGTATTTCGTGTGATCCTGCCAAGTACCAGATGAAAACATAACCTCCTTGGCCTCGGAGCTCATAAAGACAGGAGAGTGTATTTATCGAGCGGATGTGGACGTTGTTCTCGTGTTCTCTCCGCGAGGAGGCAAAACTATTCCTTTAAATCACGAGGAGATTTGAGCCAAAACCAAAAGCTGCACACTGAGTTCTGAAGGTCAAACGTTTCAGCTCTTGGCAAAGTGATCGGAGAGTCATACGATCTTTTCATATGAAAAACACTATCGGCACCTGCAGATGCATTATGGGCCATAAAACCCTCTTTGTTAAGTTAATCAAGGTTCTGGACGGGTTAGGAATAATAATATATTGTTTAAATGGTCTCCACTCACCATCATCGAGGTACATCTGGTCCAGCTCCTGCGGTTCTTGCTTGATGCTGACGGCCAGCGGCGGGGAGCTGCCGTCCTCCTGCAGCGAGGCCCGCCCCCTCTCCGGCGCCTTGGGGGGGTGCTGGGCGTCCGGGCTGGTGCTGCCGCTGGCCGGCTGGGCTGGTGTCATGCAGTGGGCCGGAGAGAAGGGGCCGTCGCTCGGAGTGGAGGCCTGCGAGGTCGGGGAGGAGGAGGAGGAGCTGCTGGGCGGGTAGAGGCTGGGCAGCTGGTAGCGCCCGGGGGTCTCCTGGATGATGGAGACGTGGGGGAGCGGGGACTGGGGCCCCTGGGGGCCGGCGGGGAGGCACTTGGAGAAGTGTGTCGGCGACAGGTCGTGCAGTTTGGGGCTGGTGCTCGGGGAGGAAGAGGAGGGCAGCGAGGCAGGTTTGGCCGCCAGTCTCTCCTGGCTGACGGGGTAGGCACCGCCAACGACACACGACCGGAGGTCAGAGGTCATCATGGGGGTCATGACCTGCGGGGGGAAGTAAGGCTTCGGGTGCAGGGACACAGCGGAGCCGTGCTGGGTGCACACCAGAGGGGCGTCGTAGTCGTCGTGCGGCTCCGTCTTTATTGTTGGAACTGAGGGAAGAGGGGGGGGAAACCAGAAGGAAAAGCTAAATGAGTAAACACATAGTCCTGCGAGCGAGAGAGCGAGAGAGCGAGCGAGTGGGTTTGTGGCTAAGAGACCCGCTGCCAAACAAACACTTTCATCAATGAGCCTCTGTGTCTGGGCCCAACTCTCCCACCCTCCTGCAAGTATTCACCAAGCTCAGAGGAAAAGGGATGAGTCATCAACAGCAGAAACATCCAGCAGCTCCTATAATAAAAGGTTTGTTTTCTTTGGACCTCGCTCTGGAGCTAATATCCACTGGACACGTGTGATTTGAAATATGTTTGTCAGCCTCGCACACAGCAGGGCTCGGTAATTTCAAATAAATTACTGCTTAGCCACCGAGACAAAGGGAGACAAAAAATGGAAAGATTCAGCTGAAAGACACAAAATGGTGGCTCCGGGCCGTACGTGGATTGTGGTTATTGAACGAGCACGGACCAACGCTGAGTTCGAACGAGGCGGTCGCTGCGAGCTTGGCCACGCCGACGGATTCCAGCCCCGAAAACATGCTGGACGCTGTATTTTTAAAATGTGGACCATCAATCTGCCGCAGCTCGGGACACGACATCAGACTCACATAATAAAAAAAAAACACATTTCACTCCAGTTACAGAACGACATCACGTCTCTGACCCCGAGCTTCTCTCAGCGACTTCCACTGCATCACTCCACTGGATCTATTTCTGCTCTTCACGGGCTGAAGCTGTTTTCGGGTCCTGATACGAAACATGTGTCTGAAGCAGTAAATTACTTTTACCATTTTTAGTCTGATACTTTATTGGACGCACATTCTCAGTTGTTTATCTGGATCTTTTTTTGTCTCTTTTAAAAAAACAAACAAAACAAAAGATATTTTCAGTTTCGCAGGTTGTGCCAAACGAAGACTAATGAGACTAAAGAGAGTGGAACTGGGGCGCGTCGTGTCTGACTGAGGACTGGGTTTCAGAAAGAGGAACTGCGATGAGATGGTTACGCCGACCGCACGACCGAAATAGCACACGCACCCCTATTTCGGGTCTGTTTTGGAGGAAGCTGATGCACAGACACACAAGCAGCAGCAGCAGCAGCAGCAGCAAGAAGAAGAAGTGCAAATGTTTGTCTGCCACAAAAGCCTCTGTGGTTCCTGAGCGTGAAGATCAGCCGTGTGTACTGTACGCCCCAGAATAAACGTGTTTCTGGTACAACTGCGGTCACACCTGCTGCTGCACAGAAACAAAAATCGACATGATTCATTTAGTGATTTAAAAAAAATGGAAAAAGTGAAATTCTGATTCTCTGGATCTGCTTTTTAAACTCTTTGACTCTCTGGCCCTGCTGGCTCGCCGCCTGAACGGCCGCTCGCCCTTCAGGAGACGCTGTCCAGACCGAGCGTCCCCGGGTCCGTCCCCCTCCCTCGCACTCGGAGCGTCGCGAGGACAATGCTGCACTTTCACAGTGGGGCACTCCGGCGCCCACGCGCAGGGATGGGCCAGCTCACTTGAATCACAGCTTTGAACCACCCACTGGATTTTCACTCCGAGCCCAGAGCGCAATTAGCAATGGTTTTTACATTTCAGTTTGTGGGTCACTGTTTATATTTAGCTTGGCAACAGGTTCCCTATTCAAATAACACGCTTTTCCCATGCCCCTATCCCCCCCCCCCCCCCCCCCCCCCCCCCCCACCCACCCAGTGTCCAGGCACTGCAGCGGCGTTCATGCAGCTACAGGTACGGAAAAGAACCCGTTTTTATAGTTTTTCTTTTTAGTTTGTTTTTAACAATGGAGGAATAATAGCGTTGCTTTGTTCCTCCCTGGAGAAACCACCAGACGGAGGGGAACACAAACTGGCTGAAGTGTTTCTAATTGGTCTGGGATGTGAAGGCAGAGCGCAGCCGGAGCGAGGTGACGTCCGAGGGCGAAGACAGGAAAGAAAAAGAGGATGAGCCTCAAATTGATATCGGTCGTGTGTCATTTTTCCTTTTTTCACCCAAAAAAGTTTTTATGGGCTTCATCAAATGTCAGGACTGGAAGATAAAAGTTTGCCGATGGTTATGATAACAACAGCATCATCAGGATCCAACAGCCTTTTGTTTAATTGTGAAGTCACAGGCAAACATGTTTTGTTTGGATGATGCAACTTCAAGCTGTGCTGTTTTTGAGGAAGTAGCAAATTCATTTATTAAGATTTAATGTCTTTGTACTGCTTCACTCGGACAAAGGAAATAAAGACTTTCAGCTTCAGTCTTCAAAAGCATAAAACTCAAAGACAATGAATCTATCGTTTCTTTTCACATGAGTATTCTCACAGGCTTCTCCCTGCAGCGTCTCATTCACTCTCAGAACAGTGAGCAGAAGGAAGGGGGGGGGGGGGTTTACCGCTGGCAGGAACGTAGGTGAAACGCTGATACTGGCTCCGTTTCCTTTTGCCGTTGCAGACGTAGAAGTTGACGTGCACGGGAGTTGAGAGTCTCTGGTTCCGATACGGAGGAATCTCCACCAGCAGCGAATTCTGCAAAACAACAAATCCCCCCCAAAAAAACTTCAATGTAGAAATGTACAGTTGTTATACTGTGGGAGGTTTTCTTATTGACTCTTGCTTGGTACATATTTAACATTAATCTAACATGATCTGTCTCATGTTCCAGCCTGAGAATATGTGATTGTTTCAGATCTTAAGAAGTTCAGTCACTTTCTATAAAGGCATTTTCATAAACTAACACATGAGACTCCATGAGTTGCTATGAATTCTTCAACTCCACGCACTGTGCGGCACATGGAGGCTTTGTGTTGTTTCTGTATTTGCTTGATGGAGCCGGTTGACAGAGATAGTGCAGGTTAGGGAAAGTGGATTTAAGATCAGGATCAGTACTTCTTCAAATCCATAAGTCCTGGAGTTGTGTGTGTGTCTGTGTGTGTGTGTGTGTGTGTGTGTGTGTCTGTGTGTGTGTCTGTGTGTAGGGGCCGGTGGATAAAATCTGACAATCTGGTTGTAATCGTGAACGAGCCACAAAGGGACCATGAACGACGCCTATGGAGGAGCCTGGTTGTTTGAACAGTGAATAACTCAGCTGATGTGAATAAATTAAAAAAGCCAGGGGTTGTCGGGGATAGTTTATTTCCCCAGCAGAGCTCCCCGCTGTCTGCGGAGACCACGAAGGCCGGGGAGCGACCACGCTGCTGCTGCACGCTCTCAGCCTGTGAACACATCAGACCTCCACATGTGTGTGAGCGCACGGCGGCCCGCACGTCTGAGCGGGCTGGAGGTGCCGCTCGGTAGCCAGGGAGGAAGTCGTACGTCTGCACCGGGCCCCGGCGTGCACAGGTGAAAGCTGACACACGTTTTATTAAATCACCGCAGCCGTAAAGTCAAGTGAAGCCAGATGAGGCTTCTCCGTCCGTCCGGCCGGCCTTCGGAGAGTTAGCTGATAAAAACCCTCTGGAAGCGTTTCAGTGTTGGTGTGAAACAGGGAATATTCGCTGCTCTCGGGTGGCGTCGTTCCAACGCGTCAAATTTATACCTGTTCGTGAAAACCAAGCTTAATTTTGAATCCAAAAACCAAGTTTTATGAGCGTGTGTGTCGTAACTCACAGAACGTTGAGTTAGTGCGAACAGCTTGAAAATCACAAAAGGTGTCGAGCCGTTTTCACCTGAGTGAAGTAAACGTGACAAACTGACCCCGAGGGAGCGTCCGGGGCCTTTTATCTACGTTTCCATGACGACTCTGATCGTAAATCATCCCTACGATGGAAACTAAATCATCCCCCCTGCTCTCAGATCTGCGTCGGTCTCCCGGGGAGCTGACGGAGGCGGCGGGGTATTCTGAATCCCGCGGTCTCGCTCTGCGGCGGCGGAGGTTAAACCTGGCCGAGGCCGCATCCGTGTTTAAAATGGGACCAGTCCAGCAGACTGGGGGAGAGAGGGCGAGAGGCCCTTTGTCTATTCAGGCCGACAGATGTGTCCAGGCAGCCCCTGTGTGTGTGTGTGGGGGGGGGGGAGAAGACACAGGGAGCAGGTGCAGTGCCTCAAATATAGACACCGTCTAATCCCCTCGTCTATCTACCTCCCACCGTCTCTCTCTCCTCTCTCTCTCTCCTCTCTCTCTCTCTCTCTCTCCTCTCTCTCCTCTCTCTCTTCTCTCTCTCTCCCCTCTCTCTCCCTCTCTCTCTCTCTCTCCTCCTCTCTCCTCCTCCCTCCTCCTCTCTTCCCCCTCCCCCCCTCTCAGGCCAGGACAGCTGGAGGCATCGTCGAACTCCCACATGTTGAAGGTTGAACTTTTCACACATCTCAAACACAACACGGCTGTTTCTCCCTCGTCTCGTCCCCCCCCCCCACGGACCTCGCTTCACCTCTGAGCTGAGAACACGTAGCTTTATATCCCAGGTACACGTCTGTTCACTGAGTGTGTTCCTCATGTTGTGGTGTGTGTGTGTGTGTGTGTGTGTGGACCGATGTGTGTGTGTGTTTTCTATGGATTCTCAGTGAGAGAACATGAGAATTTATCTGAAAATATTGATTTAAAGTATTTTAAGAAACGCTTTAAACACATTTTGTTCATTTAAACAATCATTAAAAGTATGAAATGAGATTATTAAACTGACTCTACAGGTGTTAATGTTCATTTCAATGTGTGGATAATGGTCACAACGGCCCCAGTCACTGAAGATGTCTTGCCCACTTGGTTCAAAAGGTTGAAATCAGGTTTGTTATCCTCACTTTCATCCACAAATAAAGATTCATCACTTACAGGCTTCGAGGCGTCTTTCTCAATCTTGGCCTCAGTCTCCCAGAGGTGATGACCGTCTAAAAGACAAAGGAGACAAATGATGAAATAATCCTCCTACTTGGATCCAAGCAGAGATGAAGAAATGGAACGAGTGTTGTTTGCTATCCTCTGTTACATCAGTGACATGTGAACCGGCTGCGGGGAGTCGGGGGGGGGTGTCGCGGACGTCACGGCGTCTGACCTCATGAGCTCATATCCCCAGTCTGACAAACAGGACGACAAACCCACACAGACAGAAATCTGATGCAACCTTCCAAAGAAATACCAGAGAGATGAGCGACACCGAGCGAAACCTTGACTTCATCGCTGCGTGGAATCCCAGCAGCTGCAGGACTCGTTAATACGACTGGAAACTGACAACTCGCCGCTTTCTTCTCGCGCTCTCATAGGAATCTTTCTGTTATGCTCATATAATGATTGTTAAACGCTTTTGCTATTTTTCTCCTTTTCTCCACGTTTTTCTTTGATTCTCCTCAAACATGCCACAATAAGAAGTTTTCCCACCAGGCAATAAAAACACACACACCACACACACTTGCTCAAAGGAGTTTAATTTGTCACTCCGCCCGATGAGAAGTGAGCGAAAACTATATTTTTAACCAATTAATTTGACATAAAGGGAAACTGCTGCACTTTCTTTAGACCCCTGACTCATTAACGAGGCCCTAAAAAGATGTGAGATGAGTGTGAAAGTGACTCAACGTGGAGCTGGAGCTGCGATTTGGAGAGGAAAAAAGGTCGACTGCGGCTAAATGGTGTTGAAGGAGAGGAACGGAGATCCGTGCTGTGCTGCTCAGGTCGTCTGCAGTTTGACAAGCGCAGGGTTTGAATGGTGGGGGGGGGGGACAGCTCCGTGCAACTTGTTTGTGTTGAGGAGGAGGAGGAGGAGGAGGAGCCAGGAGGTGGCAGGGACGGAGGAGGTGCAGCCAGGCACCGACAGCTTCCATTGTGTCCGAGGAGACACTGGGAACCTGTTAACGTCTCCCCGCTCTGCTCTGATCCCTCTTCAGTTCCCCTCCTCGTCACACTGAGTCAGAGCTCTGCAGGAAACGGTAAGATCACGATGATCACCTCAGTGACGGGAACAGGATGGATCTGTGCACGCAGGCTGCACAGAGAGATCTCGTGCAGTGTGAAATCAACGGGGAGAGACTGAGAGGTTGTGAGGTTCATTTACTCTGAAGTGCAACAAAATGTGTTGTCTTTGTGTGTTTAGAGCTTTTAAACGACACCTTGACACCTCTTTCCTATATCTGTATTAAAACAAAGGACAAACATGGATCAGGTGTGTAATCATTTAAAATGTTAATCATATAATTGTCTCATTAAAAAGATAATTCGGTGGCACCAGTAAGGTTTTAGGTGTTTTTCTTCATAACCTTGAAGCTTTTTTGGTCTCAAAGTAAAACCATCTAGAGCTGTCGGTTCCAAACCCTTTTTATTTGCACAGACTTTCTCAGTTACACGGAGTTCGGTCACTTCTCTCCTGCACCTGCTGAGAGTTATTCTGTGGAACCGGGACGTGGCTCTGGTCTTAATATCATTATTTCTTGGCCACGTCTTTGTGGAGTGTGATGTGGTGGACTTCATATTTCAGGCCCCACCTGCCAACTGAGGCCTGCACAGTTACCAACGGAGCCTCAGACTGTTATTAAAACACAGGCTGTTATTTATAATAATGAGTTTTTCGAAGGAGAAAATGTTCAGCCTGGGGCCGAGCAATGCAAAGTTTAATAAGAGTGATGATTTAACATGAAGGGAAGCAGAGGGAGGGAAACAGGCTGAGATGAGCTGCAACTACCAATGAAAAGCATCGGAGGGGCAACTCACACCCAATCAGCCAATGGTAACTTTTTTAATATTATATAATATGACGACAAGTTATTGGTTAACTTAGAAAGGCTTTAGATTGTATCTCCAAGGTTTCATCTATAGGATGAAGAAATACCAAACTATGCATGACATCGATTTCTAAAATTTGTGTGACTTATTATTATTTGGAAAAAAGTATTTTTATCGTGGTCCTGATGATGTGTCAGTCTCAGCTGTCAATCACAATGTTTCACCAGCATCAAACCACTAATTAAAACCAAACTTATCAGAAACACGAACACTTGAACAAACATCACTTTGATACGAACGACCTTGAGAAGAATTGACTTCGACCTGACTTTTTTAAAGTTTGGTCCATTCCCATCCACTAACATGGAGGAGGCTGGATTTATGACCTATACTGCAGCCAGCTACCAGGGGGCGATGGAGACTCTTTAGCGGTCATGTCGTCCGTCTTCATCCACAGTCTCCGGTGAATCAGGGACGTAAATCACTCGTTCAGGGAGAAAACATCTCTGCACCTTTTTCCCACGACCGTCTGGGATTCAGTTCAAAAACATTTCTTCTTTAAAAAACGAAATGTCTGCAAACGGCATTGAGCTCCATCCTCGACGGCAGCTCTGACTTCATATCTGTTCATATGTCTATAAAAAGCAAACCTCTGGTGTCCATCGCTCTCCCGCTGCCGCTCTTCTCTTTGGGAACCGGTCCAGAAGGGAAGCCTTCGCAGTCAAACCACAGGAGGTAAACATGTTTTCCAGATCTCCCGCTCTCCCTCTGTCCCCCCCCCCCCTCGTGTGCTTTTCTTTCCCTGACTCACAGTCACATCATTTTTCACGGCAATACAGAGATAGAAAAATTAAACCCCGAGCAATTTGTTTTTCGGTGCCCGGGCGCACCTACTGCCAGGAAACTTCTCGAGAGCCGGGGAAAGAAAAAGAAGAGGAAGAGAAAAAAAAGCTGAATTCATGGGATGCCTTTGTTTGAAAAGAGTGTAGCGGATAATTGATAACCACAAAATGTTCCAGCGTTATGGGGCAACATCTGCACAACGCCTGCTCCGACACGGCGAGAAACTGCTACTACAGCTCCTCTCCCAACCTCACTGGGCTCAACGTGGTCTGTGACTGGCTGCTGCTATCGGAGATAAACAACCCGAGAACCCAGCGGCCCGCTCCAGCTCCTCGGCTGCGTCCCAGCTCCAGCTCCTCGCGATTCACATCTCGTTAGCCACGCTCTGCACAAATCATTACCTTCCCAGAACAGACACAACACAGGGCAGTCAATGACACGGAGGTGGTGAGCTGGGCAGAGCCCGAGGCGGCCGAGGGGCATCGAACAATATACAATACGCTTATTTGTCATGTTGGGTTTATAAAAGGGAATCAAACAGCTCCTTGTGCTCCTTAATTGGGGCTGGGTGGAGTGAAACTCTGGTGCCCAGAGTGAAACAGCGGGGTGGCGTGTGCCCAAGCCCTCATAACGTACAGTAAATATAAACACATGCTCTACCCGGGCCGATGTGGCACGCTGAAAGAGTTCCCTTGTCCTCCGACTGAAACTCCGTCCTTCCTACCGCCCAGAAAACACGTGGATTCGGGAAGTCGTGTGGGCGGAGTGGGCGGAGCTCAGACGAGCTCAGACGAGCTCAGACGACCTCTGGACCGATACACGGCGGCAGATACTGACAACCACGAACGTCTGCTACGCTCGAACCAATAAGTAAGAATGTACTTAAAGGGCCAGTGTGTTGGATTTAGGTGAAAGGGATCTATTGGGAGAAATTGAATATAAAATCATCCTAGTGATGTTTTTCAGTAGCTGCAAAGTGCAACTTCACCACTAGATGTCACTACACACTGAACCTTTAACTTCTCCACAAGAGTAAAAGTACTTGCTTTTAAATATGCTTAACGTATTTCAGCTGTTTCTCCACAAACGTATTCTCATGAAACAACTCGTTTAATATCTTACGAAAAAGTTATGCACAAAGTTCCGTGTATAATCCAACGAAAATGTCCAGCAACACAAACGATCAGTTTACGCTAACCTCTGCGGTGACACGCTAAAGCAAAATATCGGAGATCCCTATGTTCTCGGTGGAAAATGTAATATTCGAAGAAAGTTTGGGGCGGGGTCTAATGCTACCCACCCGCTCTGATTGGTTCCCCTCTATTAAATATTTTAAACAAAGTGAGCATTGTAACGCAGTGGAGTAAAAGTGAAAAGTACTTGAAGTAAAAGTACAGACACATGAAAAATGTACTAAACTACAGTAACTAAGTGAAAGTACTGAGTTACTGGCGGCGCTAACCTCCAGCTACGGAGGCGCCCGCCACTGCACGATGTCCCGTGGGTGCAGCGCGCTCATCAAGAACCCCGTCTCCGAACGAGATTTTTTATGAATCATACACTGTAATTTATGAAAACATAATCCCCGCTGTTTATGTGGCTGTAATTGATTTGTTTATGAAAACAGCCATTGTTCTCAGAAGTGTCTGAAGCGGCCAAACCACCGAATGGCTCCGAGTGGAAGTCATTGTTTTATGAACGAAACCGAAGCCCGCTGACCATGTGCGGCACCAAAGAAAAAGCAACTAAACAAAACCACGGCTCGAAGCTAGATGCTAACACATGTGAAATAAAAAACCCTCCCAGTGTCCTCGACTGTTGCTTTCCTGTCTCTGCCGGGCTTAACGGGATGAGGATGGTTATCTGTCCTTTTCTACAGGTAATTCCAGACGCCATCTGGCAGCCTCGCACCACCGTAATCCTGCCACAGTTCAATTTTCAGGTCGGCTTTCACGAAAAGGGCTGCTACAATAATTAAGAGGGAACCGGCCGTGGGTGTTTCAGTCTGGGTTTCCAGCTCATCAGGGCCCAGAGACGAGGAAGTGAAGGAAATGAGTCGACACAAATCTCAGCGTTTGCGTTTGATGGATCGGGGGGGGGGAGCGGATGAGTCACTGACGGTGATACAGACGGTTACAGACGCACAACTGACCAGATGTGAACGTGCTCTTTTCATTAGGGTGGGGTGTGGGGGGGGGGGGGGTTCTCCATGGTCGAGGAGTTCCTTCAGGATCGCTCCTCTCATTAAGCTGTTCTCAATCATGGAGGATAAATACCGAGCGGAGAGAAAAGTAAACTGAAGGAAAGAGAAACACGGAGCAGAAGAAAGTACACAAAGGGAAACTACACAAAATAAAGTACACACGATATTCTATAGCCAAGGAAGTTCAGCTGCTGTGTGTTACACCAGGATACTGTGGTATGAAATAGGACATATAAATATACTTTATGCACAAACCCTCAATGTTGCAACAATATAGGTCTGTGTGTATAATATAAGTCTTTATCAGGTTTTATATTGTTTGTTGTTGTTGCTTTTGGCCGTTATGCTCCGAAATTTGTATCATTAAAAACTCACCCATCTAGTCATAATTTCGTAGGTTTTATAATTTATATTGATTTGTTATCGTTATTATTGATCCTATTTTGTTTTATTTCACTAAAATGTAATGTTTATTATATATATTTTACTATCTAAACTTTATTTTATTGTTATCTTTTCTGTTATTGATTGCTTTGGTCTGCATTAGTCCATAAATCTGTCTCTCTATCTCATTTTTAATTAATTTTTTAAATCCTATTTAAGTACTTTGAATTGCATGTGATTCGTATGGAAGGGGATTGATTGATTGATTGATTGATTGATTGGTTGATTGATTGATTGATTGATTGATTCTTTGACAGCAGGATTACGCAAAAATAATCAGATTTCCACGAAACCAAAGGATCAGATATGGTCCAAGAAATATGATATCAAATCTTGGGACAAAGGGGCGGACCCAGGAATCACTTTCTTTACCTTTGTGAGATTTCCAGATTTCCAGTTCTTGGATCTTGATGAAACAAATGTTATTCATCAGGGAGCTGTTATCTTGATCGAGGCTTTTTTCTCTTTGCAGTCTCTGCCCGTCGCTCTGTTTCTCTGTTTCTCTGTGTTTCTACTCACAGACGATACATCTCATCACCAGAACTCTTTCAACACAACACAACCAGAGCAGCAAACCACAAAAAGGTGAATAGAGGACAGCGGGGGGGCCTCATTTCCCAAATGGAGCGACTCTGATTTATCGCAGACTGGATCTCCCGGGCAGGCCGGGGCGAATGGAAGCAAGGTGCGACTGGCTCAGGTTTAGATTACAGGCCGATGTCTGATTGGCTGTAACCAGGAGCGACCACTGCACTGATGTTATCTCGAGGTGTTTTCTAGTGGAGGCAGGAGACGGAGGCGTGACAGGAGCCGACGTCACCGCCTTCAGGCGTCGTGCTCGGAAGGAGGAGCAGGCGACCGCGAGTGTCTCCACAGGGGGGGGGGGGGGGGACAGGGGTTTCCTTGAGTGTCAGTCACAGGGCCGCAACAACAACCCACTCACAGACATGAATATTAATCCGTGCACGCAGGGAAACAACATGTGCGTCTTCCTCTCCTTTCTTTTTTTCTCCCACACACTCGGGCCAGTGTTTCCCCAAGATTCTCATTTGTCAGCAGAGTGGAAACCTCATTAAGGATCATTGGACGCGAAAAATAGAAACCAAAACAAACGAAAGTTCTGGCCTGTTGGCAGCGTCCTCAGGCGGAGTGACCCATCCTGTCTGTAATTGCAGCGGAAACTCTGAGACACACACACACAGACAGACACAGACACACACACACAGGGTTACACGCACACAGATACATGTCGACACACAACTCTGTGCATGTGTCGGTGCCCACATGTTCTCTGACCGCAGGTTTTTTTGTGAGCGTTGCTTAATTGGAAAATTTGCAGGAAAATCGTCCATTGGTAAAAAATTAAACGCCGAAGCTCTTTACGGCCTCGGAATCCACCGCTCGGGATTTATGGGTTTGATCGTTAAACCCGTTTCTCGGAGTTCTGCTCTGGCTCGAGCGGAATAACAGCAAAACCGTATTAAATTATCCGATTCTGTCACTTCTTACGCGAGGATGCAAATGAATGGGGTTTTGCATCTTGTATATTTCTTCATATCAATGACGCCACGTCTCTCCCTCGAGGTTAATGGCGTCTCTACTGTATCTATTTACTGATCTATTAATACGGGGAGCAGCTGCGGAGAGGAGCAGGTACGATCCGCAGGGAAACGCTCCGCTCTCAGAGTTAATGAACCCAGAGCTGGTGGCACAGAGGCAGCTTGGATAGAGAAGTGGAAGGATGGAGGGAAGTGGGGTGGGTGGGGGGGGGGGGGGGGGGTAGTGTTGTGGAAGCCTGGCTTAAAGGTGTTTCCATGGCAGGATTGCCCAGGAATCTGATGCCGGTGCCAGACGCGGGGAAACCCTCATCAAAAACAAGGCAGCACACCCATCGACACCGGGCCAGAGATGCACATGGCCCTAAAGACCGCCAGACTCGGAGCTCGGAACCAGAACCACCGCAGATGCTGACCCAGACCAGAGCAAACCACTGAGAAGCTGTGGGCTTTCTCTTTCTCCTTTGTAGACACAAAGCAAATGGAAGAACGACTTCTCTTCCAGATCAGATGTTTCAGTCGATCACGTGTTTCTCATCTGATCCTCATCTCACCCTGAATCTGTTATTTATGAATAAAGATGATAAGATGAAATAGATATAAGATGATGAATAGTTTGATGCAAAAATCTGAATTCAAGGTTCGTTTACAAGCTTGTTCTGGAGCTTTCATCGACATCAAGATTATTACTATAAAGTTGATGACCTTTAGAAAATAGTCACATTACGAGAGGGACGAAAATGTGTGCGTACATTTCAACCTATATCCTCTAGATTTGACTAATAGGACTTTAACTTTACGATTCTTAATAATTCCAGATGTTACGTTACATTATTCCTCTGCACTGGTTTAAAGAGCTGCTTCCACTCACTTATTCTGCAGAGTGAACACCCACACGGAACAAAAAAGTATTGCTTAATAAAACCTCAAGTATTTGCTCTGTAAAACTTCCAGAAACCGGCCAAGTTTAGATGATATTCAAACATCTGAGAAGCAAAAAGTAATAAACTGTTGTGTTTTCACCTGTTTGTTGAACTACTGGAAGGACGGCCGTGAAAACTCAACAGAAGGATGTAGTCTGGAAGATCCATTACTTTATTTTACATCCTTAAACATTGAAATAACATTTTTAGACATTTCTGTGAATTTGAGATTTTGTGCAGATCTTGATATCGATTTTGATGAAGCGTGGATATCTTTATTTAAGTTAATTCACAGTAAAAAAATATTATTATTCTTATCTATATATCAGAGAGTGAGATATTCTTCACGTGTTTAGTTGCTCGTTGGTTGGAAAGTTATTCAGGATTAATTCGGCCTCTGAGAAACGTTTCATGTGATCTGCTCCTTTTCTCCGGAGCAGATCGGGGTTAATCACAGAAGTGGGGGGGGGGGGGGGGGGGGGGGGGGGGGTGAGCTCGTACAATAACTTCTTGTTTTGATAAACAATCTCACTCCTCCATTGTACCGTGCTGGAGGAAGAGGGGAGGGGAGGGGAGGGGTGCAGCCTGGAATTCTTCCTCTCACAGGTGGAACAATGAGAAGGCTTCCCCCTCTTCCCCTCGTCTTCTTCTTCTTCTTCTTCTTTCTGAATGAGTCACCGGGCCGATAGGATCATGCGTGTTTACATGTCGGTGCCCCGGCCCGAGCGGAGCCTCACGTTGCTTCGCTGCAGCTAATCAAGGAAATTGCTGTTTGTAAACCTCCTGGTATCAACATCTGGGAGCAGTCCCCTCGCCCTCCAAACCAAAATGGCTTAAAGTCAGAAGGAGAGAAACAAATACTGAGGGCCTGGCATACACACACACAGAAGTGTACGTATCCACACCACGTGCACAGCCACCCACACACATGCACACACACACAAAAACACACACACACACAGAAACACACACACACAGAAACACATGCTGCATTTGTGATCCATTCCTCTGCTGAGCAGGCAATGGAAACTTCTGCAAATGTAAATCTGCTGGGTTAAAAATACTGCGCATTAATGTGCACCACATGTGGCACTCTGGCAAGATGGAGGATATTTTGACGGCGGGAGAGGAGGGAGGGAGCAGTCTTGGGGTTTCTCCAACATCGGGACACACACACACAGACACACACACACACACACAGCTGGACTGAGACGACGCAGCTATTACTCCTAATGTCCTCCTCTTTTACCTTGAGCCTTCTCCACGAACACCACTTTGGAGTCGTGCTGGAAGTTGTGTCCGTCCAGGCGCATCCTCTCCCCTCCGTGGGCGGGACACGTCTCCAGGCTCTGCTTGTCCACCAGCGGCAGCTCCTGGGCCGATCTCTGGGCTGTGGGAGGGAGAAGAGAGCCCGGGCTCAGTGCTCAGTGCTAATACACACCCTCTCCCCATGCAGACCTGAGCATCCAGGCTGAATCACTACCCAGGCAGCTCTCGCAGCCCCGGCGGTGCAGCTGTAAACCTCGGCCCCCTCATGTTACACTCGGGCTCCCTCTCTGCCCGTAAGTAGGGAGAGGCTGTTCTGTTTATTTGTGTTTTCCTCAAATTATGGTGGATGTTTGGTCTCGAATATTTGGCTTCCTCTCCCCGACTCTCTTACCTTTTGGCCTGCTCGCCTCATTCCCCGACTTGCTTTGAGTTTTTCCTGAAACGATCCCTGATTTACGTCTTTACGTCTCGGCCCGGCCTCTCTTATGACAGATATCTGTGCTTTTATTGTGATAGACCAGGACACATAAATAGAGGTTGAATAGAAGCTGAATATTTCTACTCCTGCGCTGATCTTCTTTGTGTAATTCGACGCCGCTGCGCTCGGATTCTGATAAAACTCTAATTCTCTCGTCTTTTTGGAAACCATCAATCTTTCCCACATCCCCGCGTTTCTCTGCCTCCGCCTGTCGCTCGCACACAGAGAGAATTTTTGGTCAGAAACAATTGGTCCGTGGCAGACGTTCAGAAACTAACAATGCTCTATTTCTGGGGGCTGAGATCATGGTTTAACTACTGTCTTTCATTTACCTCATAAGACTTAATCTCTGTGGCAGCGCTCAGAGCCAGAACCACATGAAGTGTCTCCCAGGCCAGTGAGAGGTCAACTCCACAGTCAGCGGAGTTTATCAAGCAAAGCTAAAATAACCTTTTCAGCTAAAGTTATGGAGCCGAATTGCATTAATTTAATGTAGATTTGTAATTTTTTTGGGCCTTTGAGGGTCGCAAGGGAGCTGGAGCCAATCCCGGCTTGCATTAGGCGAGAGGCGGGGTACACCTTCATCACCAGGCCAATCACAGGGCTGATATCTAGAGAAAACAACCTTCACATTTATATTCACACCTGTAATTTAGAGTCTGACCCCCGATCTGCACGTCTGGATCGAGGGAAGAAGCCACAGAAATCCCTCGCAGACACAGGGGAGCACATGCAAACTCCACACAGGGAGGCCCTTGCCCCAAGTGGGATTCAAGCCAGGAACCTTTTTTTAAATCAGGAGATGTACTCACAGCACTCGATGGGATTGGATGCGACCTGCAGGGACAGCGTTCTCCCGGTGGCCTGGTTGATGTGAATCCTGAAAACCATCCGCACGCGCGTGTTCTTGCGTCCGATGTCCGTCTCCCCCTTCCGCAGCTCGATGTCCGAGTTCCGCAGCTTCAGGATCCCGGCGCAGTCGACTCTGTTGGCCGGAGACGGGATGATGAAGAGTCAGAGTCTGCCAGGGTCCGTCCGTCCGCGAGGACAAACCAGCATGTGCGCTCATGACATGTATGCCGTCACGGTTAATCAGGCGGTGATTTACGGAGCCGTGCGGCCAAATCAACTGTGATTTTCACTCTGGCCTCCGTCAGCGCGGCCCTGACGGAGGCCACGGCCACGTCAGGAGGAGATTAACACCAGCACCCCCCACCCGGGCGTCCACACCTCAGTGCTTCTGCTCTTGGGCGACAGTCAAACTCTATAGAAGCGAATGGCTGGGAACGTTTATTGCATCATCGATATCTCTCTGATGATCTGTAACAGATGGTTCCCCCTTTCGCAAACATTTTTTTACAAGCAAACTAAATTCTTTTTTACAGTGTCAAAGTCCTCATCATGCACTTTATAAACCCTCCACTGCTCACAGGGAACTTTTCAAAAAAAACCCAAACAGATTCGAGCTTTTCTGCGGCCGAGCTCCTCGATGCCACATTCCTCGAAGCCTAGTTAATGTTAACTTTTACACACATCCGAACACTCCCCAACATTCCTCCTGCCAGACACCGGGGTCCGCTCCACTGGCGAGGTAATCAGGTGTTGATGCTAAGGACCCCAGCTGTTCTGCTCGCCACCTACGCACACGGGGGCTGAGTGCAAAACCACACACCGAGGCGTCCGCCCCGCCGCCTGAGAACACGTTTCAGAAAGCAGAGAGGAGGGTTCGTCCGGCGCCATCATTGAATGTATTTACAGCTAATTGGAGTCATACCAAGTTTAATGCGGCCTCGTTATCAGCTCAAACGTTTTTTAGTTGATTAATGATTTAATTGAAGACGTGTCCCTGTGAATAATAGATCACAAAACATAAGGATGCCTGTGTTCTATATCACGTCGCGGTGTCAAAACGAATACATCTCACGCAAATCGCTCGTCTGAACTTGAAGCAGTCCGAGGCGCGTGTCCTCTGCGAGGGAAGAGAAACCGTATCCCGGGGTGAGGTCGTTGTATAAGGGAAGCGTATGTGTTGCATCCATTAAAACGTGCAGAAAGTGCTGATGCAAGCAGACTGCCGCTGCCTGCAGCTCCGGCAGAAACCCCAGGTCCCTGTTAGCAGCTCTAAGCTTCCCCAGTAATCTGATCTCTGAGGCTTATAAAAACGGGAAAGCCACTCGTCTGTGTGCAGAGGGCAACGCTTTCAAAAACCCAAACACCGCGGGAGGCCTGCGCGCTCGCAGACACGCACAGATACATAAAACACAAGCAAACCCACGTATCTCCGGATTATAAACTTTTATTTTTCAGTATGGTAGCAATCTAAGAGGTTTTAATTAGGGCTGTGAAATGTCCCCTCAGAGGAAAAACTGGGAGATGCTTCTGTTGGATCAAACCCATCAAGTTTGCAGATTTTCGACTAACAACTGGGATGTGACTCTCTGCAGAGCAGCTGCTGTCGTTTGGCAGAAACGGACAAACTGTCGTCTGAAGTCGCTGCTCGAGCCTCAGTTCAGGTCCTGACTCAAAACAAACTTTTAACTTCCAGACTTTGTTTATTTCATTGCTTTATTTTATTGTTTTTGTCACTGTACTGCTTCGAACCAGGTGTTTGTTTGTTTCATTGCTTTGCTTTATTAGTTTTCTTGCATTAACGTTTAAATTTGTATTTGCACTGCATGTGTTTTCTGTTTTTATGTCTGTGAAGCACTTGCGCTTTATAAATAAAGTTTATTATTGATATTATCATAAATTTGAAATGGTTGCAAACAGGCAGAGATAACTTGGACTTGTCTCACAGGACTTGAGACCTGACTCGGACTTGCCAAGGACGTTATTTGAAAATTACGTCCGTGACGTTTTGACCTGGAATAAATCCCAGAAAAAGAAAAGCTGATCCAAATTGAAAATATGAAATTATTCGGCTGCTGCCTGACTTGGACTTTAAGTTCACTTGGCTTTGTCTTAAATGCAGAGTCTCAAGTCTTCAGGTTTCGTGGACCTGGTCTTGTCTGAGACTGTAATGCCCTGAATGCCCTGAAAGACTTGAATATACTTTAACTTCATCCAGACAAGTGTTAACTGACATGAGACCGGACCTGGACTTGTCCCTAGAGACTTATCCAACGCACTTGACCAGTTCTAAATACTTGTGATTACTCACATGGCCCGCATGTTGTTCTCCGGCAGCAGCGGGATCTCCAGCACCTTGGTGTTGTTGTGCAGCGCCTCGTGGCTCGGGGTGGACACCGTCTTGCCGGTGATGCGGTGGACCTGGTAGAAGGCGTGAGGCCTCAGCAGCCGGTCGTCGGCCGTGCCGATGAACAGCTGCAGGGTCAGAGGCTCGCTCTCCATGTAGCCGTGGAGCTGCGAGGAGGCAGAGGAAGAAAATACATTACTGTGAAGTCGTCACTTGCTTTCTGTCAAAAACAAACGTAGGTCTGTCAGAGTTCAGGCTCTCGGCGAGGTGGTTTTCAAACAAAGTGCCCATTCAGGATCTTCTAATCACCATCTCCATCTTCTTTAATTTACTGCCAACAATACACTTCCTCCATCAGTTCCTGTGAGTCCTGCCAAGATGTTGATCCTGCAGAAGCTGGATCTCCGGGGCAGTAAAACCCACCTACAGCGAGCGGCGCTGTGATTTGTGAGCCCCGCGCTCGGCCCGTGACAAGACCGAGCTCGTGTTTCACAGAAGTCAAGGTCACGTCAGTCCCGTCAAGCCCGGGCCATTCAGGGTCAAGAAAAACTCTCACTAGCGACCCTCCTCTGATTATCATCGGTAAAATGATCCCGGCACGACGGAGCTGGAGACAGAACAGAAGTGCTGCTGGCTGCGGCTGCGCCTCCAGACCTCCATAGGTGTTACTTGACAGGAGGCCTCCTGCCAGGATGACCTCAGCCACCCAGACTGCAGAGAGCCAGCACCGAGCCCAAAGCCGCAGCCTGACAAAACGAGAACAGCGGCTACTACTGACTCCGTGTCTGAGAGTTATGTACGTTATCCATACGGCGCGAGCAGGACACTCGGCATTCTGAAGTCCAAACTATTGAGAGTAAAGGAAAACTAGACTTGAGATAAAAGCGGTGCTCATATAGGAATATTTCTACAAAACAGAATGAAGAAATGATATGAACAAATCGTGCATATTAAGTGTTTGTTTTCCACAGCAAAGATAGAAGTGCATCTGGCCTTTGTGGAGCTTTTCCACCTCGTTCTGGTTTTTTTTATTTTCCACTCAGCTCTTACAAATGTGAAAATATCATCAACTGAGCAGGAGACCTGAGCCCGAGTCTGTGTTTTCACTTCACAGATGATATTTGAAAGCGTCGTCATCGTCAACCACAGAGATTATAAAGTGATTTGGCAACTTTTCCATCTTCAGAAAATGATAAATATGCTATTTCTGGTGTGATCGTTTGGAGAAAGAGCAAATGGAGTTCAGCTTTGGATTTGAAACTATAAAAACCAGAAAACAGACTTCATGCTGTTTGACTCAAAAGTAATTTTCAGCAAAATTGAGCAATTTTCAGCTCTTGAAGTGGTTTTAATTACCGGGTCTTAATTAGAGGGACTAGTATCATTGGCCAGTAAAAGTCAAGTTATACATGATGACGTGTGGAACGTTATTTCATCTGGAGCCCTGACATCCATTATCTAAAAAACCCTTTTACTCTGAAATTACTCTGGGAGGGCCACAGGGGAGCTGGAGCCGACACTGGGTTCACCCTGGACACGTACAACACCCGGACAGGTGTCGGGTTTGAACCCAGAACCTTCTCTCGTGAGGCGATAGTCCTGAACACTGCACCACCGCGTCACCCAAGCCATAACATAGGCTACATAAAAAAAAGAAGAAAAACGTCTCAAAATGAACAACCCGTGCACGTCTCCATCATCGAACCTCTTCAAAGCCCCGCGGAGGTTGGACGCTGCGCTCCATCTATTCATAAGCCACTCTGGATGAGGAGTGTGCGCTGAGACCATCGGTGGGGATGTGTTGAAATGAAGACCGCAGTTTTCAATTACGTAAGAAGAGAGCTGGAGGCGAGGAGCGGCCGCAGCGAGAGCGAAAGGCTCCGGCCGGGGAGGCACAACATGTGATTTGGAGGAGGCTCCCTGTCAGAGTTAAGAGCCTGCAAAAGCCCTGTATATTTGTGTAAGGAAATGGGCTGCTGCCTAGCAATGCTGTTTATTTAGGCAGCAGAGAGGAGTGTGATGAGGTGAGGCAGCGCGCTCGCAGGGTTAGGTGCCTCACTCTCAAATCGTAATTAGGTACAGATTACTAATAATCCGCTCCGAGTTACGATCAGAAACGAAGTCTAGACAAATAGAAAAGATCAACGTCGAGATTTGAGCTGTTTTGGGTTGTTTGCCTTTAAAACGTGACACTTGTAGAAACATTCTCGACTCATCCGCCACTTCCAAGACTTACAATCATCTAAGCTGCAATCTTGCAATCTAGAAACCTTCCCTTCTGGTTCCCTCGCTCTGTAATCCCAATATGTTTTTGCAAAAGCAGCTGCAGCAGGCGGGAGCTATGATTTGTTGTTGCAATTAAATCCCTGTGATACCACTGAAAGTAAACCCAGCGCTCCTCCACCCTGGCAGTTCGACACGGCCACCCCTCCCTGCGTTCGCATTATCACCCACAAGAGGAATGCCGAGACTCTGGCTGCTCAAGGCACCGGAGAGGAGGGGAAGGGGGTGAGGAGCGGACCGGGGCCACCTCTCCAAGGGGATCACACACACACACACACACACACACACACACACACACACACACACACACACACACACACACACACACACACACACACACACACACACACACACACACACACACACACACACACACACACACACACACACACACACACACACACACACACACAGAACGTCTCCTATGTTCCAGTGTTTAGTGGCGAGAGGGATAGTCCAGTGTGAGACGAGTGATTCATGCCGTCACGCTTTGTGTTTCACATGATATGACTTTGCTGAGAAATCTAAATTTGATCCCAAGGATCAAAGCCAAGAGAAGGCACATGACTGCGAAATAACAAGGTTTCAATCTGGGTTATGAAAGTCGACTTCAAACGGAGAAGACCTCACAGATTCGAACAGGGGTATTTCCTGCAGCACGAAACCCTGAGCACTGGCTGCGGCGAGGACTGCACACAGCACTTCAGAGGGGCATACTTCAGTCTGCTGCCGGTGGACGGGCGGGTGTGGTTGCACGAGGCAGCGGCGATGGCACTGAGAGAGAACAGAAAACAGCCCGTGCAGCTCGGCTGGATGCTCGACGTGTACCACACTGAACAGGACCTTCCAGAATAAACTCTGTAAAGTCTGGGCAGGGTTGGAGTCACGGGAGCATCGGGACCAAAGCCGCAGAGGCTTCGTCAGCCAGCGTCTACAGCAGAGGCTGCAGCGCCGTGTGTACCATGTAATCAGGAAGTCACAGGGATGGGGCTGCCTCGTCTGAAGCTCCCTCCAACATCTCCATCGGGGCCTGCCAGAAACGTGTGTGGTTTAGACGCTGCCGCCTCCGCAGGACGCAGCGCGCAGTGATGTCAGCCGTGCACACGGGAACTTTCCTAAACAAAGGGAAGTCTGTGTGGTTGGGGTGGTAGCTGGCGGAGAAGTAGGGGGAGGTTTGAGTTTGGGTTTAAAGTGAACACACTCTCTCTATTTCAGCCGGGTGAACCCAGATCCCCGTCATTAAATCATTAGCACCTTCTCAAGGACACATACGTGCGTCTTACAGATGTGCGGCTGCTGCTGCTGCCGCGGCACACTGGATCGGGCCGAACGCTTTGCTGCTGCACACACAGCAAATATTTCTGTTCCCCCCGTTCTACTGGGCCGTGGTCCACAAAATCCTGAAGGAGACTTTAAGACTAAATAGAACACAACTCGATTAAAGTTAAAATACTTTAAAACGTTGGAGGGTTGGAGTGTTCTCAGTCGGTGTACATGAAATCAATCATAATTTGATTATAATAATTCTGGGTTTTGGTTTCCCAAGACATCTTATCATCCTTTGGTATTTATTGGAATTTCTTTCTCCAGCTGTGAAAACTCCTCCTCTCTCATAAACCAAACCGAGAACTGACTCGAAGCCAAAATAATCTTTTTTGATTCGAACTCATCGCAGACGCATCAATTAACACGTTCAGACAAAAAGGAACAAGAAGCCACAACATAGAGAAACACTAACTACACACGTACGTTACTAAAGAAACTATGGCACCATTATTTACACTTAAAAAATATAAATATTCCTGTGTGAACGCACTATTTAGCCCCAAAAACTTTGATGTTACATCTTCTGTTTGTGCTTAAAATGGCTGCACAGCAACATTAGCATTCCCTCTTCACACGTGTACACGAGCTCTCTGCTCCTCTGTGGCAAAACCACTCACTCTGAAACACCACTGCCCCCGAAAGACAGAAACCAAAAAGCTCCTACGTGACGAATGTCTGCTGAACGTGTCGACTCATTGTAACGTGTCGATGAAACGTCCGCTGACCACTCACTTCACCCGGCTCCTCGCTTCAGACCCTTTTATTTATTCAGAGGCTGAGGTCGGCGGTGAGGAGTAATGGTCGGGGGGGGGGGGGGGACCAGATGCGTTTTATAACCAAAACATATCTGCAGTTGTCCACATTTTTCTCTCTCCTTTCGATTCGACCACCGGAGCTCCTGTGGTTAAAGCTCATGACTAAGCTTTTACTGGCCCATGCTACATCGCTCTGTAACTGTCTGCGCTGCGCTGGACGGACGCAGTGGGAAAGTTTGACTCACCCCTCGTCTGGACAGGAACTGGCTGAGCGGACCGGCCTGTCCAGTGGCATAACTTTGGTATTCCATTCAGAAATGTGACATCTTTGAACAACACAACAGCCGGGGTCATGAAACACATGTCCGCCCCGAATCCAGTTTAACACATGAGGTAGAAAACAGGAGGGGGGAGTGGGGAGGGGGTGCCGAGGTGAAGGTGGCTGCAGTCTAATGGCTGCACCGTGTGTTGGTCTAATCACCACAGGAAACCGGGTTGTTCCCTAAAGGGGTCGTGAGTTGATAGAAGTGAGTCTGAGACGGGAGAATTAGACTTCGGCTGAAGTGATCACAGCTTTTAGAAATGTGCGACCTGTAATAAAGGCTCTCAGGGAGACAACGAGTTCTGTAAAGCAACAAAATGCAACTTTTTAAAAACTTTAAATAGCAGGAACATTGGTTTGATGGTTCACTGACGGGAGGGAGAATGTTCCCTCTCTCGTTCCCACTCCTCACCCTGAACGTCTGTTCTTTGTAGCTTTGGTGACTGGGTGCGATCTCCTGTGAGAAGTGTGGAACTGACTGTAGATCAGTTCAAAAGGCTCAGAAGTCACTAGAAACCAGCGTTTGTCTCCAATATTCAGCAGGAAACTTTAAAATATGAAGAATTCTAAACAGAGTTCGGTGAATTTGTTACCACGGCAGCTCTTCTGCTTCAGGAAGCCGAGGATCTTGGCAGCTGTGTTTCAGGTCGGTGAGTGGGACTATGCATTCAGAATGAATCACCCCAGTGGCTGTAGGGGGCGCTGTGGCTCAGTTTTTTAAAAAGCTACATAGTGCTGCTTTAAAATCAGCGCTGGCCAGACAAGTTAGAAACCGTGGGTTCAGCTGACCTGGATGACGGGGTGTCCTCCTGCCATGGCCTTCACCGCCCCCCTGCTGCCCTCCGTCTCGTAGTGGGCCCGGTGGTGGGACTTGGGCTGCACGTCGATCTGCAGGCTGTACGGCCCCGAGCTGGATGGCAGCTGCCAGTCAAGAGCTGGCAGGGACGGGCTGTCGGGGGCGAGAACATGTCCAACATGTCAACTTCACAGGGAGGGAGGAGAGCTTATTTTAGATGCACTTATCAAGGTAGAATGTGCAGAATGTGAACAGTTTGATATGTGTTTGTGTTACAGACGCTAAACTTACCTCTTGTTAGTAACTATGCACAGTGTGTCTGTAGATTAAATTCATGTGTGGAGAACTAAGCCATTTTTTAGGTTTAAGGCTAAAATCTGTGTCTGTAACTCAAGCTGCGACTGTTTGCTTACCTTACATATTGCTTTGGCTTGGACCAGGAATACGGATGCTGTGGCACGTCCAGAAACCCGCCGCAGTAGCCTTCCTTCTTCAACAACATGCGGTTGGAGTGCTCGTCATCGCAAAGGTGCCCCGGACTCAGCTCCTCGCTCCCTGGCTCCACCTTCAGGCTGACGGTGGCGCTGTGCTCCAGGCTGGTTTTCCTGGCCTTCATGGGGATCCCCTCCCCGAGGTCAGCCACTCCGTCTGTGGTCAAGGCGTTAATGGCCGCCAGGATGGCTGAATTGGTGTACTGGTTGGTGTTTGGAAGCCAGCTTTCCTCCGTGACGCTGAGGCGAGGGGAGGTGTGAGGAGACAGTCCAGGGGAGTGGTTGGGGGAGTAGGGGTAGTGCTTGTGCGGCGCCCTGCTGCCGTTCAAGGTGTACTTCCTCTTTGCACCACAAGGGGAGTTGGGCCTGGAGCCACGCTGACCCATCCAGGTGTCATCTGTTATGCTCGTGCGGGGTGAGGTGGAGGGGGAGCCACCGGCGGCACAGCCATCACCCGGCAGGGCGAGGGTGGAGCCCTTGGGGGACACGGAGGGAGACTGCCAGGGGGAGTTCTGGGGCGAGTTGTCGTAGTTGTAGGAGAAGTTTGATTCGTAGGAAGCGTCAGAGTGGCAGCTGCGAGACGAGATGCTGCTGGCCGGACTCAGGCAGCTGGGGTCGCGGTACCTTCTCCACTGGGAAGGGTCAGTGTCACTATGGAGTTGACTCGCTTAGCAACAGGAAGGCTGCTCTCCTCCACCGCGTCTTCAGGAAACTGACCGTACGCTGTGATCTCGATACGAGGGCTCTCCAGGGTCGGCGCTCCGTTGGGGCGGCTGCTCGGGGACGAGTAATAGCCGGCGGCCCTCATGTCTTCCTGGGTGTCGTAACCGTGAGGCTCGGGGACAGACACAGATATGACGGGGCTGGACTGGAGGCTGTGGTACTGGGACGGTAGACAGGGGTTGCCCAGCGTGAGGGAGAGACTGACATTTGGTGTGTAGCCATATGCATCTGGAAAGCAAAAAGTTGGAGTTTGTTAGCGTGATATTCACCGGCTGCTTCGCTGAGACCGCTGCCACATTGAGTCTTATGAGAGCCGTTGGCTATGGTGGTAAAAGAGCTGCTTCCCTACTGGGACTGAACCCGGCTACTTAAGACTTCACACCTCATCTGCAGAAGTTCCCCGAACGCACGAGGCCGGTGACACAAAGCATCTCTGAACGGCTCAAATTGTGCAAATTAAAATTGGGTGGGAGACGCGAATAAAGCGGCCAAAAATAACTGCGGCCTAAAAATAACCAAAGGCAAGACCAGGTGGTTTTTTTCCACGACACGCTGCCAGATTCATGCCACTTAATGCACACGCTGCTGCCCGTAAACTGTAACATTAAGAAAACACACACTGACGCTTTTGTTGGCCAGTTTCATGTTCCTACAGCCGTCAAAAATAAACACAGGAGGGACATGATTCGTTTATTTGCATGCTGTAAAGGTGCATGCTGTACTCAGCCAGGGGGGGGGGGGGCTCATGGTCTCATTCCAACGCTCCCGTTGGCTCGTATATGAAACTCTGCCCGGCTGTGGCGACGGCTGAGGTCACAACCAGGGGGCAGGGGAGGGGGGGGGGGACATGGGAACGGGGAGTCGTGGTTACACGGTGCAATGGCGGCCTCGGTGAGGGCGACCACACTGGAGCGCATTGATATGGATGAGGACGACAGACAGAGGCGGCCACCGCAGCTCCTGTCTGCTGTAAATTAAAGAGAATTAGGGGCCCCACCATAAAGACGATGACATCAGCGCCCGCACCGTATGACTCCTTGTCATAAAAGAAAATGATGCTTACATTTAACGCTGCTCGCGGTCTGGGACGGTTTGGTTTCTCTAATTAGTCTGCTGTGAATTAGCCGGGACCCAAACAGGTACCCTGAGGGGCTACTACCATCCAATGACTGATGCTCGATACTGGCCCTCTAATTCACTTACCCACAATGCAGTGTCACCACTCATTAGCACAGGTTCAATTCGGACTATTTTGGGAACACTTTCAGTCATGGGAGGCTCGCAGCAGCAGCAGCAGCACAGCCACGCCCACCATGCCCAGATCAGCAGGGAGGGGCAACACAAAATAACTGTATCTACACATTAATACTGACACCATCAGTTACACACAACACACTGAGGGTGGACACACACATTCAATAAAGAGAGGAAGTGCAGCCAAGTCTCCAATTCAGGATTAAATAACTCTTTGGCACATTGGACCCGTGCGTAAAAGTGCCGCTGGAGACAAGTTGAATAAACGCCACGTTTTAAAAAAGAAAACTTGACACTGCGCTGTGATCACGTGAGAAAAAAACAAACCGAGGATATTCTGTGGCAGATAAAAGTCGAACTCACCCTCTTCAGCCGATTTCATGTTGCGTCTGCGGGCAGGAAGCCGCGTCTGAGATGGAACTCTGAGTGCAGTTACAGATGGAGGCGATTATTTATCCATATAGCGCAGTAGATGGATTCCCCAGCTGTTGCTCAGGATCCTTTCTCGCTGTGTCACGAACAAACCGAATGAGAAATTTTTTTTTTAAAGTAAAAAAAAAGTATATAGGCTGAAAAACGGCTTCTTCAGTGAAGAAGGGGAAAAAAAAGTCCAAAACGCAAAAGCGCAACAACAACAACAACAAAACAAAAAGGTGTCACTGCATGTGGAGGGATCCAGATGTGCTGTCTGAGGAGAAGCGGTCTTCTGTACGTGTGCCCGTGAGTCGAGGGGATCCTGCCGCGGCTGGGTCTCTGTGACGCACTGCTCCGGCGCACTCAGGACCTCTGCGCTTTTAAACCCGGGGATCACCTCGGCTCCGGCGGCGCACCGCCCCTCCGAGCTCTGACGCGGCTGCGCGCCCGACCACCGCCAGCAGGCTCCGGTGGAGGATCCTCTGCTCGCACCGGGGTTTCCAATCCAGAGGCGAAGGGGGGGGCCAATTAGCGGAGCTGGCACCGAAACCGGTCTGGGGTTAAAACAGATTCCAGTGATTGGAACAGAACATCCACTGCTAAAGCGAATCCAGCAGGTTTCCCTCTGAGCCAGAACCAGCATCCTCCTGCAAACAAAGTGGAGTTGGGATGACGCAGCACAACATTGAAACCCTGGGATGTGTTGTTGTAGAGCAGGAGCAGCAGTCATCTGCAGGATCTGCTCCTCCTGCACGTGGATTCTCCCCAAATCAAGATTTATGCTCAGACTGATCCTATAACAAGCATTTCACATTTAGCTGCTGCTGTTTTCCACCCATGACAGACTCATCCATCAACTGCTTGCATCACACGCATGTTCAGTTGTCAGGTTGCAGCAGATGTGAGGGACAGGTGAGATGAAAACATGCCAGCACACACACGGCACCTTCCTGAGACACATACATAAAACATGCAGCTTCCCCTCAGATCCTCGCTGAGGCGTCTCTCACATGCACTTTGAAGTGATTTCCACTTCCTCCTGACAGACTGCAACGTCTGCGGGGCACACAACACATAATTATCCATACTTGCATAGAAGTGCTATATAAAAATCAGATCATATACCCAGTCATTTAACACGCTGAACTGAGCATCTTCATAGGGTTTTCCATAGGGCCGCTCTCCCTGCGGTCGGTGTCCGGCCTCTCTCTCCTCGGCCCCGGCAGGCTGGGCTGCTGCTATGTTTGGCAGGTCTGGACCTTTTCGGCAGCTGGCGGCCGGCCTCGCGGTTTCTGTGATGACAATGGTCACATGGCGGCTCTCAGAGAGTAACGTCCATCCCTGGAGGTGGGAATCCACTTTGCAGCACTTCAGCTTGTTATCAGCCGGGCCCTGGCCGGTGGTGGAGGAGCGTCGGGCCTCTGTGCCGCTCGGCTGGGGAGTGCTGGGATGTGTCTTTGTCTAAAGGTCATACAGCCTGAGGGAAGTGGTTTCAGTGCATCAAAGGAACGACGGAGACGTAGAAGAGACAGTTTTTATCATGTGAGACGGACGAGTTACCCTCTGTCTTACTCGATGCGAAAGGTGCCACAGTTTGCACGGGTCCGAACCCGTCAGAGGTCAAACTGGTTTCTTTTTTATCTCTGTGCAACTCATGTGTGAGAGAAACAGTTCGAGGAATCAGCTCTAAATCTCCATTGTGCAACATCGTGGCATGAGTGCCCTCCTTCCAAGGCAACCCCCCCCCCCCCCCCCCAACCCGATGGGATGTCAGATTTGGCAAAGCCGTCCCTCCAGCAGAGTATTTGAGGGAGTGACGACACTTGTGAAACCCAAGCCGTGTGTTTCATCATGGGGACGTGGCTCGGTGGCTCGGTGGTCATCTCAGGAACCCCCCCCGGTGTCTTTGACCTCATGGAAATGTCCCATCGGGGCAAGACGGAAGGGGAGGGGCCTCACAGTCGTGTGTAGCAGAAACACGTGCTGTGGTAAACACTTCCACCCGTCTGCAGTTAATAAATAGCCCTGCTGCTGATTGACTCGTGCACTCGTGTGCGTCAGGGCGGGGCCGCGGCTCGTAGTTTTTCCAGCCAGGCCTGGTGCTGGTTAGCGGACACCGTGGTAACGGGGGCCACTCCAGGCCAGATGGATCCCGATCCAGCAGATAATGAGGAACACCGTCAGTGTCCTGTGTTGATGATGCAGACACAACAGAGAGAAACAGACTCGCTTTGATATCGAGGAGGCACCGAAGTGATTCATCCCAGAGTCGTTTCCTGTTTATTGTGTAAATCAGGTCAGAAGTTAACTCGTCTTGTAGTTTCAGATCCTGGAAGGCAGATAAAGCAAAAGGTTTTTCACAGCTAAAGAGCCGGATGCTCCCTTCGAGGAGGTGGAGACCAAAACAAGGGAAAAGAAAGTGATTATTGGAGTTAAAGGTTCAAGTGTGTAAGATTGAGTTAAAGGGATCTATTGTCAGAATAGTATCAAATAATCCTAATGATGATCGTTGTGAAAAGAACTAACTAAACTTACAGAAACCATCTTTGAGAAAAAGTTATTTCATGTGTGGTTTTTAGATTGGTCCATGTCCCATCCACTCACATGGAGGAGGCAGGGTTTATGACCTGTAGTGTGCAGCCAGCCACCAGGGGGCGATCAGGATGCTTTGGATTAACAGTGACAAACATGTGAACATCACTGAAGTAAAAAAAAAGAAGTTTGACCCTTTGAGGACGAGAAACTAAAGTTTGAAACTCCTGTTAAGTTGCTCTTTTACACAGAGTTGTGATTTCAGGACCCGTCGTTGTGTAACTTGGACGAGCAGCGACCAACTGTCTCAGAGTTGTCCCTTTAATCCCACAGGAACATCTCGTAACTAGGGAAGAAGTGAACAGAGCCTGTGGCACACTTGTCGTTTTTGGGCCCAGTAGCATTGATTCAGCTAAAAGATTCAAGATGTCTCACATGTGACTTTATGTTTCTGCCGTCACGCGACTGCAGCAGGTTTCAATCCCTGAAGTCAGCGTGTGTTTACAGTGAGACTCTCCGCCTCGTGCCAATGTGTGACCTTCGCTGTGAGCTAACGCGGCCGCTTGGTGAGGACAACACAAACACAAAGCAACGCAACCAACACACAACATCGTCGTGGTGCCATCTCTCCGGGCCGACGGCTAATTGAATCTGACTGCAGCTCATCGGGAAACGATTTGACCCCCGCGCTTCAGCGAGATCCCCGCTGCCGGGAGCGATGCCCAACTGCGTTTCCCCTGGTGCATCATCGTTTTCAGTCTGGGGAGGGTACAGTTTTTGGGGCTGGGGGTGGGGGGGGGGGTCTCCGCTGTCACAAACCCACACATTCTGTCATCTGCCATGCGGCCACGTAGGGGACGGTGACATTCTCGGCCCGGTGTGACGTGGTTTGGCGGCAGCGAGGTGGAAAAGGCCTCGACTCGCGCTTCTTTCCACGGCTCTAACCCCTCGGAATCCGGAGCCTGGCTTTTTATCTGTGTCTGAACAGAAACACGACGGAACCATTGGAACGCCGGGCGCAAGTTGTTCACACGCCGAGAAACAACCCGGCACCAACTCTCTGGCGCTGCCGCTGCTGAATCACCTGTTTGTTTTGGAAAAATGAACTGGACGAAAAAGGTTGACTGTGCTTCGTGTGTGTTTCTGGAGCCTCCCTCGCATGTGTGCTCTCGGAACTGGTGTTTTATTTGGTGTCTCTCGATACGGAGAAATGGAAGATTTAAAAATAGCCTCAGTGAACCACAAACTGAGTCCAGACCAAACCTGAGCAACCAGGGAGAAAAACCTCCGGAGGGTTTTGGCCGAGTTCACAGAAATGAGACACCTGAGAACGGGTGAAATGTGCCGGCGGTGAAATATCATGTCACACGACTGAAGCAGCTTTTGTCCGGATGAGTCACTGCAGCAACAACCCAGCGGTTTTCATTTGGGTCACTTTGAGGTTTTGACGGAGTAAATAGGATTTCTGTGTGTTGGGGTATGTCGGTTGTTTTGTGGTTATTAGGCCTGTTGTAGGAGCCCCCCCCCCCCCCCCCCCCCTACAAGCACGCACTGCCACACCCCACCGCCTTCCCGCCTGCTCTTACAGTCAGACTTCCTGTCTCCCATCAATGTTCTCCTTTTTGCTCCGGTGCTGTGACGGAATCCCCTGCTCTGTTTCCTGTTGTGAGGGCCCGTTGCCTGGCTGCGGCCGGGGGAGGAGTCTCCAGAGCCGGGGGGGAGCGTTTTCACACGAGGCCAGGAGGTTCATTTTCTCTCCCAGAGCCGGCGTGGAGCTCCGGCACAACACCGAGCAACAGCTCCCCGTGGGCCCACACAGCGCTTCACTGTCTCGCAGCCGTTGGTCATGGTTGCTCCGGCTCCACGTGCCCAAGGTCGTTTACATAAATCCAGAATGGAGCCAGTGTGAGAGCAGGGAAGTGGGTTCACCGTGGACTGTAGTACACACACACACAGAGGCACAGCTGGGAAGTGGCCCGGTGACACCAGGAAGCTTTCTGTCCACGTCCTCAACACAAAGAGTCAAGATTACTTCATCAATCAGGTTGAAAAAACTCGTTTATATTAGTGATAAGAACAAATAGATGACAAACACAGAGGTTCTCACAACACTTGGTGGAAGGACGTGGGTTTAGAGAAGAAGCTGTTTCATATTCCTGTGTTATTATTTATTACTTTCTTTGACATCGCAGGACGGGACGTGGACTCCACGGGGGAATCGGTCAAATCAGGCAAATGTTTTGGGAACCGATATCTAAGAGCGTGTGGAACATGGTGCGGCTTGATTCTGTCTCTTAAGCAGATATGAAATTGGAAAGTATTGTAAAGTGAAGTATCCTGAAATGTGAATTGTTTGCATGTGAGATAAATAAAAAATAAAAAACAGCAACCTCTAATATCCAGTGAAATCAAACTACAAACTATTCTGCAAACTAACAGCGAATTGAATCATTAAATCAGGTGATAGTTATAGAACAATAACAGAAATTCAAAATTAATTAAATATGAATTTTGTCTCCTACAAACTGATCCAAAGCCGATTTAAACGTCCTCATTCAGTCTCCACTCAAACCCCCAGAAACACGTCTGCATGAGCTTTAATAGATAGATTGAGTTGTTGGGTATTTTGCGTATGAATAAATAATTAAATGTTGGAAAGATTTTTTCCTTTAATACTTGAACTGTCTCGTCGTGCTTAAGATTTCTAACCTCTCCTCCCTCGTCCAGCCAGTCGGGGAATATCATTACCGGTAACCTAATCTCTGCGGGTCGATGTTTCTTAATTCAAACAGGGTGCTGTGGAATTTTATAACAAGCCCAGTCAGATGGAATATGGCTGCAGAAGCCACTTAGCCGCTTAGTAACAAGATAGCATAATGGCATAATGGTAGGTCTCCCTCCAGAAGCACACACATATATATAAAAAGCAGAAGAAAATGTGAAAAAATATACTAATTTGACAAAAGCTCCCTGCATCTGAACACTTCTGCTGCGTAAGTGTTTTGCTTCCCACTTACGGATCCGATCAATCCAGTTTGGTCGAGAGGTGTTTCGCTGTCATGCTTCAAATTAAGTTACGGACGACGGGAAGATAAGTTGTTTATTAACCTCCAGTCAGAGGATGGAGCGGCTCCACCGGCACCGGGCAGGAGGTTCCTCTGGACCGGACTCGGCACGGTTACATCACCGATGTGCTGCATATGTGTGGATTTGTTTGAAAACAGAGAATGTGAATGAGATATAAGATCCGTGGGGAAGGATCTGTACTTTTCATTTATCTTTGTGTCTGGAGGCCATGGAATTAAAGGTCCTGGTTCGAGCCCCAGCTCCTCTAGAGAGTGCTGAAGTGTCCTCGAGCAAAGACGCTGAAGCTCTAACTGATCCTGATGCAGCGTCATCAGTGTGAAGACAATATTGTAGATGTGAATAATGTGTGAATTGAAACAGAGGCTACATGAAATCATTTAGTTCATCTTATCTTTTATTTATGTTGATGTGTGGTATTCAACACTCAGTCTCATCCATTTAATTTCTAATAGTTCCTTATAACACTGCAGCTTCTAGATGGACTGGATATTATTATATTATAATTATTCTCATTTCTGTATTGACATCCTCTAATAAATTTGTTCTGGTTAATATTTATTTATCTTTTAACGTTAGTTAAGATTTGGACCCGTGTGGCAAACTGTTAAATTATAGAATCCAAAGATCTGAAATGTGCTGAAGCTGTATTAGATTTTAAGTCTTTTATAAAACCATTAAAACTTTTATCAAAGGTTAATTAATCTCTCTTATTTTGTTGAATTCTTAATATTTTACGTTTTTCCTATTTTAAATTAATCACTTTTGCTTGAAATCCAACAACAAGTTTAATTTTTCACATACTGGACTGATGAAGTTTAAATAATCAACTAAGACAAAGTTTTCTGTGTTTGCACAATAACTCAGTCACGTGGGGGGGGGGGGGGGAAAGAGAGAGAGAGAGAGAGAGAGAGAGAGAGAGAGAGAGAGAGAGAGAGAGAGAGAGAGAGAGAGAGAGAGAGAGAAGGAGAGAGAGAGAGAGAGAGAGAGGAGAGGAGAGAGAGAGAGAGAGCCATCGGACCATCACATTCATCACTGGGTCACAAACTACTTCCTGCTCCGAGGGGAGAGATTGATAACACATTGTGCGTTTGCTTGCGTTAGATTACATAGTAAAAGATTGTGTTTATTTTTTACAGTATCCTCTGCACTGCTTACGTTTGAAGACACAACCTGTAATTACGATCACTATGTGCTTATTTAAAAGAAATGATTCTCTTAGCTGTGGTTCTCTCTACAAACAGCTGAGGCTTCGTTATAGAATGTGTAACTCAAATAATGAACATTTTTGATTTAAACAGTTAAGAGACAGTTATAAATGTGAACAAGTCACTTTTGTGTGTGTTGTCGGTCTCGTGCAATTTGTCTGTAACCCATAGTTAACGTTGTGAGTCTTATTCTGGCTCCACGTGCTTGAAAAATAGATTTCTCATCTCACGAGGCTAAAATTAAAGTAAAATAAAATAGTATGAAACTGCAGTTTTTGTTGTGATACAAAATGTACTTTCTCAAATTAAGTCTTTATTGTATATTTTTTTAACATTTCAGTCCACAGCAATGAGAACTTGCCTTCGCCGTGTTTGTGTCTGTTTGATTGGAAGTTATTTATTATTATTTTTTGCAGGATTGTGCAGAAACAACTGGAACGTGGTGGGAGGATGTGGTGTGAGCCGGGGAGCCACTGATGTTGAATCGGATCCAGGTTGTTTTCCCGTCTTTAACGTTGCTACACCGGGCGTTTCTCAACAATTTCCTTGATTTCTCACAGAATAATTCGTGGATCTTGACGGGAAATAACCATTTAGAGGCTGATGATGCGTATTCCTGCACAAAGACGCAGTGCACACAGGAGGAGACACACGTTTGTTGTGCTCTGGGCAGTGAACTTCCAGGTTTTCTCCAGTTTTCCTCATCATCTAAACTCGGGAGTATCTGGCTCTCTCCCTCCACCTAGTGGCCGTGTGCAGACTTTCAAGATTGAGGAAACAGGAAGTGAAAACCATTTCAAATTCTTTTTTAATTACCCTTTAATCAATAACAATATTATAAATAACAGACACTGTTAGAAATCGCAGTGCGGGACATGAAAAGCAAGTTCACGTGAAAGAAAAGTTTGTACAACGACACACACGCAACAACATGTCGACAAAAACACACAAACAGGAGTGAACACGTGGAATTTATGCTTATAAAAATCTAAAGTCTAGTTGTATTAAAGTGAGCGACTCAATCTTTAATAAGCACATTCCACTTTGTCTCTTTTGTCTCTTTGTAGAGCTACGTGTTACAGTGACTATGTTTAGGAATGATCGACCCGACTGAACCACAAACAGGAAACACATCACATTTACACCGTCACCCAGCTGGTGCCCCCTGCTGTGCTTCAGAGAACATGGAGTGAATGATAAAACTCATTCCCCCTGAATGTCAACGGCCGAACAAAGTCACACAGACGCCCAGGAGGAGGGGGGGGGGCTCGTATTATCAATTAAGGCCTAAAAATATCCATCAGCCATCAGTGTTTTCCAGGCTCCTTCTTGTGACTTTAACTTGACCCTCAGAAGAAACGCACGTCAGAGAAGAGCAGCGAGTTCGTTGCTGAATCAGCAGGTAAAAACAAACACGGACCAAAAGTCTGATTGTTTGACACCCGATGCTGTGAAATGCGGCTTCAGCACGGGGACGTATAACGAGGCACAGAGCGAGCTGCCGCGTCGTGGTGGCGGCGGCGGCCAGCGACAGACGACATCAAGGCCGGAATACGCAGACGACACAACGCTTAATGTTGCTTTGGAGTGTGCTGGTTGTGTCCTGCAGAGGTGAGAGCCTGACGAGGTCGTTCGGCGTCTTTTACGACAACAAATGCACAGGAAACGCCATTTGTCCCGGGAGGTTTACACCCCGGGACAAACGCTCAGCGGTTTCTCTTAACGATCGTATTTGGTTGGTGAAGATTCAACGCGGCGAGCTTTACATCGACGGCAGTGGTAATTCAGAAGCTATTTACAGATACACAGGAAAACTCTCCGTCCCCTTATACAGCAGCTCGACGTTGTTCGAAGACGCAGGCAAACAACTGCAATCATAGTAAAAAATAATACTTAAAAAAATCTCAACGCCACGTATAAAAAGTCAAACATCCGTGGTGATGCAGCCGAAGTGTTTGAAGTGACACTTGAAGCTGATTTTATTTGAAATGCTTTAAAACAAAAGGAAGGCAGGTCGACCCTCTTGGTCCATGAAGGGTCGAGTGATTCAGGCCTTTTTAAGTGAGTCACACTCGTCTGTGGCAAAACTCCTTCCTCCCGTCCTCGTTACTCGTGTGCTCCAACTTTTCAAGTAGTCCCACGTCTCAGGTGAGAACGGAAATCCAATAGAGCAAGTTCCAGTGGTTGCTCGACCACCTCGGGTCACAAAAAAGAAAAGTGCTGGCGATAGAAAGCTCGGGGAAGCACTGAACTGCAACAGGAACACAGCTGATCCCAGTCGATCCCAGTCGGCCTCACGAGGAGAGCTTGGAGTAGCTCGGCGGGGAAAACTTGCGCTTCAGGTACTTGATGATGTAGAGAGGAAGACAGCTGACCAGCGTGATGGCAGACACCTTCCACAGGAAAGGCCAAGTGGTGATGAAGGACAAGTCTGGAAGAAGAAGAGAGAGAGGACACGATCGCTCAGTGACACGTCGCAGGATTGTAGTTTCATCCCTGAAGCTGCTTTCAGACGAAGCTCTGGCTGTTTGTTACAGTTACACACCCCCCCCCCCCGAAAATATGAGCACGTTTGAGAATACAGCCGGAAGATGTCCAGGAAAGTTCCCCTAGAGCGCTTGATGACGTTTCTACGACTCTACAGACGCAAAACACACCAACTTTTCAGGATCAAAAGCCAAAAGGGATCTCTACGCCATCTCCTGCTGGCTCCACCCAGGCTCCACCCAGGCTCCACCCAGGCTCCACCCAGGCTCCACCCAGGCTCCACCCCTCACCCCAAGGCTCCGGACATCTTTCTGTTGTTCTGGACAATCCTGGAAAATGTCCGGACCCAATTTGCATTTGCCAGAGTTCATGTCTGAAAACAGCTTCGATTACAAAGAGATAAAAAAACCCACACGAACAGTCAGGATGTGTTTTAATCACGGCACAAAAATGAGATGACACAACTAACACGAGACAACAGAGACGAGCAGCGAGTGTGACTTTACATACTGGGAAAAAAAAAAACTGTGATGACACGTGAAGTCAAACCACGACAGGCAGATGGATCGGGGGGGTGAATTGAATTTACAGGCTTGCGCACCTACCAAGAAAAGCTCCCAAGGAAACCCTGCCTATGCCTGTTAGCGACATACAGAAGCAAGAGAAGTGCAGCAGAAACAGTGAGTGACACATCAGCAGTGAACAGAGGAACACGGGGGGGGGGGGGGAGCCAGACATCATCACGTCACAGGTAACAGGAAGCTGGGGGAGACTGAGGCCTGAGGCGCCAGGAAGTGCGTTTAATTCTGAACTCAACAAAACGATTTCCTTCCACTGCACAGGAAGATCAGTCGTCAGTGAAATACGAGAATAAGTCTGAAACTATATTTCATAGTTTCAGCTTCTTTTTCTTTATCACGATAGTAAAACAAATTTCTTTGTTTGGTCTAAATAAGCAACGAGAAGAACAAACACCGGGAGAAACTCTCAGCACTCACCGAAGTACTCGTTGAGGAAGGCGAGGGACGCCAGGTAACAGCCGAGGCTGGAGAACTCGGCCACGACCATGAGCCAGTGCCACGTTCGGATGGTGAGCGCCACCATCAGCAGCTCCGTCAGGATGAGCGCCGTGAAGGAGATGGCGACCACGTGCACGAACTCCGACTCGAACAGCACCAGAGCGCCATACATGAGGATGCCACCTGATGGCGCCAAAGGAAACACATTGACTAAATGACTTCCTGACATTTATACAGTGGATGTTTACAGGTCGTGTTCCAGTATTTTCACTTTTCACGCCAAGGTCGTGTTTTCATCCATGTCTGTTTGTTTGTTCCTTTATTTGTCGGCAGGATTAAAACAGAATTACTGAACCGATTTGTGCCAAACCCGACGGAGGAGTGGAGCCCGGGCCGAGGAAGAACCCGGAACATTCTGGTTTGGATCCAAGAAATGTTTACTATCTTTTCTCAACATTCAACATTTTCATATTTTTGCTCATTTTCAGGATATATGGATTTAAGGAACTAGAATTGTGGGGATGTGCTGCTCTGGTTTTTATCCTGTTAAACCTAATGACTCAATAAAACCACATTTATATTCACGACATCCAGTTTTTTATTTGTAAATTACACACTCTCTTCTTCAAAAATAATTTATTATGACTGTTGAGTTCTTGTTGAACCCGCCCTGCACTCAAGTAGCTTCTGAGAAATCCCACAAACTTCCCTTATACAATTTGGTCCAATCAGTTCCACTCCGAACATTTGAGTCGCCCTGTTTTGACGGAGACACTGAGCGAAGGATTGTGTGTCTGGAGCTCAGGTCTGATATCATCATCATCCTCTCATGGGAGTAGAAGCAGCTCCGGTGTTTCACTCTTTAAATGTCCAGGCGCTCACTCATCTCTCGGTGCCGACTGTATCTTGGCAGCTTTTCATTTTAACATTAAACTACATAAATTGAGCCTAATGGCCCATAAGTGATCACATAATTACTCCCACACACGGTTTCTCGACAGCGCATTCCAGCGAGTCAAACGCTGTAATAAATTAGGCTGAGATTGGGGCCCTAATATTTCCCTCCTGTGTCTGTTGTCCTCTCATATCGTCCACACAGTCCTCCCCCCCCCCCAGCAGACCTGGTATTGGCCTTTAATTAAAAACCTCGAGCTGTCAGGAAGTCACGCTCCAGCAGGAACATAGATCTTTCTCACACGCTGCATGGCTTAGCGATTACAGAAATATCGATTTACTGGACGGACAAAAGCCTGCATGTAAAAGTGGATGCTGGGTGGAAACCTAAGATACTGAGAAACGGACTATCTGAGAGTTCTGAGAGGCCCAGGGACCGCGGCATTAGACACAGGAGAAATGATGAAATGGTGGATGAGGAGTTTCTCTGACAGTTGGCCAAGACAGAGTGGCTGTGCCTTAAAGACAGAGAGTCATGATGCAACCGCATTACAGTGTAATTCAGAGTTTGTGCACCTTACCCTGATAAACACTGATCAACACCCAGATGAGGAAAGTCTTGAAAGACAACGAACGCCCCTGAAAGAGAGAAACACCAACAACTGTAATTTCTCATTTTACTGGAGAAGGAAATGAGGGTAAAAGAGTTTGAGAAGGTGATTTTACCTTGGTGAGGTCTTTGTAAAGCTCTGGGTAGAGCAGAGCCATCTCCGGCTTCACATCCTGGTCCAGAACCAGAGAGAAGACTGGGAACATGGTGTAAATAGTGGCATACCTGCGGAGAGGGATCATATATCAGGGGTCGTGTCACTGCGACAGTACTGGACACAAGTTAAAGGGATTTTCAGCAAAGGCACCTACCCGACCATGAGGAAGCCCTGGTACAAGGGCACCGAGGCAAAGAAGAATACTGAGGAGAAAACGGCCTGAGCACAGAAAACGTTAAAATAACGTCATGAAGTTTCAGATATCAAGAACAAAACATCAACAAGTACGACTTAAGAAGTATTAGCGATCAATCAATGAAATGAACTCTGTGTGGCGATGCTTCCTGTACCTGCATGGCGGAGATGATCATCCCTCTGTGCATGACAAACTGACCCAGCGCCGCAGAACGCTTGTAGCTGTTCCTGCCGTGAACCATGAGCAGGCGGCCGATGTGCTTGAACTGAGTGATGGAGAAGTCTGCGGCCAGAGACGCTTGTTTTCCTTCCTGTTGGAGAAACATCAAGTGGAGTGACACGGTGATTCTGACAGGTTATAACAACTTGTAAAGACAACAGAATAAAGGAGTAAATTGAGTTTTAAAGGAAGCGTGGACAGTTTGTGGCTGTTAAATACTGCTTCGTTTGTCTTAAGGGTTTATTGTGTGTATTTAAAAACAGATCAGAGTTGCTCTGACGGGATCAGGTGACAGGTTCTAACCCAGGAAAACATCTGAGGTCATACAGAAAAGGCTCTTTGGTCATTTGTGTGTTCGGGGAAGCGGTTACCTTTCCCTCAATCCCAATCCCACAGTGTGCAGCCTGGATCATGCTCACATCATTTCCCCCGTCACCTGTTAGGAAACACAAAAATTTAACATTTAAAAAAAAAGCTACACATGGTTTTACAATGCATGTTTAATGGTTTCTCATACTGAGCTTTGACTGCCATCTTGTGGATGAAGAAGGTAATAAAAGTAATATAAGACGTGCAGTACGTGTTGTTTTATTATGTGTGTGTCTGTGCATGTGTGTTAAATGTGTTTTTAGCATCTTACTAAACATTCATCTGTCCAGTTGACTCTCTAACACATTGTCTAATAAAGTCCTTGTAGACTGAGCTGTATCCACACACATATATTTCCCAGGCCAACAACCGTCCGGGCTCATCAGCTCTCACCTATGGCGCAGGTTCTGTTGGCCGTGTGCTGCGCGAGGAGCCGGACGATCTGGGCTTTCTGGGTCGGGGAGCAGCGGCAGCAGACGACGGCTGGACACTGACACGCCAGCTCCACAAACTCATGCTCGTAATAACTCAAACACACCTGCAGTGACACAAAATACATGGTTTACATGAAAGAACCAGCTACTGATGCATCTGCATGGTTTCTTACTACTATATATGATCACTTGGACTTGTAAACCATATTCTAGGACAATAGAAATGAAAAAAACTGATCAGTTTCTCTTTAAACACAAACTTAAAACTCCTGTAAACTCCTATAAACGAAATAATTGTTTCTTAACTTGCTCGTAAAGGCTTTCATTGAACTCTGAAGTATTAGTTTTGGCTGAGAAATGCTTTCTATTCTCTCCTCGCCTATTTGGCTGCAACCTCAGCATCATCTGTTGCACAGAGAAATGTCGCTGTGTGTGCGGTGTTGTGTTGTAGCACCTCCAAGGAGTCCCCAGAGATGACCAGAGCACAGTCATGTTTCCTTCTGAAGGCGTTGAGCTCCAGATGGGCCTCTCCTCTGCTCGAGATCTGCTCGAGGGCCACACAATACAATTAGCCACGAGAATATTAACCGGGGTGTCCTCGTCTCCTGTATCTCCAGAACCGGCACGAGGAAAAGAGAAGAGAAAGTACTGCGTACTGGTCTGAAGACGTGGATGTCTTGGCTCCTGGAGACCAAATGGGAGCTTTTGGCGATGCATGTGGCCGTCTCGAGCTTGTCCCCCGTCAACATCCAGATCTAAGCAGGAAACAACATCAGTATACAGGAGAGAAGAAGGCCTTCCCAGTCTTTCTCCATCACCATTCTATCGTCCTTGCTAACCTTGATGCCAGCGTTTCTGAGCAGCTCCAGCGTGGGCCTGACGTCGGCCTGCAGCTGGTCTTCCACACCGGTCAGACACAGAAGCTCCATCTCCCTCTCCAGACTCTCCACCACCGCTGCAACCTTCAGACTTCGGTCGTGGATGCTGAGCTTCGCCTGGTTGTAGCGATTCTGCACAAAGAAAAAGTGGAGACACAACTAGAGCAAAAGAATCGGTCGGACAATACAGAGAGAACAGGAAGTACATCGGGGTTCCTTCCATACCTCAAAGTCCTGATACTGCTCCTCGGAAAGAGATTTCTTGGCCACCACCAGCGTCCTCAGGCCTTCTCTGGCCATGTTCCCACACTGATGGAGACGAGAGGAGGAAGTTAGATGTTCAACTTCAAGCTCTTTTGGAAACACTTGACTGAATCTGAGGATTTGGGTTATGTTTTTGTGTGTTTAATTATGTCCTTTCCCCCCAAGACAAACTTAAATCAAATATAGGGCAAATCATGTATTCCATCAGAGCAGCTGCTGTATAAGTACACCATGTACAGTGAAGTCAATAGCAGCATATTGTTACCAACACCAAAAGAAATCAATATTGAATAACATAGCCTGTGGTGAGATTCAGAGGACACAGTAAAACAAAGGATGGCGGTTTATTTTTGATATGAAACACCGATGGGGCGAATCCGTCCTGTTGATTGGTTATTGACAAGCGGAGTCAGCGCGGCGCCGGCTGATTTGACAGTGGGATATTACAGCCAACACACATCGTTAGCGCCATTGTTCGAGAATATGACAAACTGTAATTACCTCAACTTTATCTAGGTCACTAATTAAATCAAAAGCCGCCCCCGGTGCTAAATGACTCAATAATGCCAATATAATTATGAACATATGCGCACAAGACCTTCGACCACTAAACTGGTGCAGACTCGGCCTGTTGATCGCCTCGATGGATGTCCTCATTAAAAGAGGTTATTGAATCAAACATCAACGCGGCGGACGTCTGTTCACGGATTTATACGTTATCCATGTTATGATACGTTAAATATTTTGTTGTTTTGTTGACAGCTTCCTCCGCAGTGGCTCGTTTTATGTGAGAAAAATGTTGATTCAAAATTATGAACTGTAAGATTTGAATGAAACCAAACCCCCCGTTCAGCAAATACATATTTCCGCAAATGGCCATTCTCTGTATTTACATTGTGTGATTATGTCTGTGTCGTAGTTCTCATTGTTCCACGTGATTCCTCCCGTGGGGATCGATGTGCTCGAGGGATTACTGTTTCCATTTCTAAATTCATTTTCATAATTTTCTGTTTTCTCTCCCTCTCCCCCCCCCCTCGCAGCTGTGAAGTCACTGCTCGTGCAAACCAAACACTTCCTGCTGTTGCTTCACATTAAAAGCATTCATCTGTAAAACAAACACTTTTATTGTGAAGCTATTAAATGGTTTGTTCTGCCGCGCTGCTTCTCCATCGTGTTTTCTGACGTATTAAATCAAAACAAAACATGACCAACAATGGATGTCCACAAATCCGTTACCTCTTCTTCCAACCAGTCGTTATACTGGACGATGCTCGCCATGGCAACGTCCGCTCCCTTCATGTAGAACGTGATGTCTCCTGTTGACTCCTCCTGAATCAAATCAGAAATGACAATTTACAACATTTCCTGTCCCATTGATTTAATGATTTAAACAGTCGCACATATTCGTCTGTGGCCTTTTTGAAAGAGAGTGAATTCTGAGCCACTGGTAACGTGACTTTTGTAGTTCAAATTATCTTCCACGGCTTCATTAAACCAGTTAAAACCTTATTAAAAGCACAAAACGTTTGGTAAATGAAATTACAAATCAGACAATGCTGAGGTCTGATCAAAACGGTCACTACGAAGACCACACAGAAATCCACACATAATAATATAATACATAAGGTCCACACCCTGAGGATGATACCCATCCTTTTACTCTCCGAGGTGAAGGGGAAGATCTGCAGGATGTAGAAGGAGAGGATCTGTCCTGCCGGAGTCCTCAGCTGCAGCGAGGCCAGGTCCCGGTTGACCAGGGTCAGGCCGATGCTCTCCGTCCACCGAACCAGCGCCACCTGAAGAACACAGACAAGTACAAAAGGCTCACGTGACCGGAGGACGAGGACATGTCGACCCCAGGTTGGACATTTTCTATCATTTTTCTATGAATGTGGGAAATAAGCTGCAGATTCGACTGGAAATCTGGATCTAGTGGATTTAAATATGGTTTCATTCTGAGGTGTACATTAACAAAAAGGGCTAAAATCTATAACTACCATCAATGTGTAGCTGAGACAACGTGGATTCAAACGAGACTCACAGCTTATACACATCTTTAACAGTTTTAGAGCAATGTCTAAACACCACTTTAGTCACTGATAGCATTGTAACGAGAGAGATTACATTTTTAGAAAATACAAAACAAATAAGGTCTAAAAAAGAAGTGTACTTCTTAATGAATGATGCAGAAATTAGTCTCCTCCATAACAAAAAGATGTATTGTAATCTACGCAGTGACACAATAAACCGATTGAATCTGATTTCACAAGACACGGGCGTTTCGTTGTATCTCCAGAGCTGCTGCGCTCCTTCTCATTCAGCTCCAGATAAAGTGTTTTTCTGTTTCTCTTTCCTCCTTCTCTCCTCAGCAGGAACTGCGGCCCCCAAGTGAGCGTTCAGCTGCACACGACTCAATCCTCAATGGGTTCATTTTCAATTTGCTCACTCAAAGGTTGTTATTATACTCTGACCTACAAATTGGAACTTCCTGGTAATACCCTATCATTTCTCCCGCTCCCCCTTTGAGCTCCATAAAGGGCTGCCTATATTTACTTAACACACATCTGCGTGTCATTATCCTGGTGGGTGTGCGTAGGTACGTAGGTACACACACACACACACACACACACAGACACACACACACACACACACAGCATGTGCTGAGGATCCTAAACCGAGCTCTTTCATCTACTTTATCAGCTCCACTGAAACTATTTAAAGCCTTGTCAACTTTGATACAAGCTGCACATGAATCACGTGTCACGGCCGTAATAGAAAAGACTGCTGCGGACTACTTTACGACAACGTCCGAGTGGCTTAAACAACACAATCAATCACTTCAACTGTGTTCACAGCGTTCTAGTGATCATGTAAATCACGTCGGCAGCACCGCCTTGAAAAACAGCAGCTAGAGCTCGTCAAAATGGAGCCTTAACAGTTATAATAAAAAAGCTACACACTCAATAATTGTAGTTAAGCATCATTCTACAGTAGATTTTGAAGCGGTAACATTATAACTGATACTATGATCTTTGTATGCATTTGCTGCTTGAAGCTCAGGGATTGATGGCGACATATCATGGAGTGGTTTATAGTCCGACGGCTCTGAGCAGAGTTCAGTCCACCACTGGCCATTTATGAAACCACATTCAAATTAACTAGACCATAATTTGATCTGCACCAAATTTCACGCACTCACAAATATCAGTCCCCTGAATGTGCCGATTTTGTCAAATCAAAAGGAAAATTTCAGGAAAATGTCCAGATTTCGATGCATGAACGCAGCCGGTTCTGTCCAATTGGATTTGATGAAGCACCCACTCATTAAACGCCACAGGGAAGCGCTCTTGTCTGATATTACGAGGGTCAGAGGTCACAGTAGGACTCTGCTGTCAGATGACCCCTGTTCTGACCTCAGCGGCCGGCCCACTTCATCTCCTTAACGACGGCTCATTACATTAGAGAGGCCGAGGAGAGAGAGAGCCAGGGCCAAAGCAAACGATCACAGACTGAGGAGCGGTGTCCAAGATCTGATGCAGCAGTCGATTAGACGGAGGAGAGGGAAAGAACAAAGAATAGAGTGGAAGGGAAGAGGAGCGCTCCACCAACAATCACAGACCTCCACCTCTCATTGTCTCGGGGAGAAAATTTAATATTGATCAATCCGAGCAGTGTGAGACAATGGAGAGAGAGAGAGAGAGGAGAGATGGAGCCGGGCGAGCAGAGATATAAATAAATATATACATCAACCCCAGACAGGCAAAATGAAAAAAAAAACCACAGATTTATCTTTCAACATCTTTTTATCTTTGGTTTTGACGGCTCCACTTGGCTGGAGTTTGACAAAAAGTCTGCATCCCCCCCCCGGGGCTTCACGGTGCCTCACACGTAATGGGTGATAAACATGTCAACGCTCCATAGAACTGGGTGTGTACGAGACGCTGGACTCTCCTTCAATATACATTTAACCAATCTTTAAAAAAAACTTTCCCTGATTAAAATCTATCCCTGTGTCCACAGCTTACAATTATAAGCATTCTCCTTGGATTTCCTTTATTGATTCTTTAGATCCGTTAGAAACAGAAAGTCTTGGGGACCCTCGGTCATAAAAGACCTTTTGTGCTGAATTCTTTCCCCTCGGCCGACGCAGTGAATTAACAAGAGGCGAACACGGACGATTAAATACGTTCACCTCCACGAGGAATTCATGACCTCTGACATTGTGCCCGTGAAATGAGCATAATGACAAACCAGGGTTATTTAGGATCAACGATAAAACACAGAGACAGAGAGGAAGCGGCAGCGGCAGCGGCTGCCGGATAAACCTCCGTGTTTCTTCTTAAGATTTGATTTGAGGCAAAAGCTAAAATCGTTGGTCAACATTTTACAGCCCACGTGGAAAAATGTGAGCTCCACATAAACCCTGGTTGTTTCTGGTTTGACAAGAACTTTATAGCAAACAAATCGATGGCAAAAAAATTCTTGAATCACGTCTGTATCTCATATCTACCTCATCGGGGCTGGCGGCCTGGTAGGTGCGGTTATCGTCACTGAAGTCCTGGTCTGCCTCGGCGGACTCGGGCTCTCCGTTCACGCTGGCGTGCGTCTCGTAGACAGGCGTGACATTGTGGCACAGGGCGATGGCCTTCACGGCCTCATGGACTCGACTGCTGACGCTCTTGCGGACCTTCGGGCCGGACTGCTGGGTCTTTCTCGAAGGAGTCGAGCCACTGGTGCCGCTGGTGGACGTCTGGGAAGTCGCCTGAAATATCAAGAGAGTGAGCACTGGGTTCTCTAGACATCGACCTACACCTGAGTACAGTGAAAGGAGCGGGATTTGGGACGTAATCTACAAGCAGCGAGATTTAATACAGATCTTAACCCAAACTCACTCCGACGCAGCGAGGGGACGTTTTGCATCACCACCTTTATCGTGTCATATCTGGTTCGAGGGCCTTTTCTGTGTTCCGCCGCTTTGACATCAACCATCAATTTGACTGGGTGGTGATCAGCGAGCGGGCAGACTGCCCACTGTGCCAGCTGCATTTGACCGGGGCGATGCGCTCTACCGGTGCATTTTATTTTGGCTTATGATTAACCTTCAATCCTGCCAGGCAGAGAAGGAACGGCGATGTAGAACGCAGCGAGGACACAAGATGACAACCTTCACGGAGAGCGATTTATAGAGAGATCGTCAAGTTATTTTGGGAGAGAAATTTAGTTCATACCCAAGAGGAGAGGAAGGTAAAATTATACAAAAAGGGGGTCTTACAGGGACAGGAGCTAAAAAACACGTGTTTCAGACAGTGGCTGAAAAGAGGAGCTGCAGCAATATGAGGGAAGTGAACATTTTCATCTTTAAATCAAATATAAATATCTAAATAAATCCTCAAGGTTCGCTCCAATATCCAACTTCTAATTCTACATTTCACCGTGACAGTACAATTCAGAAAACCTGCGTACGTCTGTGCAGTATGAAAAGGGACTAGTCATTTTTAATTTGCTGAGCTCACACATCGGGGCGTGAGGCAGATGGTTTCGCGTGTCGACCAGCTGTTCCGGAGCTGGCCGGAGCGAACAATATCATTCTGTCAAGACTCCAACCAGATCGGAGCCACCCAGTCAGGGAAACACTCACAGCGCAGGCAGCCGCTCGGGGACGCTGCGTGATGAATGAACAATATGGGTCTTTTCCTGGAAAACTCATCCTTAGCTAAATATAAAAATTGATTTAACTGATCTACGGGGAGAGACGGGAACAAACAGGAGAAACAGGGGAGCGATGGATCATGCCTGTTTTCATTTCGACAGATCCGCTCCTGTACAGAATCCAGTTTTATGTGCTGGCATGATCAACGTTTTGAGGATTTATTTAAGTTTGTATTATTAAAGGATTGAAAAAAAATGCATTTTCGCGGTTTTAATCCTGTGTCCCTGCTTTCGTTATGTGATTATTCTTTGATATGCGTCAAATATTTTCATTTCTCAATCCATGTCCTTCCTTTTTCCCCGTTTTAACTGTTTGATGACTCCTGCTGCACTCAGGGGCGTTCAGTTTAGTAGTTTAATTTTGTGTCTTAACAATAATGTTTAATTTCCCTCCCTGTGACTGTAAATCCTGCAGTTACCGACTGGTGCACAGGAACCTGATCTGTCATATCCATCAGTTAATTCCCCCCTCGGAGGTGAAAGTGGTGGCAGGAGGGCTTGAACCACAGAAAGCAGCCGGTCACTTGTTAAACTGGATCATAAGACAACTCACCAGCGCATACGACTGGACTATCAGGCTCTGGATCTCATCCATGGTGTCCGTGCCGTAGGAAACTGTTCCCAGGTGCAGCCGCTTGAAGATCATTTCATTCTGTGTCAGAGTTCCTGCAATCAGAAAAACATTTATCCGTTACAAACCAAAATCATAAAGTGAAGAAAAGGCAACACCTGTATTCTACTATTGGAATATTTACAGCTTTATATTTAAAACCCTCAAAAAGGAAAGCCTCGGTAAATACTGGCTGGTAAAAGTGAGAAAATTACTATTTCAGTTCCTCTTAAAGACTTAAAGAATAAAATACTGTACTGACTTCATAGTAAAAGATAAAAAAAAATACTCATTTATCTCTGGCAGCACACGGGCACAACACACAGAAAGCCCAGCATTTGTCCCCAGAGGACTGGCCACAATGCATCATGGGACCTGCAGGGTGGTGCGGCTGCCTCCCACTGACCTAATCTCATTACCAGTATGGACTGCGTGTCCCCTGTAATTAACAGACAAGACACAACATCGCATCCATAAAGGCTGAGTGAATGTTTAGACACGATGAAAAAAAAGAACACGTTGAAAATTAGGGCAATGGCTTTTGTTTAATGGATGCCAGTTGCCAGAATGTGTGCTGATAGAGCGTAAAGCTGATTAGAGGGCATCTAACTTCCAAAAACATCAGAGCCACGGGGTTAAACCGATTCTAACGGATTGATTGTTTGTTCTTCTTTCCGTGTGCTTTAACTATCAACCTGGATGAATTGGCCGTATAGCTAATCTATTCCTACCTCAGATCAGTGAAGTAAGACAAAGAAGCATGTCGGGGCCACCGCGGGAGTTTATCACGCTGACACACCGGCGAGCATTAGTGAAGAGCAGCTATTTGTTATTGGAGAATCAGGCCCTGATAGTGAAGTGATATTTAAAGAGGCCTAAAAACCTGGAGAATGAAGTCCTTTGTTTGTTTGTTTGTTTTCAGAATTATGCTTATTATGCATTTAAATGTGAGATAATGATGTGGCTATATAATAAAACTTTGTACAGCGAACATGTTGTGAATGAATGCTCAACACAAGGGCAACATCTGCTGGAGCATGGAAGTGGTTTTGTCATTTGTATAAATTATACTTTAAGAACCAACAATATTGCGTGAATGTTTCCTCACTGTGTTTGGACTCTTACCCGTCTTGTCCGTCAGCAGATAGACCAGTCGGCCCAGTTCTTCAGGGATGGTGCTGGTCCTCACAACGGTGCCGGGGATGTTTTCGTCTTTCATGATCATCCAGCCGTAGGCCGACTTTCCCATGTCCAGATTCACACGCAAGCTGCGAACGAGGGGAGAGAAAAAAGCTGTAACACTGAACAGAAAACACATTTATATATTTTTTTAAATGCTATGTTGAGCATTTAAGTCTGAAATCATGTTGTCATTAATGCAAACCAACTTGAACCTTTGCATTTTTCCTCTCTTTTATGTGTTTTATAGGAGGTAGGCCCCCACAATAGCTCTTGAAGTGGGCCCCCAGATGCTTAAGGCTGCCTCCGACAATATGTTCACATAAAAGAGCTCATTGTACATTTTAATAGACTGAAAACAAAGACAGCCGACTTTTATCCCAACGCTGGAATGGTAGATTTTCAAATGAATTTGGTGCATTTAATCATTTCCAATAAACTTAGTGCCGAGCCTAACTTTTTGTTTGTGTTACTTTTTTGTTAAATCCAGCTCCATCTCAAAGAGAGAAGAGTTGTACCTGATGGGGATGATGTAAGAGAAAAGCACGATGAATCGGAAGAGGTTGCGGAACCAAGGACCCACAAAGCCCTGCAGCGCGATCATCACAACTGACAGAACCACCTGGGCCAGGAACAGGGCCTTGGTGAGGCGGTTCAGCTCCAGGTCCAGTAGGCCGACCTTTGGGGACGAGAGGTCAGAGGTCAAAGCAAGAAGGTATTACAGAGTAAAAGTCCTACTTCTTCCTGTTTAGAGATTATAGATTCATTCGTTAATTGTAAGTAATAAAATCTGAGGGAGGGATTTATTATAAGTGAGACGCTCTGTAGCTCACACACAAACTGTGTTCTTTAAAACCACTTCAACACTAAATAAACTTAAGAAATTAAGTCCAGACTGGAGATCAAGTGCAAACATTTAATTTCTTTTTTTGAAAACCTTTTCTAGAGCCGTCTTTTTGTAACTTTCCCATCTGCTCCAAAAACCTTGCCACATGCTACAGAGTGAGAAAAACACAAAGCCAATGAAAGACATTCTTCGCTGCAGGCCTTTATCATGCAAACTGTGTGTGTTCAGCATAAAGAAGTTTATTTGTTGCACCATTGTGTGGAAAACTACAAACACGTCAGGCTGAAGTATTATTCTTGAATGCAACAGACAGTCGAGGGGCCTCAGAAATAGAGAAAGTTCCCATATTGAGCTGTTCTCTGGAAAAGAAAAAGGGGGTCAGAGTTGTCTTATTTTTTCGAGTGTATCTTCCAGCCAATGGAGCATGTGGGAAAAAGATGTCAAATAAAGAAGCGCCCTTCCCCTTTCTGGCAGCGCTCACAGCAAAGCCCTGTACACAGAGGGCTTTCATCTGACGCACCACGCTTACAAAAACAGCAGAACATAACATCTCTCCTCCCTCAAATAAAGGAACCTCGCTGAAAAGGAGGGGAGGGGGAAAAGCACATATAAAAAAAAGCAAGGAAAATTCCTCCACTGCCTAAACCCCCACCAAGCCCATTCCCCTGAGGACTGGGAGAGCTGGGAGCCCAGTGTGACTGATTTATCAGTTGCTGTTAATGTCCCAGTAGCGGAGTGCGGAAAAGGGAAGGGTGAGGAGAAGGGAGAGGGTGGTATCTCCCCACCCCAGTGCCTCACTACATGGTTCATGGTTGAGCAATTGAGAAAAATAGGGGGTCTGGGTGGATTAAAACCAAGAAAAATTAAGACAGTGCATGCCTGAAAAGCAAGAGATCCCCTTCTGCTTGAACAATGGCCAGTCTAAATTTTCCAGGCTTTGCCCGGGATCAGATGAAGTCATTACTCATTCAGTCAAGGAGGGGTGGGGGGGGGGGGGGGTGGGGGGAGGACTCAATTACCTCAACCTAAAGATGCTATCAATGAATAAAAAGTGCATATTTTACTCCATTCATCTCTTGAAAGGAATGATTCAATCTGCCTGTGTGGCTTGTATTTTATCAAGTGTGTGAAATCTGATGAAGAGTTGCAGCGAACATGAATAATCATGAGTAAAAACCTAAAGAGAGAATATCGGGCAGCAGTCCGGCAGCAGTTTGTTGTTTAGAGCTTGTGACGCTGGCAAACGGAGGAAGTCAAGAAAATAAACTGAAATTGATTTTGGTCGTAAACAGCTTCAAGTTTCCACGTTTTTTTTTCCCAGAGAAGGACAGTTGAGAGAGAGAGAGACGTGAAGTGGAGCGGAGCGCTGGGACTCGGAGACGCACAAACAAAACTATCTTTTTGAAGAGCAGCCGCTTGTCCGACGCCGTCTGTCAAACGACGCTGAGACAAAGTGAGTCTGTCCCGCGTCCTGTCAGATTGATCAAGTACAGGCATTGTCCTGGCCGGTGTCACAACAGATTATATGAGGCCAAAACGTTCTTGGGACTTCAGCCGCACTGTATCGACTTTCTCCCGCAATCTCCAGTCTCCATATTGGCACTTCTGACATCATCTCCTTGAAATATTGAATTCCTCTCAGCTGGCGGGCTTACACAAAACAGTGGCCCCTGCGGTTCGACCGGCCACATCAGCGTTCCTTATAGAAGACGCTGGTGTCGACACAGCGCTGCGGCAGGAAGGGCTGTGTGTTGTTGTGCCAGGAGCGATGTAGGTGTTAACTTTCTGTGTTAAAGTCACGCACTGCCTCCGAGGTGCTTTAAAACCCGCTTCTTTTAACTGAGCTGCGTCTATTCCGGGTAAAATCTTATATTCAGAGTCAAATTTTCATCAATCTCCTCAATCTGGAGGACGAAAACACTCGATGGGGATTCAGTGGGATTAACTTCCTGCTGCAAAATGTCATTTAAATCCTCGGTTAGTTAATTTGCCTTTTGGTTAATTAGCAACCGGCTCTGACCTTTAGCACTGACAGGTCCAACTTTATCTGGAAAGTCAAGGTTAAAAAAGCACCTTGCCACAGTGATTGATTAGTGATTAGAGGCGGGGGAACGAAGATGGCATGAGGGGAACTTGGAGCAGATGTTACTTTGTGTGTTCAATGACTCGCTGCAGCTTTGACAAAACATTTATGTTCACGCTGGCCTCCCCCTCACAGGGCTTTAGTACTTTTATCCTTTGTTAGAACTTTAAGTAACACATGAAAATGGTTTTAATTTCCCAGGTTTGTCTGGGATGTGTAAGCAAGACATCCCATTAAAGTTGTTACGGTCTGTTATCCCCAAAATCGAGGAGAATCTTTCAAAGTGCCGTCACCACAGGCTGGCAGGTAAAACTCTGGTCTCAGTTGTTTTGGTCCTTTCTGCAATTTAATGATATTTTATAAACCAAACTATGGATTGGTTGTGAAATAAAGCAGATAAACTCATAATGGAAATAATCATAGTATATAAATCACATTATCCTCATCAGCAATTTAAAAACCTCTCAAACTTAAATCTTCGAACTTGCTGGTGTTTCCTGCCCGAGATCTCAGCGGTGTTCACCTTGTTCTTGGCGAAGGACGTGTTCAGAACGCTTCTGGTCTCTTTGCCGGTGTAGATCACCACCCCTATCACCGTGCCTGCCAAGAGGAGAGAGACAAAGAAAGTAATGCTGCTCATTAACTGAACCTCACCCCCACCATCTCGCTCACACACACACACACACACAAACATACACACACACACACACACACCACACACACACACAAACATACATGCACACACTCATCTTGGTCAAGTAAGATGAACTGCATGAGAGGAAACACAATAAGGCTGAGCTGAGGCAGTTTTGTCTCATTGCCAATCAAGCCAACAGACAGGAGTTTAATACGCTTAGACTCTCGAGGCCTTCAGCCGCCCTATATGGAAGCTCATAAAACCTGATCAATATGCTTCCATCTTTATTTGCCAATTCATTACAGTGGCTTTATTACAAAGGATTAATGGATCATTAATATTAAATGAGCTTAATGGGAGAGCAAAGGCGCTAATAAAGCTAAATACTAGCCCGGAAATCACCGAACTATAAATGAGCACAAGACAGAAGAAAGGAAAAGTGAAGTGTGCGGAGGAAGAGAAAAGCAACCAGTGGTTTGAGAGGAAGGTGATGAATTGCGCTGAGATATTAAGCGAGGTGACAAATGGTGAGTGGCTCAGCGTGCGGCCCGGGCTTCAATTTGAATATGCGAGCAACTAATTCCCTCATCACAGCTGGACTGGGGCCTGTAAGAGTGTGAATACAAGGCAATCTGGGCCAGTTCAAGTGCTCGGAACGGGGCTCTACACCGCAGAGGCAATGGAAGTGTCTGTCAAGGAGACGCTTGTGAGGAACAATGACATTCCCAAGCAGAGATGATGTAAGTCAGGCTTTTTGTGTGTCTATGTGTGTGTGTCTATGTGTGTGTGTCTGTGTGTGTGTCTGTGTGTGTGTCTGTGTCTTCTTCCGGTCAAGGTCAGGCCAGAGGAGAGAGCAGCACCGCAAATCAATGGCGTGGCCATCAGTGAGAGCTTCAGAAACACTCTCAACTGACACAACTGTTTCTGTGGGGGATCGCTTTGTGGAGCCGAGGGCAGGATTACCTCCACTGTGGGTTTTCTCTCAGAGTTATTCAAACAAGCGCCCGGCAGAGTAAAACGCCTTCGAAGTTTCATGCCGTGCATCCTTTGTGCAAACTACAAGACCCGGCTACAGCCATACTAACACGGCTGCATTTTAAAACAGGCTTGGAGACAAAGATTAATAAGACTGTCCTTAGTACAAAGCAGCCACAGAGATTTTAAACTAAAATGTATTGGTACAGATGTAGCCCAAGTAGAATCACTTAAATTATAAAATACAATGATTTGCATATAAGCGACTGGATTTGTTCCTATTTAAAAAAAAATGTAAAGTCTGAAAATCACAACAAATTATAAATGTGTGTCAGTGTGTGACTGTGTGTTTCCATCAACGGCCGTGTTTACTCGTCTGTGCGTCACTGGGTGAGGGTGATATTCACGAGGGCCCCGGTCTGGACTTGAATCAGGTTCATTGATACTTCTAGTAACTCCACTCCTCTTAATTAGCATTCACTCTTTTATTTTGGTGAAGTGGTGGCATTGAGGAGTTGAGCACAGTCAGTGATTCTGCCGTGTGATTGGAAACGTACATAATGTGGCTTCAAGGCATCTTCTGAAAAAAATTGTATATCTATTTCAAGCAAAACATTTACTTGATTTGACACATGTTCACTTACCAGATGCAACAACTGTACTCGCCCAGAGAGTGTTTTCAATACTCAGACTTTCGTGGATCTGAGGGTCGGCATCTTCCTACAACAGCAAAAAATGAAAAACATAAAAAAACAAATAAAACTTGTGACCAGTTGATTTGTCCTTTTCAGTAAACCATAGTTTTTAAAGCTTTGTTTTAAACCTTATTTTTTTACATGATAAACTCTCTAACACTACAGAGTCACTGAACACTACCCGGCGGCGAAGGAGAGATAACCTCAACGAGGTGAATTTATTTCTGCAATTAGCCAACTGCTAATTGGTATTGCTCAGTGAAGCCCTGGAGCAGATAAGGAAAACAAAACCGAGACCAGCAGGTCATGAATTTTGCTTTTAGACTTAATAAGACAAGTGATGCGCTAAAGCAATAAATTCTCTTGAAAAAAGAAATTTGTAGCTGAAATCAAGTTTTGGTTTTCATTTTTGACTTTATTAAACTTGTTTGTTTACAATGGTTATTCGGTCAGACTTATGTCCTTAGCTGAGATGATTGTTTTAAAGATTTGTTTTTAACTTTCATAATAAAATGTAAAATCTACACAGGGGAATAACATCTTTTGCCGTTGTATTTAATGTTTTTTGGCAAAAGTTTTAATAGAAAATAAATGCTGTAGCCGAGGACAACCGAGTTGAGTCAAGCAGATTGGCTGGGATCCGCTGCGCCGTTAATCTTCACAAGCACCTGACACGGTTGTGCAGACTGTAGTGATACAGTAGTCCCTTTATCAATACGTTGACTAGATTTGGCATGGTGATAGAGGCTCCTTTTAAAAAACAGTATAGAGAGAGTGCATGTAGATGAGATTTCAGTGATAAATATGCCCCCGGAGAGCCTCCTGTTTCACCCCCCCCCCCCCCCCCCCCGTTTCGCCCCTCTCACTTAAATAAAGACAAATGCTGAAAACGGCATGAGTCAGGAGTGCAGAGTCAAGGCTCCAGTTTCGGCTCGAATGGCTCTCCTGATATGATAATTATGATACCTAAGCACCCACATCCTGTCAGTCCACTCACACATGGGGAGGAGACGCATGAAAAATAAATGGCAGTTGGCAGCACGCTTGACCGCTCTGACATTGGCATCATACGACGGTGTTCATAACTGCCGAGGGTCTCAGCGGAGAGAGACCACAAGAAACAAAGCCACAATATCCGCCTTAAGGAAGAAAAAAAAAAAAAAAAAAAAGAAACCCTCATAAATAGGTAAGTTCATTTGCTGCGGATCTGTGGGAACCCATTTTTTTTCCCATCCTGCTCGGACTAAAAGCACACGCTATGCAAAGGAAGGCCGCGGAGGATGAATGAGCGGAGGAAGTGCTCGCTCACTAAGCCTGGTGTGTGGCCAAGAGTGAAGACGGGCCACAAAGCCTCCCTTTGTACCGGAGCTCTCCTCTCTGTGGGGGCTGCACTAATCTCCTATTAATAAAAAAAAGAAAGGAGAGTAAAAAAAAAAAAAATCACTGAGCAACAAGCAAGACGGGATGGATGGAGCTGGAGCCGCGAGAACCTGCCTGTGATGTAAGAGGCATGCCTGCTGGAGATAACAACGGGCCCACATGGACACACAGGCGCTCATTGTTGCCGCTTGTCAACATATTGCCCGAGATACACATCTTCTACGTCAGCCCGGTTTCTATAGGAGAATCTGCATGTGTTTGAGATTTGTTTTACAGCTCATAAATACGTCAACGGGGCTACTGTACCCGTGTGAAGTTCCCCTCGAAGCTGTGGATGTCCAGCTGTGGCTTCTGGGCGTGGACGAAGGCGCTGATGGAGAAGAGGTCCTGAGACAAGGAGACACGACAGAAACACGGGAGATTTAAGGCCCGACTATTGTAAAGACTCAAGCAAAGTCTTTAACATGTCGCAGAGATTTAGGGTCTTTAAATGTAACTAAACTACACCAGTCAGTTACTAGTTCGGTTAGCCCTTCTTCTATTCAGTCAGCTCCGGCAATCATTTGAAACCACTTTACATAAAGCTAAGACCTTGTAAATTGTAGTATAAATAAATGACATTTAATACTGTCTCAAAATGGGGTTTGTCCAGTTATCACTAAGAAAAATGACAGAATAAAACCTAATGAGTGGAGTTGAGATGTTTTCTTCTCAAAAGATATAAATCTATATTCAAATAAATGTCTTTAAGTTTTCATAAAATCTGATTTCAAGCAGGCTATGTGCAGTCTTGTTTCAAAATGACTCACTGGAATTATGATAAATAAAAGAGTGAAATAACACAAACGTTTGGAAACACGACACATTAACCCACAACAAGTCTTCAGTCATATGTTCCTCTCGGTCATCGAGTAAACAAGTGAGACTGCCGCCTTTGACCCGTCAAGAACTCAACACCAGCCTTTTCTCCCATAGTGGAACAAAATTGATTGTAAACATTAAATTATTCAGACAGGCAGTTGTGCCTCTGCAGCGGACCGCTCAGCCCTCGGCCGTGCTCAGATAGTGTTCTCCTGATGAGAGCACTGGGCAGCGCGGTTAAAGAGGAGCAGGGAAGATTGTTTTACTGAGCCCCAGTGGAGAGTCGTGTTGATCGAGCATCTTTACGGCTAAAGGCTCAAAGAGACGCGGAGGAAAACATGGCTGGAGAACTTAAACAACCACGATCCGAAAACACACTGGTCTCACAGTAAAGTGTAAACAATAAGTGCTGCTGGGATTCAAACAAAGTAGTTGAGGCTCTTTCGCCGAATGACTTGTTGAAACTTTAATTCTCTGATCACATAAAGTGGGGACAAAAAAAAGAGAAGCCCCATCAACTCAACCTAAATCTTGAGTATCGCCTCCAGTTTAAACGGAAGCTGCTGTCAGGTCCAGACTGTTCCCGCTGTCTGTCATCGGTGATTAGGTTTCCATCACAGCACAGACGTCTTCATTTAATGAGCAATGCTTTTAGTGATCACACAACACTCGTTCACAGTCGGTTTGTCTGTTACCAGAGATTCACCGCGCTGTAATGTATCCATACCCCCACTGCAGGCAGCCGCTGTGTGCAGCCGACAGCGACTTTCAGCTTCCAGTCCGTTTCTCCGTCCAGCTGATCGGTTCGGATGAAACACGAACCTGAAGACAAACGGATTGGAAATGTTGTTTGGATTGTTTTGTGTGTTATGGTTTGTGCTGCTAAGGTGTATCCAAGAGAAGCATCTTCAAACACATGCCCCCTCCCTTAAATTAACAATAATGACCCCGTTTAAAACTGATTTCCAACACTTCAGGACAAAATAATCATGTCTGCATTGTTTATCTATTTGACTGAGACTTGCTAAAAGATGAACACTTTAAAATAAAGGAGTCTAAAGAGAGACTGTGTAACTTCAAGCTCAATTCTGTGTGCAAATTATTAATGTTTCTTCTGTCAAAATTAATTGCTTTTATCACCATTTCACACAAACAATTAATGATTGTGCATGATTTCATAATTTAAAACAATTTTTATATAATATTTGGCAGGAGTTTGTGTGGCTGAATAGATTAGATATCATATATTTGTACGACCAAACCTCTTTGTGCCACACTGTACATGGTCACGTTCATTTAAAAGAACTGACATATGTTTATGTGCATCACCGCCGTGCGGTACATTAACACGGAGCCTGTGCGGACTCCACGAGGTCCGATAAACGTTGAGCGGTGGTGACCTGCATTGATCTGAGGTAATATTACATATGAAACTGATGGATGGGAGCAGCTATTTGACAGAGAGGGTAAAGGGCAGCTATAAACCATCCATGGAGGGTTAACTACGGTGGAAAACATTAACACAAGGAGGATGATTCATGCTCTCCTTCTGCTGCAGTGGCAGTTCAGCTACTCACATAACACTACTGCAGTGTGTGTGTGTGTGTGTGTGTGTGTGTGTGTGTGTGTGTGTGTGTGTGTGTGTGTGTGTGTGTGTGTGTGTGTGTGTGTGTGTGTGTGTGTGTGTGTGTGTGTGTGTGTGTGTGTGTGTGTGTGTGTGTGAAAGACAAAGTACATGAGACTGTGGCCGCGAGTGAGTGTTTATGTACGTTTGTGAGTGTGTCAGAGGCATAAAGACATCAACAACTCCCCGTCAGGCTTATTGACACATCGAAGATTGATGGAAATGATGTCCTCAGAACATTTCCTCCCGATGCCCCTCAGAAAAGAGCCAGGATCTCACACAGCTCATTGATTAATTGGAATTTGCATCATCAGTCACTCGAAACAATGCAAAAAGCATCATATGAATCACATGCGGCCGTGATCGGATGATGTCAAAGGACAGGACGTGTGGGGAAAAGTCACATTTCTCACGCGAATGATCTTGACACAGTGTTAAAGGACCACAGGGCAAACAAAGTTCAGCGGTGCAGCGCTCGGCCCAACATGCAGCTCATTGTCGGATCGCTCTACAGCGAAGGTCGAGACCTTAACAATTATAAAGTGCTGTGAGATAATGTGTATTGTGATTTGGCGCTACACAAATAAAATTGAATTACCATTTCATCCGACTTTAAATTGAGTCTGAATATGTGATATTCTCAAGAGAGAAAGAGAATGAAAGAGGAAACATTTAACTGTGCGTTTGTAGGATGGAAATTTTACACCCTTAGATTCAGTAATGTTTAATATACTGAGACATTTCACCTCTGAATCCATGAGCACTGATCTGAGGGCGTGGGAATCAAACAGCAGGACTTATGGGGTAAAGGGGAATTGTGCAACCTACTAGCAGGATCATTATGAAAGGATGCTACTGCAGATTTTAATTTTCTTCAGTTCCGTCCACCTCACTTTAAATTACACAAACTCTTCCCCTGCTCACCATTTTTCTCAGATGTTCTCAGGAATATCATGTCTGCAGGAATCCTTTGGTTCTACGAAAAGACAGGAGAAGAAAAAACAAAGAGGGTGTAAATGGCAGCGTGTTATTGAGCACTGTGGCAAAAGCCCTAAGAATCTCACTGAATAATTAAACAAGGTCAATACCTTGACCAGAGAGTGAAGGAGAATCAGTTTTTTAAAAGTCTGGCTAACGTACTAATGGAAATTTAACTTGTCCACTTTCCAGCAGCAGCTAGATTTCATGTCGGCTGAGCTGAAACCCAAGATCACAAGCTGAACAGGTCGAGTGTTGTTGTCTCACAAGTGCATTATCGGTTTCACAGTCACAGCTCCGGCATAACTGTAATCAACACTGCGGACTGACATTTTAAATATAGTTATGTCATCCTGCCTTTAGCACCCAGTCGCTTTATTCCAATTCCTTATACTGATCCCTTTAAGATCCTCGGAAATAAAAGGTTTTACCTTCTCAACAATGATTAGGTCCCCAACTTGTATGTCTGAACTCTTCACTTGGATTTTACCTGAGGAAAAACAAAAGGTTGCATCAAGAAAACTGTTTAAATCCATAAAACTAGACTTTCCCTCTTTTAAATAGCAATGAAATATTATGATGGCATTGATTTCTGACCTTAGACAAATCACACCAACTTTTAAAACCACCACCATATTATTGCTCTGCCTCTTCTTCTTCTTCTCTCACCCTCTAACGGATTGATGACCCTCAGCGTGATAAAGTACAACCCTCCTGATTTCCTCTCTGGTCTGAGGTACAGACTAAAACAGAGGAACATGGGGTCGCTCTCCGTTATATTGCCTGAATATCTGCTGCGACCCTCCTATTCTTCTTCTGCTGCTGCTCATGCACACGAGCGCCCACGGTCACAAATACCACACAAGGGGATTTCACCACACATTCAACAAAAGGGACAGATCTTGGATCATATGCTCTGGAGGAATTGAGAGAGAAAAATCAATGCAATTACAGCAAGACAGATGACTTCAGTTACAAGTGTAGAGCCAGTGGGGTGCTGTCTCTGAATTGCACAGGGGGGGGGGCAGCTTGACCATGCACTGGAAATATCCATTATCATAATGTCAGCAAACAGTTGCTGGCACGAGGAGGCGAGTGGATTGATATCCGTCACTGACCTCTCACGGTGAGCTTGCTGTACAGCTGGGAGTTCATCTCTTTGTCGCGCTGGTAGCGTCGCACTTCGTCCACGGCCTCTCGCACCATCGTGACGGCCAACACGAAGCCTGGGAGACAAAAGAGCCATTTTTAAAAACTCGTGTATCACACCTGAGCGTTTGGAATCGTTCGTTTATACCAGACAAACGTAAGTAGAAGAGGTTTTTTAGAGTTACATCTTTAATTAAACAATTACAACATCTATGAATACACATGAGTAACATTGTGGCATAATCCAGGGCCAACAGCCTTTGAGAAAATGTGTAATATCTGTGTGCATTTACCAGAGGTGCCCAGTACGTGTACAAGTATCCGATTTTCAGCGATGGCACGAATTGGGAACAGGCCACCACCAGAAAGTAGAGGTTGAGAAAGAACTTGAACTGCTGGTAGAGAACCTGAGAGGAGAGCAAGGAGACGGGGATTCAGCGAGTTGAGGGAACATGTCAGCGAGGCGAGTCAACACGATGACACCTGGGACAACCAAGCAGGCGGGATGGGTTACTGCGCGTGTTCGGTACTGGAACTAGATACATGTTAATGCTCTTAACTTTACATTAACCTAATGGAAAACTCGGTTTAACAAACTTTGGTTTCAAAGTGGCATTCGGGGTACGGATTTCATGACACGGGTACGATGTCGGTTGGTGTCCAGTAAAATATCGTACGAGACAAACAGGACAGGTCACCACAATAATTGAAATGGCACTCAGACCGAAGGTTTCCACTCCAAATCTGTCATGTTCATTTGGACATAGTTCTTAAATTATTAAAGATACATATAATTGTTGATTCTCTTATTTATCCCCATTATCTCAGCTACCCTTTGGTGCTAGTTACAGGTTTCTAGACATTTTTGTTACGTGTAGGAGCAGAAAAGTACTACACCCCAATGAAGCACATTTAAATCCACTAGATCTAGATTTTTATTTGGATTATGATTATGATTTGTTACATCAAGATGCATTATTCTCTGGGAAATAGAGGAAAGTGTAAAAAAAAAAATCCACCCAATCTTTTATGGGTTCTTTCTTGGCCACTGTCCCATCCTTCCACCAAGTGTCATGGAAATCCTTAAGTAGTTTCTGTGTAATCCTGTTCACCAACAAACCAACGGGATGAAACAACAACCTCCTTGGTGGAGGTAAAGATTGAAGAAGAAGAAGAACCAGACAAACCCTCTTAATTCACTTATAGCAAAGTGCCACCTGTAACGTATTGAGGTCTCTTTGCTAATGGGCCATCCATCAGCAGGCAGTCCTCAGTGTTCTATCCATCTAAGGTCAAATTTTGAATAATGTTTGCAATAATGAGAGTGTAGCGCATCACCCATTGATCACATTGTCTCTGATAATCTGTGACTAGACACTACAGTTAATGGACCCCCTGACCTTTAGGGGGGAAATGCTCACTGCTAAACTCAATTTGCGTGTATTTAATAATTCAAAGTGGAGGCAGAGAAACAGAGCTGTTTCGTTCACCATCGATGAGAATATCTATGTCTCTAATAGACAGTTGACATTTTAAGCCCAGGCCAGAGGTGGCCCGCTTAATCATGGAACCATTTGCTTTTTAATAAGTAACTGATAGATCCCTAATGTCCCCTACAGTGTACAGCCTTCACTTAATGACGAGGAGTTAACAGTTAGATCCAGTGTGGGCTACCGTGCTTTATACACTGTTAATATGTGAAACCATCAGCGGATTTTCACCGAAAGGATGCTGTAAAAGTTAATAAGAGTGGGAACAAAAGCCATAACTGGAGCAAAGATCAGACCCTAAATTGTGAGTGTTATTACACAAGATAAAACAAGCTACTTGTCCATGTTGTTCTCTGAGAGCGGACTCACCCCAGGCACGAAGGTGAAGATGTTGTACTTCTGGTGTTTGATGCCATTCTTGGGATACTTCTCCTCACATTTCTCCGGGCAGCCGAGCCAAACTGTCCTGGCCTTCAGCGTCTTCTTCCTCCGAAACACGCGGACCAGGCAGTTGTAGCAGCTGAGAGAAGAAAGACATTGATTAGTTTTGTATATATTTATTGCATCGACTGAATGGTGTCTCAGTTTGTAGCTTTGATAGTTTGGTTGCCTTCAACAATGGAATAAAGGGTTAAGAGATGATTAACCAGACGGGAACCTGATAAATCTGAAATTTCCTCTAATCTTTGTGTGGTTAAATTCTGCATAACTGTACGATTCCTGGACTCTCAACTCAATCAATAAATAAATAAATAAACAAACAGAGCTGGAACAGGTTGCTATGCTTTAAGTGGGGTTTGGCAACTATAGACTACACCTTGTACTAGTGAATGATCCAATACACTTTAGTACTCTCACAAATAATAGATTACAAATAATGAAACGGCTTAAATTGATATGGTAGTAAAACATAATAGATCCATATTATCTAAAGTTAATTTCATTTAGAATTGATGTAAAAACAACAACTTAGTACAACTAGTAAACTGTTCTAAAATTGGGACGATGGCTCAGAACATTCATCTGGTTCAAGCCAGTTGAAAGAAACTTAGGGAACTAGAAGGGAACTAGAAGGGAACTAGACGGGAACTCAGAGAGAGAACATCTCCCAATGTTGAAGAAAGAGAAACAAGAATTATCTCTAATCAAAATTTTTCCTTGGCCCATAGCCCACCTTTCCACCAAGTTACAATTATACAATTATTATGTAATAAGGACAACTGAGGGTTGAGAGGAATGAGAACAACTATATTTCATATTTGCATTAGACATATCTTCGAAGTGTTTTTCATCCCATTTGTAACATTTATGCCGATACATAAATATCGAGCTCTTACTACAGGCCACGTTCTTAACAAATATCAGGACCTCACAATGCAACAGCCTCATTCCTCATTCATTTTCTCAGCCGTTAAATCAATTTGTGGCCGCTGAGCACCACGGCTGTGCCCGGCTACATCCTCCAGTGCTGATGTTATTTATATCTCTACTCTTGTCAGGGTTAATTAGATCTTCAAGGCCTATTTAGGTACAATCCTTCAAGGATGTTATTTGCTTCTAGCACATTGAATGATCTGAGAACTTTAGAATCAGAGTCGAATCACACGGTAACCCTGAGAACCAGGTATTCAACGTGTATGCAGGCAAACATACCATGTTCCTTTATTAGTTTCCGCCTCATGTTGAGCAATGTCCGTATCTTTTAAACAATATTACTGATGTGATATCATCAAAACTCCAAGAAGAGATTAGGGAAGTGGCAGAGTGTACATTGACATTTACTTTTTGAAAAAGTATTTGACTTTCTATCAACCTGCTAATGACTACATTGGAGCTTATCTAGCATATCTGATATCAAAAGCAAACAGCGGTGTAGCGTGGGGGTAAATTACAATGAGAGCCGCTCGGTGTGAGCGCGACCTGAACTGGCACCTGGGGGGGAAAGAGGGACGCGTGTCAGTGTATACCGTCATGCTGAGCGACTTGGCGTTTCCACTTTTTAAGCAAGTTGGCAAAACATGAAACTAAATAAATCAACTTTGGTAAAAAAAAAGTCTTGTTTGTATTGGCCTCGACGTTCCCCCCCGTCTCTGTGCACTCCGAGTCCAGATTCATAAGAGCGATTATTTGAGCAAATGAATGCTATCCAAATAATATGCCATTTGAACAGTCGGGGCTTATTCACTGTGAATTATTTGTGTTTTATAATCCCACACTAAGCACACATAAAATTACTGGAAAGCATCAAACTGGTCAGCTGTGAAAAATCCGATTTGTTCATTAGTGGGGGGATGGGGAGGGGGGGGGGGGGGGGGGGGGATCAATATGGGGCTTCAGCCGGAGATGCATCACTAACAACAAAAACCACACCGGGAAAAAAAATATATATATAAAAAAAGGAATATTCTATGAAATTCCACCAATGGTAAATGTGACTTTCAGGGCAGTGAAGTGCTGCGCAAACATTTGTTTACGACTGTGACACTTTATTGTTCTGGCAAAAACAAACACTTGTCTCTTGGCCAGAAAGCAGCTTCTTTAGAGGACAAAAGCTGTCAAATGAATCATTAGCCGGATAAACCGCCCGGTTCTGCTCTGTGACCTGAAAATCTTTTTGGGGCTGACGGTGCGCATCAAGGAACTCGACCAAAAATATGCCCTTATCCTCTTGTTCTCACTTCACGCACAGCCGCCGGTGCGTTTGAAATCCAAACTGATCGTCACACAGGCAACATTATACACTACACATACATTTACTGGGAGATAACACACACACTACTTTTTGGAGCGGTTAAAGAGCAATGACTCTGACGTTAAAGTACAGCAGAGTCCTTTACTTCAGGTTGAAAGCAGCACACGTCTGTGAACTTTTCTCATATAATACCTGACCTCTAAACCAATCTCCTGCTCTCATCCCCTTTGTGTGTAGAAATCTTGTATATTTTATACAAGTAGCTTAATGAGACTAAGAACATTATGCTAAATTTTACATTCAAAACACCCAAGGACCTTTCTCTCTTTTACGTACGACAGCAGGAGATGATCCGGTTCACACGAGTTTATAACAAGAAAATGTCAGGGAACTTAAATTCTGCTGCATGTTTGACACCACATCGACACCAGCGTTGGCACGAACGAGACCTGTGCCTCATTTCTTTGTGTCATCATGCACAGAGCTCTGCACCAACATATTGTAGTCATTAAATCGTTAATAAAAACAAGAGAAATACCTGCCGCAGAGGACCCTCCACCCGCCGCAGAGGAACCAGCCGAGGCCTCGCTGCCTCTTATTGAGTCGGGCCCGGGGCAGTGTCTGGTAGTCGCTCTCATCGTTCTCAAAACCCTCCTCCGACATCATCAGAGGCATCTCATCCAGGTTAGAGGGCTCATCCTCCAGGGAGTATCTGTGAGGTCACACATTAACAACCTCAGATTGAAAATGTCCTGTCTTGTGCTAAGAAGAACACACTACATTGGAAATGGAACACTACTTAGGGTGAGAAACAGAAACGCTTCCTGTCTTGTATAAGATGCGACATTATTCCCCTTGTGGTATAAGTAGCATTGCAATAGAAATATAGAAACACAAGAGAACTGTCTTCTTTCATTTTCATCTGTGATGTTGATCAGGAAATATACATTTTGTGTCATTATTTTCATAGATAAATAAATGAAAACATATTCTGCTCATATTCCGGTTCATTACTTGAAAAGGCTTATTTGCTCTTAGGGTCTGAAAACATCACTTTCCTCATTCTGTCCATTTCTGCTTTCAGTACGTCTCGTTTAAACTTTCACTTTCATTTTTTCTAAAACTCAAACAGAAAATCTGCATTCTGAAACATATTTCAAAATTGCACCAAAGCAGAAATGGAATAAAAGCCACAGAAACAAAACCCAGTTGATTATCAGAGCAATACAGTTTTAAAACATCGATAAGTTTATCCAATCAAACGACGATATGCATCTATTTTAATAATATTTCCAAGGAGAAGGACGAGAAGGATAAATGACGAACGTAAGAACGTGGACAATGTTTTCATCCCATAACTAATCAACATTAATCCAATCAAATTGAACTTTATTCGTATTGCGCCAAATCCCAACAGACATTATCTCGAGGCACTTTGAGGTCGAGACTTTATAGAAATTTTAGAAAAACCCAACAGTTCCCACAACAGAGAAAAAAATGCATTAACATGGAGCAGAACCGGAAGTGTTTCAGTTCACCTCCATTTTCCAAATCACTTAGTTTCAGTCCCACAGAGACAGAATCTGAAATCTCACCTTGAATCATCTCGACCTCTGTGTGTGTGTCTGTGTGTGTCTCTGCGTGCGTGTGTGTCTGTGTGTGAGACAAGCGACTCACCTGTTGCGCGATGACCACAACAACACTGACATGTGACAGGGGGGGGGAGTCATGTGACTTTAAATGAAATGTCACCACAGACGCGTTGCTAACACACACACACACACACACACACACACACACACACACACACACACACACACACACACACACACACACACACACACACACACACACACACACAGAGCGTGTAGATCTGTTTACACCAGTGAATCTGGATTAACGTCAACACGTGTTAGCATCTCGGTGTCGTGACAGGAAGAAGCTGTCAAGCTACAAAACGCGCCTCCAGCTGTTAGCTAGCAACACAAAGCTAACAGCTAACCGGACACAGTTATACGCAGCGGGGGAACAAACGAGGCGGCCGGGGCGGAACAGTTCACCCGAGCGGCCGCTCCCCACAGCCCGCGGCCGCACACGGAGCCCCGCGGGGCCGCCACGTACCTGGAGAGTCTGGCCGAGTTGTAATACGTGATTAACTTCGAGTTCTTCCGCACCGGATTTAACGGGATGCCGTCGGCCATCTTGGCTGGGCAGGGCGCGTGATGACGTCACGTCGGGGCAAAAAAAAAAAAAAAAAAAGGGCACGTACGCTCAGTGGTGGTGCTGTGGTGCGTTCAGGAGCCGAAAGAAAATATCGTAAATGTGAAACTCTTGACAAAAAAGATGCACAGTGCCATAAGAGTTTAATAAAGAGGGTCTTATTATATTGATTTTTACCAGGAGCTTGTTTGTTTTATTGGGTTTAATTTGTCGTTCATCATAGGGTCTAATTTGTAATTACATCGCATGAATCTTGTGTTTTTACGTCTGCGGCCGTTTAACATGTTTTTGAAAAAAGCTGTATCAGCAAAGTTTGTTATCATTATTATTATAATCATGATTTAGAAATCACACTCATAAATTCTGTCACAACACATTAACAGACAAATAGTTATACTAATCGTAGCGCTGCAATTGTTGCACTTTTACCCTCAACACCAACAGCATCCATTCCATCGGTTTGTCAGGTTGTACTGTGAGCCGAAGGAAATTTTCCACATGTGGTGGATGATAAAGTTCCTTTCATTAATTAATTAATTAATTCTTTCTTTCTTTCTATTAAAGCAAAAGTAGGCCTTATTCAGTTTGAGATATAAAACGTGTGCTTTCCCGGAGTCCTTGAAGGCAGCAAACAATAATGGTTACCCACTAAGTGGTTAAATAAAATTTACATTTCTGATCAAACCGGACGAAGAAGCTTTGTACAGAGTTAACCAGACAGAATGGTTGTGCTGAATAAACCTGATGTGCACATAAATCAAATGAGAAACTAGACTTTTAATAGTTCATACTTCACAGTTCCCTTATGAAACCACATTTAAATTCCCCAGATCCTGATTGTGATTTAGATCTGCACCCAACACTCATAAATATCAGTTTACTAACTACGCCTGCTACCGCCTCGGTGGACGTGACAAGTATCTGTCCTCACTTGGTTGAAAATAAGCTTTAAGTGGATCGAGGCTATGAGATCTGCTCGAAAGCTTCTAAGTAATGCGACCTTTGACCTTTGAGACCGTTTCCCCTTGTGTTTTTTTATAGTCGTCTTCCTTAAACACACACGTTCTCTCATCAGCTGGACACTGTGAATTTACTTCTTTTCCATTTAGTGGCCGATAATACTCCAGATATGTGGAGTGTGTTTGTTTTGAAATTTTCCACTTTCTGATATGCTCCCTCCTGATGATGGAAATCATTTCCCTGTTTGAATATGACTCATCCTCCCGAGAGTGGGTCATAAAGTCATTAAGTTTGGAAAAAGACAATCACCAAACTGAACTATGTAAACTTCCAGATAGTGAAAGAAAAAAAATGCTTCAGCTTGAGAGGAGCTGTTTTCCTGCAGCCTACAACACAGAAACAAGCATTTTGTTTCAGTGCTCATTAGTCCGGTTTTAATTTATAGGAAATAAATGCACGTTTGCAAAAGTATTTCTGCAGATGAAGGAAAAAAAAGACAAGTAGTTCTCAAGTGTAATAGGATTAAAGCGACATATGAAATGACATCATCTATTGTGAGGAACTGAACACACACTCCGTTTGTTCTATTTCTTTATTCGGTCCAACTGTTTGTTTAAGAATCTCTCACCATAACATTGACGACAGACCATCGCAGTGTGGGATTGTGGGTACTCGTGAGCATACTTTGTGCTTTGCACCAGCTAGCAGCATTGGGCAGCTGTCCGGAGGAGAGAGAGAGAGAGAGAGAGAGCAGACTCTTTGCATCATTGATCTGAACACACGTTCCCTTCTTTTGAGCAACCGCTCGTCCAAGCACCGAAGGGATTCTCAGGTACAAGTTAAAACAGCGTCTTAATGTATAGAAAAAAAACATCCACAAATGACTGCAAAGTAAATTTGCAAAATGTGAATATCCTACTATTTCTCTGTCAATTGATAAAAGTTCTTTTTTTTAAGTCTATATATAATACATAAGAACAAAGAAGATGTTTTACAAATATCTCAACGTCCTTAACAGTTTGCATATTTCATCACCACTCAGCTTTAATCAATTTATTCCAATTTCTTTGCTGTCATCAATCAGCATAGAGAAATGTCTGTCCATGCTCGTCTTGGTGAGACTGGTTATGGGGCTTCCTGCGGCGCTCACTCGGTCCATGCCTGCACTCAGAGGGTGAAGCTGAGAGAGGCCTCTGTTCTGAATCACCGAGATCTCGTTGTTCTTCATGGCCAGGCTGTTGGTGATCGCTGTGGCGTAGCGGTTCCAAAATCCGGAGTCCACGTTCATGGCCCGAGCTGCCAGGTCCTTCTGGAACATCTCGCCGAACTTCATGGCCTCCCGCCCAGCAGGGCCATGGGGTTCTCCACCGACAGCCGCCTGCCTCTCCTGGCCGGTGCGTTGTTCCACATGTGAGTTCCCATGTGAACCTGGAAATGACATCAAATTAATTATGGAGATTTTCTCATTCTAAAAAGACACATATTTGGCACAGATGGTCAGAGTGAGTATCACACCTGTATATATTCAAAGAGTTGGTAATGTTTTTTTACCCCTGTCAATTTAGTGGAAGGACGTAGTGTTTGGTAAATAATAAATAAATCAAAATTATTTGATTAAGCAATTTCTTAAGCAAAGATTTTGTAATGTAGAATTTGTACCACTTCTTTATTATGAGGGAATTCCTGGGTTTTAAACAGATTTTATTTTATAACTATACTTAAAATACTATATCACACAACACAAAATGTGTACCCACTGCACTTATAGTCAAAAGTTACTATTAAAATATGACAAAGCAGTTTGAACCCCGACAACAGAAGAGAAAGAATCGGTCCCCTACCTTCAGATTGCCTTTCGTGGTGAACGCTCTGCCGCAGATGGAGCAGACGAACGGTTTCTCTCCGGTGTGCGTGCGCTCGTGGATCTGCAGAGCGCTGGCTGACGAGAAGTTCTTCCCACAGGCGTTGCAGTTGTGCTGCTTCGGTGGCCGTCGAGGCGGCGCGGGGCCGAGCAGGGACGTCATCGCCGGGCTGCCGACGGACGGGTAAGCCGGGGGGATGTGGACGCTGAACGGCGGGTGCTGGCCTTCGGGCGTGTGGTTCCGCTGACTGTGACCGTTCACCTCGGTTTTTATGGCGCCTGACGACGTGCTGGTGACCAGGCTGGGGAGGGTCTGACCTGCAGCTGGAATCAAAGTGCACAAGTGTGAAGGTTTCTTGTAAAATGCAACAATCAAGGTTTAGGAAAGATAAGCGTGAAAACGGTTACGTCAACTGTACCTCTGTCTCTGCTCAGCTGGAAAGACAAACTGTACGGAGTCTCTTCTTTCACACACAGTTTCCCAGCTTGTGTTCCTCTCCGCCCCTGAGCCGCTGCAGCAGAGGTGGGAGACTCGGACTCCTCTCTCTTCACCGAGGCTGCCAACGGCTCCTGGGATTCTGGCCTGTGGTTTTTCACTGCAGGAGATTTGATCGTCATTCCCTCCGAGTTGCTTTGAATGGGAGACTCGGACGCACGAGGCGAGCAGGAGGACTCCGACACGTTCGGGCTGGAGCTTCCCAACCTTTTCTCCGATAAAGTACATTTAATGTTCAGTTGGCTGCCGTCGTTAAAACCATTTGTCGGGGTTTCATACTGAAGCAGTGGTTTAGGTTTACAGTCGAGTCAATCATCCTCATTTGGTTCTCCAGAGCTGCTAAACTTGAAACGATGGCAAACGACCTGGGAGGAGAGTTGCAATCGGAGATCAACGGTCGAGAGGGACTCGCGTCTTCCCTCATATTTTCCACCTCTTCCTCCCAATATCATCCTCCATTGAAATGTCATCAATGAAGTCATTGCTGTTGCTGCTGAGGCTGTCAAAGTTCTTCCCGTTGATGGAGGTGTCGCTGTCCATCTCCTGCAGCCCGTCCACGAGGGTCGAGTCCGGAATCTGCCCGACCATGTGCATGCGGATATGCTGCTGAAGAACAACGGCGTTGGTGAACTTCTTCTGGCAAATGGGACACGAGTGTTGCACCAGGACCGGAGGGTTTTCTCTGTGAACGCCGATGTGCGTCTTCAGGTTGCCTTTGGTGGTGAAAGCCCTGCCGCACACTTTGCATTTAAAGGGCCTCTCCCCGGTGTGAATGCGATAGTGCATCTTCAGCGCACTCTGACAGCTGAGGACACGGTGACAGAGCACGCACTGGTTGGGGTCCGTGATCTTCTTGTCGATACTCTCCACCAGCTGCTGAAGCTTTGAGGTTTCAGAGGTTTGCATAGAATCAAAGAGACCCAGTGATGGGAATTTAGTTTCCTCAGAGTTGAGCGACAGCGGCGGGGAATTGGGGTCGGGCGACGCTGGGGTGACGGGTTCGGGCGTAGTGGCCACAGATGGGATTGTGGAGCTGGTTGTTTCTGTCACTGGGGTGGCTCTCAGCCTCAGGGTGCAGCTCTGAGGCAGGTGTACTCCCTCTGCTTTCGGTATATTGGATGCTTCCTTCTCCAGGTTAGACAGTGGAGACTCTGAAACAGGAGAGAAATGAGCCTCGCTGCCTCTGTGGTTAGGTGACAAAGACACACATTCACCCGGGGATGGCTGGTAGGGAGACCTAACGGATGGTGTTACACTTACAGGGTCATTTGAGCCTCCGATACTGGTAATAGTGGAGGACAGCGGAAGACCCATGGTGGCCGGCAGAGTTGCTACAACAGGTTTGCTATCAAGCCATGAGGTGACGGGTTTTTCTGGAGGGAGGGACATTCCATAGGGAATCCCAGAACTCGTTGGCACGTTGTCTAGATACTCTGGCACCGGGTAGGGGTTCATCTGCACATGAGGATACTTCTCTTTATGCCTCTGGAAGTGCACCTTTAAGTTCCCTTTAGTGGAAAAGCGATTGCCGCAGATGTTGCATTTGAAGGGCCGCTCTCCCGTATGCGAGCGCAGGTGGATCTGCAGAGCGCTGTCGCTGCCAAACACTTTGGCACAGAACCTGCATTTATGCTTGAAGAAGGGTTCCTCCGGGCTGGGCTTCGTTTCAAACAAGGAGATGCTAGACAGTTTCCCTTTCCTGTGCTTCATCAGGGCTGCAAGGGGGTCAAGTGCATTAGCTGTGGCAGCGATGCTCGCCAGCGGATTGGGGAAGATTACACTGCTGGGGGGGCTCTGAGGTAGAAATGGCAGGTTGGAGGATGAGCTGAGGAGGCTGCTCTGCCCCAGGGACAGTGGACTGGAAGAGCTCAATGTCTGCGTGCAGCTGAGGCTGCTGGTGTGTGAGCCTGTGTAAGGAGGCAGTAACGTGGGGATGCTGCTGCTGCTGCTGTGCTGGACAGAGATGGAGTTTCTGAGGAGGCTGAGGTACATGTAACGTCTCTGAAGATGGACTTCCCACATACAGTTAGTGAGGGGATATTTTGTGACTTTTCAAGCATGGATGACAAAGAAACCGCCGCCTGTCCATGAACGGAGGAGGGAGTTGATCCTGACAGAGGCAGGACGGGAGGAGGGTTGATGCCTTGAGAGGAGAACGGTTTGTGTGTCAGAGACAGGGACCTGGAGCCTGGGTTTAACGCAGCGTGTGTTGGGTGTCTGTTCATGACGGCCACCTGGCTGCAGATCTGCTCAATAAGCTGCAGCTGATGGACCTGTTGTTGCTGCAGAGCCAGCAGGTGCTCCAGGATCACCGGGATGGCCGCCGAGGCTGCCTTCCCTCCCGCACCGCTGCCGTTGATCCCCTGGGAGAACTGGGCTACGGCCACCCGGGTGCTGTGAAGGATCTCCAGCGTCACATTCGTGCCGGGCATGCTGTAGCTGTCGGCGGCCGACACCTGGGGGGACGAGGGCTCGACTGAGTCTAGAGGCTGAGGGCTGCAGGTGAATTTGTCCTGTGGGCAAAGCTCGAGCTCCATGGCTTCATCCTGCTCCCTGCTTCCCTCTAAATGATCCAGACTGTCGTCGTTCACCAGCTCAAAGCCGGCGGACTCTCCTGGGGACGAGTCACTGGACGAAAGGCTCGGAACCGGAGAGGGTCCCGCAGGAGATTCCTCAGGAGCAGGCGTCCCTTCACTGTCCTTCACTATCAGCACCAGCGGATCCTCAGTGCAGACTTTCCGATGTTCGCTCAGTTCGTCCAAGAGAAGAACTCAGCACAGCATTTGTCACAGAGGTGCGTGTCCTCTCTGCTGTGGCAGCCTCCATTCGTCTCCTCGCTCTCCACGCCTCCCGTGATGCCTGGAAGGAAACACAACAAGATTAAGAATACTGACGTGATTATTTATTGTCCTGATATTTCAACAATGGGACGTTTGTCTCCACACACACACACACACACACACACACACACACACACACACACACACACACACACACACACACACACACACACACACACACACACACACACACACACACCTTCTCGTGAGTCCATCTCTCCAAACAACAAATGTCGTGTGGACCGGCTCAGACCCACTGAACCTCAAATTCCACGAGAACTCCCAAAGTGTCCAAAGATAACAAACATGTCGAGTTGAATTATAAGATGGTTTGTATAAATTGATGCAAAACACATCTGGAAACATTTCATTTCGAAGTAAAATAAAGTTTCTTGTGATTTCTGCATTTCACAGAATAAACCAAACACCGTCACACAATGCGGGAAACTATTTATTTATCATAACCGAATGGTAATCTCAGTTTAAAAAATAACTACCCACTTTATCTCCATCTGTTTATATCTGAAGTTTCACGATAGTAAAGCTCTCTCCAATATTTAACTGTTAACAGATGTTAAGAGTGTAAGTGCAGATTAAAACATGGACTTCAACAGGTCCCCGTAAAACATGGAGAAAGTTGTTTTTTTAACTTACACCCCCCTCTATTCAGATATTAACAATCTTTCAGAGGAATCAATAAAGTTCCGTGAAGTTATCCGACCTCTGTAATCGTGCACTCGCACAGATAATGAAATTCCATACAGCCTATTGATTTTCTGTGCATTCGAACATTTCACTAACGCGTCTCCTCTTTCAAAAACAATTGTGGGTTTATTGGTCGAAAAAAACTACGATATTTTTGTTTCCATTTGAATTCGAGCTTCGCTGCATCGGGGGGGGGGCAATTAAAAAAAAAAAAAAAGTGAATCACAGCTGAAAGATCCCTGATTTCATTCTCTAACATTTTCCTGCGATTCAAGTTTTATTTGGAGCAGTAAATCGCAGCCATCTGACGTCGGTTATAAATTATTGTGCTCGGACTCTGATCAATTTAATTTTTCAACAACATCAGGCCATGAACAGTGTATGAGTCTTAATGTATAGACTCACATCTGTAATGTCACAGATTCAATATGCAGCACAGAACTACCGAGCGATGTAACCGAGCTCTAAATTCACAGGAAAATAAAAAGTAGGGAAAAAATAAATAAATGACTCAGAATATCCAGATGTGATTTTATGGCTTTTGTAATGTCAGTCCACTTTTACTTTTTTTTTAATCTAATTATATTAGAACTAAAAACACCATTAACATAAAATAAAACCATGGACACTCAGGATGTATCCATGAATTAACACGTACACATTTTATTTTTTGGCTTGACATGAAGGCATCTAGAAGCTAGAGGTATCTATCTACCCAATATGTGTCCATATGATGAAATATTTAATAAATGATCTGCAAAATCCCTGCATACGACACACGTCAGCAAATGTGTTTGGCTTAAATCTCGACTCTGATCTTTAGACTCAGAGAGAATCTGCTCAGGCTCATTAGGGAACCGACAGTAAGAGCAGATGGAAAGATCAGTGGGACATTCTTGTTGTTACACAGGCACCGATTTAAGAATAACATTTTTTTTATAAACATTTAGAAAGACGGATATTATGAGGGTTTAGAATATGTAAGAATATGGAATTTTAATTTTGTTTTTTTATTCAATAATTTTGGGAAATATTTTAGTTTTTAATTTGGTAATTATCCATGAAAAAATTACTTTCTGCCACATAATCGTGATTATAGGAAACCAAAGTGTGTGTGTGTGTGTGTGTGTGTGTGTGTGTGTGTGTGTGGTCTACATACATGCTGCACTTTCTTCTTAAACACACTAGACGTGGACATTTAGCAATTTAAACATGTGTGTGTGTTTGTGCCGACTATAATATGAATGTGTGTGTGGTTTAAGAGTGTGTGTGTGTGTGTGCGTGTGTGTGTGTCTTTGTGTTTGCATTTCCCAGTGTTTACAATTATCCGTGTGTTTCACCTCCTAAATGAATTAGTCCCACCTTGTCGAGCTACACAAAGAGCGAGACATCTGCTATATTTACATGAATAAACTCAACAAATCCCAACACAAACACACACAGTGTCTGTGTTACCGACGATACGAGTCAATCAACACACGTGACGCGCTTTATTCCTAAACTACACAACATCTGACATGATTTGAACGCGTCTCAGCTCAGGAAAGCAAAGCAAAGTGAGAAGAGTTGGGATCTGAAAGTCAAACTCATCACAAGTAAATAATCAGAGTCCCCGGCCCAGCGAGTGGGTGGTCCGAGGATCACCAGGGCGATTCGGCAAACACAGGAGCGAAAACACGTTCAGCCGCTGTAGCTCAGGATTGTGTTTTCGCTCCGTAAAGATTCGCGTCCAATGAAAACAAAGATCAGGGTTGATTCAAAGAGTCAAAACCCCGAATGTGTTTCCAACTACAATAACACGGGGAGAAATTTATTTTGAAAATGTCACCCTCGCTCAATCTGTGGTGTCGGGGAGCAGAAAACAGATTTATGTCCGTTTCTTGTTGTGTGGTTTTGGCAAAGAGACGAGGAGAAGAGGAGAAGAGGAGAGGGAGAGGGAAAACCCACGAGGCTGCAGCTGAGGAGCAAACAGACATGTCAGCCCAGCGTCAGTGGCTCCTCGCCTGTCTGCGCGTGACCCCCGGGCTGCAGAGGTCACTGGTTCACATGTACTAATTGTATTATGATCCAGACACGGAGCACTTGCCCCTCGCAGGGTGAGGCTGCACAAAGGTTAAGTCAGCAGGCTCAATCAAAGCCCAGCTCAGGGTGGCGGACCCCCCCCCCCCCCCCCCGCCTGCAGGCTGCAGGGGCCCGGCCGTGGGAGGGCCCCGACTGAGGAGGGCCTCTTCTGCACTCGTCACCTTTTCACAGACCCTAATAATCATATATTAACACGACACTGGATTTAAAAAACAGGACACAAGGGCCGTGGTCGGGGAAGTGACTTGAGCTGACTTGAGCTTTCAAACGATTTTTGCATTGAATGACAATAGCACCATGAATTTAATAAAGTTCATATTAATTTAAATACTAAATTTTTGAAATTTACAGGAATAATTTAGATTTATTGGGATTTATAGACAATTGAGTAGCATCGAGGTTGTTGTTGTTTTTTATGATTTTGCACAAAATCTAGTGAATTCAATTCAAAACTCCATTTCTGGATTAATATTTTATTTAATATGATCCATTAGTTCACTGGTTAATTTGAGTTTAAAATATTAGTGCTTCTACTGAGTTGGTGCTCAGATGATTAAAAGGTTCAAAAAGCTTCCAGGCTGCAGAAGGAGAACATTGTTTAATTAAATATTAAAATATTGAAAAGTAGTGATTAATTATAATAATCAATAATTACCATATATATATTTTACTCCTTGAAGAATTGTATAGAAAAATAATGGACGTGTACACAGGCAAGTTAAATCTTCACTGTGCATTTCTCGTTTTTTCCTTTTAATTATTAATGAAATTATTATCTTATAAAATCATTCAAGTGAAATGCAGAAGTCCCCCTTCATGCATGTAAATACACAAATTATTACAAACATTCAGGCCACATTTCATTTCACTTTATTGTCTCCTGGCTCATGATCAGAGTTTCTCATTAGAATTAAGCTGAAATAATTATCAAAAAAGGCCTCAAACCAAAACACAGAGTAACTTCCCTCATAATATAAAGAAATAAATCCTTAATATGGAAGATGTGTCACCATTTGCATGAGTTTATTCTGTGTTGTGGTGAAGTTTGTCAGTTCTCACCAGGCCCCGTTTCCACCCATCACCCCCTGAAGCTGTTTAGAGATATGAAAGTAAATTATAATGATTGTTTTAATTAAGTTAATTCATAAAAAAAAGCGACATTGATTTAGCTGTATTGTTTTCCCATTCGTGTTCCACAGCTTGTTTCTTAAGTTGTTTAATCTAAGTTTTTATAATAAAGTGAAAACTGGTTTATTTGGAACTAATTTCGTCTCCTGATGAGAAACTTTTAAACCGGATTTTAAAGTGTTTTTTTGACCGAAAAGTTAATTTATCATATTTAGGCTCGTTGGGTTTTAAAAAAAAACAAGGATGTTAAAATGAAAAAGTTGCATAAATAATTAGGAAACATGGAGGAAGAAGAAAGAAAGAATTGTCTCTTAAATTTGGGGAAATATAATTAAACTGCCATTCTTTATATATATATTTTACCCCTAAATCCAGCATCAGCATTAGATTTAGTCTTCATCTCTCTGCAGCGACATCCTGTAAACAAATCTGCTCTCAGACGATATGTCCCCACTGATCCACTGGAGGAGAAAGTGGTTTTAAATCCACCTACCATCGCTGCGGACGCGTCCGGAGCGCGGCGCCTCCTCGTCGGACCCGAGGTGCCGGGGCTGGGCTTGCTTGCGCCGGGACATGTCGATCTCTCTGTGCGACTCGCCGCTGCCTTGCGCCGGGGCATCTACGAGCAGCGACTGGGACCCTCCGGGGGGAGCGGGGTCGGTGAAATAGGCGAGCGGCGGCTGGTGCTGATGCCCGAGTGCAGATTGCGCATGTCAGTGTAATTATGATGGAGGAAGAGGATGATGCTTTTACGACTCTCGCTGCCCTCCGCCGGGTGATTGGCTGCGCTCCAGCCACCTCGCACCAGATATGGAAATGAGGGATGAGGGTTTTTTAATAACAATTACTTCACTTCCTGTCCGAGCGGCCGCTTCTTTACGCACGACTCCAGAGCAGCTGCGCCGTGGCTCAGTCCGACCTCGACTCCCGCGAGCGGCTCACGCGCTTCGCAGCAGGGTCTGGGTTCAACTTCGTCACCAGTCCCCGCATCTCGGTGAGGTCCTGCAGGCGTGGGGTCTACCTGCTGCTGCCCCGAGCCCCTGGATGAGTTTGTGCCAAAAAACAGACAACCCCTGGTTTCACCTGCGTGTCCCGGCTGCGCGTGGAAGGTCGTCCGGGCTCAGTCTCTCCCCGCGCGCACTGACCACCCGCACGAGCACTCATCCACTCTCCCGGTTGTCCCGTGGAGAGGTTGAACGTGGTTGCAAAAACTGCGTAAAGTCCCGAATCGACGTTTTTCCCCCAAAAACGCAGTTCTTGCGTAAAAAAGGTGGAGAGAAAGAAAGAGACCTCCCACGGATGAGGTTTAGAAACGTGCGTAAAGTGAAAGTTGAGGCGTAAAAAAACCAAACCGCCGCTCAGGTCTCCGTTAGGTCCGATCTCGGGAGGGAGACTCCTTGGTCTGCGTAAGGAACCGGCGCTCTCCTCGTAGCCTCCGCCTCCGGTGCATCATTAGCTGCCCTTCAGCCGGCTGCGATAGGCTACTGCCAGGAGACCACAGGAGGTGTTGGAGCCTTTGCTTCATTGGTTAACGACCTCCCACTATTTGGCGCCAGAATACACTGAGAAGTGTCTCGTATGCTGAGGAAGAGGAGGAAGAAGAAGAAGAAGAAGAGGAAGAAGAAGAGGAAGAAGAAGAAGAATTCCTCAGAGGGAGGAAGAGGAGAATCCATCCAAATAAACTGCTAATGCATAGATTTCAAATGTAAAACAACTCGGCTTGGATATATATTTTCTGTAAGCTTTGGTGTTTGGCTCATGGAGGAATCTCCCAGTACAGGTCATGGCTCCACTTTAAAGTCTTACCCCCCCCCCCCCCCCCCCCACCCCCAGCTGCACCATACTGGTGAACGAATATCAGAAGAAGAATCGTGTCGTCTGCCTCTCCACAGTAACAGTTTCAAAGCTGAGGGGAAGAATGAAGAATACTTCACCAGAGCTGTAATCCCTCTTCAGGCTTTGTTCCAGAACTTGTGATTATGTGGTATTAAAAGATGCAGCTGGGGGGGGGGGGGGGGGGGGGGGGGGGGGGGGGGGGGGACAGAATCAGCTGTTGATAATTGCAAGTACTACACAACAGCCTGGTATTGATCGGTATGTCTCTGATTCTGCTGCTACAGAGAGATAAGGAGACCCCACTCCTGCTGGAATATAATTTCTTCTGACCTATCAGGTTTCCACAGACTTATGATGAATAGCCAGAGTGGCCCAGAGTGCTTATCTGGAAACTCAACCCCCCCCCCCCGCCCCCCCCCCACACCCTTGATTCGATATTGATTCTTTGTTACCAGCACAAAATCAAACGAGCAACTACTTGACCATGATCTCTTCCAGATTCCGACTTGGCCGACACCAGCACAGGCTCCGCTCCCGGGCCTCGAGCACCACTCACCACTCATGTGATTATTCTGGATATACATCTGGATCAGTTTGTATCTGATGATAATCAATGGAGCTGTTTCCAAACGAGGCAAATTTAAGTTGAACAAATCACGTTCACATGATAAATTATTATAAATCTAATTTTTCAAGGGTTTGTCAGCGTCGCGGGAAATAAACAGAGACATGGCAATTACACCAAAGTCAACATAGCACTTTCAGAATAAAGTGAAGTTTATTTCTGTAGCAGATTTAAAAACAACCACAGTCGATCACAGAAGAACTTATGATAAATATGACGAATGTATTGTTGATTTCGAGGGAACACTTCATCTGTTGCATAACCAAAATCCTCAAAATGACGAAGACATAAATAATAATAATAAAAAAATGTTTTTAAGTACCTAAATATCTAAATTCTATACGAATGTAAACATTAAAGTGAAGAACATTTACTTATATATCAAATAATGTGGATTTTATTACATTTATTAATTGTATGGACTCTTTATTTGAAACCCAAATACCAAAGATTAATAAAATAGGCAACACATTGTAAATATGAGGCCATATACACCACAGGATTAAAAATGAAAATAGAGCAGGAATTTATATATTCATTGAACAATATAATATCCTGCAAATTATCTCCATACCTGGACTCAATTTAAAACCGAAATTTTAACATCATGACACACACAGTAACTTCTGTATTGACTGTAAGATTGAATATAAGGCACGAATATGTGTCTTTTCAATCAATTTGTTTTCTGTTATTTTGCATAATTTGGACAAATCAAAACATCTGAACTTAAAGCTGCATAGAATCCACCAAACTTAGAATTAATGTGAAATATGAACCAGTTCAATATCAGATGTAACGTTTAGGTTCCACTTTCCTACAAGCGAGCGAGTTACTTCCGCAGCCGCGTCCGTAAAGAACAGAAAATCGAGTTTGCAGAACTAAAAACGAGTCCCACTTCCTGTCCATGTGAAGATTACAGTGCACCCTGTGATTTACTGGCAGCCGAGTGGAGGAGCAGCTCCGGCAGCGTCCTGTCAGCCGGTGCCAGCTGAGGAATGTGAGGCCTCGGACGGAGATGTGACAAGCTAATGGCCCCCCCCCCGACCTGCTGCCCTGACAGGGATCAGCCGGGAGAGGGGAAAAAATGCAAAGCTCCGCAGAGATGTGTCAGGAATGAAGACGCGAGTGGAAAGAGGAAAAACTTCATGTTGTGTAAAACAGTGTATATGTCAGGTTCATTTTGTGATAATGTGTGTAAATGATAAACATCTGGAGCTCTCATTGAACATTGATACAGGACGTGACGCCGTCGTGGAATATGATGATTTTTCACTTATAAAAAGAAGCGTAAGAACAAATAAAAGTGGAGAACCGGGTTGAAAAAGTGACTTTTGGATCCGTCCGTGCAGATTTTTAATCCAAAACCGGTCACAACAAGTTACTAAACCTATAAAGATGTAAAAAAAAAAAAAAACATCCCTCATTGTTTGTCTTCGAACATGACATCATGCAACAAACATTACTCGACAGTGCGGTCATCGTATTTGTAGGAAAACATCTCACACGTTTGAATTAATGATTTTTTTAAAGATTTCTCTCGCTCTTTTTGTCAGAAGGTGGGAAAACGTGTTGATTTATTGAAATGTAGATGAAAAGTGGTGTTTGCCGTGATGAGTTTGGCTGAGTTCGGTGAAGTGGTGCATCTGTCTCTGGTTTACTGGGAAACCATCAAACAAACTTTCTAAAAAATACAATCACAACCATCTTGTATGAATCTCCACATGGATTTAGAGCTTTTCTAGTCTCCACCACGTAAAGTGCTTTGTCAAAGCCACGTTCACCCATTTGCAAACACTGCTCTTTACACTCTCCTCACACGTCCCGTCTCATTCACACACAGCTGTCACCAGAGCTGGGGATCAAACCTTCTGACCTTCCGATCAGGGACAACCCACTCTTCCACCTGAGCCACAACTTCCCCCTGAAAGAGTTGATGAACATTGTGGTAAGAAATTGGGTTTTTGGAATTCGGGTGAGGTGACCGTTAAAGTTTAAAGTCTCAAAACCAACTCAACTTATCAAATTAAGTAAAATAAGGACTTTGTTTGGGGATAAAATGATTAAATCTGACCGGGCCTATAGCTAGAGAGGGTCGTCCACTAACTAGAGGGTCAGCGGTTCAATTCCCTACTCGTCCAGGCGGCATTTTGAAATGTCCTTGGGCAAGATACACGAACCGGAACTGGTTGGGATAGAAAAAGTTAATGTAAAGTACTTTGCGTAGTCAATAGGATTTGAAAAGCGCTATATGAAAACAGTATATTTTCCATTAAGCACAATTATATTTGGGGTTTTAGTCAAAACATAGGAGAGAATATTTTCTACATAGATTTGATGAATGTAAGAGAAAGAAGACAAACATGCTGCGGCCTTTTCTGTTTACCAGATTTACTTTTCAATTAAACCGTCTGGATCATAACTATTTCTTCAGTTGGACATATCTTTCCTCCGAGGGGTTTCTGGGTGGCCGTCTGTTCAGGCCTCCGCCGCCACGACGCGGTGGAATAGATCTCAAAGAATTACACTCGCTCAGCCTGTGTTTCCTCATATAATCACACAAAAGGATTTTTCTGGAAAATAACAATAAATCACAGACCGGATCAATACAGCCGGCGAGGCTGCACCGGGCCTGATAACACAATCAATACAGGGTATTTGGATTTTAATTAATACATGACAGCGCCTCAGCCCTGAAACAGTGAAATATGACCTCAGCCCCTTTTTGAAATACGCCCTGCAGAGCGTCACAGGCCCCGATATCTGCGACAGATCATCAGACGTCAACGTGATCTGGTACCTGAGGAGCCGAGGGGACGGAGAGCCGAGAGACCGAGGGGGAGAGAAACACATGGTGGACACATATTTATACCAGGAGCGGGTGGAACGGGACAAGGATCCATGGTGTTATGATTTTAAACTGATTGGACTCGTAACTTTTGATTCTCTAGCGTCAACATTGAGCAACAGATGTCACACACTCGTCGATATCAGTTCCCTAAATATGGATCCTCCTTCTCAGCAGAGGTGAGTAGACTAAGATGGAAGCCCCCGTGGAAAATGCATTATTATTGTGTTTGCTTGCTTTTTTAAAGAATGGGGACGAGCCGCTCTGGAAAACTGGTCTCGTCTTCTCCTCGCTCCACTTTCAGACCTGCACTGATTTCTGTATATTCTCCTGAAATCCTCCAGAGGGGCTGCAGAGCTCCTCTTGCCGGCCCCCTGGAGAATGTCCGGTGTTTAGCCACATGGTAGAATTAACGGTGATCACGGGCGACGTGGTGCAACGTGCTGTCGATAAAAAGCCAGACGGGTGTTTTTCAGTTGTTGTCAACGTGTCTGAGACGAACAATCTCCTGCTGCGTTCTTCATACGTGAAGTAAAAAAATGTTCCGGACCTTTTCCCGGAGTTCATGTTTAAGATAAAATTTGTTCTCCAAAGTCAGAGCGGCTCATCCTCTGGGGACCATGAACATCTGCACAAACTATAACCTGATGGATTTTTATTTCAGGCCTGGATCAATCGGCCCAAAGACCAACATTACTATCACTGGAGCCTGGTGAGCGTAGTTTGGCTAAAGACAAGAGGCCGGTCGCTCCGGTCGTCCTCACGTCCGTCCAGAGGGGGACCGGCACTCGTCAGGGCTGATATGGAGGCTCGGACTCCGACAGCCTCCCTGGCAATATCCAAAACCTTCACTCAGCAGTTATTGCAGCTGATTGGGAGCAGCTCCTTCATCCCGAAACACAAAGCGCACGGAGGATAGAGCGAGAAGAAATCAAAAGCCAACAAAGGAGCAGAGGGTGGAGAGTGATGGACAGCAGCGAGACAGGGCTGCCGTGGGTTATGTAGACCGAGGGCTGAGTGGTCGGGAAATTTCTGATCGCTTTAATTCACTGCAGAACCAACTTGGCTCGGCTCGCTCGCCCTCCACTGCTTTTATCTAACACTGTGTTTCTGTATTGATTTTTTTTTCTTCTGCTTTATCTTCCAGGCTGGATAAGAGGACAGAGAACCGCGGGAGCGAGAGTGAATGGAGAACTTTTTCCTGAAGATTGCTGCTATTCTCTGGCTTATTGCCTCCTGTCCTTCACGGTTTCACATGACGTCCCGGGTGTCAGGTTCGCCTTCACGCTGTAAATGAGGAAGCTGATGGGCCGGGATCAAAAAAAAGGAGGGAATTGGCTGCAGGAGGAAAGAATTGGACACAAAAAATGTAATACTACAAAGTAAAAGAAGATGGGTGTAAATATTTCCCACATGGGGCACGGGAGAGACAAATATTTCCTTTTTTTAAATCTGGGGAAGGTGTGATAATCTCCGCATTTAGAGCAGCATGGGCCGGAGATTATAACACCTCCTCAGATGTTGTTTTCTCCGACACGTAAAAAGATTCGTTATGATGTGTTTGGGACTTTGTTGACGTGCAAGCTAACACGAAAACCACGTAACGTTTTTTAAAAAATGCAGATTTCAGGACCTTAAGCGAATCGTTCCTTCTGATGAAGTTCCAATGCCGATGATAGATGCAATAAAAGAGAAGTTAATTACAACCTTTGAGCGCGTGGCATCCGAGGCTGGTGAAGGAAACCTCACAGGGCTTTAGAAATCAGTCCCCCTCTGTGGTAACTCACTGGAGTGTTTCTATTCAAAAAGGAGAAAGAGTCAACTTTTCAGGATTTCTCTTAAAACAAAGCAGAGATAGAGTCTTGAATGCGGCAGCTGGAGACCTTTGCTTGTCCCAGAAACAATTAGACAGGACAACAGATTCGAATAAGAATGGATTCATCCGGATCAAAGTGAAAGTATAGAAGTCTTTTCAGAAGTGACTAACAAAGCAGGCGACCCGCAGGTAGCCTTTTGTTTCAGCTGCAGCATCGACGGAAACAGCATCTTCACGGCGGCTCTGACAAATGAACTGCCTGGGAAACTCCTAATCTGGAAACATGTCTTTATGCTTCAGGGGTTAAAACACGACCAGAGAGAAAATCCTGGATTCAAACCTGTGGAGTTCTTTTTAGAGACTTTAACTCCAGTGACGTGACGAACAGAAACAGTCATGTTGTGTTTAGGGAACGGAATGGGACTCCTTCCTGTTCCGACCTTAATAATAATAATAATAATAATAATAATAATAATAATAATAATAATAATAATAATAATAATAATAATAACAATAAATAAATAGAAATAAAGTTTCCTAACTGTGAAACAATCGTGATTCAGTGTAAATACCAACAATAAATCATCAGGTCAATTTTGCACTCACGCTTCATTATTTACGTTGTCAAACTGAAACTAAAACAAGTTAGAGAAAGAAATTTAAATATTGGACATTAATAAATGAAGTAGTAGTATCCACTTTTCTTGTTTAAAATATATATTATTATCGTATCTATTAAATTTGCACTGTTTTTCAGAAGTAGCACCTCTGATCTCGTTGTTCTTCTTTCTCTTGTAAAATTTAAATAAAGTTGTATTGTTTTTAATATTGAGGAAAAAGCTCCAAGAATCAATGAATAACACCAAAAGACACTATCGTTATGTAATACTTCAATTTTCCACGTCTTTTTGCTCCGCATCAATTTTACGTTATCAACTTTTGCAAAGAAAGTCTTAAAATTAAAATCATGGTTAATTCAAGTTAATGATGCATCTGCCACACAGAGTAAATCAATTCATCAGTGACACTAAACAACACTAATTACTTTCATACACAAACTTTTCATTCTTTCATTTTGCTGCTCTACATTTTGAATGCAGGACTTGAACAGATCCATCACAGGCACAAATAAGAGAGGAGCCTGAAGGCATCTCCGACACTTGAAAGCAACATGTGTGAAGATGTGTGCGCCTCCTCTTCTCAGCAGGAGACGCACACACAGAGGATAACGATTAGAAAACTCGTCCTGAAGTCCACCAGGAAAAACCCAAACAGCGTCACTACCCCGGACCGCGTCTTCCTCCGAGTCGTGTGAGAACATGAGCGATGAGCTCAGACTTACTCACGTCCGTGTGAAGTTGCAGATCCTCGTGAAGTTCGAAGTTAACGCTCACAAAGATCCCGCGGACAAATAAAGGTGTCGCCCTCGGCCCAGTAAAACACAACTCTGCCACCTTCTGCACACAATGAAAAGGGAGACGAGAGAAAAGAAGCAGAGAAAAAGGGCCCAGACTGATTTTTTTATGTGAACGTTGAGTAAGAATGGTCTCCATCTGTGTAAACCCACTCAAACAGGGACTTCCTGTGAGTCACAGTCTGAAGCCTGGAGCAGATCACTGATATTTATCATGCAGGATGGCACACGTTCCCAGGGTAACAGTCCGACTGCTGCTGCTCTCTGACTCAGGCCTGACGAGAGAGAGAGAGAGAGAGAGAGAGGCCACGTTTTGAATTGTTCAAACACACCAGGAGGTTTAGGTAAGATGGATTTTCTGTTTTTGTCCAAGCAGCAGCAGACGACCAGGCACATCACGGAGGTGCTTGAGATATTCCAGAGTTTACTCACTATAAATACTCTGTTTCAGCTTCTGTTTGTCCTGTTCAGACGTACAAATGAAGGTAATTATTCACCTGCATTGCAGATTGAAGCTCACATTTGCCATAATAACTTAATTTTATCCACAACTTTCTGCTGAATGTGTCGGGAACACGGATAAAGAGAATCGAAATCGTCCATTAAGATAACATTGTCGTTTATCAGGTTGCGTTTCCTTGGAATGAAAAGTATAATGATAATAAAGTCCTAAATTAATGCATTTGATAAAAATCTATCTGCTGATATAAAATCATTTATGTTGTTGATAAAATAGAATATAAAGTGATACTGTAGAACACAAAAGTTCTTTGTTATTCAATCAAAACAGAAATTCAAACCCAGACCAACAGATTCACACTCTCGTCTTTAACCGTCTACATTTCATATTTCTTCTTGTAAAACACACAAAATTCTGCATTTGAGTTCAACATCACATCATTTTCTGCTGCAGCTGTTTGCACCCGGACGCACTCGGGACGAGGAGCCGACTGTGACGGACACACTTCACTTCCTCTGACATCAACATCTCTTTGTGATCCTGAATGTTAACGTATCCTCGTCCTCATCGCAAGTCGAAGAAACTCAAACTCTCCGTCTGCTCCTCCGGGATCAGAGTCTTAATTGGAGTCGAGTCGGTTTGTAAACTCGTCATCTGTCGGCACCGTGCGGGTTTGAGATGTGTTTTCTTTTAGAGGATCAGACCTTTTGTTGCATTTCTAGGATGTTTCCACTGAACGTAAAAAGGAAGTAAACACAGCAAACTCTTTAAAGTCGCAGTCCGCCCGACTTCCCACGTATTAATGATGCAATAAAAGTCTGTACAGGAGGAGCAAGTTACGGATAATTGCAAAGTCATGCTCCACGAGGCCTGGCAGGGTTTATTTGATTAACCCCTAGTGACAGGTCAGATGTTGGGAATATGTTTTTCCTCCAGATGATCATGGGTCATTTATGACCTCCCGCTGATGGATAATCAATAGCTGGATGACAACTCCTGTCGTCGGGGCGATGTTTGTATTATGTCTGGTCCTGAGGCGAAGGAGCTGGCAGATATCATGATACTGACACTCTTTACTGGGCTGGTGTTTACAGAGAAATGAAAGAAGGAGGAAAAGAAAGAAAAAGACGTCTTGTCACCGACAACGACCTCGTTTTAAAACCCTGTGAACGGTTCTCTTTCTACCTGCCACACACCTTTGTTCTCTCGCGGTCGCGAGCCAGCGAACCGGGCCACAAAATGGCAGCGTGTGCGTCAAACAGCCCATTGAAAGAGGGAGACGAGGGGAGGGGACGAGAGGGGACGAGGGGGGGGAGGGAGAGAGAGAGAAAGAAGTGTCATGCGATGCAACAGTAAAAAAAAAAAAGGCCCAATCTGCTTTACAACAGTTTTACAGCACATCCTGGGCCGAGCCTCGGCAGCTGCCTCTCTCACATCCGCTCCGGCTCGCTGCCATCCTCACTGGCTGCCGCACTTTTGAAACCGCCGCCCGCTTCCAGCTCCTCGTGGCTGTAAACAAATGCACTTTTGCATTTCCTGTAGTCTAGACACAACCGAGGGAAGGCGTCTCAGCTGCGCTCGCTGGGCGTCTGCCGAGGAAAAGAAACGCTGAGAAGAAAAACGGAGAAGATTTTATGTAAATACAAGTGTTTACTGTACGTATGATATCTGTGTTTTAAAATACATAAATCTCATTTATTTCTATTATTATACTGATATTGGTTTCAAAGGAGAAGGCAAAGGTTGATCTCTAACAATTAGAAATCCCTCAAAACCTGAAATGAAAAATCACACACAATGAAAACAATCACACAACAAATCCTGAAAATTACTCAAAACCTCTCGTGTTTTTTTGTTAAATATATAAATAATTATACAATCAAACAAACACAAATTAAGAGGAAACCTTAAATTCCCTGAATTCCTAAAGATCTTAAGAAAACACATGAATATGATTTAAAAGTGAAAAAGAAACCCTTGAAAACATATTAATGATGGAGGATCAAATGCTCAGAGACATCTTTTAAATGAACTAAATCATTTCTCACACACTCACCAATATACAAACTAAACTCCCAGGCTAAAAAACCCTTAATGTGCATTTTATTTTTCCAACACCATCCTTCTTCCACAATCCCCTGAACCCACTTGTCCCTTGAAGACCCGACGCGTCTGTCCTCTGTGCACTGGGACAGTGAAAGCATCGGGACTCTGAAGTACAACCTGTGTAATCTGCGCTGCTGAGACGCTCGGCTCCCGTTCGGCTGCGCAGCCAAACGAGAGCGAATCAAAGAGCCCGCGGAGACGCCATCATTGATTTAATCACATCATCAACTGCCGCCACTTCAGGGCCCAGAGCAGCCAATCCATAAGCAAGCCAAGCAGATTCACGCCAGCGCCTGCGATCATAGCTAAACGGGGGATCAGGGGGGGGGGGTTGTCAGGCAGGAGATCAGCTTCTATCACACAGCACGCGGGTTATGAAGTGTCTCGGTATCGACCGGGGGAGAACAGCCGCATGTGCATCGACCACGTGAGACATAACTGCATCGACCAGAGAGTTAGAGGGATAATTGTTCCTCTGTCATTTCACATCTAACTCTGTGTGTGTCTGTGTGTGTGTGTCTGTGTGTGTGTGTGTGTGTCTGTGTGTGTTCAGAGACTCCACCTAAACTGAACAGTCACTACTGTATACCCACATATTCCCGGATTAAATGACATTGCACATTTTCACCATATATCAATGTGTATTACGTTGATAGATTGTTGATATAGACTAATACAGAGGGATTTTACTACTACTAGCTTCTTTACGTGTGTCGTTTTGTGGAGTTGCTCCTGGCCGACGGGTCAGACAGCGCCCTCTAAGGGTCACGAGATAAACCTGTGGGATCGTAAGTTGCTTCATTGAGGAGCAAAGAAGAAACAACACAATACAAATGTACATAATTTGCTTTTCTTTCTTTTGTAATCCTCAGATAAAGTACAAGTACCTCAAAAGAGTGCCGAGTGTACTTTTCACCTCCGCGAGAGTCTTAAGATTATTTCTTAAGCTAAATGGAGATAATCTGAGTTGCCTCCCAGGATCTAAAGTGCTAAATATTATTTCTCCCAGAGTCTCATTAGTTTCTCATCGTGTTTTTATCATTTGTTTTGTCCTTAAATCACGAGCAAAGAATGAAAAGAAGAAACGTTTGGCAGGTTCCTTCCTCGTTTTTTTATTATTAAATATATGGATCCTCTCCTGGGTGAAAAATACAGCCCTGGGAAAAGCGTTCGGGGGTTATTATTGGATGTGTGCTCTCTGAAAGTATTTCAAAACAATCCGATGTTGTGCTCCGGCAGAAGTGCATGAATGCTTCTCAGGGGCGGAGGACAAAGCTACAGCGAGGCCGTACATCTGTGAGTTTAGAAACAAAGCTTTGTTTGTGAGCCTCAATCACTTGTGCTCATGAAAGCAGACACTTACTTGAAAAACTTTCTTTTTGCTTTCAGGAGGGGGTGGTGGGGGTAGTGGTGGGGTGGTGGTGGGGTGGTGGTGGTGGGGGGGGGGGGGGGGGCGACACTCTAAACCTACATCCTGGTATAAATTTGCAAAACGCAATACAGGCCTGATTGTGTGTGGGGCAGACGCAGGATGCATACAAATAGAATCCCCTCTGAAATGTCCCCTCGCCTGCATGGCTCAGTGGCTAATGTACAATAAATCAACAAAAGGGGGCTTTAATACCAGCGGCCGCAGCTCCGGGATGCTGTTATTTTATCTTTTTACAGTATTTAATTGGAAGTTTTCCCCCTGAAACGTTACACCCGCACTTCCAAATGACTTTCCCCCCAAATCTAAGAGGAGATTGATAAGAATTTCACCCCCCTCCTCCACCCTCACCCCACCTTCTCTTCTCTTAAAGTTCCTCTTTTTCCCTCCTCCTCCTCCTCCTCCTTCTTCTGCCCCCCCTCGCCTTTTCAGGAGAGAGCAAGTTTTTGCCGAAGGGAGACTAAAGTTACAAGTGTGCGGCGTTTCGCGGAGGGGGAATGAAATCGGAGGCTCGGAGGCTCGGAGGGATGGATAAGGACAGGCTGGGAAAAAGGGAAGTTGGCAGTGGTAGCGGGTCAACAGCGGAGCCGCGGAGCCGTACCCACTGCACCAGGTGTCCACTTAATTCAAATGATACTATTATTCATAGAGAGAGGAAGAGTATTGAAACGACCACCGCCCCCCCCTCCTCCCCCTCCTCCTCCTCCCCTCCTCCACCTCCTCCTCCTCCTCCTCCCAAATCATTTGCAACTGAATACAGATATAATCCTGGAAATATAAGTCTCCATTAAGGCTATCCCATTTAGCAAACAAGGCCCCCATTGTGCAACATGTTGTGTGTATAAATCACAGTCTGAGAGAGAGGGAGAGAGGAAAGGAGAAAAAAAAGACGAAGACGAAGAAGAAGAAGGAGAAAGTAAAACATTCAGCCCAGAGAGGAGATTTGAGAATGTCACCTATTCACACATGACAGTTAGGAGCGTGTTTAACTTTGTGGCGGCGTTTGTCGACTCTTTGCTTTTATTTATCGGTCGTACTTTATCATTTTCAGGGAATGAGATTAAAAAAATAACACATGGACAAGTTGTTTATGTTTTTATTAAAGGTGTTTAGGAATAATTTCATTAAAAAAAGAGCAAAAAATAATTTGTATTTGGAAAGTGATTCAAGATTAATAAGGTGATTCAGGTTCAATAGACGAGAAGTAAATACACAAAAAACGTAAAGTGCTAAGATTTATGTTAAAATAAATAAAACATATATTATACAAACCTATGTTAAAATAAATAAAAGCAAAATTGAAATAAATACAATCTCAATGTGTAAAATATATGAATAAGACACAAAACTCATAGATATCAGTCGACTAAATGTTTTTCCATCAAGATCCATTAATTATTATCTGATAAATCAGTGGAAATATAAATAAAAATCTCAGAATTTTTAAGGAAGGTGACAAAGGATTCCTTCATCCGTCAGAGTGACAGATTAACAACCCTAAAAATAAATCATCCCCACATCCAGAATCGATTCCCAGTTTCCTAAAAAAACAGAAACCAGTTTCATTTCAGCGTAAATAGAAAAAGGAGATAAACAGCTTTGAGCCCCTCTTCTCCCCCCCCCCCCCTCTGGTGTTGTGGCTCAGTACAGTACAGACACCTGCAGAACTCCATCTCACTCACCGGATCAATCTAATCCTGCAGACAAACGTGTGATGCACCGGTTCAATCACGCCAAACAAAGGCCGCGCGGACGTCCACTCCCTTCACCTGGGAGCTGCGAGGTGAAAGGAGCAGTTACTTTTATGAAAGCAGACAATGTCCGGGGGGCCCTGATAACCTTCATCTCCGACTCCAGTCACCGCAGAATGAAGAGTTTCACCGGGGGCCGATTACACCTTTCAATCCCCGACTCGCTCGTCTAAATATCCCGTGAACATCGTCTTATTGTGACAGACGCCGGAGAACGAAGCAGGTTTTCAGTACGAAGCACGTGAGATACACACGATTGGGCCTTTTTGGGAAAACGTGTGTTTCTGACTACAGCTTGAATCGGTCGGGTCTGTTTTAAACTTCAATTAAAACCTGCTTTTTTTTAAGCTCATTCCTAAATCTTGTAATTGACCAATAATCATCAGAGACTCGATGCACAGCTGCTCAACCACAACAAGCTCTATTGGAAATGCAGAACAAGAAAAGAAGAAGCAGCTTCATTTCTAACTCTGACAAAGAGGGGATGACTTCATCGTCTGTTTGTTTTTTAGATAACAGGATTACACAAAACTTCTCAAGTGGTTTAGACAAATAAAATCGAAGGAAGAGCGTCGGCCTTGGCGGAGAAACGTGATTCTATTCATCTGATGTTACCGCAGAAGAGACACTTGTTATTCTCACAGTCGTCTTAGTCTTTAATTATCACTTCGTCAGCTTTAATGTATTTTATTTTGTGTGGAACTTTTAAGTTAAGTTTCGTTTGTCACTGTCTCGCCTCCATATGAGAGTTACTTCAAATAAAACCATTTTTATATTTACACCATGAGGATGATTGGTTTGTGTTCTGCTCGGTGACATTCCAGTTATTTCTGTAACTAGTCATGGGAAGTTAGTGCTGACTAATTAAAGTTTTCAATGGGTTTACTCGCAGCTCAGGTGTCAACGTCTCCTGTTATCCCCTGTTTTTTTGTTGTTGTTTTATTGTGAAATTATGGCTGCTTCTCATTAACATAAAGATGCTCGTCGTTCGGCTACAATATCTTTACAGCATCTGCGTTAAAAACCCCTCTTATGAATTCCTCGTTCATTATCAGTTTCTCTAGACGCCTCGGCCTGCGTCTCGGGCCGACTCCGTCTCCGAGCACAAGTTCCCATGACCCGTCACAATACAGTGATGATGTATTCAAGCAGTGATGTATGAAATTTGGGCAAATAAAAACCTTTGTCCCTCCACACTGGCTAATTATATGACAGATTGGAGCCCCGTTGTGTGTGGACTCTGTGGAGGAGCCCTCCGCCGCCCATCCCCCACCCAATAAAGAGGCCACTTGCTAAAAAAAAAAAAAAAAAAAAATTCCTCTATAGCCTCCCTTTTCTATTCTTTGTTAGAAGATTACATTTTTTCACCACATTTTGGAATGACAAAATGGGGGAGAACTGTGGGTTTTGTGGGGGGGGGGGGGGGGGGACCCTGTGTGCCCGGGCAGTGACAGAGGGGGCCGGGACAGCAGTCAGTGGCGCTTTAAAAAGATTTTCTCAAGCAGAAATATTTAATCTTCTCGGGGAAAATAAAGAGAAAAAAAACAGAGGACAAAAAGAAGCTAATCATCCACAGGTCCCCATCCCCCCCCACCCCACCCAGCCCCCCCACCCCCCACCTCCACCTCCGCCACCTCCTCCCTCCCTGGAGTTATCTGTAAAAAAAACAAAAACACAAGAGAGACAAAGATTATGTAAGTTTGATGGAATAAATCTGCATGTATAATTGTGACAGTGGGGGGGGGGGGGGGGGGGGGGGTTCCCACATTTATGTGAGACAGCTTTTCTGACTGTTAATTATTTATCAGTGTTACACTCAGACAGACTCAGAGACAAAGGAAACACACGTTCAAACTGAAAAATAAGTTAGCGTTCAAATTTATAATTAAAATTTTAAAAAAATTGACAGAAAACAATAGGAAACACCAAAAAGTTCAAATTCTTGTATCTGCTATTTTAGTTTCACTTTTCATTTCTCCAATCGGGAGTAAACTCGTCTTCTGGGCAGACAAGCGGCTCGTTAGCGAAGCTGGAGGCCTCCACTTACTTTTAAAGTGAATTGTTTGTTGCGTAAATGTGTGGTTTGTTATCTATTATCAATATTAATTAAGAATTAGTCGACCCACTTAAAGCAATTTGATTGAAGTTGCTAAAAGTCAACTTGAATGTCCTATTTAATGTTTTTTTTAATATATTGTGCCACTTTTTCCACATAACAAATTGTATTATATCAATTACATTCAGACACCTTATTTATTTTGTATTAACCCTCCATCTATTTATATTTAGAACTAAATCAGCCAACAGAACCCAAACTGGCGTCCAACAAATGATGCACGAGACATTAGCACATTAGACGTTATCACTCGATCTGTGACGCTTCAACTCAACCGAACAGGTAACGGTAACACACATGTAACTTAAACAAGCGACATTAAAACTTTCTCGTTGTTCCCAAACTGCAGCTCGGTTGCCCAGGCGACAGCAACGAGGGACCAGACCGTCTCATTTCAGTTCGATCTACGCGACCTTCCGGAGAGAACGCCACCTTCGTGTTGACCGCGTCCTCCGAAGGACGCAGAACCCTGAACCGAAGAGATAAAGTGCAAACGTAAAAAACACACCAGAAGTTTTGGATGTGGTTCCCTTGATCGGTCGATAACGGCAAAGCAAACAACTGGAGCATAACTGAAAGGTCACGGATGACATAATTATTTCTGCGGGTTTATTAAATGAAATGTGATGTTTTACTTATATTATAACTCTATAATGTTTGACAATGTGTTATTTTTCTACACACGATTCTTCTTGGCGAGTGAAAGTTGAGCACATTTCAGCACCATCTCCATCTTAAGTTCTTCCAACTGTATTTTAAACTTGATTCTATCTGTTGTTGTGTCTCGTGCTGCCGCGGAGCCTGAACCCCGGCGTCATGCATCACGCCCTCTCGCTGACGGATTTCACCGGCTCCAGTTTTGGACACAACCTTGATGTTGTGGTCCTGGAGCGATCGGAGTTTATCCTCTCGGCATCTGGCTGTGATGCTGGAGAGGATGAGGGAAAGCATCTGTGGGTCCCACCCCCCTCGTGGAGCCGAGGCTGAGGAAGACTTGGCAGCGGCCCAGTGAAGAGGTGGCTGGAGTATTAGCCGCACAACTTCCCCCCACGACGAAGGTTAAAACCCTTTCACAGTCTCCTCCCTCCCGCGGCAGCGCGGAGCATATGCTCTTAAAAACATATGCTCAGCAACAAATCTCCAAAAAACACTGGAAACAATGAAACACCCACTTTGAACCGAAGGAGCTAAATGTGTTGATAGCTTTGGAATTAAATAGTTTCGGAATTAAAGCAGATTAGAGGATTCGGTGCCAGACGAGGTGATTTATCTCGCACATATTGTCCCAATTAGCACGATTATGGCGACGGCTCAGGCGGCTTGACCTTCGACTACCATCCTCATTTGTATCGTGTCAACGCAAAAACAGCTCCTCAATCACGGCGCCGCCGCACTCCCAGGTCGAATTAGCCCAACGCCCTGAATGTGAGATCCCAGAGACGCCGAGAAGAGACGTGACTCAGAGAGAATCTTATCCTGGTGAGTTCCAGAACTTTTATCTGGATCAGCAAAGAAGAAAAGATTAAATATATGATCTCAGCGTGAATCGTGTACAATTTTAAATTAAGACCTTTCCATCAATAAAGTGTTCTCATAGATTAATGATCTAATCATTTTAGATTTTCACGAGCAATTTGCAAACAGTGTTGTTTTATCAAAAATTAGTTTTTCACACAATTATATTCGGTAATTATAAAGTATAATCAGTAATAAATAAAAGTAGCATAATATAAAAGTAATATTGGCCAAATTAAATTATGTGTTAGGCAACACTGAACAGAAAGTGGAAAGAGCCCATACACACAGACTAAATAAAATATTTGTATCTGTATTTTACCCATTTCAACACATTTATAAAGTACATGTATACACAAAGTACATGAAAAGTATGTATTGGAATTTGTAGCAGTAAGTAGTATTTTGTATTTAGGTAACTTAAAATACACACTTTTAAAAAGATGCTAAAACACTGAGTTAAATATACACGTAGTAGAAAGTAGCTGCCAACTGCAGTAGATACAAAAAGTTTACACAAAGAAAGTAGAAGACATGTTTTTGTACATTAGAACTCGTGTGATGCGGTCTCTCTCTCTCCGCCGGCGAGGGGCACGACCTGCGGTGGGAGAAGTCCCCGAGTGCGGTGTGTGTGCCGGCTGCAGGCGCAGGGAGATCAGCGGGGACGGGGACGCTCCTCCGCCCCTGGATTGAAATGAATCTCTGGATGTTTTGTTTTGGCTAATGGCTGACGTGTCCGCTCGTATGTCTGTGTCACACTACTGGCCAAGGCAGCCTCCCGAGTGTGTGTGTGTGTGTGTGTGTGTGTGTGTGTGTGTGTGTGAGTGTGTGTGTGAGTGTGTGTGTGTGTGTGTGTGGTGTGTTGTGTGTGTGTGGGAGAGAGATTTTGGAGTAGGGCGATTCTGGGTGGCTGGGGTTTTTTTTCAGAGAGGAAAGGGGGGGGGTGTGGGTGTCAGGCTTCGAAGAGAGCACAGGGAATGAGACCCATTCATCCCTCCACCCATACCCCCCCCCCCCCCCCCCCCGATTGGCATATGGCATGGCATTGTCCTTGGCCGCTGAGCCAGAAGTGATGCAATTTGTTGGCATGTCCTGTCATTTCACAAACTACCCATCCCATTGAGGCCTCCAGAAAACTACAACAGAAGACATGGAAGGGCAGCCAAGAGCCGGGCTCCTGCCAGACCCACTCTGCAGGGGGACGAGGAGCCGGACTCAGACCGTTCAAACGTTTAACCGAATTCACTCCGGATTTAAATCGGAGTGATAAACGTGGAAATGTGCTCAGAAATTAAGTTTGAAGATTCTCAGCTTGTGAGGGGTAATATTTGTTGGAGTTCTGAAAAAGTTGTGTAGTTGAAGATGTGGCTTCAAGTGCATGAAAGGTGTTGAAATCCTCATCTTCATATTCAAGTTGATATTGTTCATTTGGGTTAAAAGGTTTACATTTATGATTGTTCAGAAAACTTTCCCTATTATATTGTCCATTGCTGCAGCTCCTCTGTTCAGCCTCTGATGCCACGTGACAAAGGTGACAGCAGGTCGCTGGTTTCAGATAGATAGATAGATAGATGGATAGATGGATAGATGGATAGATGGATAGATGGATAGATGGATAGATGGATAGATGGATAGATGGATAGATGGATAGATGGATAGATGGATAGATGGATAGATGGATAGATGGATAGATGGATAGATGGATAGATGGATAGATGGATAGATGGATAGATAGATAGATAGATAGATAGATAGATAGATAGATAGATAGATAGATGGATAGATGGATAGATGGATAGATGGATAGATGGATAGATGGATAGTGGATGATGTAGTGATAGATGGATAGATGATAGATGATAGATAGATAGATAGTAATAGATAGATAGATAGATAGATAGATATGATAGAGATAGATAGATAGATGTACGCATGTGAGATGAAGAGTTCCTACCATGAGATGAATCTCAAAGATTCCATATTTTAAGTATCAGGTGATTGAAAGACAGATTTAAAGGTAAGGTGTTCTTCATGAGGAAATAGTCGACAACAATAGCTGAAGCTGTACAAAGTTGTGCATTAGACGTGATTTATCAGGAGCTCTTGACCTCAAGTCATCCAATGTTTAATTTAAATCTCGCAGACTCGACGGAGGGAGGAGGCGAAGGAAATCTTCAAAGAGCACGTCCTCTGCTTTGTGAGGCATCAAATCCAGCTCCAGATCCCATTGTGCAGAGTTGGCTCATACTTGAACTCACCTTCTGTTGGGATATCCTGTTGAAAGAGGCGACCCGGCTCGGACCGCCCGGACAAAGAGGATTTCCCTCCAGGGAAACTCTGAGCTGTCAGTGGGAGATGCTGCTGCTGCTGAGGAGGAGGCTGCTGTCCAGTTTCTGATCTGAGGCTTATGAAGAGCCGGGGCCTGAAAGGGATCGAGGACGGAGACGTGTTGTTGTTGTTTGGTGTTCGACTGATAATCTGTCAGATCTGCTGAAAAACATCCTTTAGTTTAACACACAAACTTCAACACACAAACATTTCACAGACTCTGCAACTGTGCGTTTGGATGTGGTGAGAGAAGCCGTGCAGATGAGTTTTGCGTCTCTTGTGACTCTATCGTGCTGCCTCTGGTGGCGATGAGTCAGTCCAGGTTCGATGCCGCTGCGTGCTGATTGCGTACGGCCGCTCGTCTCGGCTTCCTGCAGGATCGTCTCACATGAAGAGTAAATTCTTTTCTCGCTATGTGATGTCTGAGCAGATATCAGCAGGCAGATGTTCGGTGGTCACACTCAGGTGTCAGCCGGACGTTACTCATTACTTTCTCACTGTCGCTGACAAAGCTGCCACCGTCTTACTGTGAGAAGTTACTGTGGATTCTAAAACAAGGGAGAACTTCTTTTTCTTTAATTTCCCTTGTATTCGTTTCCTTTTCCTTATTTCTCTCGCTTCTGTTCCTCAATGTCTTCGATTCCTCTTGTTTTCGTTCCTTCTCTCGATTCCAATCGTTGCTTCTGCTCCCCATGCATCCTCCTTTCCACTTTCCCTCTTTCTCTCGGTTCCAATCGCTCCTCTGCTTCTTCACCCCATGCATTCCTTTTTTGTTTCGTTCCTTCCTTCTCTTGTTTCCAGTTTGTTGCTTCTCTAGCACCCCTCTCCTCTTCCTTTCCATTTCCTTCTTTCTCCTATGCATCCTCCTTCCCTGCTTCTTCTTCCCCTATGATCCTCCTTTCTCTCCTGTTTCCAGTTGTTCCTTTGCTTTTCCTCCCTATGCATCCTCCTCTCCTTTCCTTTCTCTCCTGTTTCCAGTTGTTCCTTTGCTTTTCCTCCCTATGCATCCTCCTCTCCTTTCCTTTCTCTCCTGTTTCCAGTTGTTCCTTTGCTTTTCCTCCCTATGCATCCTCCTCTCCTTTCCTTTCTCTCCTGTTTCCAGTTGTTCCTTTGCTTTTCCTCCCTATGCATCCTCCTCTCCTCTCCTCTCCTCTCCTTCCTTCCTCTCCTCTCCTCTCCTCTCCTCTCTCCCTCTCCTCCTCTCCTCTCCTCTCCTCTCCCCCCCCCCCTCCCCTCTCCTCCCCTGTGAGACAGCCCGTCATATTCCTCGTGCAGCACTGTAATCTGTACAGTCTTCTCCCTCCGCAGGTCGTCTCGCTTCATCAATTAGAAAATGTGTTGGCATCGCGGGCAAAGAGCTGAGTAATGCTGATGATGTCATCGACGCCACCCGCCGCTTACGAATCACAACAAAGCCATAAATCATGTGGCAGATGTCTCCCTCATTCGATTAACACAGTGTCCATATGGTTCACAGTTGTATATCAATCAGCGGAATAAGCCGGCCGCTCACTGGACCTCCCCTCCGCTCAGACAGGCCTTAATGGAGAACACGCAGTAATACATAAACTCCTCAGGTTTTACACTTGGAAAAACGTCGCGTTGCCAGAGCCGTTATTTTCATTACCGCACACTGTCATCTTTTATTTGTTTATCGCGTTGACGCGTCGGCAGTTTTTCTGACACTTCCTATGTTTTATTTTTTATTTTACGAGAATCCAATTTGCAGAGGCAGCCATTTGCATTTCCTGTAAAGTGCGGCTCTTAGCGACTGCTCCGAGCCTGATCTTCCGGGACTCTGAAGGTAGCAGGAGGTTATGATAATTTCACACACACAATGAGGTGAGCCTCACAACGCGAGCAGGCCTCAATGCTCCCTCTCTGCATATCAAAAACACGGGCGTTTAACACGCCGCACAAACCGCACGCTCATCATCTGAGACCCGTCCGACCATTATGGCTCTGAAACAGATCTCAGAAATCATGCAAAAATATAATGAAGGGAGTTCACGCTGCAGATATGAGCCCCGTACGTGCACTAATTATTTCCGGCTGCAAATGTATTCCGTCGTGTTTCAAGTTCACTCTATTGATTTCAGCGTTGTTCCCTCTCAATAACGTTTCTTTTATGTCTGTCAGACCTCATGCATAAGTCTCATTTACATTCAGGTCTAAAGCTGATAAAACCTTTGAAGTAGGGTGAATATGATTTATTCATTTTGCTTCAGCTTTTTTTTATTTTTTATTTTTTATTGAATTCAAGAACACGTCTTTTTCCAGAAAGAGAAATCTGGTCAAAACAGCAGCTCTGCATTACGACTCAAGTACCATGTTACCGTGTCGAGACTCTTTTAATCCAATGAGTTGTTTAAACAGCAAAACACGTTGCAATGAGTGATAGAGGGGAAAGAAAAATACAAAATGAAATTAAATAGATAAATAATTTACAAAACAAGGATAATCACTGTAGAAAAGAGGATTCAAGAGTCAGAAATGCTTCAAATAAATGTTTTAATACTGAGGCTAAACTACCTGTTAGGTAGGCACCTACACCTCTCCATGGGAGAATGTCCTCTTTGTCATTTTGTATTATTATTTGTTATTTATCATCATTGTACTGGTTCTTTATTCAATGTTATGTCGGCCATTGTTTGCTTTTCACTTGATTCGATTGAATTTTCAATTTTTTTTTTTGAGTCCGTTTTTTCCTGTTCAAGCTAGTAAAGCACTTTGCGACTTTATTTTATACAAATAAAGTGTATTGTGCTTATAATAACAAAATAATAAACATAATAATAATAATAATAATAATATAATAATAATAATAATAATAATAATAATAATAATAATAATAATAACAATAGTTTTTAGCAATAGTTGTGTTGATGATTGAATTTGTTTAGAAGAATAATCCTCATTAGCTGCATATTGTTTAAATAGGGATTATATTATATCATATGATACAATCTGTTTGACTATAAGTGTAGTTGTGTGGTTTCAGGTGTGAGTCCAGGTCACATGACACCATGTAACATTGTGTTACAGTTATAATATAGTTCAAAGCCAATTTACACATCAAAGGTTCAAAGGTTCAAGGTTCAAAGGTTCAAAGGCAACCTTTGAACCTTTGAAGCTTTGAAGCTTTGATGTTGAGTGGAACCATAGATGTCGCTGTTGAGTTCTAGAATTTAGTTGAGGAACAGATCAAAGCCAAATAACTCAGCTTTAAAGAGCCACGTCTCCGAGTGGAACCACAGACACGACGAGCGCGAGTCAACGACAGCCACACGAGATACATCTCTCCTGCGACTTCCATTCACCGCCACTGACGACCGTCACCAGACAGCAGCTACGCAAGGAATCGCTCTTCAAACCCTTGGTACAACTTGGTCCCACTGCAGCACCGGTTACTCAACACGCAGAGGATCATCAGCTCAACAGACATGAGGAAGCTGGAGGCTCAATACGTCACCCTGAAGGACCTGGAGGCTCTATTCAACGCCCTGAAGGAGCTGGAGGCTCAATTAGCCGCCCTGAAGGAGCTGGAGGATGAAGACTCCGCCCTGAAGGAGCTGGAGGCTCAATTAGCCGCCCTGAGGGAGCTGATGGACGAATTCACTAACCAGAAGGAGGTGGAGGCTGAACACTCCGCCCTGAACGAGCTGGAGGTGGAATACTCCGCCCTGAAGGAGCAGATCGCCACCAACAACCTCACCTGGGAAACAGAGAGAAAGAACATAGTGGAGCAGATGGAGTTTTCTGCCTCATTTCTGTGGAGGTGCGATGAGGACTTGATCACCTTGACTGAACATGTGGAGTCTGCAAAGGCCAGAGAGAAGGAGCTGGAGCAGGAGCTCACAGAGATGGACATGAGGATCCAAGAGTTGGAGGAGAAGTCGTTCATCGAGCAGGAGCTGTCACTCGAGAGAGAAAACAAGCAGCAGGAAGAAGAATGTTCCCTGATCCAGCAGAACATTCAGCTTCAAGTAAGTTCCATCAGCTCGTTGTGATTTGAATCTTATGGATCGTAGGTTTGTTTCAGGTTTAAAAAGAAAAGGGTGAAACTCATATTGTCTCCGTCTTTTCAGGAAGTCGCCTTGAAGAATGACAAGCAGAGCATGAAGAAGGAGAAGAGGGAGAAGGAGAAGAAGGAGAAAAGGGAGAAGATGGAGAAGGAGAAGAAGGAGAAAAGGGAGAAGAGGGAGAAGAAGAAGCAGGAGAAGATGGAGAAAACAGGAAAGAAAGAAGATGGAGAAGAAGGAGAGGAAAGAAATGAAGGAGATGGAGAAGAAGGAAAAGAAAGAGAGAGAAGGAACGAGGAGGGGGAAGTTCTATAGTTTTCTCCTCAAGGTTTTAATTCATCCTCTCCTCTCCCGCTGACCTGTCAACCATCACCTCCCTTACCCCTGTCAACGACAGCCACACGAGATACATCTCTCCTGCGACTTCCATTCACCGCCACTGACGATCGTCACCAGACAGCAGCTACGCAAGGAATCGCTCTTCAAACCCTTGGTACAACTTGGTCCCACTGCAGCACCGGTTAATCAACACGCAGAGGATCATAAGCTCAACAGACATGACCCGGGAACAAAAGTGCACCAGCAGCAGAACTCTGCAGGACCCCGGCCAAACCCTCCTGGTTTTGAAGAGGGAGAAGCGGAAGTTGGCAGCTGAAAACGCCGCCTGAGGAGCTGGAGGCTCATTTCGCCGCCCTGAAGAAGCTGGAGGATGAAAACTTCACCCTGAAGGAGCTGATGGATGAAAACCCCCGCCTGAGGGAGCTGATGGATGAATACACTGCCCAGAAGGAGCTGGAGGTGGAATACGCCGCCCTGAAGGAGCTGGAGGTGGAATACGCCGCCCTGAAGGAGCTGGAGGTGGAATACGCTGCCCTGAAGGAGCTGGAGGTGGAATACGCTGCCCAGAAGGAGCTGGAGGTGGAATACGCTGCCCTGAAGGAGCTGGAGGTGGAATACGCCGCCCTGAAGGAGCTGGAAAGAGAGAGAAGGAACGATGAGGGGGAAGTTTGGTAGTTTTCTCCTCAAAGTTTCAACTCTCCTGTCACCTGGAGGTGATGACCTGTCAATCATCACCTCCCTTACCCCTGAACCCCCCCCCCCCCCCCCCCCCTTTCTTAACCTCCACTTCAGACTGTCTTTTCTTACAAAATAAAATCTTGAATAAATAACAAAGACTTTTCATTGAGATGAGAGTTTGCTCTTTTATTACAGATGATGGTTGGAAAACAAACTAAATGATGAAAACTCAACATTTATATGTAAAAAAAACTCAATACCTGTATATTATTTATACATATGTTTATAATTTGAACTGAGAAACACACAGCTGCACTTTCCTCAGATTGAATTCTATTATTTTCCACAGTAGTTGGATCATTTGTGTAATAGTGGATTGTTTTAAACAACAGCTCTACTTCCTGTCGGGTCTTTCAGGGTTTGTGAAAATCAGTTTTTCCCATCAGACTCATCCGACCTTTGACCTTCATCCTTCTGCGGCAGCAGTGATGAAGCTGGAATGTTTTCCAGAGGTTCATACAGATGTTTACAGACAAGAGTTCATATAACTGCTTCGTCGTTGGTGTTAAATCACGATGCTCCATTAAGGCTGCAGGGAGGTTTTTGTTAAACAGTAATTTTCTATCCTTCATATAAAATAATTACACCATTAAGAACATGGGTCACAGGCCAAGATTCTTTTAGATGTTTAAAGATACAGTTATGGACGTATTCTCAAAACTACTAATTGGGTTTTGCACGTCAGCAAATGCACAATTAATAACTCAACAACAGCTGCTATTCACTTTCCATGTGAATTCACGGGTGGATCCTCCGTCGCTTCGGATTAAATGGCTGATGTATACGCCTCATTGTCAATTGAGTGTTGTCTGGTGGGTACTTGAAAATGCATTAACCTACAAACCAGGGGGAATAAGCCAGAGAGGTTCCGTGTAAAACCAGTGAACCCATTAAAAGGCCTGATCAGAGCGCTCGGTTTATGAGTGTCTCCACTTCATCCTAATGTAGCTTTTAGATGATGCTAATAGATCACAGGCCATTGTGATCAGACAAGGTAATGGACCTTTGTCACAGCTTGCTGAGTATAGCTCCAGGGCTGCACGCACACACACACACACACACACACACACACACACACACACACACAACCACACAAAGGTCCTGATGTATTCACATGCACAGACAAACACATCTACAAACACATCTGCAAAGGATATGCATTAACATAAACACAGACATGCACACAAACTCACACTCTCAACCACTCGCACACACACACACACACACACACACACACACACAACGTATGCACTGCACACACACACACCAGAATCTGAATTAAACACGCATAAACATCAACTTAAACATGCACACACACGTATGTACATGCAGTGACAAACACACAAACACACGTGCATGCAACACGTACATATAGACTTGCACACACACACACAAATGCACACTCTCTACCCCCAGCATACACACACCGTGTGCACATGCACGGACAGACACACAAGCATAAAAGAAACACATAAACGCAGAAACACACTGGAAACAAATAATGCTGACGTGCACACACAAATGCACACTCTAAACTCCCTCCACTCACATGCACACGCACACACACACACACACACACACATGCACACACACACCCCACACACACACACACACACAATGACCCTAATTAATAACGATTAGTCTTCTCTCAAACACACTCACAAAATGTGCAAATGGAACAATAAATACAGCTTTTAAACGCGGCTTTTACAAGTGATGTGAAACTATCTCCACTAATCATTAGTAAACATCGGCTGATTTGTCATTATCGCCCTGTGGAGCGTGGAGAGGCAGATAAACCGGGTCAGGTCTGGCACACGGAGCAGATCGTCAAAGTTTAAAAGCGACGATCAAACAGCGCAAAAGTCCAAATATAAAACTCAAGAGTGCGACAGAGAGGAAATTCAGCCTTTTTTCGATTGTTAACAAATATCGGTTAGTGCTGAAACCACAACACTCTTCATGCAGTCGGTGTCAGCTTCGTGTATCTTGGTCAAACTAGTGAATTCACACCTCCAGAACTCACTCAAATCACCAAAACACCTCATTCATGTGTCAGAATCGCTCTTTAAAAGCAGAGAAACAGCCTGAGCTTCAACCCAGAGGCCAGAACTCTCTCTGAATCTGCACAATAACTTTCCTTTACTTTTAAACAACTATCTGTTATCCCTATTTTTCATTTTAAAATTGTTTGTGGACTTAGAAAAAGACGCAAATAAAAGACATTAAATTGCATTTAACCAAAAAAGTGCACATGGCCGTCGCTGAAGGCCTCGGCTGTGTTTGAAATGGACGGAACAAAAGTGAACTTGTTTGTATCTAAACATTAGCTGCTCTGACTCTGCGCCTCCAGAACACTGGTCTAATGTTTCCTCTCAGTCAATATCACATCCTCCATCTGTGACCGGCCCATCAGAGCGTCGTCTGACAAACAGCCCGTTGTTTCGGCCCAGAGAGACGGACGCACACAGAGCCGGCTGGTGATAGTGGGTTAATAGGGGACATAAAAAAAATAATGATTAGCCTACTATGTAAATGGCAATTAAAGGACACTAAGTGCTGCAGGCGTTGTCCTTGCATTTCACGCTTGGTTTTGATAGGAACACACTCGGCTGCTGAGAGCCGCTGGCCTCTGACACTCATTTGTCCCAATGAGGCAGAGGTGGGGGGGGGGGGGGGGGCGATGTGGCACATTAAATCAATTAAGTGTAATAGGAAAGGTGATCAGGAGGATTAGTCCTCAGCTCCGCATCCAACATGTGCGAGCTGGAAATATGAGGGTTGGATAAATAACCACGTGAGAGTTTCCGTGTGTTTGCACTTGTTTCCTTCGTTGGCTCGTTCCCCAGAACCGAACTTTTGGGCCCAGTCCTCAGATCCACTGCAGAACACTGACAAATGACAGGCAGGGAGCTCGGAGTGCTGCGGTGAGCTGCCGGACAACGAGCCTCATCAGTTCTACTCCCAGTGTCAGTGGAGAGGAGGGGGGTCAGACGACTGGGAGGAACATCCTCACTCACTGACCCCCCTCCGACTGTCATCACACAGCAGCAGGAACACTGCATTTGCATAGAAGCACACTGCCACCTAGTGAGAGCTTGTATGCAAAAACCACAGACACATCAGGTGTGTGTGTGTGTGTGTGTGGGGTGTGTGTGTGTGTGTGTGTGTGTGTGTGTGTGTGTGTGTGTGTGTGTGTGTGTGTGTGTGTGTGTGTGTGTGTGTGTGTGTGTGTGTGTGTGTGTGTGTGTGTGTGTGTGTGTGTGTGTGCTCAGGAGGCAGAGAGGGTCGTGCACTAGACAGAAGGTCGCTCGGTTCGATTCCCGGCTCCTGCAGTTTGCATTCTGAAGGGGGAAAGATACCGTGAGTATTAAAGTTTAACGTATGCATCTTGTTGTTTTCCCTCGACAGGCTTTAAAGGCACATTTCACTCACAAGTTTGTTTTCACACCAGGACTGTGAAAGGTCCAGAGTGGTTACACGGGCTTGGACTCGGGTGTTTACACTGTGACACTGTGAGAAGGAGCTGGACTCGATGGTTTGTTTCATCAGAACCAAACAGGAGGAGAAGCTGCAAAGATCAGTTGGTTTTCTGACACTTTTCTTACTCCCACTCCCACTATTATTTATTTGATGACGATTAATTAAATATTCTGCGCCCTCCCGATGTCAGGAGCAGATATTCGGGGCCGAGACTCCGTCGTCTTTTCTCGTCCATCGTTTACAGTCCGACTAGTTTCTTATACCACACAGAACCACATAAAACACAAAGAAAGATAATCTCCATTAACGGCTCTCTGCATATGAACGCAGACAAAGCAAACAGTCGATGCTCTTCGGTCGATGTGCTCCTCCTCTTTTACTCAAAGGTGATTGGTCAAACTAGAACCAGAAACCAGAGCCTTTTCCCTCGCTACAGATTCGGCATTTTCACTTATGAACATGTCTGTGCTGTGATTTGGGTGAACTGACCCTTGAATCTGTGGCGGAGCGACTCCTCTGCACGTGAACACTAAGCCCCTCGGACTCGACCTCTGGACGAGGTCTTCGTTCCCTCAGGTAAGAAAGTGGAGGTCACGCTTCATTTCATTTTTCAGCACCGATGAGATCTCAGCGGATGAAACTCAACAACCATTACTAAGCGAATAAAGCCCTTTTGAGTGCTACCCAACAGAGATCCAGCACACACACACACACAGACACACACAGACACACACACACACAGACACACACACAGTCTTTGTCCGGTGTTTTGAATTCACCGGCCCCCTCACGACGAGATGATAGGAATAATCTCGCCAAGTGAGACTGACAGTTCATTTGAGAAATCAATATTTACAATTTACTTCTTTCAGAGTTCCTTCTCCGAGAGGGCTCCATATTATCCACCTCCCAAATAAGCTGATCATATCTCCACCCGCCCTGGAATGAGTTTCCTACCCAAAGTGTGTCGTCTTTTTTTTTCTCCCCCCCCCCCCCTCCTCTCCCCTCCTCTCCCTCTCAGAAATCAATGTCTGCGTTTGTGCGCTTTAATCTGGCCTCTGATGACAGTAAATCTTTATCTGTTTCTGGGCAAGCAGCAGTGAGCGGCTGACACCATTTCCCATCAGAACAAAGAGCCAGGCCTGTGTGGACACTGGGAGATACATGGGGCTCTAATGTGGCTGGACATGTTTCAGCAGGGCCATTAATCAGAGAAGGTGACAGGCCGAGCCGCCGCGCTCGTCTCTGCACCTTTTCATCGGCGGCACTGAGGAAACTGAGTCCGCGGCAGGTGGATGGAGATCGAACCTCCGGGCTGCTCCCATCATCCCAACGTGGGACAGAGATGTTTTCTGTCTCAAAAACTGTTTTTCATCTGAAATAGATATTTTAAACAACAGGATCAGATACAGAGAAAATGAAAGATAGAAACACTTTAGGACTAAAATGATAATATTTCAGTCACAGCCCTTCAGCAGGACACAGGTTTACGCAAAATATAAATATATAATATAATATAAAACACAATATTTAAGCTGCAAACATTACCCATCCCTCCACCCCCCGCAGCATCCACCTGTAGGCTCCAACCGGGGGGTTATAGATATTAGTAAATGAAGATACAAGATGAAGATGAAGTCGGAGCCTGTAGACGTCAAACACTAACTACGTTCTGCTGCAATAAACATTTCAAACATGAGCTGTCTGACTGAAATAAAGATGGACGACGCGTCTCCACTTCCTCCCGCTCTCCAGAAATGAAGCCAAAGTTTCCTGGATACGAATATTGCTGCTGCCATCTTGTGCCCAAAACGTATTAAGCTCAATTAAAACAAAACTCACTGGGTTAACGAGCACGTGGACATCAGTGTGATAACAACGACCTAAAAAACAGAATTTATTTGATGAGTACTTTGGCTTTTTTAGTTTGAACCAGGTCCCATCCGTGAACATGGAGGAGGTTTGAGCTCGATGAACTTTGGCTTCACTTTTAGGGAGCGGTCATGTCGTCCATCTTTACTCACAGTCTGTGGCAACACATCACCAAAACACGTATCTCTGCTTTGGGCCGAGTTAAATGAGAAGTTCAGCATCATCTGTAGCTGAGGATGAATCACAGAGAAAAGTTCACAGCAGCAACACAACCGAGTGAAATAATCTCCGGCTTCCAAAGTCTCAGAGTTGCTCGGTTCGAGCCCGGAGTCCCCCTGCGATGATTCATACGCTCCTCTGTAATAACACCACCTCCAGCACTGAGAGAAAAAACACAGCGGAGTGATATTTATTATTCAGCAGATTTATAACGGGCCCCTCAAACAGGCTGGAAGTAGCCCACTGCTCCCCGTGTGGCTCCACGGGGAATTATTGGGTGGTAATCTATTGTTGAACAGCTTTTAGAGTGATGGATGAAAACGTCCGCGGCCTACACACAATCAATTCATATCTAATTAGGCCGTATTATTTATGATACTCTCAACAGGCAGGGTGGGGGTCCCCGGGGGGAGGCGGAGAGACCTCAGCTGCCACCGAGGGAAATGAGGAATGGGAGAGGTTAACAGGAGGTGGGATTGATTAGCATAGAGGAACCAGAAGTGAGTTTCACACAAGTGGAGGCGGGAAATCCCGGTTGATTAGGACGACACCGACGAAACCGACAGGAAGCGACAGGAAGCGACAGGAAGCGACAGGAAGCACGGGAAGCGAGACGGAAGTCAGAATCAGTCAGATGTGATTTCTGCAGAGAAACAGAGCGAGATTCCAGAAAGTTCATTTGAGGAAAAAAAAAACAATTTTAGAGGAGGAAAAAAAGAAGAAGAGAATTAAAGGAAGGGAAAGAAAGACAAGAAGAAGAATTATTAGAGAGATAGAGAAAAAGAAGACGAGGAGAATAGAGAATAGACAGAATAATTATACAATAAATAATGTGAATAGAAAGAAAGAAAGACAAACTCTATCAACACTGGTACAAGCCTGACATCTGCTGTTTGATTGATGTTAAAACAGCCAGAGAGCGACGAGAGGAGAGGAGAGGAGAGGAGAAGAGGAGGAGAGGGAGGGAGAGGAGAGGAGAGGAGAGGAGAGGAGAGGAGAGGAGAGGAGAGGAGAGAGGAGAGAGGAGAGGAGAGGAGAGGAGAGGAGAGGAGAGGAGAGGAGAGAGGAGGGAGAGGAGAGGAGAGGAGAGGAGAGGAGAGGAGAGGAGAGGAGAGGAGAGGAGAGGAGAGGAGGGAGAGGAGAGGAGAGGAGGGGAGAGGAGAGGGAGAGGAGAGGAGAGGAGAGGAGAGGAGGAGAGGAGGAGGAGAGGGAGGAGAGGAGGAGGAGAGGAGAGGAGAGGAGAGGAGAGGAGGAGGAGAGGGAGAGGAGGAGGAGGGAGGGAGGAGGAGGAGAGGAGAGGAGAGGAGAGGAGAGGAGAGGAGAGGAGAGGAGAGGAGAGGAGAGGAGAGGAGAGGAGAGGAGAGGAGAGGAGAGGAGAGGAGAGGAGGAGGGAGAGAGGAGGAGAGGAGAGGAGAGGAGAGGAGAGGAGAGGAGAGGAGAGGAGAGGAGGGAGAGGAGAGGAGAGGAGAGGGGGAGGGGAGGGAGGAGGGAGGGGAGGAGAGGAGAGGAGAGGAGAGGAGAGGAGAGGAGAGGAGAGAGAGGAGAGGAGAGGAGAGGAGAGGAGAGAAGAGAAGAGAAGAGAAGAGAAGAGAAGAGAAGAGAAGAGAGAGAGAAGAGAAAGATGAAAGTCTTCTTCCTGTCTGTGAGTCTTGAAGACATCAGGAGCAGTTCAATCTCTCGGGCAGTAAATGAAAGTGATGGTTGAAGAAGAAAAGAAGAAAGAAGCAGATTGGTGATCGGTCATTTTATAAAATCACCTCATCTTTCCTCCGACGCTGATTCACTTCTTCACCTGGTGGAAACAGAAAATGACTTAATGACTTCGCTCCCTGAGTGTTTCATGTAACGGAGTCGTTTGAGGAGAGAATGAAACGAGACAGAGACTGAGAGACGTTCTTCAGCCTCAGGGTTTCTCCTCCTGACAGAATCCTGACAGACGAGCAGCGAACGGACGTATCACATCTCGTTCTTCCCAAAGATTCACAAGAAGAGGCGATGGAAAACATCTGGAAACATCAGCACACAACAAACTGCTGGACGTGGAGTTTTCACCTCAGCTTCCACTGATGTGTGAAGTGAGTGAAATGAGGAAACATGAATCATTTGTCCATTCAAGTAAACAATTGTGATTTTTGCTTCCATTTAATTTGCGGTAAAACATCCACAGATAACGTGAAAATAATGGTTAGGTTTGTAATGGAAACTTCCACTGATCAATGTCTTATTATTATTATTATTTCAAATCTCATGATAAGTTTCCACGACAGTTCATCTGAACTACTGTTATTTTGTTTCTGTCACAGAAATAGTATTATCATTTTCGCAATGCTGCAAATCATGAGATTAAATCCTCTGTATCTGTGCTCTATATTTACGATTATATCAATAACTAAATCCCCGTCCGATATTAACTTTATTGCAACGACATGTAATAAAACCTACCCTTCTGTTTGAACCAGACTCCACGGCCTCCTCTTCACTGAGTGTTTAACTTGCTGCAGCACAGAACACGATGTGTTTTAAAGCACCTCACACACACACAGACTCTTTTATCTGCACCGTTCCCCTGCAGCAAATCTCAATTTCACACGTTAACTCATCTCGTTCTGCAAACACAAAGCTCAGATTCATATGCAAATCCCCTCTTTTCGAAGCTGCTCCAGTGATGGCGGCCGCGGGGGGGGCGTGGAGCACGGAGCAGGGAGGAGCTTCACCTGTTTGAAATAATTCCGCCTCGGGGGATAAACACAGAACGACGTGTAATCTGTGATCGGAGAGACGAGGGAGGCAGCGCCGGTGGAAACTGATCATATCAGGACAAACTGTTCCGCTAAGTAAACACAGCTGTGGCTCCAGCACGAGTGGAAAAAAAGAGTCAATAATCAATTTATTGTTTGAAATAATATTTATTCATTCACGAATATATTGCACACTTATTGAAAACACTAGAACTTTAAACTGAATCAAAGGTTCCCATTAGTAGAATCAGGGGAAACCAGAGGGTTTGATGATGCATTTGTCTGCACGTGGGTTATAATTCATATTTACAAAGTTTCCTGCTGAATATTGGAGATAAACTCTGGTTTTTAATAACTTCTGAGTCTTTTTAACTGATCGACGGTTCAGCTTCACTCTGAAACTCAAGGATTCTTCTGATTCTGACAGTTGAAGCTGCGACTCTCAGTCAGTTCCTCACTTCTCGGACGCTCGGGGGCGAGGAGTGGGAATCGTGCACCGTCAAACTCACTTTAATTAAGCTGTTGTTTTAAAGTTTAAAAAGTTGTATAATCTGCTTTAAACCCTCACTTTGCTCCTCCCACACAGACACTGACTCTAACAGGAGTGAACAACAGACACAGACTCTAACAGGAGTGAACAACAGACACAGACTCCAACAGGAGTGAACAACAGACACAGACTCTAACAGGAGTGAACAACAGACACAGAAACCTAGATGACGACTGAGACTCAGACTCTGTTTCTTTAATCCGTTGTGAACAGTCTGTGGAGGCTCAGGTGTGAACCAGGTTTCTCTCTATCTGTATTTATCCTTCAGCGTTTGTCCTTGAGGACCGAACGGTTATCTGACATTTAAATGCTGCGTTATTGACTCTCATGTACGTGCAGCTGCTGTTCTGAGGTATAGATCTAATGTATGTAGATAATAAACCGGCCTATCGGGGCAGAGTCTGATCTCCGGGCGACTCTATGGGAAAAGAGCCAGTTGTATTTGTCGGAGCATCTCGATGAATAGGCCCCGAATGAAAGGTCGTGGAATTTAATGCACATGTTTGAAACTGTCAGTGATTCCTTCTCTACTCGTTTTTACAAAAAGCATCTGTTTCATTACTGATGAATCCAGCCTTTCATTACATTTAGGTATTTTCTTGCCTTTAATTTGAAATAAAAGTTTCCCCTGCTACCACAGACTGTAAATAAAGATGGACGACATGACTAAAGTGAAGCCAAATCATCTTGATGACCCCCTGGTGGCTGGCTGTGGTATCGGCCTCCTCCACGTTAGACCAAACTAAAAGGTCAACGTGCTTCATCTCAAAGGTGGTTTCTGTCATTTTATGTTTTCCAGTAAGTTTGTTATCGATGATATGATGCTATAAAAACAAGGTGGCTTCATATCTGGGATGTTTTAGCCTCATTTTGTGCAACAGGAGGAAGTGGAGACACGTCGTCCATCTTGGTTCACAGTCTGTCGCTGCTACCTGTGATTTGGAGGTGAAAACAAAAAACTCTTGTCCTGCAACTAAACCCAACACTGTACCTGACACCTCCTGGCGGTGGCACGATGGAAAAATAAAGGTTCTGGCCCGATTCAAAGCTGTGTACTGGCAAAAAACGTATATTTCTATTATGGATTCTCGTCATCAGCCTCACAAGAACCGGTCAGACTCTATTTAAGCTGCTCTAGCTGCTCTCAGCATCGTCGGAGACGTCATCAAAGCATTTTACCGATCTGAGAGTCGTGACCTTTGTAAGCCACGCTGACGTGCGTGGACAGCACCGGCTCCATCCGGCTGCGGGGGTCCCTGGTGTCGTGCAGGGGACACTCGCTGGGCGCCTGGCACCGGAACACCTGCTTGTAGGACTTCCTGAAGTTCTCCGACAGGAAGGCGTAGATGATGGGGTTGACGGAGGAGTTGCTGTAGGCCAGGCAGTGGGCCACCATCCTGAACATGAAGGACGCCTGGTTCAGGGGGAAGGAGCCGAACTCCACCCACATGTGCACGATGTGGTGGGGCAGCCAGGACAGACAGAAGACCACCACCACCACCAGGACCGTCTGTGCCGTCTGTGCAGCAGGAAACAGACGAGATAAAGACGGGTAATATAACGTCACGTGATCAAATAAACAAGTCTGTGGAGGAGCGGGGACAGGAAGATAATGACGGGTAATATAACCTCATCAAATGAAATAAAAAGAGATAAAAGAGACGTGTATTTTATGGCTTGATAAAATAAATGGGTTTATGCTGATATTCAGGGCTGTAGAGCAGCGAGGACACACGTCTGCAGCCGGTGTTCCCCAGCGAGCGCTGTGTGCACGAACCTTTCACCAGCACTACACCACATCGGCACAGGAGGAGCACGTCCATCCAACATGTTCACTGGACATCAAAACTGAAAATGACCAACTATAGAAGGAAACAATAAAACTGACACCAACCTTCTTTTTGGAGAGCTCTGATTTCTTGGAGACGTTACTCAGCTTTTTGTGCAGATATTTTAAAACCTGAAACAACAAAGATAGGAATGAAGACAAAGCTGTCAATTCTGATTGTGCACAGCATTTTCTTTATTTTTTTAATGTTCACTGTTTTCCCAGAGGGCTATCACTATAACTATAACTATAACTATAACTATAACAGTCCTATCTATCTATCACTATAACTATCTATCCATCTATCTCCTCTAAATGTGTCTTTGTTTAAAAACTAAAATAGGCAGAAGCACATTAACATACTAAAGAAACCTTTACAATGATTTTAGCAAAAAACACATGTAATATACCTAATAAATATAGTACATTGTTAAACTGGAACACAGTTGCCCTCCACACACATAAACACAGTCCTATCTGTCTGTCTGTCTGTCTGTCTGTGTCTGCCTGTCTGTCTGCCTGTCTGTCTGTCTGTCTGCCTGTCTGTCTGTCTGTCTGGTCTGTCTGTCTGTCTGTCTGTCTGTCTGTCTATATATCTAATTCGTGGATCTTGAATCAGAGGGAACTGATATCTGTGATTGTGCGTAATTTGGTGCAGCCTGATTGAATGTAAAGAGACTGCTTTTTCCTTATTGGCTGAGTTTTGTGCTCTTTTCTGTGCCAGCCTACAAAATAATAATAAATCAATAAACATTTCTGATAAGTCAACATATTTTTTCTCGTCATGTTAAACTTCATGTTTGTTCCAATGCGTAAAACCCGTCCGGAACACTGTGGGTCCGTGCGCTCTGGCTCGTGCGCGCCCACCTTTGCATAGCAGACCGATATGAGGGCGAGAGGCAGCAGGTATCCGAACACAAAGGTGCACATCACGTAGACCTTCCTCTGGTGGTCGGGCCAGACCTCCCAGCAGTACGTGGCGTTGTTCTCCCGCTCCACGATGCTCTGGTAGTGCGCCACGGGAGCGGCCATCACCAGGGACAGGGTCCAGATCAGCAGCCACGCCGAGCATGGCGTGCCGCGCCACCCGGATCGACGAGGACTTCCTGGCGTGCACGATGGCCACGTAGCGGTCCACGGACAGCGCGGACAGCGTGAAGATGCTCACCAGCATGGACACGGTGAAGAAGTAGTGGATGAACTTGCAGATGAAGGCGCCCAGCACCCATGTGGGCAGCATGTAGATGGTGGACTGGAAGGGGACGCAGAAGAGCAGGTAGGACAGGTCCGCCACGCTCAGGTTCAGGATGAAGATGTTGGTCGTGCTCCTCGGTTGACCCGGTTTGCTGCGCGCCAGCACCGTGATGACCATGGCGTTCCCGAGCGCGCCCAGGATGAAGATCAGTCCAAATATGAGCAGGGAGATCAAGTTGTCTACCCCCATCCCCAGGACGAGTTGAGCGGCAGCAACACGGTGCTGGCGTCCACGGGCACATGACTCAGGTTCTCCACCTGCAGCTCCATGGTTTTAAATGAATGCGGAGGAGTTACATGTTGATGCAGAGGATGCGTTTCCTGCACATGCAGCTCAGACTGAGGAAGAGGAGCTCATGCATGTGCACGCTGCTCCCTGCCTCCGTGGGAAACGTCACCATGTTGTGCGCAGCAGATCCCACCAATACCTGTCTGCGGTTTCCAGTAAGCAACCTGCAGCCAGTCAGAGGGGAACAGAACCTCTGATCCACAGGGACTCAACACAACACGTTCAGCAGCCACTCAGGCTCACTTTAGTTTAAGAAGAGTAAAAGTAAATATTGTTTTAAAATGTACTGGACATTAAAATCAATTTACACTGTGAAAATGGAATAATTTAGAAGTGTGGCATGGTGTTTTTTATTATGATGAACTTTTATGTTATTTGATTTGATCAAACAGAAACTTGTTGGGAGTGGAGGAACCTGAATCTCAGAGTTTATTTTCTCAGTCTGGATACTGTGTGATTGACAGCTACTACCATCCAATGGGTGCATCGACCCCATCCATCGATCCCCCTCTGCCCTTCTCTCAGCCTCTGTTGTTGATCTGCTCGGACCACATCTGGGAACAGCTGTATCACCATTATTAAAACATGTGCACCTCAGACAGACCGGTGCGGACAGATCGGTCGGGAGGAAAACCATGACGACAGATACGATGCACATTGCATGTAACCTGAGAGCAGAGGCTGATGTTATCTCCCCAGTTGTCCTCAGATGATTGTACACAACTCCATCTTTCATTGTTTACACGTCCTGTTAATTTACTGGCGTTAATCAGGTTAATTGGACGACTCCCTCCCTGATGAACCCTGATAAGAGACCGTGATGACAGTCATTAGATCTCTCTTCTGCTTTTTTTTCTTCAATGGCAGAGGTATTATACTTCTGGGAGAAAGGCGCTTGTTTTGTAATTGGCTTCTCAGCTCATCTCCCGAAGCAGCCTGAAGTTTCCATGGCGACTCTTCACTCCATCGACCGAGATGTTATCCCCCCCCCCCCCCCCCCCCGTTTCTGCCGTGAGGGAAGAGAAAGACACAGTGAAGCTTCCCGGCGGTGTCCGATCATCCCAGAGACGTGTCGGCCATTCCTGCAGAGCTCGGTTTGAAAAGCAGGAGAAGTGAAATGTCCCGTTGTGTTCGTTAAGTTTCAGGACCGCGGACAGCTCCTCTCTCCACCTGTACTCTTCAGTTGATCCATGATGTTTTCATCCCTCACATCTGTGTCTAGCTTCAAAGATATGTGTGTACCGTCAGTCGTGAAGTGTGTTGATGTTTTCTCTGGTGTTACTTCGAGGTTCGATGTTCAAGGGTTGTTGTCGCTCACGAAGACGTCTGCAGCCAAACTGAATTCCTATTCTCAGGAGCAGAGGTGCAAATAAACAAATTATCATCCTACGAGAAACAGAATCATCTTCCCTTCATAGTGAGTTTCAGCTCAAGTCGTCGTTGTGATTCTCCTGCTGCTTCCTCTGGATTGTCCGTCTCTGCTCTTCCACGTCTTTCTCACACAGATAATTGATCTGGTTATTCAAGGTGTGTTTCCTGTATGAGATCATTATTGATATTCCGTGCTCTATAAATAAAACTGAGTTAACAGTGGGATCTTTTTTGTTGTTGCAACCAGATGTGGAGAGTGAGACATTGACTAATTAACTAACCCTCCACAGACTAATTACCGGTTAAAAGGCAGAAAGGTGATTGAATCTGTGATTTCCTGAAATCAGACGACAAACCCAGTGCCTGCCCCCCCTGTTCTGTTCTGTGTTGGTGAGTCCTCTGCCCTCGTTTCACACTCAGTCCGATAATGACGCTTGTTTGTCAGCGAGGGAGAATGAGAAGGTCACTTAGAGTCGGATTCTCTTCAGGTTCAGTTCAGTCTTCTGTTTCTCTGGAGGCGAGAAACTCAAATCTTTGAATATTCTGCCATTTATTTATATTTTTCACTGTAAACTTTGCATCGATTAGGTTAAATTAAATCCTCACATTTACTTTGACAATACCAGAATACCTCAGTGCGTGTTCCTCAGCAAGAACCGATATAAAGGTTTGTGGGAATTTTCAGCAGAAATTGAATATTACATTCATAATTATGTTTTCATTCACGTGAGACGAACTTTCACAATTGGCCTTAACGCCGCCGTAGATTCGCCTACTCGCACACAAGTGGCTTTTCATGCTATTGCTTTATTGGAAGGTTCTCTCCAATTCTGCCGGAGCATTGAGGGAAAGCTCATGAAAACTCATTAACTGCATAAAGGGAATAACCTTTAAAAACCACTGCACATCCTTCCTGCTTCCTCTCAGAAAGCTCAAGTGAGAGACTCTCACTCTCTCTGATGAGATTGTGAGTCAGAGACGTGTTAATCGCCACAAAAGGGAATTCACCGTCTCAGTGCTCGGGACAAACAGCTCCGCTATCGGATGCTGTCGGGAGCCAGAGGCCTTCTTAAACATGTATTTGCAGATATTAATGTGTGTGCTCGGTGTCAGCTACTACAAGTTCAGCGCGTCCAACGCACACACTCACTGCGTGTACAGTAAATAAGCACATAATGCACAGCGCTCTTTAATGGATGGGAAACGACAAACCTGTGACAACTCATTATGAGGAGTTATGGAAACGTTCACTGGACAAACTCCACCTGTGATTTCACTCTCCAGCCGATAAACCAGAGGAAGCTTGAGGTGTTTGTGCAGAAACACGAAGGACACTCGGAGATTCACAAACCTCCACCGAGGCTTTGTCACCATTGAAAACACTTCACACACAAGGACAAGGTCGGCCGTGAGTGTGAGCACAGATGATTGCTGTGGGATGAAAACATCAGGCAGGATTGGTTTTTAAATTTCTTTTATCGATGCTCGTGTCGCATCGATGTCTATATTCTATACTTTCACAACAAACACAGCAGAGCCATGAGCGTGTGGTTTGCCTGAGATGTCAAACTGACACGAGGACACAATCACCAAAGCCTCAAAGACATCAGCACAACCTGCACAACCATTCTCTCCTCGATGCAGGAGATCCTTAGAAAACATTCGATGAATGTGACCAAAGATAAATGATAAACCAACTTTAACTTTGTTTTTGACATTTAAAACCTGAAATATTTCACTTCTCCTGCTCCCTTACTTGCAGCAGTTCTCCATTACAGCGGCGGTCTCGGAAATAACTGCAGTTGGAAACAAGAGAGCATGATATTGTTGAGTTGCTAAACAAATGACGGCATTATGCTCGAGCCGTGTGCGGCCGCTTCGGCCAAATGTTGATGGAATCACTGGCGTTGGACCAGTAAGACGTTTCGTGTTGAGTTGTTTATCAGGCAGAAGAATCGCTGTGAGGACACACTGGGGGGGGGGGGACACATTCACATTGTACAGCTGATCCTATCACTTCATACAAAGGGAATTCAAAAGACAACTGAGACACAGACAACCTCAGAGAATGTGAAAGTTTCGAGGAACTGGTCGACTTTTATCAAGTGTGAAGTATGAAAATGAGTCGGTTGCATCATGAGGAAGAACCGGGTCCGAGGATCCACCGCACGGTGACATCAGCTGCTGAGCATCATCACAGTCGTGTTGTCATCTATGGCTGTGAGCACTGGATGAGACACGGCAGGTCATCCAGGGCCACGGGATGCCCCCCCCCCCCCCCCCCCCCCGAGCTGGAGGACAGAGAGCTCACAAGAGATCACAGCAATGATGTGAGAACCCCCTGAAAGCACAGGAAACAGCAACGACACCGTGGTCAGAAACAAAAAAAGACCCCACTGTGCCTATAAAGAGATGCACATGGTCAACTCCAATATAAATGAGATTAATATTGACTTTTATTAATTAGTGGAGGAAGCGTCCAGAGAAAACCCACAGAAGTTCACAGTCTGAGTTTATGAGACACTGATGCTGCAGATCAGGTTAAATTAAGTTTTTTCGATAAATACAAACTTTAAAACATTTCTCACCGAAAACAAACCAAACAGAATTTAATCAATAAAACACTTACAGGCGAACGTTCGGTCGGCAGGCGGCAAACGAGGATCCAAACTTACACCAGGGAGCAAAAACAAATCCCCCAACACTGACCGAGGAGCTCAGAGAGAAGACTGAGGAGCAGGAAACAGGACAAGACAGGAAGTACATTTAAGAGAGACACACGAGGACACTTCAAAGTAAAACAACAAACAACTGAAGTTAAAAATCCACACCAAACATCGAGAACTCCACCCATTCAAAAAAAAAAGGTGTCAGGACAAATCAAAAGTCACTCAAAAAGTTCATTGGTACGAGAAATGTTCCTGTGCAGATTCCTGGTGTTTTAACTGAACAGCAGGTTGATGATCATTGTGTTTACACAGGTATTGAAAAGTTATATTTTATTTAATGGGAAACATTATGTTCGTCTTTGATTTCTCAGAAATAAGAAAAGCCAATTCAGAAATCAAACAAACTTTAAAACAATAAACATCTGTGATCTGAGAGTCTCTCTTCCCTCTCTCTCTCTCTTCAGTGGCAGATAGATATTCAGCTGCCCCTCTGAGTGGGCGTCTTGGTCTAGATCAACATTCCTCTCGGGGGTTCGAGGATATCTCCCGTGTTTGTGTCCCACAGCTCTCATCCATGGCGGCTATTGTTTTCCCCGCGCTCGTCCTCGACCTTCCGGCCTCAGGAACAAATCCAAGACTCTTCTGGAGACGCGGGCCCGAGCTGTGTGGTCGTCCCACTCCCTGGATTCCTGCGCCCTACCTCCGTGAGTCCCGTGGGCGCCGCGCTGAGGCCGGGCCCCGGCAGGCCGAACAGACAGGAGCCTGTGTGCGAGGTCAGGGTGGACAAACACGCCGGCCGCTGAGTTTATCCCCATTTTACTTGGTTTATTCAGGAAACTGGGCAGCCATGTTGGATCCAATGACCTCCCAGAGGCACTTGCTCACAAGAAACCCTTTTTCCTTTCCTCCTCTTTTACCAACAATTTGAGATTTTCTTTTCCGTGTCACATAGTTGCAACTTTACGGAGCTGATCATCCAGACAGTTTCTACATGCTGACTTCATGTTGGCGCTGTGATACCCTGCATCTCGCCCCCTATGTCAGCCGGAGATCAGCAGTGTATGAAAACAGATTCATCCGTCAACACACTTCGCTCCTAAAAGTTAGTTTCTGACTTGACATAACAAGGAGCCGTAACAAAAAGGCTCCTGTTCGGAAATATTAATATTCTGATGCTGCGGGGGGGTTTTCTGACACAACGTATCCTGCAACAGACGTGGCTTTGTTCATGGGACGCTGACGACCTCTCGATGGGGCAACACACCCGGGGCTTCTTCTGGGATGTGCAACACGAGAAGTGAAAACTGTCTCAGATTAAGAGGAAACTCTCAAACAGAAACAATCCTCATTCAAGGTTCTCTCACTCACTTTCCTCCATATCACACAGTCGTCAGCAACACGTGACATTTGCGTGAGGTGGAAGTGCAGATCTTAAATCTGTGAAAGGTCATTCTTTGGTTATTTTGGAAACAGCAGAAGATAAAACCATTGTTTTTTTTCACGTTCGAATGGTTTTGCATCGGTGCATCATGTTGGCCTTCAATGGAAAACCTAGTATAAACATTAATACAGTAAAATCAGTGGTTTTTGGAGTAATTCTGCTGACAAATAAACAAACCAACAAAAAGACAGGGGGTGAAAATGAAACTTCCTTTGTTTCATTGGTTTCAACATGATAACGCAAAGAAACGAGAAAACCCAAACGTGCAAAGTCACCGCAGGTTCATTCTATCACTGACAATCTGGTTTCTTCTGGGTCCGCTCCACATGTGGATCTGGGCGACGGTGCATCCGACCTAAACACGACCCATTAAGAAGACGCATGAGGCCGATTCGACAAAGGCGCCTCAGTGCGGCGGCTGCTTTGCATCGGGCCGTGAGTTCAGAGATGAGCCTTGTTGTCCCGGTGGTCGGGGGGGAGGCCGATGAGGAGAGGAACAATGGCTGGGCCCATGCATGTGGAGGGCGGCAGTGACTGACACAAGCCACTGAAGCTCCAAAGAATGCCTGGAGGCGAGCCAGTGCTGTGGACCACACCGCTGCGACCGCCGCCGCCGCCGCCCCCCCCAAGCCCCCCCCTCCTCATTTCCCATGGTGCCCCGAGACGGCTGGGACGATACCTTCAAAGACGGCCCCCCGAGCGTCAGAAGTACTGCAAACGGAGCTGTGTGCTGTGAGACGTGGACTTGAGACAGGAAGAGGAACCACTGAGCGATTAGACCAACCCCACCCAACCTCCACTACACAGCATGGCTACAGCGAGCAGCTCCGGGCAGAGCGCATTCGGGCTCGGGAGGAAAAAGAAGAACCCTGGAGTCATGGATCAGATTAGCAAATTCTTTGCGGGAGACAAAAAGAAGAGGAGCAAGGTGAGCATCGGGATTCAGAAGAAAAGTTTTCTTTTTTCCAGATTATCTTTAAACTTTAGAGTTTTAGAGTCAAATCATTTTTGTTAGTAGTGTTTGCTTCCAGTGCTGGGTTCTGTGACATAGGATTGCAACTCTGGTCAAATCAGAATCAGAGGTACTGAATTTAAATAGAAATTACAAATTTTCAATTAAGAGTTTGGTGCCTGACGGACATTTTTCTGAAGTTGACGGTTCACTTCCCCCGGTCAGAAACTCTTTATTCTCTCTGCTTTTATACAAAACTAATTTCAAGTTGGACACCAATTTGTAGATTGATTGAAAGATACTTCTTTGCTGAGAAGTATTTCTGGAAAGTAACTCTCTAGAAAAGTTTAATTTCACAATTTAATTCCATCCCTTCACAATATTATAAAAGAATTTACAACTTAATTATACCTTCCCCAGCATTTGAAATTGAATGTCTCAGATGAAGCCTCTTTAAGCTTGGTGCTGGTGAGAGGGGCCCTCAGGAGCCACAGCTCAGACTCACACTTTAATGCACTTGACTGTAAAATATTGTTACAGGATTATACCTTCAGCTTTATTTCTGCGTATTCACACTGATGAGAACTGCATGTGTGCGTCGTGTCCCACTGAGCGACAGTGTCAGGCAGTGGCTTCACACTAACTCCTTCGTGCTGCTTCTTCTTTTTCCGTATCTAATCGTCTTTATCGGACTAAACGTGCCGAGTGTTCATCATTCAGCTTCGTCTCGTACTCGCTGTGGTGTGAAGCCGACTTCATGCGAGCATCACTCTCACCCGGTGAGACCAACAACCCGTTGAACCTCCAGAATTGCTATAATTATTGTAATTATTATATCACGAGGCTTGGCGGGTGAAGGGAGGATCAACTCTCAGGAAAGAACTTCAAGCTACCGAGCTCCTTTTCATGCTGTGAGTTGAAAAGTTGAAACCTGATTCGTATTGATCTGATTTCTGTTTGATTTCACAGTAGAATGATTTGAGTTTGCGATGTTTTGTGCGACATTAACATCGTTTGTAAGATGGACGATGCATCTCCACTTCCTCCCGATGCCATCTTACACTTTTGACGCTATTTTGACGCAAATCACAAGTCAGCTGTCAATCATGACTTTTCACTGTGTTTCTATAGCGTCAAAAATAACTAAGAACAAACTTACTGGTAAAGAAACACTTGAACAAACTATCAGCGTGATAAAAAAAACGACCTTCAATGAGAGATCGTTGACAAAATGTCCCATCTGCTAACACGGAGGAGGCAGGGTTTATGACATGTACCGCAGCCAGCCACCAGGGGGCAATCAAGATGGCTTGGCTTCATATTTGCGGGTCTGTCATGTCGTCCATCTTCACACACATGTACTTGATCTGTGATCCTCCCAGGGGTCGTTCCGGGGTCACCTGGCCTCCTCGCCCCAACAATCCTCCGCTCGCCGCCGGACCAATGAAAACGCTGTGGTGCATTTCTTCAGGAACATTGTAAGTGTGGATTTTTGGGGGATTTGCATTAATGGATATTACAATAACTACATTTTAATGGTTTACAAACATTTAACTGTACATGAAGTCATTTTGGGCGTCATGCTAGCATCCTGAAGTTTTGGGCCAATTAATAAACTTCAAATGTAAACTTCAGAGCTCATCATGACTCCCTCATTCACATCAATCATCAATGGGGGGGATTGTGTTATTCTTGTTTCCCTGCTGTGCTGTCAGTCACTGTGTCGCTTGGTGTTTTTCAGGTTTCCTCCTCTCCTCGCCCTAAATCCAAGGTGAGTCTCATTCTTCACAGTTTGGTTGATCGGTCCAGAGGTGGGGTCGCGACACAGAGATCCTTATGTTCATACATCACTTCCTGGTCGATACTAATGTTCCTCGTTATAAGACGTTCTGTTTTCGAAAGGTTTCCTGTTTCCGGTTTCTTGTTAAACCAATGATTTGAAAATTTGACATTTTGGTGCCATCTAGTGGTGGCATTGAAAGTGACACGTGCTCCGTTCATCCACAGCAAAATAATGTGAGCGATGCTAAAGATACAATAACAGGATTGTTAGCATTCTAACATGTTAGCATGTATAACGCATGTTTACCGTCATAATATATAAAATACAGGAGTTGAATACTTTTACTTTTCTGGTCATCAAGAATTATTCGATGACTGAAAAGCTTTGGAGCTTCTGCCCTCACAGAGGAAACTGAAATATTGACATGCACATACATGTCCAGATTATTGTTGGATGTGTTGAGTCGGAGGCGTCGCCCTCTCACGGCCCCTCGTCTCATCGTGTCACTGTATGTTTCTCTTTCATGTCCAGTGGAGAGACGTCTTGGGCTTGGTACGTCTTTCAGTCTTTCCTTCTGCAATGGAACAAAAGCCCGACTTCTGAGTGCACCGCTCTGTGTGTGTGTGTGTGTGTGTGCGGGTGGGTGTGTGTGTGTGTGTGTGTGTGCGTGTGTGTGTGTGTGCACAATGATCCCACTTGAGTCTGCCCGTAGAGAGAGCTCCTTTGTCGGCAGTGCACCTGTTACCTAACCCTCTCTCTCGCTTTGTGTTCGGCTGCTTTCCTCAAAGACACAAATATATTTTTTTACACATTTTGGAATCGAGACACTTTCCAAACGAGAGCTGACAGCAGCTCGAGCGGCGATCGGTCAAGAAACATAAAGAGATTCATTGATTTTTCTGCAACCACTGATTATTGGCTTATGAGTAAATTTGATAGATCTTAATCCCCCCCCCCCCCCCCCCCCTCCTTCTTTGCTTGAATCCAGAGCGACTCGCTGCTTCTGGATGACTTTGAAACTGCTCAGCTTTTTATGAACCACAACCGGTAAACATTTTCTCTTAGGACCTCTTGGCCTACACCTCTCTCCTCCTCCTCCTCCTCCTCCTCCTCCTCCCTCCTCCTCCTCCTCCTCCTCACCTCTAGTCTTCTTTTAACACCTACATCTCCTCTGTGCCGGAGATGACTCTCTCATCCATACGTTTTGTCTCCCCACCTCCTTGTGAGACATGTCCTCTGACGTCCCCTCACGTCGGTTCACTGCAGACTTGCTCTTGTCGTTTTCCTTCCCCCTAAAGGTTGCTGTGGTGTGAATCCGGTCCTGTCACGTGTGCATGTTTTCCTCCTCTCACAGTAACAGACTTTCTTTCCCTCCACATTTCCGCTGCTGCTGTGGCAGAGAAACCACACACCTGCATCCTTTTGTTCCATTTTTCATCTTAAAATCTGTGGAAATTTGATTAAAATCGAAACCCAATCGAAAAGACCTTTAAACTTTTGATAACTGTACGATTTCTAGAGGTTATTTTATTACAAAAAAAGTCACATCGATTCGGTTTTAGTGTCCACAGAAGAAATTCAGGAGTTTAAAGCATTTTAAAAACTAATTCAATTACTAAAAGGTTGATCCCAATAAAATGGAATAGGGTGGATAGTTTGAAAAAAGGCAGCCTGGAAATCAGATCCCATTTTTATTTACTTTTGCAGATTTACAAGATTTTAATTGAGATGTACAAAAAGTGAATTATCACGAATGTTTATATTTTCCAGGGACATATTATTTGTGGATGTGTGTTTTTTTTGTCCCACAACAGAAAGACTTCTGCTCTTTGTAACCAAACAAGCAAACTTGTTGAATGTGTCTCATCTCGTAAAAAGAGAAAAAGGCCCATCGATGTAAAATGAATTAAACGTCTGCATAGAAAGGTCAAACTGCTCCACAGCAGCCAACGTGCTTTCAGGCCTCAGGTCCACATCTGTGCTCACAGAACATCTGTTTCTAGGCCTCGTCGCCACGTGCCGAGAGCGCAAAGTCGCCGGTCAGGAGACGCCGAGACCAAAGCACACTGTCCAGAATCTTCAACCTGGTGAGCTCGCTGCACGTTCACATCTGAATCTCCTTTTTTATATATATATATATCAATGAAACTGGACCTCATCAGAACTCTTCCCCTGTCTGTGTTTACCCAAATGCAACAGTGATGCTCTCATCAGAGATCAGTGAGTAGTGAATAAATGCAGTTTTAGAATGAGCACGTACCTCCGCCAAGGCCGAACATCCCCTTTAATTCAATTACACAAACTCAAAGATTGTTTTCATCAAGATCCGTGAATTATTCCCAAGGAAAATGGTAAAAAATCTCACAGCGTTAAAGCCGATGTCCCAAAATTGAATGGGTTCTTTGCTAAAGTATACGATGTCCTTTCCGACGAGTTTCGTGGAAATCAGTTCAGATATTTCTGCGTAATCTTGCTCACAAACACACAAACACACAAACACACAAACAGACAGGGGTGACAACATAACCTCCTTGGCAGAGGTAATAGAGATTCATCGTTTCAGTTGTAATCGTTTTATTCCTTTTATTCATCAAGATGCTTTCACAGCAGCATACAGTCATCATAATAGACTAACAAACCAAAGAGAAACATTTTTATAAACCCATCTATTAAATTTCCACACACACACGTCATCTACCTCAACTCCTCTGAGGGAGAATCTTCAGTGTGGATCTCACGTGAAAAACTTGACAATCAAATCGACTTTCATGAAACTACATCCCACAGATCTCTCGTAGCTGCCAGATAGAGAACAGACGTTTCTCATCTTCTTCTTCTTCTCTCCAGGGAGAAACCAAGTCCCGTGCACCCCCCAAACGCTGGAGCACCATCTTCTAAGCCCTCCGCCGAGGACCAGACCACAGACCCAATGCCGACGGGACGAGACGAGGGAGGAGACACGGATCAGCAGGCGGCGGACTCACAACCTCAAGAAATGTTAACTCACTAACACAAAGCTTTTTGTGAATCTCCAGACACTGACACGGTGTAATCCCCACTCTCTGGGGACTGTTCTCCTTTTTAATCCGACTCCTCCCGGATATCTTGTCATTATAATTGGTTTGTGAGAGGCTTAGCGAAGCTTTAACTTCAATATCCGACTGTAAAAATCACCTCTTTGGAGTTTGTTGTTCCGATGGTGTCACTGTCTGCTGTTTGGTTTTCTACTCGTCCACTGTCGTCTGCATTTTGTACACGAGTGACGCTTTTTTCGTATCTCGCCGCTTCCTCGCTTTCTGCTCGTGCTTGACTGACACGCATGTCGCAGGGAAATGCATTTGAAACTGGAAACCTAAAAGATATGTTTTTATATAACAGCTTTGTTTGGGGTTATTAAACATGTAGTTTGATGCTGTCGAATGAGAAGAAAAAAAAAAGCCCTTTTAAATGCACTGGTAACAACACAAGTGTAAATACAACTGGTCCCATATCGTAGCTTTAGCATCTCATTTGTTATTGTTGTTGTACGTGATCTGTTTGCGTCTTAAATTAAGTTTGAGGTTTTAAATGTTTGTGTTTTTATTTTCAAAGAGGTTTGTTAGAGTTGATGGTCGGATCGGAAGTGGCTCAGTGGTTGAAGGCAGAAGCAGCGAGAGGAGCAGGAGGACGTTGATTTCACGTGTTCTGAGGTGTAACGGTCGTTTTCAGTTGTGTTCGTAATGAATTGGATCACTGTTGTCGTTTGTACGCGATCTGTTTGTGCGTTCGCTCTGTGTCGTCCAAAGCTCTGAGTGTCTTTTTCTGAGGTTGTTGAAAACTGAGTGTCGTGTTTCCACATTGTGTAAAAAAACTCTTTGGGTTTTAAATGTTCATCCTAACTGGAAATAAACATCTTTTGTCGTCTCATAGTTCAGAGTCTTTGACAAGTTCTTTCCACTTCACCTCATTTACATTTCTGGGTTTCTGAGGCAATAAGGAGGACTAACTTTTACAAACCCCTAAATATTAGTTAGACAATGATGCTTTTCTTTGTGTTCAGAGTTTGGTGCAACTTTGAATTTAAATAAAATCCCCATTCCTTCGATGCATGTGGTCAGAGTTGAACAAGAGGACCTCTGCAGCCCGGTCCCTGCGCTGCTGCTGCTGTTTGAGCTCAGTCGTGTTAAAGGAGTCACAGCATTCAACAATCAAACATCCAAACTTTTTATTAACTTATAAACCAAGATTTTTTTTTTTCCCTTTTACATTAAGTGAGTAGACGTCAGTATTGCACTGACATGTGTTCTTATCTTCTAATGTAAATCAATGGCAAAAATAAATGATGTGCAAAATGCAAATTAAAGCAACACTATGCAACGTTAAAAAAAACAAAAAAAACTGCGTTTATCTCCAATATTCAGACGTGAAACTTTTAAAATATTAGAATCCTGAACAGAGTTGGTGGATTTGGTACAGTGGCTCCCGGCTGGTTCAGGAAGCAGAGGATTGTGGGTAATATCCAGCGTTCAGTCGAGTTTTAGTTCAGCGAGTGGGACGAAGCAGTCGGAGCCGTTTCTTAGAAATAATGAACACGTGGCAGCAGAGGGCGCTGTTGTTAAGTAGAAGTTACATCGTGTTGCTTTAAAGCTATTCGAGTACATTCACAGCATGGCTTGTTTAAGATGTACAGTTTACAGCATCACTAAACAATAACTGAGTTTACATGACACTGCACAAATGAAAAGACTCCATCTCAATGAAGCGTATGACTTTTTCTTCAAAATACCCATGACATGAAATTTATGCACATTAAAAAAAAAAAGCTTCTCAAAGAAACCTTCCATGATTCGTGTCCGCAGACTTTCAAAGTGATCATGTGATTCATTGTCCTTCACATATGTATTTATCTACATACAGTTTAGGGGTCATAAACGTTTCACATTAATATTCAGTTTCCGCCAAAGCTCTCACTCGCCTCCTGTTTAAAAACGTGACCCGTGTTCAGATTGTGTGACTGAGTTCGGAGTTCATCCACGATCCCCGGCACGCTGCCCAGCAGTCCACCCATCCCTCCGCCCTCCATGCCCCCGTGGAAATCCACCTCCTCCACCTTCACCTGTCCTCCGGTCACAAGAAAAGCTTCTCCCTCGCCAAACCCATAACCGTAGCCGTCCTCCATATCCGCCGCAGTTGTGCTCGCATTGTTGCTGTTGGCCGAGGAGCTGGAGGCGAGTCTTTCGCATCGAGCCTGATGCCGGAGGAAGCTGTCTCTCCAGATGACTTTCTTCCCACACAGGCTGCACTCATAGGGCCGCAGCCCTCCGTGGGTCTTAAGGTGCTTGGTCAGATGGTGCTTCATCTTGAAGGACTTTGTGCAAACAGGGCAGCCAAAAGGCCGGAGATTGAGGTGCTGCATCTTCACGTGCCGGTCACGCATACTCTTCAGGGTGTAGGCCTTGCCACAGTGGCAGAAGTGGACTTTTCCTGTGTAGGGGGCGCCGGCGAGGGAGACAGAGGATGATGAAGAGGGGGTTGGAGGTGAGGAGGGCGGAGGGAAAGCAGCAGAGGACGGGGACAGGTGGCGACTGGATGTGGAGGTCAGTGAGCCACTTTGTCCCGCGCTGGTGGACGGCCAGTGCCCCTCGGAGGCTGCCGTGGCGAAGTCTGGAGACGCAGGCACTAAAGGCCTCTGGGAAACCTGTCCTGTGCCATCCTCAATCTCATCATACGTGTCTCTGCTGAAGGTCCCTGCTGTGAAACATTCAAAATCCACATCCTCCTCCTCCTCGTCCTCCTCCTCCTCGTCTTTGCTGCAGCTGCCGGCCTCTCCTTCCTGAGGCCTGTGCTCTTGATGGGACCAGGGGCCCGACTGCCACTGTTGCCGGGCTGAATCCGAGCAGGACGGGCCCAGAACTCTATCACCTGATTGGTAAGCATGAACACTGGGCAGGTTGGAGGAGTGATCGCTTTGCACTTTTTCCTTCATCACGTCGGCACTAGTCTTTACTGAGGCCTGTGCGGCTTCTGCATTCGCATTTGAAACTTGGTGCAGGTCTGCTGGAGAAAACAAATCACATGCAGATCGTTAAGTGTTTTATTCAGATTCTGTACTGAGAAGAAGAGCAGAGGGAATACGTGACCCAACATGGAGGAACAGGCTCGATATAAAGAGTTTAACAATATTATTTGGCAAACGTTTCATGCGACAGCTTGTTTTTACCAAACTAAGGTTCTACCAAGTATAGATTTGGTATCAGAAGCTAGATTCACTCATGTTGAAAAATCAAAAACCCAAACCTTGAGTTATGTAAAGAAGTCTTTGCATTCCTGAAACTTTTCCTGTAGTAAATCAAGTGAGGAAATAACATGAATGAATTGTTGTATATGAATAGAAATCATTGAAAGCAGTAATTAATGGCTCTAGTAAAAGCTAAATCAGGATTCTTTCCTGGTTTTGCATTTTAGATTAAAGTAACACGAGGCTTTTTATATCTTACCACAATGTCCCATTTGTGCAAAGCTCTCTTTCTCTGCGGCATCGTCTCCTATTCCTTCATCTGCCTCAATCTCTCTCTTCTCATTCTTTCTCTTCTCTTGGTTCTGATCACCATCCCCGCTTCCTCGGTTCCTATCAGCAGCCGATCGGCACTCGGCGCTGCTCCCCGCTGTTGAAACCTGACTTTGGGCTTTAATGTGTCACCGCTGGCAAACCCCCCGTGATGCCGGCTACTGTGTCCAGGTCCATCATGAGCAAAGTGGCCAGTTTTTGCGTGGCTTGGTACCCATGCCTCCTCGCAGCTGGTGTAGTCACTCTCCGTGTAGCCGGGGAACGTGTCCAGTTGAGTGTCAGCTAAGTGCTGGGCTGTTGAGGGCCGCGGACGCCCCCATCTAGGAAACTGCTGCGGGCGTCTCCAGGTAGCTAGGGGGGGCAGAGCGTCAGGCTTCCTCTCCCTCCTTCTTCCCTCCCTCTCCAAATTCAAGCAGTCGGTGCTGCTGGGGGACTGCTGTCGTGACGCGGGGCCCTGGTGCGCTGCAGCGGCCTCTCCGGGGGGGACTTCCACTGACACCCGGGGCCTCTTCAAGATCTCAGTGCATTTGTCCACAATGTGCCACATCTGAAGGAAACTGGCCACGGTGACGTAGTTCACAATGTCGTCATGCACGATGCTCAGCTGGCCTGTGTAGGCGGAACTCAGCACACTCTCAAAAGCTACCGGGTCCATGACCGAGGGCAGAGAAACTGTTGTGACATTCTTCAGTAACACCTGTTGGGAGAAAGGAACACAGACGTAGTGAGGCTCCGTCCAGACGACTACGTTGCAGATTTAAAGTTGAAATAATCTGCGTCCACACAAGCTCCTTATCAGAAACAACCCCCACACATATGAACGGTGCCCACCTGGTCGTGGAAGTAGGGCGAGGACGCGGCGAGCACACAGCGGTGAGCCCGGAACACCTGCCCTGCACCTGGATGGAGAGGTCGCACAGCCGGCCCTCCTCCCGCTGACGGTTCAGATTGTCCAACACGGCAGCGCGAGCGCCGGGGAAACACACCTGCACGGTCAGACCGGCTGGAGCTGCAGAGGCGCTGCAGGTCGGATCCATGGTCACAGAAGAGCTGCGAGAATAACACGACAAAATAAAGCTGTTATTTGGGATATTTCACGTCTCTGCACACAAGTAGAAGAGATTCTGGACTTCAGCGTTTCCGAGATGACTTTTCTTACTGCTGCATTTGTCCTCGTGCTTCCTTTTCAGTCTTCAATTTTCGTCTGATACACAACAGATTATGTCAGTTCATGAAAATAATAATCAAGCATCTATTCAACGTAGAGTACAGATTAGCTATAAAGTGTTTTTAAGTTATACATTAATATAGAATCTAATGAGCAGAATAATCTGCGTTTAAAATAACTTTTGATTAGAGCTCTTGTTTAATTACTTGTTAATTATTAATCCTTGTGTCAAGTACACAAACTGCAGCGCTTTGTGTTATGAAGCATTAGCATCTAGCTGATGTTAGCTCGCTACATTTAGCTAGCTGATGTTAGCTCAGTCCAAACCACCTTGTAAACAAAGACAATTAACAACAATAGCATTATTATCACTATTTAAGACGGACTTTACACAAATACAACTTTTATACATAATTCTGGGTTCAGTGCCACACTGTATTCGTTCATGCGTTAGCTTCCGGCTAACACAGCTAGCTAGCATGCTAACATTAGCTCGGCACTTTACCTGTGTTGTCCGTACGTAGAGTTTTTCCCAAAATAAGTTGCGTTATTCCTTCTTGAATCCCGCGTGTTCATTCCCCACGAGCGTCATCGCTTGTTTGTGTTGTTTAAAAAACAATAACAAAACAAATCAAAAACAAATCAAGCTAGCAGACGCTAACAGCAGCTTGCCCGTAGGCGTAGCTAGCTGATGCTAGCTGATGCTAGCCGCTTGACAGCGCAGCATCACCGGCCCCACGCGCGACGCGAGTGCGTGTTTTGGTGCGGGGGTCCTTCAGAGGGTCGCGAGACGCCATGACACGGCCGACGTGAACCTGCGGGTCGAAGCTTGCGGGTGTTTCACGCGCGGGGTTCATGGCGCTGCGGGCGGAGACTGCGGGGGGTTTTTATTGAGCGTTACGTGATCGGAAACTCATGCGGACTGCGCGCCGCCATGTCGGGCTGACCCCGCCCCAGCGACCCCCCGCAGCCCGCAGCTTAAAGGCACAGTCCCCCCCGTGACGTCACAGGCTGCACCGCGGCTCCCGACGTCTTCTTTACCCCCCCCCCTGTCAGTGTGAAATCAAGGTGAGGCCTCCCGCGGATGCTTTTCAGCGTGGCTTTAAAAAAAAAGAAAAAAAGAAAGAGCAGCTTTAAAATCCGCAGCGTCAGCCGCAGCAGCTGCCCAGTCAGCCCCGCACCGCCCCGCACCGCCGCGGTGATTTACCGCAGTGCATCTGCAGCGAGCATCCTCCGCACGGAGCCACGGAGGAGCCGCTGTGGCGCAGGAGGACCAGGAGGACCAGGAGGACCGCCGCGGACCGAGCCCAGGACCATTGCACATAGATTTCACAATTCCTCTCATTCGTGGAATGAAGCGCGTGGCTCCCGTCCTCACGCACCTTTCCACCTGCGATGCCAACGCGAGGGACGCATCTCTCCTCCGAGGTCGTTAGATAGGTGAGATTCCCGGTGTTTCCACAGGGGAGGAGATCTGGTGTGTCTGTGCTCGGGGAGGCCTCACATCCAGGACTGTGATTTCTCAATTTATTCTGTGCACCATTGCCTGCAAGAGGTACAGTTCAATCCCCATAGAGCATGCATGTTATATAAGCATATGCACTGGCATGTTGGGTGCATTGTAGGTCAGTGTTTTGCTGTGTTGCACGTTATATAAACACAATCCAGCTTGTGTTTAGCTTGTCAACATAGAGGCAGAGTAGAGCAACGTGGCCCCTGCAGGCAGATGTAACGATCCCTCTGTGCATCTCACATCAGGACCTCAGGGAAGCACATAATCAAATCTCAGGGTGTTGATCTGGGGAGCACTGAGAGCCGCCAGCTTCCAGAGACAGTCCGGTGATGCTGCTGGATGATTGAGAGGCGAGACATACAAGCGCACAGGCTTTCAATTGTCCCCCATTGTGGGAATTATGGATCATTGTCTCATCTGATCTCATCTGACTTCAGTGCATGAGTCCAGTGGGGGCACATTTATTTATCTGTAATCAGGACGCAGCAATAATCTGTGGTAATAATATTCTGTTCACGTCATAAACACATCTACGAGGGAGTAGCCTGGGCACGGACACATTTATTGTTTTGCACTTAATGCATGAGCTGCCAGGCACATACAAGCGAGGTCAGCCTGCACTTTACCGGCCTATACAGCTTTTTTGAAATTTACAGATAAGCTCCAAAATATAGTTGAAGTTTCAGTCCTTGCAAACGTGGAGGTGCTCTGTGTATAGGTGTCATTTAAAGCTTCAACAACAACAATCCTCTGGGGCGTCAGCGGTTGTAGTTTTTGAGGATTCCTCGTCCAGCGAGAACAATACGGCCGCTCCTCCAGTGACATGGCAGCATCACAGCTCCTGCTCCTCTCTCTGCTCTGCACGCTGTTCGGTGAGTTCTTCGCAGCCTCCCGGTTATTGTTTTCTACCTCATGCAAACCCAGAGCTGAATAAAAAGAAATCCACCTCCTTCCTTTCTGAACAGTTCACCAGTGTCATGCGGCCTGCGCAGAGGTGGCCTCGGACACCGAGGCAGTGGCAGGCAAGGGCTTCAAGCTGGGCTGCGTCTCCTGCAAGCTGAGGAGCGAGGTGAAGAGTACATGCGTTATCGAATGGTTCTTCAAACCCAAAGGAGAACAAGATTTTTTCCCCGTGAGTGCACCATTCATTTAACGAGTTGTATTTGTAGTCTGATGCCAGCACTAATGTGGCTCCTTCGCGGAGTTCTAGTCGTCCAAGAATCGTTAAAATAAAACTTGTCCCAGGCTGCATCCCTTTCATCCACAAGCTATATTTATACACATGCATGTATATGTAGTGACACTCGAGCTCTCTTCCTTCCTGTGTCTCTCACACTCACACATACACGCACATACTGTCCTCGATCACATGATAGCGTCCAGTGCTGAGGTCAGTTGTGATACTTTTCACTCAGAGATCATTAGAGCTGCAGAGATGACACACGACTGTGTTGACCTTGTGCTGCCTCCTCTGTTCGTCACGGAGAGCATGTGGTGATCATGTAGCTGAGCACAGCAACATCCAAATACCACATACAGGGCTATTGCAGAACGAACTTGAAAGACACCCGTAGATATCAGTTCCCCTAAATATGCCACTGATCCCTAGAGGGGAACTAGACATTTTACAGCAGCTCAGGAAACATTCTGAGAGGTAGAGAACATAGAATAACAAATACAACGTAAAGAAAGTAAGTACATGCAGTTTTCTGTCACATTAGCCTTTCGATTACCCTTCAGGTCTCTCTGTCTCCCAGATCTACACCTACAGCAGCGGGGTGGCCTCCATCGAGAGCGAAGACTTCATCGATCCGCGTGGATTGGAACGGCAGCAGGATGAGCGACGACATCCAGGATGGATCCATATACGTGCTCAACATCACCTTCAACGACACGGGGAGCTACCGCTGCCGCTTCAACCGCGTCCTCATCTACCCAAACCACGAGTACATCAACATCGTCAGCAAACTGGTCCCCCTCAATGTGGTGGCTAAAGGTACGGTGACAACAGCTTCACTGCGCGGCGTGAGGTCTTTTTATATGAGCACAGATCAAACTGAAAATGGTGGGATCTCCAGCTTAGACGGCAAATAAAGACCTCTCGTCGTACAAAGATGAAAGCACGAATACGGGTACCGCCATCTTGCACTCTCTCAGCAAGTCTCGGCCTCCTAAAATTACAGATTTCCTCTTTGAGAAACAAATCGGTTTAATGCCAAGGTTTTGGTATTTTCTTGAAACTCTACAAGAGCAGGCTACATTTTGAAATGATGTAACCGATTCATCCCGTCCCATCGGCGCCCTCATGAGGCCGAACGTGAACGTGTTTCTCTTATCAGACAAGATTTCCATCAACTCACCAACACTCCCATGTCCCATCTGCTAACACGGAGGAGGCAGGGTTGAAGTAGTGGTGAAAGTCAGCATCAGTGTGTGGGGGGGGGGGGGGGGTATTGTCAACGTTCGCTCTTCACTAAATAACCAGACCTCGTTGTGGTGAATGCTAAACACGGGAATTCAGGGTTTTCTTTGTCTCGGGTAGATTTGTTTTTTACCGGGTCACGTTTCGTTGCATCGCTTTAAATATTATGGAAAGAACGGGCGGCAGGTCGGACGTGAGGTGAAGATGCTGCAGCTTCCGATGATGATGAGGATGATGATGATTCACACGACATCCCAGAGGACCCCCCGCACAGAATCAAATCAGGAAGGACGCGAACGCAGTTTATCGCATCCTTGACCAGACAGCGTTCTTCCAGTGTAAAAGCAATCTGCCACATACCTGCGTCTTCACACTCCGACCCCTCGCACACTGAAAAGATAAATCACCCACCATCCGAGGGATGTTTCCTGTTTGATGGAGCGTTGTGTGTGAGTGTGTCTGTCTGATGAGTTGATTTCCTGCCGCCTCCTTTGCAGCGACCAGAGGAACAGCTTCCATCGTGTCAGAGGTCATGATGTACGTGACCATCATCGGGCTGCAGGTCTGGCTCCTCATAGAGATGATCTACTGCTACAGGAAGATCTCAGCGGCCGGGGAGGAGGCGCTTCGAGAAGCAGCGTGAGTAGTTTTTACGGAGCTGTGAAAAACCTTGTTACTACAACTTTGGGGATTTTTTGGGGGGTTTTACATTTGTTTCAATGCAGATCTTCAATGGCATTGAAAACTGGCTGATGTTTCTGCATTTTGTGTTTTTGAAAAGAGATTAAAACCTAAAGTACAGTATGTGTGGTCGAGCCCAAACAGTAATGTTAACCAAACATTTAATGAAAGATTAACAAAAAGCACAAACATGTACGAGAAGGATTCTTTACATTTGCATTTCAAGGTATTGTAACCAAGACAATTTCTATACTGTAAATTTCTTGTGACTTATCATCTCCCACGTTTTCTGGTAAGGATTATTCTCTCGTGCTTGTTTGTATAGAAACGACACACATCTGGGTTCAAACCCTGTGGGATACGTATTCTGCCATATTCTGAATATCTGAACACGTTGAAAACTTGAAATCTAAAAAAAACAAACATGCGCAAACATGCTTTTCTATTTGAGTTTCGCTTCTTTAAAACCACAGCTCTCTTTTTACGGGCTGTGAAAAGTGTGCGTTTCCACCTGATTACCTCTTTATTTATGTCCCACCGCTGAACTCGCACCTATAATTATACCTCTGTTACATCCTCTCTTTGGTTTATTTCCCTCTCTTCTACTTCATCTGTCCTCTGACATACTTATTTACTTCAGGTCATTTACATGTTGTCTGTGTGTGTTTTCACGTGTGTCTCTTTGTCATCTCACGATCCGTCTGTCTCCTTGTCGTGTTTTCGTCCTCCCTAGTCAAAACCAAACTCTCCCTACTGTAAGTCAAACAAAGACCTGTCATATCTGTGTTCTTGTATTTTTTACTTTTTTTAAAAAGCCATGTCACTGTGATGAAGTAAAAACATTTATGACTTGTTTTTTTTGTAATTATCTTTCTCCTTCTAGAAATGCTGAATATTTAGCAATAGCCACGGAAGGGAAAGATAACTGTGCCGGGGTGCAGGTTGGAGAATAGCACAGGTATGTGAAAACTCAATATTCAATCAACTCCAAAGTGATAGAGTCTTTGCAACAGTTCTCTTAAATTCCGTCAAGCCACATCAAATTACACAGACGCACAGATATTAGTTCCCTTAAAAAGATATCTCAAACACGCCTTGAGACGCCCACAGATTAGCTCAACTTCGAGGATGATTAGATTTCAGTGGTCAAAGGTCTCGGTGACCTCATGAGTCTGGAAAAAATGTGCGTGGTCTTAAACTGCTTTGGTTGGCGAAGGTATGAAATATTTTTCATCGAGGTCCATGAATAATTCCCTGGGAAATTGATGAAAATGTCAAAAGATGCCTTTTCTTACAACGATAAAGAAAAGTCCTGGATCCAGTCTTTCATTAAAAGGTTTATATCTCATCCTGGAAAGTTCCTTGGCGGAGGTAACAAAAAACGATTATGAAAGATAAGGATTTATTGTTAATGTGCACTTCGTTAATTGTAGTGTACCTAATAAATATTGTATTTTCTAGTATTTATAAATAATAGTGCATTTCTTCCACAGGCTCTTCCACAGACACGAAAACATCCTTCCGCCCTCCGACCTGCATGAAGACAAACGGGGGAGAAGCTTCCTCCTCATCTCAACTCTCTATTTGACCTTTTCCTCTGCACGCATCTCAAGCGGATGTGACATTACAAGGAGAGCATGGTACCAGCACTGTAAATAGTCTTCTGCGCGCAATAGCATGTCCTGCACTTAAAGAGAAACCATTATGCATTAATGAGCCACACTGTTAAAAAAGCATATACGACACACTCAGTATTTCTAAAAGCATATGTAGTCATCCATTCATAGGAAATGTACGCGGGTCTATGTTGGACTCCGTGAGGTGGATTGTGAAAGAAAGGTTTTTACGATATCGTCACCACCTGATGTTTAAATAACGAGACTACGTCCGGTGATGTTATTTATTAAAAAATGGAACGTGGTGGGTTATGATGGACGGTCTTTCGAGTTGTAAGTTGTACAATGATCCCTTGAGATGTGCTAATAAAAAATCGGAGAAAACGCACGAGGTGGAGATGTCATCTGTTGTTAGGTGGATGTGGTTCGGGGGAATAATGAGAACAAATCCTGTTTGTTTAATGTTCTTTATATTATTCCAGCATGTTCAGGCTTCTCGTCGTTTTTACACACGACCATTCATCCAATCAGAACCAGCTTCATTCACAGATATAAAGGAATAGTTCAACATTTAGAGAAATACGCCCACCTACAAGCAAAGGTACAAAGACGAGAGGTATTTATAAGCTCCTCGAACTTTTAGAAAGAAAGTGGATTAGTGTTGACAGATTCCTTCCTGGAGAAACAACGGTCCCGTCTGATTCAAACCTAAATCTCCTACAGCTGTAAGACGCAGTCCGTGCCGGGATACTGAGGCAGGTTGAGCTGGTACTTCCTCTCCAGGCCCGGTGGCACAAAGCGACCCCCGAGGAAGTGGTACCGCCCTCGGAACAAGGAGGCGGACTTCTTCGGCGCGGTGAGAGAGATGAGCATGTCGGGCTGGAGTCCGTCTGCACTGCCCTGCTCCACATCCCAGCCTTTCAATAAACACACACACACACAATCCAGTGTCATGAGCCACAGTGAAAGGTCATTAGTCAGATATTAGTGCTACAGGCAAGGTCAAAGGGTCAAAGGGTCATTTAAATACTCCTCTACTCTTGAGGGTGAGATTTAGTCGCTGCCCATTTCATATACATGTTCATGGGAAACAACTGTACGCAGGGAAGCGTTAAATAACTTTTTCTCAGGTGATCGATAACTATAAGACTGAAGTTAATCTTTCTTACAACGACATGGAGGATTTATAAACACCAGAACATCAGCTTTATATACATTTTCCAGTTGAATGTATTGGTTTTGTCCGTGTGATGTTCTGAGTGTGTGAGCACTGACCTGAGGGGATGTCGATGCTGGCGATGGGGACGGTGGTTTTCTTCAGCACGTCTAGGATGGAACCAAAAGGTTCTCGCACAGCCCCCTTGAAGCTGAAGCCGAAAATGGCGTCGATCACCAGGTTGTAAGCCGCATCGATCAACTTGGCCTGACAAGATAATCACGTACAGAGAAATTCAGCTTTTTTTGTTTTAATTGTCTCGAAACACAGGCAAACTTGTTTATTTTACTCCTCAAAGTACATGTGTGAAGCCACTAATTCAGATTGTGCATCATCAGTTATTGATCATATTTCCGACTGCGGTTTTATGAGCGATGAAACCCATTTCACCCACAAGGATCATTAAGGCTTCATCTGAACTGACACTTGTTTACCGAGATCAAATTCTGTGTAGTCAGGCCTCTTACAGCTCGGAATGAAAATGTCATAAACACAAGGAGCGGAAACATTTCCTCCACCACAGAGAATGAAGCTGCTGCATAATTGATTAACACTGAACCTCAGGCATCTCAGTGAGGAAAGGGATCTCCATTTTCTGGCACTGTGTGGTCAGGCCCTGGAACAGCGGTGTCGGCCTTGGTAATGTGGCTCGTACCCGCGAGGAATTCTCTAACACATCCATGAGTAGATAGGCAAGAAGGATGGATAACAGTTTGGTAAGCACCGTCGAATGGTTAAGCCACAGAGGTTTTATTCATTCGAAATCACAGTTTGTTTAAAGCAATCATCGTGCATTTCTCTGTATTCACACAGGCTCAATCGAAAAATTAGGACAGATCTGAAAGCAGCTTTTGTGGGACACTCACAAAGAGCTTGAGGTGCCGGGCACAGACCAGGCCGTCGCCGCCGTTGTTACCTGGTCCACAAACCACCAGCAGAGAAGGTCCTCGCCTTGACGAGGGAAGTGATCGGATACGCCTGCAGAAAAAAAGCATAACGCAACAATACAGCATCAACAGAGGATTTTCGTTACAGCAGCTACTGATGAGAGAAGCTGACAGAGTATTTAAATCATTCCCTGCTTCAGGGAGTAATCAGATTTAGACGTATACTTACGCTGTCAATGCAAAAATCCAGTTTCCTGGTAACTCATGCTAAATTGATTAATTGGCTTTACATTAAACACTGTCATTTTCATTTCAAAATAAGAGCCTTGCTTTAAACCTCACCCGTGTGATGGCTGTGGCACAGCTGAGTCCTGCAGCTCCATCAGCTGGTCCACACTGAAGCCGTACTCACTGAAGAGCTCCTCGTCAATGTGCTGGGCCTCCTCCTGCCTGTGGAGCATCTACAGCTCAGTTCACACACACACACATACGAGCTGTACGTGTTTTTACCGCTCCGTGTACGAGACGTGAAACCTCACCCGAGATATTTGATCGTCTTGGCCATGGTGGATGCTGCTCTGCTTCTGAAACAGTTCCTCTGGTGGTTGTCAGCGGCAGCCGGCAGCGGACATGTCCCCGTCTGAGCGAGGACTGAGGCGGCTCTGGAGGTCACCAGCACGCCGATCCCAAACAGAGCCCGCACACTCAACATCCAGAGGGATCCGAACTGCTGGAACAGACGAGACACACATGATCTCAACTGAGCTGAGGGAAGTTCAGCCCCACGTCGATCACATGGCTTCATGAACTGTTTGCAAGGAGCCTCATTAAAACAAGCAGCTTTTAACCAGGGAGCTGTGGTTCAGACATGTCGAGTGCTGATGAAAGCTTTTCTGCACAATCTGCTGATATCGCTGCCTTGTGCTGCTGTTCCACTGCTTTCACTGCTGACTTGCAGTTCTCCTCGATGTTCCCTCCGTCCACCTGCAGCTTGTTTTCCACTAATAAATCATCCCCACGCACTATATATAGTCATAGTTTGATATTCATAAATCAGGTTGTAACACCTGGTGTAGATCAGTGCTGCAATAATTATATATAAAAACTACTAAAGACATATGCACTTAATTGTTACCATTGGAAATATGAAAACAAGATAATTAAAAGTTCTGTTTATTGTAGAATTAAATCCACAAAATACAATTGTACACTTGTTCTTATTCTAACATGCTGAACCAATGACACCTTGTTGATGTTATTCTGTGTTTAATTCTCTAAACTTCCGACAGTCAGGTGAGTTATTAATATAATTATTAGTTGTTAATATCAACTGCTTAAAAACACAGAAGAACAAGTTTGAGACTTTAGCTTCAGTTCTGTTGTTTGTTTGTTGCTACGTCACACGTGTTTGTGTAATTTAACACGTTGGATTAACTCACTTAATGTTAAAGGTTATTTCCTGAAAACTATTCAGCAAAGACGTTTTTTTCCTTGAACAAAACTTACGGATCAACACGAGTTGATAAACTGAGGAATCGAACATCAACATGAGCAGCACTGAGCTGCCGACTACTTCCGGGTCTGGATATATATATAAACAAAAGGTCAAACTTCAGAATAAAATAGTACTTCCGTTTTATGGCGGAAGTAAGATTAGAGATTGAGAAATGCTCTTATTATGGAAAATGAAGGTGACAGTATGAAGTATAAAATTAGAGACACCACAAAAGATTTGCATTTAAAAACGTATTTATTAAATATTATTATTAATTATATTAACTATTTCAGGATGGTCCATTTCAAGATATTCATATTATTATTGGACAATTATTGACTCTTAATTAATTATCAAGCAAAGCAAATTATTTATATTATTAATAATATAATATTTAATATTTATTTTTATTATAGTATTTCAATAGGGTCAGGGGTTAATTTCACAATAAATGTTTACTCATCCTTCGCATCGGCACCTGAACATTTCATCCTGTTCTCTCTTGTTTTGATTCAATGAAGTTGTTTTTTATGTATATATATATATATGAATATATGAACGAACACAATAATCTGAAGTTTTGAGATTTGTAGATATGAATTCACACTTTTTAGAATAATCTGCAGACTCTGCAAATGAATCACAGTCAAAAAGAACTGACCCTTAAACAGTTGAAGTAGCCTATTTCCATGCAGTGGTAAGAAAGAGCAACAACTATCAAAATTATTAACAAACACAACATTTCTGAAAACATATTTATTAAAATCAGTCAAAAATACATAATAGGAGTCACTTTACTTTAACTCCAGAAGAATTTGACTCAGTTCCCTGCAGCCCTGCTGCGTCAGTATGTTTACAGAGCGTGAAGCAAATCTGATGTAATAGTATAATAAGTAAAGCCTGTTAACTTTTAAAGTTACAGTAGCTGTGAATTTAACCCACCGCTGATTTACCAGTAACATTCTTAGAATAAATTAGCCCAAACTGTTTCTTTAATTTGATAATGTGTTAAAATTGCTGCTAAGTTCTTCTTTTACTGTCGGTCGGAAAACTGGCAGAAGTTTCCAATTCTTAATGTCACCAATAAAATTTAAAAATGGCTGCTTACATCGCCATTTAAATTCAAGAATATATGTTGTATGCATGCCTATGTACATTATAAAAAAGCAGTATAAAGTTTTATTGCATACAAGATCTTGGGAATTGGACTTAAAAACTACGGCTTGTAACTAAAGGACTAATAACTGAAAACTAACAGAGTCTAAGTGTTTCCATCGCTGATCCAGGGGCTCACATGATTGGACAGGTCTCCACTCTGGATCCAGTCTGAAAGAAATAACCCCAAAACGTGTTAACTACATGAAAACACTCAAGAGCCAAGAGTCGCTGAATCATTTCCCTTTTCTCCGGCCTTGTAGCAGAACCCACCTTGCGAGGAGTGCTGCTGCTGAACACGTAGGAGTGGGGCAGTAAACCCTCGGAGATGCCTCCGCTGCGGAAGGAGCGCGAGGCCGAGGTCACGGAGCAGTTGCTGGATTTGTCCGAGGGAAGTCCGCAGGAGCCGCAGACCACGGTCCGGCTCCGCAGGTTGTACTCACCGTCCCCGCAAGTGCTGTGAGCCACCTGCTGAGGCAGAGAGACGGAACACACATACTGGTCAGTAAAAAACTCAACAAGGAGAAACAAGCGAAGTGAAAAGGCCTCTTTGTCTAAATGTATAGATTAATTGGTTAATTGGTGTTCATATGTCATGCAGTGCATAGATACAGGATGTTATCAGTTATCGTTATTATAAATGATTTCTCTCACCATGTCATCGTCCTCGTCTTCAAACTGTACGCGGGTGACTTTCCTCATTGCCATTTCCTGGAAGAAAACGTGTTTATTTACATGTTAAAGTAGAAATTCATGTAATCATATATGCTTTGGGTTTAAATAAAGTTATGCACCTCTCCGCTGGCGCTGATCAGAGTCGTCTGGAACAAGTCCCCGGTGCCCCAGGACGTCTGAGTCTTCCACACCAGGTCAGAGGGAGGATTGTGGGCTCCGCCAGCACCAGAGGCCCAGATCTGACCGCCATGAAAAAGACACAGTGTGGGTGTGATGACTGTCGGTGTGTTTACTGAGTCCAGTTTGGTGATGGAGATGAATGAAGGTGCCTCTTACCGTCACCCTCTGCCCGGCCTTCAGGGTGAATTTAGCCGGGAACTTGAAGCTGACGGCTGCGCCCGACCCCACCTGTCGCTTCACCTGCCAGCTCCCTAGATTCTGATCCTGCAGGAGAAAGTTGATGGTTGGATGAAAGGTAAATAACGTTTAATCATCTTAGCAATATATTCATCTTCTCACCTCATCTGCTTTGTTGCTGAGTCGGACATATTTCCCCTCCTGGTCCACCTCCTCCACAGTGACCCGCCCGCTGGCCGACGCCTGCTGGGTGATGCGAGTGCGGGCCACAGCTCCTCCCGCGAAGCTGGAGGCCTCGCTGTCGGTGTCGTTGGGCCGGCGCCTCTTGATGGGAGAGCTCTGAGCGCTGCAGTGGACGGATCGAGAGTGAGCTGCCGAGGTAGAGGAACGACTTCCTGCCACTCTGGTGGGCGGAGGACTGGGGGACAGTCGCAGTCTGCAGGGACACACATGATAGAGGGATGAAGATAAAGACAAAGAGGTATAACTATAACTTTCCTATTTCGGCAAAACTCTGGTTCTATTGAGTTAAGTCATCGTGACCCCACAGCAGAGACTCAACCTAGCCCAACGTACCTCTCCTCCTCCCCCTCCAGCAGCTTCCTGTAGGCACATATCTCCATATCCAGAGCCAGCTTGACATCCAGCAGCTCCTGATACTCATCCAGCTGCTGCTGCATCCGCTGCCTCATCTCGGCCATCTCTCTGTCCTTGTCTCCCAGCAGGCGACGGGTGGTGTCCCGCTCCCGAGACAGAGCGGCCTCCATGTCCCTCACCCTCGCCTCACAGGCCGACAGCTAGATCAGGAGCAGACGAGTGCATTTAGAGTCAGAGAACTAATAATCAGCAGGAGAATGCAAGAGAAATGTAAAACTCAGCCTGAATTTGATGGAAAAGGTCAAAGTGATAGAATAAACAACTTTACATTATTTTATCTCCAAAAGACATTAGTTTGATGATGTTTGGTGCAAAGATGAGGAATCTGGTGCATTGAGTGATGTCTAGACTCTGAATGTGGAGTGTTTGTTTCTGAGAACCTGTTTCTGCAGCTGGCTGAGCTGAGACGACGAGGACTCCAGGCGGATCCGTGTCTGCTGCAGCTCCTCGTGTGCTTCTCCCACCAGGTGGCTGCTCCTGTCCGCCGACTGGCGAGCGTTTTCCAGCTGAGGACAAACAACGAGGCAGAAGATCCATAAAACTGAGAAAAGACTGGAACTTCACAAATTTGTGAAACTGCTGCTGTACTTCCGAGTGATGACGTTTTCATTGTATATTTATTTATTCTGTGCTGTTTGTCATTTTAAGATATAACATTAAATCACAGGCCCACCTTAGAGTTGTAGGTCTTCCCAATATCGTCCTTGTACATTTTGATCTGCAGGTCGTGCTGGGAACGCAACTCCACCAGCGCCTCCGCCAGTTTGCTCTCAAACTCCTGCTGGTGGCCGTTGTCCATCTCGACCATACGAGACTCATGACGCCGCTTTACCTCCCGCAGCTCCTGTTGGAGAGTAACAAATGTATTCAGCACACACGAGGGTGGAGAAAGTGAAAGGCATTGGGTGGAGATGAGAGCTTCTCTCTGACCTCCGCCTGGAGGCCCTTCTGGAACTCAAGCTCCTCCTTGAGGTCTGGATGCGATTCTCTCCGTCCACTCTCCTCAGCATCTCGTCCTGCAGCTTCGTCTTGGCATCGCTCAGACTGGTGTCCAGCTAAACCAGCCAACAAGAAACGGAATATTAGTTCAAAGCAAACGCACAAACATTCACATAAACAGGCCGTGCAATACAGAGTATGCAGTAAATACACTGTGGTTACTGCATGTTTTTGTTTATTCCAAAAAGTGGGCATGGGAGCAGGAAACTGTCCTTTAATCAAAATATCTGAGCTCACGTGGCCCTGACAGAGTCTCCATGCTGAACTCAGCCTTCCAAAGATACATAGTGGTGGCACAAGTAAAAAGAAATGGTTGTAACAGTGTCCCTGAAAACACAACGGAGGAATATGAGGGACAAACTGAACGCTGGGTGTCCTGTGGGCCGCCGGTGCAGAACTGAGCCCAGATGTGTTTCCACTGGGCTTTATGAACGGAGCGTGGGATTGAGTGTACCTTGGCAACCTGGGCCCTCTGGTCCCTGTTTTCCACCTCGATGTTACGCTTCTCCCCCAGAGCCGTGGTCAGAGACGCGTCCTTCGAGTTCAGCAGAGCCTCCAGGTCTTTGACCCTCTGCAGCGCCGTGGCCAACTCGGACTCCTTTTTGGTGTTCCTGCGACAGAGAGGCCAACAGGGTCACGTGTCTTTAACGCTAATAGACGACAATCGCTTTGCCCTGTAACTTAAGAACCAAGTGGAAACTGTGTTACTACGTTTCCTTTACAGTCTCTAATGAATCAAATATGAGCTATTTTTGAATCTTTGGGAAAGACCTCGGCGCGTATGACTCATAGACCACAGTGCTCTGCGGCCAGGCCGGTGTATCTGGTCGCCACAAGCCACAGCCTTTGGCGTTGAACTGAGAAGCTGCCATGGCAACGGCGTGACTCCTGCCAAACACACGAGGGCCATCATCTCAATATTTATGGAAAAGTAATGGAGGCAGGAGCTGCTGCCACGTATTGTGTGTATAATGATTGCTTTGCTGAAGGAGGAGAAACCCGGGGAAGGAGTTAGTCATCAGGCTCTGGATGTGGCGGCATAGGAAGGAGACGGAGTGGACGTCCAACGTCAAAGAGTGAGCAATGGGGAGGGTATGTGAACGCCAGGGAGTGGCCGCAGCCGCAGCCGCAGCCAGCAGCAGCAGCCGCAGCAGCAGCAGCTCAGCAGCAGCAGCAGCAGCAGCAGAAGTTACACAAGCATCGTTTACGAGGAGCTAATGAGTCATTGTTGTTAATCACGTGTTGTAGACATTAACTCTGCGATCGCACACTTTCACTCGGGCACAGACGGAGGAATGAATGAAGCAAACTGAGGAGATTTGGCTGAAGACGGAGGTTTCAGGAGCTTCGGGGGGGGGGAGATGTTTCCTCTCATGATCATCAGATTAAAATAAATATCTGGATCATGGGTTTATATCCATTTTTGATTTTGACCAAAAGCCTTTCTTGGAAAAGAGGCAACAAGTTGAACAATCCTTGCTGTTTAGTTTAGTGAAGAAAAAATAATCTCACTTTACCTATAGTTACTTTAGCTAAACGACAGGTAGTGAGAGAAGTGAGAGAAGAAGTGACTGTGATTCAGTTACACATCTTATCGTCTAATGCTAAAATTAGCGACAATAAACCACATCACATACCAGAGTAATGAGCCTGTGTCATTAAAAGCCCTTAAAGGGGCCACGTGTTAATTCTTTGCGATCGCCAACGTTGGTGCCACCCACAAAAATAAAAACACGTTCAACAGAATATAAAACGTACATATGTATACAAATAGCGCTGCTTATTTTATATATACCCCTTTATTTATTTGCTTATGAACTTAGCTTTTCATTTCTAAGAGGAATATTTTGTCATTTAAAGGTTATATACGCCCTGGCAACACACAGGGGTGGTTTTAAGGATTTCAAGGCCCCTAAAATGATGGGGCACCCATAACCCCCCCCCTAATTAGTATCAATTATAACTATATTGAAAATATTCCTACTTTTTCTCTCTGCAAGCACATGCACAAAACAAACTGTGGTAGATGCGGTCAGATGTGGATTTGGACCGCAGCAGTTCCCCACCTGGCTTTCAGCTCCTTGTAGTCGTCTTTCAGCTTCCCCAGCTCCAGCTGCAGACGGGCTCGCTCTTTGGCCACGGAGTCCAGGGTCTGACGGGCATCGGCCAGCTCGGTTTCGTAGGCGGCCTTCAGGCCCGTCAGCTCCCGGCTGACCTCCGTCTCGGACTCGGTGATGCGCAGACGCAGGCCGGCATTCTCGTTCTCCAGGTAGCGGACCTTGTCGATGTACACGGCCAGCCGGTCGTTGAGGTTGGACAGGTCCTGCTTCTCCTGCAGCCGGGTGATGCGGTTGGGGGATATTGGTGAGCTGGCACCTCGCGGAGTGGTTTTGGGTGTCGCCATTGCACCGATCTGTTGCTGTTGTAGAGAAAATCATGATTATCCACCTGCTGACTCCAAATCACTTTCTTCTCCGATCACAGTAAATACAGGAATTTGATAATTCCACTATAATTATGCAAATAGGGGACTTTTACAGATGGTGGTCAAAGTCGACCATAAATAAACAAACAGTGATTAAAAAACCTGTCATGCATCTGAGAACCTCAACACAACGTGAAGTTTAATTTTAAGTCGTGACTTCAACACCAGAGGCGAAGAGTCATCAGTCATCGAAACACATGGGAGGGGTCATCGACTCCACCCAAAGAATCTACGTTAAGTCTTTGCACAAAAGACGGCAGGTTTTCTTTTGGCAGGTTTTACCTTTTGTAGAGCTGCTGAGAGGATGAGAGAAGTTTGCTCCGAGGAGTTTTTGTTGGATCTTCTCTTACTTCTCTTAATCTTCCGGGATGTGAGCGTCTGTCTTCGTTCTCCAACAGAGTTCGGTCTGTTACTGCGCTGTCGGCAAACTGCGAGTGCCCATGTAGGAAAGAATGAGATGGGAGGAGAGAGGTTGGCCTCAAGTTTGGCACTGTGGTTGTTCCTCTCTCTCTCTCTCTCTCTCTCTCTCTCTCTCTCTCTCTCTCTCTCTCTCTCTCTCTCTCTCTCTCTCTCTCTCTCTCTCTCTCTCTCTCTCTCTCTCTCTCTCTCTGTCTGTCTGGCTGTGCAGGCTGGATGAATGAGTCACCGTCCACTCAAAGTAACACACAACACCGAGGGATCATTTCAAGCAGATCTGCTGTTTGGGAGCTGAGTTCCAGTCATTTACAGTATTTGACTCAAACCCGCACTGCTCGTGTTTCTCTGTTGAAGTTGAAGTGAACAAGTTGCACAAGAGGGTTTCAGACTTTTTGTTTTTCGAAACACAGAGCTAGAGTCTTAAGACACTTGTTTTTGTATGCAACATCGCCTCCAGAGATTTGGATTTCTTCAAATATTCTAAAAATATTCAATATCTTAAACCCGATCTGTACTGACTCCTTCTGAAACAGAACTCTGTCCTCTGGAAACGATGCACATGATATCGAGCCTGTTACAATGTGATAGTAATATAATCTGTTGTGATGATCCGGCCGACTTCAGACACTGGGTTTCTTTTTTATTTTATTTTATTATCTTATTTCTCAATTTGCATTTTTCTACATGATTAAAATGTCGGTACGTTGGACTCTAACTCATTAGATTTGATTTGTGAGCCTTTAAATTAAGTTTGTGATCCCTCACCGTCAGCCGTGGGCTCAGTGCGAGTACGAGAGTGATTATTATCCTCCATGTATTGATTCCTGTTTAAATATTATTTCATGATGCTTTGCCTTTATTACAGAGTAGAGAGACAGGGAGGCGGGGGAGAGGGATGAAGAACGGCCGTGCACCATGCAAGGCCTTTAGCTCAATAGTCAACAGGGCCCCACAGTCGATTGCAAAAACTTAAAGGACGGGATGAGGCCTGGAACAGAATAAATGCAGATGTGCAGATCCAGGTTTTATGACAAATAAAAAGCTTTTACATTTTCGGACATTTTCCCAGGGAGCTATACGGGGTTAGGCTTCTGTTGGACTTCAGAGCAGGTCTGGAAGCAGCTCTGGTGGAGGACGGAACATGGGCCAAGAGAGAACTCGTTAAAGTTTGGCATAGATATAATTATTGGATTTGAATTGAGTGTCACTCCGGTATAATGACCCCCTTGTTTTTACTTGTTGTGCTTGTGTGGACTTTCTCTCTCTTCCTGTGTTCCTGCTTTGCTTGATTCCACATCACGGTGGGAGGTTTTGCTGGTGGATTTTTAAAAACGTGTAAACGACTGACTCCTGTTGTGTTATTGTGCAGCTCTTCCTGTTCCCTTGCAAACTGTGAAATGAGGTGATTCATGAGGCGGCTGCAGCGGATTCGTCTCAGTCAACAGCAGAAAATGAAATAACTCGATGAGTGTAATGATGAATGTGTGAATCCTGTGCTGACAGATGCATCAGCAGCTCCCTCCGATCAGCTGCCCTGGATCCCCCCTCCCCCAGCTGTTCTGCTGTTTCTCCACCTCAACCTTCACCCCCTCTGTGTTTCTCTATAATATGATTAAATGTGAAAAAGCCTCTTCTCGCTGTCGAACACGACATAAAACCATGAATTACGAGGAGCGTGTGTTCGCTGCGCGTCTGCTCATGGCCGCGCTCGGCGTCGCCCCTGTCATGTGGTTCGAGGGAAAACCCGGATTGGATCCCCGCGGTCACCTGGGCCGAAAACCGGAAAAAAAAGTGCCCCTGGCCCGCTGATTGACAGCCCGTTGTGTGTGTGTGTGTGTTTTATCCAAACGCGAGTGTGCGGTTGTGTGTCCAAAAACTTGGGACGAAAAAAAAACCCCGCGCGTGGAGACGCTTTCACGCAGAAACACGCACAATCTTCTCTCTCCTGCAAAACACCGCCTGCAAAACGAGTCACGTGCAATCAAAAAAAAAAAAGCAGCTGACACCGCGTGAAACAGTTTGGTCAAAAAGTTTAATCAAATAAAAAAAAGCATTAACGTATTAACGACGAATTAAAAAACACGAATTCCGTCGCGTGATAAACCGCAGAACCGAGTCCAGTCCGCGTCTTGTTGGGCGCAGGTCGCCGCCGCAGCTTTGCGCGGATAAACAGCAGCTGAGCGCCGCGGAGCAGCGGGACGAGCAACCAAGGGCGAACCCGACCTCCAGCGGACCGCTCACACGGACAGAACCCGCCATCTGCACGGCCAGCAGCCCACCGGAGGGTCGAGGAGTCCACACCGGGAGCCGGAGCACCGCAGCCGGGCACGCAGCGCGAACACCCGGGCTGGGTTTCCCACCCCCCCCGCCACCACTCCCGCACAGACCGGATCCGTGCTGCTCCGCCGCGGCCTCCATTTTAGCTTCTTGCTCGCTCGGCGCCTCACGTGTCCTGGACTGTCTTTCTCACATGACCCGTGTGTTTGTCCCCGTGATCAGCGCTTCCATCTCCGGGAATCCGTGCCGGTGAACACCCGGCGTCTTCCCCCACCCCCCCTCCTCCCCTCCACCCCGCACCGCCCCGCACCCCCCGCACCACCGGGGCCAGCAGAGAAGCTCCATGGATCTGCTGGAGCAGAGTCTGGACAGCTCGGCGAGGTGAGGACGACGGTGCTTGGCCGCTTCCTGCAAACATCCCCCCCCCCACCCCCCCTGGTCCGCAACCCATGCAGCTCCCCCAACACCTGATCCCAGCCGAGTTTAGTGCCCATGAGTCCGGGTTCGAGCAGAACCTCAGGCTCCTGCAGCCTGAGGTTCTGCTGTGGTTCTGCTGGGGTCCATCCACCCCAGACATTAAACACCAACGCACAGCAGCACTTTCTGCGTGACATGCACAGTTTCTGCACTTTTATATCTGGTGCAGCTCTTTTTTTTTTTAGGATTAAAATGCATCAATGAAACCAGCAGGGGTGTGTTTTACTTGTGTTGTTATTATTATATATTTATATATATATAAGTTGGTGTTTAATTGTGCAGCAAATTCAAACGCACACATTTGAGTTTTATTAGTCAGATAATTCTTATTTTCCCAGTTGGAAGTTGCAGTAAATGTGATTTCTGTCAGTTATACTTTACTTTACATCCCAGCCATCATCTTCTCCTACCACCACCAGGGGGCGCCTTTCTGTCACATCTGGTTATAGCTTGAACTACAGACAATACACACTGTTTATGATTTGAAATGAAATCTCACTCTTCTTCTTCTTCTCTTTTTGTTTTCCAGTCACGACAAACAGGAATCGGACGACGTGGTGCAGTTACAGGAAGGTGGGACGCTCGATTTTTTTTTAAACAGTCGCTTTAGATTCAATCAAGCTGCACGCCATGACACCCCCCCACTCAGAGATATCAGCCCCTTGAATGATTTGTTTCATCGAGAGGAGTTCGCTCCTTTAACCTCGATCAGACCCGACTGAACATCTCTCCAGCAGAGAGTTCAGGTCTGAGTTCCCCCGAATGCGTCCTGAGATCAGATCACACCTTCAAATGTGGTCTGAGGCGCCTGTGGCCGCGCTCCTTCAGCTGTGACTTCCTCTGACCCAGTTTCACTATGAATCAAGTGTCTTTTTAAGCTTCTGTGTCCGTTCGTTGATTTTGTTTGTTGCCCACGAACAGACAAACCACTTGTGACGGGATCTCTCAGGACGGATGTTTGGGTCGTTGTCTTGTCTTTCTTCACTGTTCTTCTTTTGGATTTGAAGTTTGAATGGGCGCGTTGACCCGTGTGTTGCAGGAGACGTGGTGGGGGCGGAGGAGCACGCTTCCGTGACCATCACCGGCGTCCAGCAGGGCGCGTTCGTCGACCACAATGTGCAGTATCAGTTTCGCACAGAGAACAGCGGCGGACAGGTGAGCGTGGAAAAAACCCAAGAGCAGTTTGTTAATCTCAATTATTCAAAGTCATTTCCAGACAAAGGCTATTAGATCTGAATCCTAGAGACGACCTCCATCTCCAGGACGTCAGTGGACACACACAAGTGTAAATAATCAGTTTCCTCACTCGTGCTCAGAAGCTTCTTCTCTGCTCCGTCGTCAGGTGACCTATCGGGTGGTCCAGGTGACGGATGATCAGTTAGAAGCCGCCGCTGACGGGTCCGGAGCCGTGAGCGTCGTCTCCGCCGCGCGTTTGCCGGAGCCCCTCAGGCTGTGGCACAGGTGAGATGACATGAGGCCATTTTACATGTTCAAATCATTACACAGTTCCTTTTCTGCATTTGTTTTTAATTCAGAAAACATTTGAATCAGAAGTTTTTAATCTGAGCTCCGTGGCCTCTGCCTCTTCCAGGCTGTGATCCAGAACCCTTTCAGTAACGGGGGCAGTCCCGGCGGGGAGACGGTGGGTGGAGAGACGCGCTTCGCTTACTTCCCCGCCGCCACCGTCAGCGATGGAACAGCCGTGTCGGTGCAGGCCACCGCCGACCCATCGATCACGCAGGCAGGAGGTGAGAGAACCACCATCATCATCATCGTGTGGTGAAGAAGCGACATAAACAAATATATATATATATATGTATATGTATATATGTATATATGTGCACGATCAAATGATTTCTGTGAGATTTTTTCTTGTTCTCATTTTTCTCCTTTTTTAAATCCAGGTCAGTTTTACGTGATGATGAGCCCCCCCGAGGTGCTGCAGACGGGCCCTCGCACCATCGCACCGCGCACACACACCTACACTGCGTGAGTACAACACCCCCCCCCCACACACACACCACACACACCATAACTCTCAACCACATCTTTGGTTTACTTCACATCTTCTCACCCCTGTTACTTCAGTGGATTGGATCTTCTTCTTCTTCTTCTTCTTCTTCTTCTTCTTTCTTCTCTTCTTCTTCTTCTTTCTTCTCTCCCCTCTGTTTGCATCCATCTGTCATTATGTGTAAAAAGAAACACACAATCAATATCTGTCATTTTAAAACCTCCAACATCTGAAATCCACACTCTCTCCTACTTACCTGCCGTCCCCAGAGACCTTGATGAGAGCGACATGTTGCAGCACGGCAGCTCGAACTGGTGAGACGAACTTTCACATACACCCCCCACCCTGCCCCCATCACGTGTTGTAGAGATAGGATCCCTAATCAATCACTAGTATCCGTGTTGGGTTTAGATTCCTTTTTTTAAAGCAAATCCCATAAACCTGTGTTTTTAGTAAAGACCCAACTAATACTGTGTTTCCGGGCATCTCCTCGTCACACATCCCCACGAAAAGATGATAACAAAACCTAGTTCAGTAGCTGGATTCTAGTTCAGGTGGTAGATGATATTGAAAATCTGCCCGTTTCCTTCCCGTCGCATCATCAGAGTGGTTTTGTTGTGTGTTTCCAGGAAGGTTGAGGGTCCACGGGCGCCCAGAGACGAGAGGAGAAGAGCACAGCACAATGAAGGTGGGTGCGAATTCTGTCACGACTAAATTCTATCCCAAAATCCCTGCATCTGCCGCCTTTACAATTTAAAAATATTTCCCTCCTGACCCCGTTTCACATACTTCTACAAACACGCCTCTCTTCATTTCCTCTTTGCAGTGGAGAGAAGAAGAAGAGACAAGATTAACAACTGGATTGTTACGCTGTCGAAGATCATCCCCGACTGCAGCGTGGACAGCAGGAGTGGAGCGGTGAGTCCTGCGGCGCAGAGCAGCTGCCCTCGGTTGGAGGAGAGAAGGTGTCTGACTGTTTCTCTGTTGTGTGTTCGTCAGAGTAAAGGAAGCATCCTGTACAAAGCCTGCGACTACATCCGGGAGCTGCGTCAGAGCAACCAGCAGCTGCAGGAGAGCTGCAAGGAGGTGGAGCGGGTGAAGATGGACAACGAGCTACTTAGACAACAGGTTCTTATTCTGACTAATACCAGAACATAATGTTGAGAGGCAGGCCTGTAAATTGCCATGTTTCCTGGGATTTATAATAAACATAATTCAAAGGGCTAGTTCCTTTTAATTATCACACGTGGCATCAGTAAACTCGTAAATAAACACTGTTAATTAACGTTTCTGTTCTTTCAACGTGTGATTGTCTGTGTTGTGGCTTTTCCAGATCGAGGAGCTAAAGAACGACAACGCACTTCTTCGGGCGCAGCTGCAGCAGCACGGCATAGAGATGAACGGAGATGCGACCCCACAGTGATCGTGGGCCGGACACTTTGCGCTCAGCGTCGCGTCCTCTACCCGCCTGAACAATTCCAGGAGAGGGATGAAAAAAAAAAAGACAATTTCCATCGGACGTTGGACCCGATTTAAAAAAAAATTAAAAGAAACCACGCACAGGACTCGAGACGCCCTCCGAAGGACTGCAAACTGAACACGCCTCTTCCACCTGCGGCAGCTTGGCGGCTGCTCGCTCTGAAATCTGTCGACTGTGTAGCTCCGACCGAACCTTTCGTCCTCCGCTTCGAGGAACGCCACCTCTGCACAGCGCCACCACCACCACACACATGCACCAGACTGTCTTTTTACTTTAAATTATAAAAACTGCCACAGAAAATTTTACTTTAGCTGATTTTCACCCTTTTTATTTTTAATCGTACCACAAACTCCTTTTTTGTTTTTCCTTTTTAGTTGTTTGCTTCTAAATGTGAAATATCTCCCGTTTACCTTTTTTTTTTTAATTTATCGGTCTGTAAGGAAAATGTACACCGAGAGGAAAAGTGTTGGTTTTCTGCGTTTACTCTTTCCCCAATAATGAACCTGCAAATCCGATGTTTATCGTGTTCATCACTATCACTGAGGAAACCTTTTACTGTCACTGGAACGTGTGTGTGTGTATATATTTGACCTGTGTGCAGTTCCCTGCCTCTTGACACTGACACTCCCAGCAGCAGGCAGAGCTCACAAACTTCATAAACGTAGCCCGATGTCGGTAAATTCAAAAACTATAAGACTCTCCTGCCGGGCGACGTGTCCGGAGCTCCGCTGCCACAGGCCTGGTGGTTTTTATTCCTACTCCAACGCCTTGATAGGAGCCTGTTGGAGAATCTAGGTGTTAACATAGCTCAGGTAATTGGGATAGTGCACTGGCAAGTGGTTCCCGGACTCAATGAAGTCTTCACAAATGGAGAGTTTAGGTCTCTTGTGTCCTCCCCTCCCCCCCCCCGCTAGCTGCAATGTACAGAGAAATGAGAAAATGATGCTTTTCAACGTGTGAATCCTTTTTAAATGGGCATTAAAATAAGGTTTGTTTGTGTATCTGCTTAGAGGTCATTGGTGTGGAGCGCTGAAGGAAGAGGGTTCGGTCGTGTGAGGGCTTCCGGCCTCAGTTGGCTGCGTTTTTCGTGGGAAAACTCGTTTTTAGTTTTTCTACAATATTTACAGAACTGACAGGAGGCCGTGGAACCGCCTCGGTCTGGATTGTGCAAAGGAAGTTGGATGTGGTTCTTGTTACTAACCAGCGTTCTGTCCACACTGAGTCTCCACAGCATGGGAATATAACCACTGGCATGACTAACTCTGATATCACAATAAAACACAAGCGTGAGCGTTGTTACAGACGGTGTCCGGTGCTTTCAGGGTTCCATCGGAGCAGCGAGAGACGCATTCATTATTTTAACTTCATGATTTCCATATGTTGATTTTTTAAAATTAGGTTATAACGCAATCCGGTTTATGTTTAAGATAACTGCATATAACTTTCCCCTGGTGGTCAAGGATGGACATCATTTTTTTTGTGTGATCTCTATTTACATATTTAGGTTTATTTATTTAGTTCTACTAGCAATTTTTTTTAAAAAGGACAATAATATTATTTAAAATTCAAGCTAATAGCATATAACTTTCGCCTAGTGGTCAATGTTGGATTTTATTTTTGTGTTTTAAAATTTTTATATTCAGTTATTTTTTAATGTAAGCGTAATACTGTTTTAAATTTAAGATAACTGCATATATATATACATTATTTGTGTGTTCTCTAGTTAAATTAAGTTCTCACCATAAATAAAAAAGGATAATAATACCTGGGGCTTATTACTGCCCCCTGGTGGTGGATGACGCCACAGAAACACCCGCATCAACAAACGTTGCCATGGCAATTTCATAATAAAAGCGGGACCTTGTGTCTCGTTGCCTGGAGACGACAGGGGAACCTGTTGCTATAGGAGACAAACCAGCACGAGCCGGCTGTGGGAACATTAGGGAAACTCTGGTGAGTCACATTTAAACTTTTAACATGAGATTTGAACAAGTTTAACGAACTGCAGCGACGAGTGAGAGAAGTTCGAGGTTCTGGACAAGAGGAAAAGATCCAATCCGCCATTTACTGACACCCAGTGCTTCCGGTTGGGAGCTGGTGACACCAGTTATGTTTTATTTCGATTCAAATGTTCATGTTCATGTAAAGAGATAAATGTGAATCTACCTGTGAGGAGAGGAACCATTTCCCTGTGGGAGTGGCCTAATGCTACGTTCAAACATAAAGTTAAATATATAAACTTATACATAAACTGTGACATTTACCTCTGAGTTACTATTAAATGTATAATAACAACCAGGGATAAAAGACTTTTTGTTTTTTGCAACAAACCTATTTAATATGGATTTGGAAGCCTCGTAGTTAAAGATGTTTGAAAGTGTGTTGATCCTTAAAAATACAAGTTTTAATATTCGAGATTGTTATTGTCAAACATGCAGAACAAACGAGCAGTTTAGTAGTAATGAGCACGAAGAAATAGAGATTGACAGCAGCAGTAACGAGATAAATAAAGTAATAATACAATAAAAATGTAATCAGTATTTAATCAGTTAATCAGTACAATAAAGATAATATGAATAAAAAAGAATACGACAGAAGAGTGAATAAAGCCTTTACAATACTTCACATTCCTCAGGTTTATTGTTGTTCAATTGTCCTGTGACCTTGGAGAGTTTCTCAGGTTGTGTAACTTATATAGACTTTAATTCAAAGATTTAATAGCAGATGTCAACATTTCAAATCTTGCACGTTTAAGTGCACTTGACAAATCCAGTGATTGCGCCGTGTGCGTGTTGCTGCAGTCGCAGGATGTCTTCACTCCCTGCGAAGCCCGGCCTTCGCCTCAGCGTGCCGGAGTGGCACAGCAGCAACCAGCAGCTGTCGGCCACAGCCGGACACGAGAGAAGTGTCTCCAATGGGATCCGACAAGAGGGGAGGTCCCTACGCAACGAGACCAGCTGCACGGTGGGTGTTCAAACAGCTTAAAGGATACACTCCACGACACGTACACACCAAATACTCATCTTGTGTCCTCTGCAGACCACGTGGGATGAGAGTGACACCTCCCGCAGGTTGAGCGACCGGGTCTGGGACGTGGCTCGATGGAAGGAAGCCTTGGAATCCTGTGCACGGAAAGTGGATGAAGAGATGGAGGCTCTGACCCTGGTGAGTGTTCGGGGAAAAACCCTCAGACCCGGGTTTGTTCTTATGAGAATCAATATTCTTACAAACTTCACTGTCCAACTGGCCATGTCGTGTGTTGGTACCAGTGCAAAGAGCAGACCGAGCAGGCCTTGGCCGCGACTGCCGTTCCCTTGGAGGTCAGTACCGAGTGTGTGACGCTGAGGGAGGGGCGCCGAGGCTCCGAGCTGGTCATTGACCCCGTGGACGAGCAGCTGAGGAAGGAAGTGCAGCTGATCGGTCGAGTGCAGCAGGTTCTGCAGCAGCACATCGACAAGGCCTTCGAGCAGCTGTGGTCAGCGATGCAACGGTGTCGTGCAAATGTTTCACAAAGACCACATTCAGTTTTTCCCTCTGACCACCTCTGTTCTCGATCGCAGCGTTTTGCAGGAGGCTCGACATCAGCTGACCGCTGACCTCCAGAACAAGATGGACGCCCTGGACATTGACATGTCCTGTCTGTCACTGACCATAAAGTCCCCTGAGATCTCCCTGAAGACAAACCCCACTCGCATTCCATCAGGGTAAAAAGAGGTTTCTTCAGTGGCCCTGGTTTAAATATGGCTCATTATCTAAAATGTAGAAATGTGCCTGTCGTTGTTGCAGCTCCTCCACCCCTCAGGAGTGGGCCCAGTTCAGCCAGTATAACGTCCTTCAGGCTCAGGAGGCCATGCAGGTGTCCCAGCACATGAGGGAGGACACGAGTCTCACCAGAGCTCAGGTAGGTGCGAGTAAACTACAGCTGATCACATAATAATAATAATAACAAAAACTGTATTTCTCTTCTTCTATGTCTCAGCTGCAGAACGAGTTAGCGGTTCAGTGGCGGGCCACGGAGTTCGTTCTCCGCAAACGCAATCACGACGAGGAGCAGGCCCGCGACCAGCTGCTGTGGCAAATTGGAAATGTAAGACGTCTCACAGCTTAGAAGGGGAATCTAATCAGGTATTTATCTGTTATTGTTTAATGCAGATTGTGTCTGTCCGCAGACTGAAGACGAAATGATAGAGATGGAAGACGACATCAAGGGACTGGACTTGGATCTGCAGGCGAAGACGAGCAACCTGAAGCTGGCTCACACCCGACTGGAGAACCGGACCAACAGAGCTGGGACGGACCTGTGCAGAGACGAGGTTCCTAAACAAATACAGGAAATCAGCCTGATGAGTGTCTGAAGAAGATTCCTCTGACGGGATGTTTGTTTGCAGGTCCAACACGGTCTTGTTAATGAAGTCCATCAGCTGAAGGCCACGATCACAGCTCTGAATCAGAAGCTGTCCGAGGCGCAGTGAGTCTCTGTTTGGTGTTTCATGGACCTGCATGGATCTGCTCTTCAGCAAAACTGGCTTTTTTTAAAATTGAGATTACACATTGAAGACGGTCAAAGATCATTTTAAGCATCAAAAGACTGAAAAATGACAATCAGAAAGTAAAGAGTCTAACTCTTCCCTCCCTCTTTCAGAAAGTCTCTGCAGAAGATGAAGCTGCATCACGCCCGCATGCTGGAGGATCTCTCCAGGAAACAGGAAGCTCTGTCTCTGGAACAACGAAGCATGAACACCCGCTCACACCTGACGTCGGCCTCCTGCTCCGGTAATCCCCGGTGCTGCTGGTCCCGCTCACCAACTCCAGCGGGAGGAGCAACCTGCAGCTGCTGGCCCTGCAGTGAGAAGAGGGCGTCCATGTTTCTAGGATCAATTAGGAAATCAAACTTAGAACTACGTATTGTACTTAGACCTTACGTTTTAAACACTTTAAAGTAAACACTGGTTTTTACTAACTAACAGTGATATATAAAAAAACACTGTTTTTTTGCAGCAAGAATCCTGGCAGTGGACCTCGACCTGACGTGAATCAGGCACCGAGCATATTCACGGATAAGGGAATGTTGTAAAGTTGGCAATAAATAATCGTGATCCATTACCAGCGAACCAAAACAAACAGTGGCCGGAAAAAACTGGCGGCTGAACAACTGTGTGTTTTTCCTTCCATCATGCATCGTTCCCCCGGGAAGTTTGTAGCAGAGACATCGAATCAAACTGGGGATTTCTCCTCTAAATTAAATTTATGATGAATAATCATCAACCCAATAAGTTCTTACTAAATCTTATTATTTTAATACGACCCGTCCTCGTCTTTCAGGAACGTTGCCCCTGACCTGTTTTAAACCTGGTTTTGTTTGCGTGTGATTTACTTCAAGTTGTGATCAATTATGTGTTTTATGTGTGTTTGCTTAACTTTAACAAGAAATTACAGATATTCAGGCCTCGGTGAAACATTAACGTATATTAGGGATATTTCTGGCATCTGAAAAACACTTTAACTGAAGCTGCTCACGTGCTCGTCTGGCCGTCTCTCCTTTAATCGGCCATTAGCCTGAATGACCTTGTTTTGCTTGGTCGTGCTGTTTGATGAACTGATAACGATGTGAAGTCTCACTCAGGCAGTGAACACGGATTAGATAAATCTGGTAAACAGGCACCAAGCCGGGTCTGTGGTCAATAAACGCTCGTAACTCTCACCTGCCTCAGCAGTGATGTCTTCAAATGGATGTGTTTGTGTCAGTCGCTGCTTTTTACGAGGATTTTAAAGTGGTAGAGGTTTGTTTTTAAAAGTTTATGATTGTCAACACACCTTCAGGAAATCCTAGTATACGAGTCCATACTTCCTTTGTTGCTTTTTTCCAGCTTGACTACAACTCTACAATCAGTTCACTGTATAAAAAGAAGGATGATGTTACATCTCCACTTAGTGAGTTTTTAGTTTGGTCCATGTCCCATCCAAATAACATGGCAGGGTTAATGACCTGTACTGCAGCCAGCCACTAGGAGGCGATTGAGAGACTTTGGCTTCACTTTTGGGAGCTTTCACGTCGTCCATCTTTATATACAGACAATGAGACACTCATTATATTGAGTAACTCTCATAATTTCATCTCATAATTTAGATTTAGATTTCTTGATTAATCTTATTTTTCTCTTTCACTGGCAGAAATGGTTCCACACCAATGAACTTAAAACTACAGGTTTTGTTTTGGCCTCTTCGCTGGAGCTAATAAAAAACCACCTTCCTGAGAAAAGCCTGGGGCTGATGTCACCTTCACTTCAGGTGATAAATCAGGTCAACGTGTCGTCATGAGTTTACACTCAGATATCAGAGGATCGATGCACGGATCAGAGAGCGAGCAGCCGTTTGTTGTTGACGAGCCGCAGAGCTTTTATTGGAAAGGCGTTTCCCGGTAGCCGCCATTCCGCTCCACGTGGTGATTTTCTGCCCCATTTTCTTTCACTTCACGCCTTTTTTTTTAACGTGACATCCCCCCCCCCCTCTTCTTTCACACAAACAGATTCATTCTCCGCCATGAATATGTCTGCGCCACAAACACGTTTATGACTTTACAGCTCGGCCCTTCAGTTCGTTTAAACAGCCCCGGGCGGCCGCGTGCTTCCTGACATGCTGAATTATTCTGAATCATTTCACCTCGGGGTCCAGATGCTACCTGTCTGCCGCGCTCCGCTGAGAGGGCACTTAAGGTGGCCTGGTGCCTGTTAAAATGCCTCCTCCGTCTGCATGAGTGGCCGCATCTTCTTATCTGCATCTCTGTCACCGTGTCGTGTGCACCCCGCCCTCGCCGAGCCCACACGCATCAGCACCAGCGTGGCCACCGCCTCTGTTTTTACCCCGTTGCCGTCACCTTTCTCTGAATTGTCATTGTCAGAGTTGAATCTGAGAATGACGGAAGAAAAACTTGAACTTTGCCGCCGTTAATGGAGAATCTGACTTTTGGAAGATGGGGTTCATGAGTTTGTTTTTCTTTGTTGAGACTTTGTGGGAGTGCAACCTTTTCTCCGGACTTCCTGTGCCCGTCGGTCTCCGGGTCCCAAGCTGACGAGATGCAGGTGAATGTCCTGGACTGCATCGCTCTCTCCGTCCACTCCTTCACCTTCCTGCTGGGCCTCCCCTCCAACCTGCTGGTCCTCTTCGTGTACGTACGCAAAGCCCGCAAGCGCGGCACCACCCCCAACGTGGTCTACGCCCTCAATCTGTGCGTGGCCAACCTGGTGCTCGTGGCCTGGCTGCCCGTCAAGGCCATGGAGACTCTTGTTCAGGGCTGGAGGCTGCCACCGCTCGTCTGCCCCGTCTACAGCTTCTTCCTCTTCTCCTCGCTGTACGGCAGCTGCCTTTTCATCACCGCTGTGACAGTGGGCCGCTACCTCAGCATCGCATTCCCGATTGTCTACAAGAGATACCGCAATGCTCGAATCTCTTGCGTCATCAGCGTTGCCCTGTGGGCGTTGGTGCTGCTACACCTCGGCGGCGGCCTGGTGGCCGAAGGGGGCGCTCACTTTGTCTCCGTCAAGGATGACACCTTATCTTGCTACAACACTTTCAACGCCTCTCAGCTGGCCGTCCTGCTGCCTCTGCGTCTGGAGATGGCCATTGTGCTGTTTCTCCTGCCCCTGGTCGTGACGTCGTTCTGCACACTGCGCTGCGTTACTCTTGTGTGGCGCTCCAATCTGCCCCTCACGGGGAAGAGGAGAGCCCTGACTGTCGCGCTCTCCACCCTCACTGTGTTCGTGGTGTGCTACGCGCCCTACAACGCCTCGCACATCGTGGGGTTTGCGTTGGAGAGAAGTGTGGAGTGGAGGGTGTACGCTATGCTGACGAGCTCCTGCAACGTCTTCCTGGAACCTGCCGTCATGCTGATGCTGTCGCCGGCAGTGTCCAGGGGCATCATGGGAAGAATCTGTGGTCGGCAAAGTCACTTCAGCCAAATTGAAGGGATTCGGCCTCAGTGCATTAACACCAATGGTGCTGCAAAGGTCAAGGCAGCTCCGACGCTCTCTGAGAGGAGCCAGGCCGGGGTGGAGGTGACAGTCAGTCAGGAGTGAGGTCACAGTGGAACTCCATCCACACACATGGACCCACAAACAATCCAGAGAACATGAATGCACTTTTGCAAGTCTCTACAAATGTGGCGTCGTCACGTTCCAGAGTTACGTCCGTGGTTTTGCTGATGATAAAAAGTGACCCATTGTCCTGGGAGTGTTTTGTCCCGTGGGAACGGTCGTGTCGCCGACTCGGATGTGATATCATCATCGTTTTACCTGCGTGTGACTGAAACTCTCTGAGACTCGAGCAGCTCTGAACTGTGACTATTCACCTGGTGACAAATGGCTCCATCTGGTGTCAGATAATGTAACAAGGGATCTGTCACGTTCTCAGTAACAGACGATGACATTGGACGTGCACGTGGACGTTTCTCACTGATGTAAATAAGATGATAACTATGGCTTCAGGTTGGATTCGGTGGCTCTGGTTCACTGGAGATACGGAGGTTTGAAATGTCCGTATTTGCATTGATTGATGATTGATAATTGATTGAATAAGCATCATTAATGAGGTTTGTTTGATTAATATAAAGTAGGATTTATTCTGTGTGGCCGGTTCACTGCTCTCTTGCTAAAGTAAACACAAAAGATATCAAGAGGTTTATGCTTATGAATCTTCATTTTATGCAAATCGATGTGAGGCTACAAATCTACGAACCTTTGACTTTTCATTCCCACAGATGTAGAAAGAACTTTATCAGATATTTTCTGTTGTTTTGTCAGCTACAAAAAACAGTTTGAACAAAAACCTCCCTGCAGCCTTATTGGAGCATCGTGATTTAACACCAACGACGAAGCAGTTATATGAACTCTTGTCTGTCTATGAACATCTGTATGAACCTCTGGAAAACATTCAGCTTCATCACTGCTTCAGCAGAAGGATGAAGGTCAAAGGTCGGATGAGTCTGACGAGGAAATTCTGCACAACTGATTTTCACAAACCCTGAAAAGACCCGACAGGAAGTAGAGCTGTTGTTTAAAACAATCCACTATTACACAAATGATCCAATTACTGTGAATTGAAATGTGTATTTTGATGCAGATCCACGAGCAGGAAAACAAAGTAAATTTATGATCTGTCAGTTTCTCCTAAAATAATAGAATTCAATCTGAGGAAAGTGCAGCTGTGGAGAACGAGTGTTTCTCAGTTCAAATTATAAACATATGTATAAATAATATACAAGGTATTGAGTATTTTTTTATGTACAAATGTTGAGTTTTCATCATTTAGTTTGTTTTCCAACCATCATCTGTAATAAAAGAGCAAACTCTCATCTCAATGAAAAGTCTTTGTTATTTATTCAAGATTTTATTTTGTAAGAAAAGACAGTCTGGAGTGGAGGTTAACCCTTGTGTTGTCCCTAACCCATAACATAACATAACATAACATAACATAACATAAAATCACTCCGACACCACAGCTCTCTTTGGATCTCTTTTACTGTAATGATACAACATGTGACAGGGACTGCATCAGTTCACATCCTCTTCTCAGACTACTGTAAAGGATGCATGAAAGAATAATGTAAACCAAAGGACAAAATAAACATAAATATTCCCCGCCTCACATGTCCAACCCACCACAGAGTAAACACAATGACTTAATGTGGGTTCACAAACAACATTTGAAAAGAAACAATGCACTTCACACTCGTTCTACACAAATCCCACAAGAAAACTACATCCCCCATAATGCCGCGGATTGCTCGGATCGGCGGCACTTCAGAGGAAAACAGCAGAAAACAATGCAAAGCTAACTTTTGAAATAACTCTTAACACTCCTCACAGCACAGACTTGCGCTTCACACATTACAGTAACGTGCATTAAACGTTGGAATGACACTTAGAAGAATAAAAGGTACATAAAACATTTCTCCTTTTGTAAGTACTGAAAATAATCCCACAAAGATGTTAGGACTGATTTAGCCTAATCATTGGCTATAAAATACAAATAAGAAAGTAGTAGAGATACATATCCCCCCCCCCCCCCCCCCCTCTCATTGTCGGCAAATGGAACACCCCCCTGAGACGATACTCAGTGCGGGGTTTTTAAAGTTAGCTGGAATATAAAAACTCACCGTTACATTCACCCCTCCTCAATTACAGCGAACTTTAAGACTGTGTGAGAACTCTTTCCTCATGGGGGGGTAACCTTGACCGCAGTCGTCCAATAGGACAGCAAACAACTTTACCAGGTAGAAATATGCCCTTATACATATAACCAAGAACACCTCCTCTGAGACTGTGGAGAAGATGGTGGACGCGCCCTCTGGTTCCACCACCGGCAGGAAGTTGACTGGCAGAATGAAGTTCCGATGAACGACCTTACTCTTCTTGGTGGTAGGATCCTCAACTCTGTAAATGTGCACAGATGGATCCTTCCATGTAATCACATGCACCGTCGAGTCCCACAGATCGGGGGGTTCAGGGGTAAGGGAGGTGATGATTGACAGGTCAGCGGGAGAGGAGAGGATGAATTAAAACCCTGAGGAAAAAACTATAGAACTTCCCCCTCCTAGTTCCTTCTCTCTCTTTCTTTTCCTTCTTCTCCATCTCCTTCATTTCTTTCCTCTCCATCTTCTTTCTTTCCTGTTTCTCCATCTTCTCCTGCTTCTGCTTCTCCTCCTCCTCCCTTTTCTCCTGCTTCCCCATCTTCTCCCTTTTCTCCTGCTTCTCCTTCTCCATCTTCTCCCTTTTCTCCTGCTTCTCCTTCTCCATCTTCTCCCTTTTCTCCTGCTTCTCCTTCTCCATCTTCTCCCTTTTCTCCTGCTTCTCCTTCCCCATCTTCTCCCTTTTCTCCTGCTTCTCCTTCTCCATCTTCTCCCTTTTCTCCTGCTTCTCCTTCTCCATCTTCTCCCTTTTCTCCTGCTTCTCCTTCTCCCTTTTCTCCTGCTTCTTCTTCTCCATCTTCTCCCTTTTCTCCTGCTTCTCCTTCTCCCTCTTCTCCTTCTTCATGCTCTGCTTGTCATTCTTCAAGGCGACTTCCTGAAAAGACGGAGACAATATGAGTTTCACTCTTTTCTTTTTAAACCTGAAACAAACCTACGATCCATAAGATTCAAATCACAACGAGCTGATGGAACTTACTTGAAGCTGAATGTTCTGCTGGATCAGGGAACATTCTTCTTCCTCCTGCTTGTTTTCTCTCTCGAGTGACAGCTCCTGCTCGATGAACGACTTCTCCTCCAACTCTTGGATCCTCATGTCCATCTCTGTGAGCTCCTGCTCCAGCTCCTTCTCTCTGGCCTTTGCAGACTCCACATGTTCAGTCAAGGTGATCAAGTCCTCATCGCACCTCAACAGAAATGAGGCAGAAGACTCCATCTGCTCCACCATCTTCTTTCTGTCTGTTTCCCAGGTGAGGTTGTTGGTGGCGATCTGCTCCTTCAGGGCGGAGTATTCCACCTCCAGCTCCTTCAGGGCGGAGTGTTCAGCCTCCACCTCCTTCTGGTTAGTGAATTCATCCATCAGCTCCCTCAGGGCGGCTAATTGAGCCTCCAGCTCCTTCAGGGCGGAGTCTTCATCCTCCAGCTCCTTCAGGGCGGAGTCTTCATCCTCCAGCTCCTTCAGGGTGACGTATTGAGCCTCCAGCTTCCTCATGTCTGTTGAGCTGATGATCCTCTGCGTGTTGAGTAACCGGTGCTGCAGTGGGACCAAGTTGTACCAAGGGTTTGAAGAGCGATTCCTTGCGTAGCTGCTGTCTGGTGACGGTCGTCAGTGGCGGTGAATGGAAGTCGCAGGAGAGATGTATCTCGTGTGGCTGTCGTTGACTCGCGCTCGTCGTGTCTGTGGTTCCACTCGGAGACGTGGCTCTTTAAAGCTGAGTTATTTGGCTTTGATCTATTCCTCAACTAAATTCTAGAACTCAACAGCGACATCTATGGTTCCACTCAACATCAAAGCTTCAAAGCTTCAAAGGTTCAAAGGTTCAAAGGTTGCCTTTGAACCTTTGAAGTGTAAATTGGCTTTGAACTATATTATAACTGTAACACAATGTTACATGGTGTCATGTGACCTGGACTCACACCTGAAACCACACATGTGATTTCTACAGGAAATATCAACAGTATAAAAAATGAGGATTATTATCTAAACAAATTCAATCAACACATCAGGAGTTGAAGTTACACAGACTTAACAGTTTCTGTTAGTGCATGAAAATCTATCATATATAACAACAATTAAATAGATCATATATAATATATTTATAATAACCAGTATGTTTGGATCCATCAGATACAGGACACCAGGGCTGCAGCTGATTAATCTGTCCATCATTTCCTGAATCATCTGCTTTACAGTGAAATAGTGAATAAAAAGACCCAGAGGTGAAGATCACGTCTTCAAATGACTTGTTTTGTCTGAACAACAGTTTATTTTCATACACGACGAAGGAAAGCATCAAATCCAAACATGAGAGAAGCTGAAACCTGCAGATATTTGGTATTTCGCTCAAGACGGGACCGAAAACAGGATTTGATTATAAAAGATATTTGCAGATTTCCTGTTGATCGACTGATCAACGATCACAGATCCTTAAAATGAAAGTAATTAATAAAATATATAATTTCTGCTGCACAATCTCCTTGTTTTGTTTTGTTTGTGATGACAGATTAACAATTTCTGACTTTTCTGTAAACACGACTGAGACAGGAAGGTGTAGCTTCCCCTTCTCTAAATCATATCACCCTAAATACAAAATTACAAGTCTCCGAGTCACCTCCACACGTTTCCTCTTCACATCACACGTTGCCGGGAGATGATGTTTGCAGAGTGTGGAGAACAGAGGTCGTGTTCAGAAGCTTATCAAATTTCCGCTGTATAAGGTGAGATAGCAGGGACGCAGCAAGACGGGCATATTAGGCAGCGTGTCGGGATGTGATCAGTCAGTCGGCTTCCAGGAGGCGAGCAGCCGGAGCGCGGCAGCACCACAGGGATGGAGAGCCCGGTTCCACAAGTCTGACAGAGGTGAGTTCGATTCTCCCACGTTTAACAGTTCAGTCGTCACAGGACACATTTTAATCAGAGTAATGTAAAGACTGGACTTTTATTTATTGTTTTTAATTCTCAGTTTCCGAGTTAGATTGATGGTAAAGTGTCTGGTACTTTTTATAATAAGAATAAGAATTATGATAAGATTATGTTTATTATAACGTTAACAAACACATTAAACACAGTGACAAGGTGCTTCACAAGTAAGTAGGAAACAATTAAAAGCAACTTGACAACATTACAGCACAAATGTGACAGAAGAGATGAGAGTAAAAACAAAATGAAATAAAATATAATAAGATTTGAGTTGGTGGGATTAGAATTTATTTTAATATTCTTTTGTGAGTAATTAAAATAAAAGGTTCTGGTGATATTTCATATTTCTGTGTCAAAAATTGAATTGAGCCACACGTCATACGGTAACGTCTGCTTAAAACTATGATCGTTCATTATTTCATTTATTAAGGTATTCATAATTATTCCTCTAAACTATTCGCTTGGGTCATGGATTTTTTTAATAGATTTATATTTTCAAAAGGAACTGATGGACCTGGCTGAGGACATCGAGTACATTTTCCATTTCCTCTGACTTGTTCCAAGCATCTTAATATTTGCTGATTGCACCTAAACTTTATTATGAGCCTCAGAAGATGTGATATCTGAAAAACTGTGAACATTCCAGATTTGTTAATATAAATTATGATTATGAATTGACTTTCTTCCGTCCAGTGCCTCAGTGAGTGTGTCCGTGCTGCGAGCCACCATGATGCTGTACAGTCACCTGCTGCTCTTCGTCTACATCCTCACCTTCCTGCTCGGGGTCCCCACCAACATCCTGGCCTTCTGCACCTTCTGCCGCAAGGTGCGCCGCAAGGCGAACCCCATAGACATCCTCCTCCTCAACCTCACCATCTCCGACCTCATCTTCCTCCTTTTCCTGCCGTTCAAAATGAAGGAGGCCTCGGACGACATGGCCTGGCTGCTGCCCTTCCCCCTGTGTCCCTTCACCAGCTTCCTGTTCTACGTCACCATCTACAACAGCACGCTGCTCCTCACGGCGGTGAGCGTGGAGCGTTACCTGGGGGTGGCCTTCCCCTTGAGGTACTCCCTGTGTCGCAGGCCTCGCTACGCCGTGATGGCCAGCGTCATCTTCTGGGTGGTGAGCTTCCTGAACCTCAGCATGGTCTACATCATACCCTACATCCAGTGGAACAAAGGGGCCGATGGTGAGAACCACGGCAGCAGCAGCGCGCCCCCACGCACCTGCTACCATAACTTCACACAGGACGAGCTCAAGATCATTCTGCCGTTCCGCCTGGAGCTCTTCATCGTCCTCTTCTGCATCCCCTTCTTAATCTGCTGCTTCTGCTACGTCAACTTCATCCTCATCCTGTCACATCTCCCAAACATCGGCCGGCGGCGGAGGCTGCGTGCCATAGGCCTGGCGCTCGGGACGCTGATAGTATTCGCCGTCTGCTTCGGGCCTTACAACGCCTCCCACCTGGTGGGGTTTCTCAACATGGAGAGCCTGGAGTGGAGGAACACAGCGTTGCTCTCCAGCACCTTCAACGCCTGCCTGGACCCAATCATCTTCTACTTCTCGTCGGCGGCGGTCAGGAGCATGTTGAACCTCTGCTTCAGGAACATCATGGCCAAGCTGCACATTCTGAGGTGTGGGGGGGCTTCGCACCGCCAGCGCCAGAGCGCCCTCAACTCCGAGAAGAGCAAGGAAGCAGCCCCTCCAGTAGACTCCCTATGACTTCACCACTTCTCTTCTTCCCATGAGACTTTTGATGAGCGGAGGTCACGTTTATTTCCCCCTCCGACAAACGAAACAGCTCTGGACGAGGTTTAGATGAAACGATCACTGTAACAGGTGGTTTCCCCCATCAGTTTAAAAAAGATGCAATAAACACTTGAATGTTATTTTAATTTCAGTTATTTATCTGCTGGTTCCGTCTAACGATGGTGAATTCAGTCACAACTGCATGACTTGTTCTTGAACACGATCCCCTGAAACATACGCCATCTTGGTCTTATCCGACTTCGTGTCGGGGGTTTTCCTGGAACACGCTTTAGATGCGATGCCTGCGATGTCTCACACAAGCGACACTAACATGGAGAAGGTGGGGGTTTATGAGTTATACTGCAACCAGCCACCAGGGGGTGATCGAGACGATTTGGCTTCACTTTAAAAAGGTTAATTTACTCTAAACTCTGAGAACTGGGAGAACAACCTTCTCTGTGACTCAGAGTTCAACCGGGACACTTTTTAATCAAAGACGAGTGTTTTATAGGAGCGGGGGATGAAGCAATTAAAAAACCAGGGGATGTTGGTCCACACTAACAGGAAGTGGAGCCTGTTCGCTCCCGAGTTAATTTGAGGTGTAAACACAGATTACACAACGCAGGGCTGGTTATAAAGTTGGAGTCATCGTGCTCCGAGGGGACTGATAACGTCCTCGGGCGTTTTCCTGTCAGTAATAACGAACCCGGAGCTCCTGAGCAGGTTCATGTACATGTACACACACACACACCACACACCGTTTATAGTGTCCTGTTGTACACGGCTCCGAGGACAGCGGGTTCAGCGGCGACACGTCCGTTTATTAGTTCAGTGTTTATATAAAGTTTAATAAAATCTGTTCCCAAGCAGGAGAAGTCTGCAGATTGTGTTTATGGAGGTGTAGCTAAATATAAGATGTATGTTTAAGTACTAAGAGCTGATAACTCCGCCAAGGCTCTCAGACATCACAAGAGTTACTGGAACTCGAATGAGCGGTTTTCTGTATAATCTGATAAATAACAAAGAAACGCAGATGAAAACATTACATAGAGTATTTATTCCAAAAAAAATTAAATACGACAACAAAATGAAAAAGGCTCAACTTGTAGGACCAGGATCAGATGAGTGTTAAGACACACAAAAAAAAAAAAGACGTTTACTTCTAAAAGTGACACAAATCTCATAATCGGGCACAGAAAAAAAAAAAAAAAGATAATCACATTAATACATTGTGACACCCAAACATAATTTTAGAGTATGATGATATGCAGCCAAGCACAGAGGCGTTTAAATATTAATTTTTGTGGGGAAAACCATTAGACGGGCACTCGAGGACTCAAACAAAGACGCGTCCCAATTCTGTAAACGTCTAAATTTCACATTCGAATAAGGAAAAATCACGAAGGTTGTTTTTTAAACAGAGACGTTGGTTCGAGTCCCATCCGTGTTGCCAGGCAGTGAGAGAAGGGGTCGAGTCCCGTCCCAATAGAAATAAAAAGGCTAAATAAATAATGCTACATAACACTGAGCTACTCCTAAATGTTAGATTTGGGTTGTGCTTGGAAAGTGCCCGTCCATGAGAAACTGATCCCCGCAGGCCTTCCGGTCCTGGCAGCTCCAAAACCGATCAGTTCTGCATAATTTGTGTTCTTGGCATAAGTCTCACACAAACACACACGCACACAAATACATAACACACACAACCACACCTTACAGTATTGTCATGTATCAATATATACTTATTATTGTCGACTTTCTGAATGTGAGGATTTCTTTGATTTACGTTTGTTTTGTTTTTTTTCAGCACCATCAGGAAAGGCACAGTCTGACAAATCAGTCCAGCGATGAACGTTCAACCCTCCTCCTCCTCCTCTTTTTATTAATACGCAGGATATATGTTAAAAATTGAAAGAGCTTTTCAGAATAAAAGTGAGCGTTTTGAGATGATGACTCGAGTGGAGGGACGTCTTCGCCGCTCGCGCCGGCGGAGGAGGGCTGACGGTTCGTCTGACGTGACGCAACAAACCTCCGACAGACTCCACCAAGCAGAAAACACAGCTATTGCATTATCCAATTTGGAAAAAATGACAATTAAATATCATATTTCAATACAGCTATCAGGCCTCTGCTTTATATATGACAAGTGGTATGTGCATTACATTGGTATCTTTAAATATAAATATTTCTCCATTCAGTTTTTAAAAAGGTTTATATTTTTGAGGGAATCTGTCCGTCGGCCTCTCGAGGTCAAACGACTGCAGGTGGCATCAAGGCAGGAAAGAGGGGATTTCTGTTATAAGGCTCTTGATATACTTATAAATATAAACTTTTAAAAACAAGCAGAGCACTAGACAACAATGTTAAACATGCCCACGACTACTAAAACTATTCAAGTAAAAATGCTGGTAATGTCCGACAACGAGAAACTGCTTCAACATGACGACAAACAAAAAAAACAAAAAAAAAAGAACAAACGATCAGCTCCGGTATCCTTATAATTAAAAATGTATTAAGTCAAGAGAGAAAATATTAAATCAAACAAAAAACCTCAGCATCTCGACTCGACCGTTAAAAACACATGCAGCTGTTTTTTTTGTATTTATTTAAGTGCAGTAAAACACCACCAATCCCTTCTTCCTTCTCCGTCAATATATTGAATCTATATGTATCTGATGAAATATCAAATATAGCAGCTTAGGTTCAGAGCCTTTCAGCACGAGGCTGTAATAAGAGCATTGACACCGAGTCCCAACACCCGGACCCGGACCAGGCACCACTGGTTTGGTCCGACTGATGAAAACAAAAGGCTTCCTCTGAATTAAACTACACCGCGAGGGCTGAACTGTAAAGTCTACAATGAGTTCACCTGCTCTGAACTGCTCCTTATTGCATGACGACGTCGCTATCATCCAAAATATAGAAAGACAAAACGTTCCCCGGGGTTTGAAATTCAAGCACTGGAACGCGAACGGTGACGCTCAGACCGAAGCTGGCTGACAGATGCTGCGGAGTCTGAATACGAAGGGTTCGAGTCCCGGCGGCGACGACACTCGTGAGCCGACCGTTCTCTGCCGTCCGCAGACGACGTGTTGGCGAACCTGCGAAAACAAACTCCTCCGTGTGTGCGACTGTGTTTCGGTTTCCTCCTGGAGAGAGAACGTTTCTTATGATCTCAACATGTGAAGCTTGTCCTCGATCTGGACATAATTATTGGTTATTATAAGGAAAGAAATCATTATAACAAAGAGTTTGAGAGCCTAATAACCAAACTGTAATTTCATTTAACTTCATTCATTCTGTTCAGACTAATCGAGTTGTACTTGTGATAGTAGGAAAAAGACGGTTTGCAATAAAAGCTGTTTAACCTCGTTTAAAAAACATGTTGAAATCAGAAGAGTTCGTTCCCGATCATGAGAAAAACCAAACTTCAGTAACCTCCGTGTCGTCCAGGCCCACGTGCCGGACGGCGCAGGGTTTTTCACACAGAGGCGCCCGAACCAACATACGTTTAACTTCCTTCCATCCTACACACACAAACACACACGCACACAAACACACGCACACACAAACACACACTTTACTCTTCAAACCACGTTAGGCACTTTGATTACTCTTCTCCGAACGCACCATCCGACCTCCGACTGACCCACGAGGACGTCAAATACTTTACATTCCTGAAGCCAAGGTTCAACATCACTTGCCAAAACTCGCTTATGACGCCAAAATACTCGTTCAGCACTGAGCCCGATCTCTGCATTAGCACCTTATTGCACTGACGGAGCTCTTGACATTATCAGTTTGTTGAGGGTGGGGGTGGTGAGGGCGGGGGTGGGGGGTTAAAAGCGCTTGTTGTCGTCAGAAGATATAAGTCGTCCACTCTGTTCTATTGCTGAATATGAAAGTTAATTTACAAACTAAAAACGGGGGGGGGGGGAAATAACACTCATAAATAGGAAGAGGAATAAAACGCACGGGGAAAACATTTGGTATAACAAACTGTACCAAGCTGAACTACGACGTGGAGAAGTTTTTCTAACAGTCTACTTTATGCGTCTCGCACTAAGGCAACAAGCGATACACGATGCCTTTAAGACGCAGCTGTACGTGGCTTCTTTTCTTTTTTTAAAAAACATTTTTCATTCAGTGTCCGCGTTGGTTTACGACTCTCACCGTCAGGCTGGATGACCGCGAGGGGAACCATTGGCTTAAAGGGAGGCCGATCGGTAACCGCGAGGGCAGCCCGCCAACGTTGCTATGGCGATCACGCACTTTGCTCCACAGACACACACAACACATTCGGTGTCTAGAAAGCTGAGAAAAAACACAAAAAAAAAAAAACGTGTAAAAACCGTAAACCAGCGACATTGGGCTCAACATGAGGCTTCATTCCCACTCATTCACCAAAGAATCATCAGTTTGTATATCCCCACCTGCTCCGCCGTCAGTTAAACGCACACGCACACACACACGGAAGAAAGAAAAAAAAAAAATCCCTGCAAAATAAAAGTTTGAGCTGCTGTCGATTCATCATGATTTAAATAAAGCGAAGGAGAGGGGTGGTGACGCGGGAGCACAGGGTAAAACGATTGGCTGGTTTTTAAAATTTGCATAATGTGGCTGTGACTCCTCTCTGGCTTCTTTCATCCTTATGCAGTCTGCAGTAGCTGCCGCTGCCGCCGTCACGTCGCGCCGCGGTGACGTGAGCTTCACCAGTGTGGGGGTCGGACCTTTAAGACTGGCTGAGCGACTGAGAAAGGTGGAGGGCTTCAGGCGAAGTACATGGTACTCAATGTGTCGTGGTGGATCTGAACGGCTTTGGCCAGCGCCTGGGGGTCCCGGCCGTTACTCTGCCCTGAGACGTGGCTGCCCTCCGCACTGCGACGAAGGAGAACAAACAAATCAACACAACAATCAGGACAAAGTGACATGAAGAGGATCTGCATCACTGAAACTATCCATCTAAACTATCTATAGATCAAATTAACCAACTCACTATACACGTAGGTGAAATGCTTTATAACCCCCATATAATCCCCAGAGAGGAAATTGGTTTGGTTGCTCATGCACAGTGATAAATAACAAAAGATACACAAGTTTAACAAATCACAGCAGACAACATACACAACACAGTCCCACAAAATTAGTAAAACTGACAATCTGTCACATACTCCCGATAGGAAATCACTACAGCTCATACAAATCAATAAATAGATCCTCACCTGTCGTGCTCTTTGTCAACCAGGTGGTAGCGGGCGCGGAACGCCACCAGGTGGGCGTAGTAGGCCGGTGCTGGGATGGAAACGGACCGGGTGCAGCGGACGTAGGTGTGGCACAGCTGGTAGGTGAGGAGCTGGAACTCGTCGGCGGTGAAGCAGTTGTCGTCCCACAGAACGTGGTAGTGAGACGGCCGACTCGTACCCTGGAGAGCGGAGAGCGGAGGTTTAAATCACACCCCAGAGACAGGACGCTCCGCGGAGGGAGGACAAACGATGAGCTGTGTTTTTTACCTGGATCCCAGCGTGACTGCAGAGGTAAAAGTCAAATTCATAGGGGTGGGTGATGTCTGTGTCCACCGTGGTGCCGGCAGGAATGTTTCCACTTCGTCCAACCTGACGGTGAAACATAACAAACTCGTGTAAGGAAACATAATTTTACCTAAATTGCTCTAAACCGGCCTGAGCAGTGTCCCTGATATCAGACTTTCCCTTTGACAGTGAAACCCAATAATATCTATATTTAAAGATGTCTAAGAAATCGTGTGCTGCTGACCCGCTCGTTGCGATCCGCACAGAAGAGGCGTGTGTGATGGCGTTTCTGCACGACGATGTACGTGATCCCCGGCTGGTATTCTTTCTCCAGGCTGATGCAAGCCTCCCTGATAGCCAGCAGCTCATAGTACAGCACCTACACAGAAAAACACGGTTTGTATCGCTGTAGAATTGGAAACATGAATCCGTCTTTACGAGAGAAACGTGGTACCTGTCTGAACTGGCCCTCCGACACTCCGTCCCTGTAGAAGATGATCCTGGTCGGCTTGTAGCGCGTCGATTTGTAGAACTGGATCAAAAGGTCTCGCACCATAGAGGCCAAGTCCTGGATGATCTCCTGTCTGGGCCTCTGCACCCGCACTGTGGCGCAGTACCGGCTGGGGTGGGCGTCCATACTGCCGACCACCTGCAGAGGAAGAGCACTCAGAATCTCAAAAGCACTACAGATAAATGGGCTTTATGTGAAAATTGACATTAAGTGAAGTCTCACCGCTGCAATCGATGGTTTCTTCCCGTCACCGGCTGGAGGATGAGTGACATCAGCCCCGAGGAAGATGACAGGCTGCTGGAACACGGAGGGCCTGGGCGGAGGAGAGGAGACAGAAAATGATCCTCCAACTCATCAGTCGTCTTTCACACAGATGACAGAGAGAAGCGAAGAGGCGACCAGGACAAACAAACTAAACAAAGGGAGCCTTTACCGCTGGTGTGGAACCAGGATGTTGTTGATTCCTCCCAGTTTGACGTTGATCTTGAGGCAGAGGTTTGAGAGGGTCTGAGGCGACGTCTTCACCACGTTCTTCACCTGGACGCACTGGGTGGCCATGCCGAGCAGGGTGTCGCCCACCCGCTTCACCTCAGCTGTGGGGGACAGGTCGGACTGATTTTAATAACCGTACATTAACTGTAAAATCTGTCTAATTAACTCGATTACTTAATCTGATATTTGATATTGTTTCTGTACCATAGACGGGTGTTTTCCCGGGCAGGATAACAATAATGAGCTGTAGCCCAGCGTAGGTGTTCTTCAGGTGTCGGAACATGGGCTCCACGCTGTCGGCTCCCTGGGCGTATTTACAGAAGCACGGCTGGCCCTGGATCGGCATCCCAGCATCCTTGGAGATCTTCCGCAGCTGGTCAGTGAAGCTCCTGAGCAGGAAAAGAGAAATTCCAGTTTCATTGCGAATATGAAACTGAGTTTTCAAACTCAACAACAAATCAGGATGAGTGAACTCACTTGAGGATCTCCTCTCGGCACTGTCTCTGCGTGGCGAAGCAGGCGATGGCCCACATCTTGATCTCCACGCCGGTGTGGAACTGCTTCCCCCTCATGTCCCACACGCCGTGGCTGGGCGTGGCCACCGTGCGGTTCTGAAACGACAGTGCAGGGTTGATCTGCGGGACTCACAGTCGCATGGACACACACAATGTTTGGATTCAAGGGATTCAGGCAGTGACTGGTGGGCTGATTGTGGCATTGGAGTCAAATTGATTTTTAAATTCCATCCGTGCAGATTTCTGATTGGGTCATGCATATGAGCTGTGATGCAAGAATTTACTTTTATGAGAGGCGTGCAAAATTATAATAATTTCTGAAAGGTAAAAAGGAAGGTGTGATCAGAGAGAAGTGTGTACAGTGAAAACAACTATGTAAAATAAATTTAAAGACACTAATCACAGTGTTTCCTCATTTGAAACGATGAAAATATCAGAGTTTTATGTTTTGGTAAATAAAATGCACTAAAGGATCATTTAAAAAATGTGTTTAAATACAGTTAAATCATCTCTTTTTTACAATTCAGGATTATTCATCCACACCCGAGGAAACCCTGCTCAGGACATGCTGACAAACACGTGCGTATGAAGCGTGATTTAAAGGGAAAGTACCATAAACGGCTCAGAGCTCACCCTGCCGCCATACTGCAGCATGGGGGCCGGCAGGACGCGGCCCATCACCTGGGCCATTTCGTCTCGCACGCGGAACTGAAACTCCTGGACAAACGGGTCGGCCTCGTAATTGCGCTCCGCACCTGAGAGCAGACAGAACGTTATTTTTTACAAAAGGAAAAAAAAGGCAGATAAAAGAAAGGTTCTGTTCTGGTCCAGAGGAAACTCACCAGCCTGCTGATCTCCTCCTGCCGGTCCGGTGCAGAGCGAGCTGTTGCTTTGATCATGGTGGACGTCTGGTTATCCGTAGTTTCTTGATGCAGCGCTGTCCAGCTACTATGTTGCACACCTGGATGGAAAAATGACAGTTGATCCAGTTTCAACCGAGCCTGATAACCCAACTCGTCATGTCCCTCATCCTTTACAACATCCTCCTCCTCCTCTCCTCCTCATGCCCTGACCTCCTGAGAGACGGGTCTGTTCCATTCGCTGCAGAGCCTGGGACCCAACGACTCTGAATGACTTTTAGCAGCTTTATTGACAGTTAATTTTCTAATGAATAATCTCCCCAACACTATTTGTCCAGAATCATACAGGCACCATGAGTCCTTACCTCCAGGGGCAGGTAGGTGTGTTTCTGCTCCTGGCCCACCTGCAGGCAAGGCAGGTGGGGTACTTGAGCTGCAGACTGTACTTCTCTCTGAAGTACTGCGCCACCGTGCGTTCAACGGTCTGACCATTCTCAAGCTGCAACGGAAACCTGCGAGTTCGACAGCAACAAGAATGTCTCATTAAAAAGGGAAGCCGGTGACAGCTTTGAGTGCAGTGCGACAGCTAGCGGGAGTGTGATGTGGAAACATACGTCTGGAGGCTGGCGGGGCGTCGTGTCACATTGCAGACTCGGTACTTCCTACGCATGGTTCCACAGTGTGTCACTTCCACTTTAAGACCTGTGAAAGGGTGGAGCCATCCAAGTGGATAAGTGCTTATTCAATGAGTGGAACAACTGAACAGGCCCAGATTCCTCATTCATGAGATAAAACTAACTTGAGCTACAAGAAAACTTCCCAGACGACAGAACAGAGCTGCAGACGGTGAACTCGGCGGAAACGAGCCGAGGCCCGACTGGTCTTCGGTGACATACCTTTGATTTCTTTGGTGAACTTGACCCGGTGGGAGTCGGTGAGCGGCCGCGGCTGCTCATCGATGTTGTGAATGTCCAGGACCTCGCACATGAACTGAATGACTGGCTGGGCTTTGTAAAAGGCTGTGGCTGACACTGAAACAACACAGAACAAAGTCACACTGTAAAAAAATGATGCAAGTGTTGGTTCAAACTGCAATTTTCCGCCCCCCCCCATCGCACAGCTCTGGACACACTGTATTTAGAGAAGAGGATCCTTCTGATACTATTTATAATCTTTTAAAAAAGGGAAATTCACACACTCTATAACAGGGCTGTTAAATGCATGCACTTGGTCTTTAAGTGTTGAAGGTTTGAAAATGTTTCTTTCTTGTGTTAGATGAGAAGATTGATGTTATTTCCCCAAAACCGTTTCTTTAAATGATCCAACTTTCACACACCATCGATGTTGAGCATCATTTTCCACATGGCCGGCCGAACTGACTGATGGAAACCGAACCAGACCTCTCTCCCTCCACCGAGCGGGTGGTCGTAGCCCTCTGGGGAGGAGAAGAAGGACCGCCCGACGGGGGTGTACCTGGGGAGGACGTTAGAGACACACGCATGACACAGAGCTGAGATCAGCAGAGCACCAAAAAAAACGCTCCCCCAGGCTGTGACCTGCGCTGCCTGGGAGGTTCATCGAGTGTTGTGACAATGGACTATACATGAGATTGTAGTCCAGCTTGACAGGAACCTGAGTTTGGTTTATTTTGAAGGTGTTATTTGTAAAAAAGAGGTGAGGCAAAGAAATCTCTGCGGACGTCCGCGTGAGGGAACTCACTTCATGGAGGGGAGATGTCGAAGGACCACGTCCACAGCATGAACAGGATTAGTGCTGATGGGTTTGTCCAGGTCCAGGGGTTCCACCACGCCATTTCCATTCAAGACTTCATGCAGCATGTGCCAGCTGACCAGCGACACAAACCTGATGGAGACTTTAAACGGGCGGTCCTTCCCCCCCTCACCAGGCAGGGTGACGTCCAGATCAACCTGAGGAGGACAACATACCAAGTATCGCACCACAGGATCAGACTCTGTCCACAGCAGCCTGTTACACAACACTCAGGATCGTTATCAAGCTGAACAGGGATCGTTGCGGTTCTTACCCCACTGGTGGCGACAGGAAGTGGGTTTGCAGTGTAAGGCTTCTCTTCCCATCGTAAACTGGCCGACGGTCACCAAAGATAGTCACCTTGAAATGCTGCACCATGGAGTCCACCACCTCCCTGAGAAGACAACCAGAGAAAATGAGTCATATCGTTACCAAACCCTGCCAACTGATGAAATGAGGTGTTGAATAAACTGGTCTCAAGGCTTCGGGGTTTCCTGGTACCTGTTGACTCTCCGGGGACATTTATCCGGTTTGATGTCCACTTCATACAGGTAGACATCGATTTTGGGGATATCCACCTGGAAGCAGTTGGCCAGAAGCTTGATGGGCTTCCCGATGGTGCCATGGCCAGGTCGCCGTGGCAAAGCAAAGAGGGCCGGGGCTTCAGCGTCGTCTACAACACACGGAAAAAGTGTAAACACAAATTAATTACAACCGCGCAATGGCTGTCACTACAAATTAAAAAAACTATTGTAATGTGTGTGTTTACAGGTTGTTCAATGAATTAATATTTAATTCAAGACAGATTTGTCTTAATGTTTCAGTTACAGTATTCCTTGCAGTTTATACTTTTATCGTTTCTGCGTCTTCTTGATGCTCTTGTAACATTGCCCTACAAAATTCATCTTTTATGAAACAGCCCACCTTCCCTCAGTATTAATTTTAATTTGGGACCATTACGGAATCAATGACAGCTGAAAACAAAGCCCAAACCAGTAGTCGTGAATGTGTGGAACCCTTTTAAATAAATGAAGGGCTCTGAAATGAGGGCAAACTGTCGGAAGGAAGTGGTTAGTAAGGAGGAACGAGCAGATGGCGGGTGCTGGGACTGAGGATGATCAGGGACGTCAAAGATTAAAAACCAGATAAAACTGAGACAAACAGGTTAGCGTCATATCCCCCCCCAACCCAACCCGTGTAAAAGGTCGTGGAGTTGAGCGACATCTTGAATAAAAGACCAGCTCGACGGCAGATGCAGATTCCTCCTGACTGACGAGGCCGCTGCCAGACGGGAGGAGAAGTAGGCGGGTGACACAACGTGACCATTTGACACCAATTTTCAGAAATGCCAATGTGGAAAGTACTTGGAGGGGAAAGAAATTGACATCAGAGAACCACACAATTTCCCCAAATGTGACTCAGAGGATCCACACAGACATAACGACCAACGTGACAAAGTCTGCACAGAGGTCAAGCTGTGAAAATAGCAAATAGCAAAAAGCATAATGTAATTTAGTTTTGTACACGTGAATCAAGTTGTGTGGCAGTGATGAATGAGGGTGGAAAATATTAAAACAGTTCCAGCCTGTTACACAGCGCTGCCGTCAGGGTCAAGGGCTGACCCTGGACCTGCCGCAAGGACGCATCATTCAGGAAGAGACTGCACTTTCTGCTGATGTGTCCCCAGCTCGCTTCCTCCTATGTGCTGTTCCCATGGTGATGGTGCCCATGTTGCTAGGGTTTCTCCATGGCAACCAAAAGCATGCCGAAAGGAGGAGGGAGAACAGATGCACACGGATATTCTCGGTTTCTGTGACTGAAAAATGGCTGTTTCTTTAAATAAATTTGAAGTTTTAGGATTAAAATTAGCAGAAGGTAAAAACATAAGACTATTTATCAGCTTCTTCACCAGTTAACACTTGAAAAAAGCAAAAATGAGCAACAATGGAGAGAATGATGAGCAGTTATCAGGCGGCTTCATCAAACACATGCACCACACGACCGGTAGGAGCTGACATCTAATCCACACACGTTACTGTGCAATCGTCACTTCACGAATTATGTTGATTAAAAAAATATGTAAAGCTGATATTGTATTATTGAGAAAATGTTAGTTTCATCTTTTCAAAACCTGCGAAACCTTTTCTCAAGTTAATATCTTTAAAACCTGCGAAAAATATCCAGGCTTCGATAAAAATACCAAATAAATAATCAGCAACTACTCCGATAATCAATTGATCAATAAATCACTTTCAAGCATCATAATTTATTAAATCTTTTCAGCTTCCATCCACCTGACTGTTTTATTATATGCCGTAAAGACAACCTCCTAAAGCTCAAGACGATATCTTCAGATCTCAGAGTTTGAGTAAACGTTCGATACAAAAGACAATAATGTAGAATATATTTTTTTAAAAAAGCAGAAAAGAGATTTTGGCTTTTCTTTTCCTGATAAAAGACTCAAACTTATGTGGAGTTTAAAAAGTTGATTCCGTTTCTCTATTAATGAATCGATTGTTTCTGCTCTGAATGGAAATAACCTTGAGATGTGGCCCTATGTTCAGTTTTAATCAAGTAACAAAGATTTGTATGGCAAAGAACAACAAACGTGGTTTTATATTATTATATTTTGAATCAAATAGCCGTCAGCTCGTTGATCAAATCCCCGATAGACTCGAAATCGAATCACGTCTCTAATGAAGCTTTGTTCTGAGCTCTCCCAGCGGAAAGAGGGTGGGGAGTCAATGGGTCAGTTCCAGTGAACCAGTTTGGCCCTTTTCGTCCCAGTTCACCAGCGGCCCCCGACCACATCAATAACACACAAGCTGTGACTCACAACCTGTGGCCCGTGCCAACAAAGTAAATTGACTTGTGTCCTGCCGCGCTCGATTGATTTGTAATTAACACAGGCAGTTAACTGAACACTATTCAACAGTTGAGGTAACTATGGCAGCAGCTGGTGTGAGCGAGGCTGCACTTTAAAAAACGCACAAACTTACAGACAACACACACTACACAACACACACCCCTGAAAGAGAGCCCAGCCACTCTCAGGCTTCAGACACACCTGACGGGATCACCACCTGCCTGTGACGGGTGACGTCGACAATGAAAAGAAACCAGTGAGACTGGTTTTGGGGCGCGCATACACACTCTCACACACAGACACACACACCACACTCACACACAATAATGCACAAAAATGACCGGCAAATCCCAGCTGACAAACAGTTAGTCGGAGCAGGACATGGGGCTTTGAATTGTGTTTCCTCAGGCTTTAGCACCAGAGCCTATGAGGACCTGACAACTTACTCACCACTATGTTCTCGGGTGTCAATTTATTAGGTACACCCTAAAGCAGCAGTCGTGCATTAATCCTCCCTTCATGATGATTATTAAGTGTATTTAAAGGACTGATATTCATGAGCATGTGCAATTTGGTTCAGCTTGATTGGATTTAAGGGGAGTGTGACACTTGGAGCACATGGAGGATGTGTTTCCATCTGTTTCTCTGGGAGTTAGCAGGATTACACTAAAACTACTGGAGGGAACTACCATGCAACCTGGTGGAAGGATGGGTCAGGGCCAGAACCTATTAAATTTGAATGTGTACTTGGGTCAGGAAGTGGATCCAGGAGGTTTTTCCTTTCCAATATTTTGTGTGAATTACTTTCTTTTCGTGTCCTTTGGAAACGCGCTACATAAACTCAAGTTATTATATTACCTTTATTTTCCATCGGATTTGGGCGGTTTTTTGAACATGTGCATATATTTCTCAGAGATTAACGCCTGGATCTCGATGGAAACTAGGAGATGTGCGGAATCCAGACTTAAAACCTGGATCTACAGTGGACTTAAATGTGGTTTCACACCTTAGGTCGAGGTGTGAGCTTTTCTACACAGGTGTAGGAGTGTTTCTGAAGCACGTGGTTTGTTTGTTGTGTTGTTTGTGTTGTGTTGCATTGCACAGAGAGGTGTGTCTGTTATTTAACCTGCTCTCTGGGGCAATAAGAGAGACATGAAGTAGAAACTCTGAGGAAACAGCTTCACTACAAAGTGAGCATCGTGTTTAAGGGGGGGGGGGGGGGGGGGGGTCTACTGTGTGTGGTTCTTAGATGTGCAGGATAAACCCCAGTTGTTTAACTTTAACACACATGTTGGCCCCAGTGCAGTCTGAAAATAACCCCCTGCACCTGAGCACCACACTAGCTCGCTCGGCTCGGCATGGCCGTCGGTCCCCACCTGTTGTTCCGATTTCCATTCATGAGGTCTCGGTCCGGTTGACCCGGCTCCCTGAGATGGATTTCTGCAAAAAAAAAAAAAAAAAAAAAAAAACTTCCACGAAAGTTTCCGCTGGCCGACACCTCGCAGAGCCCTCCTCCTCCCCCGGCTCCCCCCCGGCTGACAGGCGGATGTGCACCCGGGCCGCTTCGGGGTTCCCTGGGCTGGAAAGTCCTCGCTCCCACCGCCGCTCGACCGAACCTGGCCCCCGGGTGGCAGCGCACACTTCCCGGACACGTCGCCGCTTCGAACCCTCGAAGTTTGATTCGGTGAAAACCTGAAAGGAGAAGAACGCAGCCTTGAGTTTTCGGTGTTTGGAGGAAGGAGGTGGTGGATATTTTTTTCGCCGAAGCTAACAGCTAGCGTTAGCCCCGCTCGCAACTAGCCGGTAACTAGTGACCGAGGCACGGGAGCGACGGGAACATTTACCCGGCGGCTGCTGTGTCGGTCCCCCCGGTGAGTTGACGTCTTTTTCACACCGATGTGACGGAGCTTCACTTCCCCGGCGTCCTCCTCCTCTGTGTCGGCTAGAGACCCGGTCTGAGTCCGGCTCTTCACACCGCCCTCTCCCGCTCGGACGGCAAGCTCACAGGAAGACACGCGTGGGACTTCCGGGGGGGCTCCTTCAAAACAAAAGCACCACGGTGGATCAATAGTTACTAAGTGAGATTCCTTTTTATTTCTTATTTCTCTTCTCTCAGCTGTTTACAACTAATTACAGTTACTCAAGTGCAAATACTACTTTGAGGTATTTGTATTGTGAGTGTTGCTATAATTTGGTGATTTATCTCAGAGGGGGGAATATTACACTCCTCTGTATTTGTGTTAAAGTTATCGTTGCTCGTTACTTTTCAGATTTAAACTCACTATATAAGAATATAAGATAAACCAGCTTGTGACCTTTTAAATACAAAAACTACGTCAACTATAAATACTGCCGCTTCTTATCTGAAACCGTTTAGGAGCCTAAATCAAAGTTAAAATGCTGATTGATAGAAATATGGAGGAAAGTAAACAAGCACTGCTACAGATTAAATTATAATAATAATAATAATAGGGTGCAGGGCGATTTCTATCATTTTATATTCTCAACTAATCAAAAAACATTTTTTGTCCTATTAAAGGACTTGAATTAGTGTAAGGCAATTTAATATTTTTTCACTTGGACATTGCTGCTTTCCATTAAGTAAATTATGTTGTATTCATGTGTATTTATGTATATTATGTGTTTCTGTTAGTAAAAGGAGAATTGTGAGTTTTCCGGTGTGGCTAACTTGACTAATTCTGTCTAACTTTACAAACCCTCCTCCACTCAGGGAAATCCGTCAGGAAATACCAACCACACTGAAAACGTCACTTCCTGCAAACTTTTTATTCCTCAATAGAATACTTTGAAATGAAACAAAAGTTGTGCCCCAGGTGTTTTACGTTTCCATCCCGTGCATCTGGATATTATAAGAACGTGTATAGAAATGTTTGATTGATTGATGAATGACTAATTGCTGTTTCTCTGCCTCTTGCAGCAGATTCACACTCCACACTGTAGATGTCTCCAGATTCCATTCACGTCATCTCACTGCAGAAACCACAGAAGAAAACAACCAGGAAGCACTTCAACCTGTTGACTCAGCTTCCCAGCATCAAACACAGTGATTTGACACAATAATAATCCCCCTGGTGTGGAATCCATCTTTGCTCTGAGGTGAGTCGTGTCTCGTGGGAACCGTGTTACAGATGTGTGGTGTGTTCAGATCCAGGTGTTGCAGCTCTCAGCAGGTGTGACTCAGATGTGTTGTGTTGGATCAGGATGGAGAAGGTGATCAACTGCTTCAAGAGGAACCCAGAGGCGGTGGCCCGGCTGATCTGCTTCCCCTGGGCAGGAGGAGGCTCTTTGCACTACGCTCGCTGGGGAAACCTCCTCAGCTCTGTGGAAGGTAACACACAAGCACACACAAACTCACACTCACACTCACACAGACACACCACACACACGGAGGATGTTGCATAAGAGCTGCTGCACTTTGATCATCTGTCCTGGTTTCTCAGTAGAACCAGAAGAGCCTCAAGGAACTAATTAGAAAGGTTCATAGGAGAACTGTTCTGTGGGGTTCCATTTATAACAGTTATTGTTATTATTATTATTATTATTATTAGTAGTAGTAGTTGTTGTAGTAGTAGTATTAGTACTATTTTTGTGTACCTAGAGAGAACTTATTAAATGTTGAAGTGATTTTTCACTTTCTTTAACATTGTGAGAGTTTTTGACATTGTCACCACTTTTCTAGAGAATAATTGTGTAGCTTGATATAATTTATGTATAATTTTAGTGCAAAATATCAAATTCTCTGCTGAAAAAGAAGGTGAATCGTAACAAAAATCCTAAAATCCTTTTCTGTCATGTAGCTCCTGATAAGTTTAACACTTGTTTTGTCACTCCCAGTGTTTGCAGTCAAACTTCCGGGCAGAGAGAGTCGCACCAAGGAGCCGTTCCCTCAGAGCATGCAGCAGATCGTGGACGAGGTTATTGACGTGCTGTTACCGCTGCTGAAGGAGAAGCCGTTTGCTCTCTTTGGTCACAGGTATGTTGAGAGAAAGGCTTTTTTTAAATAAATAACACATCATCTGTGTATGTTTTCACCTTTCTGGTTTGTCTTAGTTTCGGTGCCTACATAAGCTTCGCTGTGGCAGATGCTCTGAAGAAGCTTCACAACCTCCAACCGGCTCACATCTTCCTGTCTGGTGTCTCTGCACCTTATGTGAGTCTGTTTATCTAATTTAATCTGCACTTCACTGTGTCTCCGTCTGTGTTAAATATACACCCAGAAAGATCTGCATAGCTCGTTAATCAAATTAAAGCTTAACTGATGAGGACAAGTGTCACCAGTCCTGTGTTGTCTGTTTTTAGTCAGAGATTAGAACCAAAGCCCCAAAGAGAAGCGATTTGTCAGATGACGACTTTCTCAAGTGGCTGACTTCCATCGGAGGAACTCCTCCTGAACTTCTGGGCAACCCCGAGGTCATGGAGCGCTTCCTTCCTGTCTTGAAGGCCGACCTGCACGTCGTGGAGAACTACAGGCGAGCCGACAACTCCTGCTTGTTTCTTAACTCGTATTTACTTTCTAACAGCGCAGGTTTCAGTATGAATGCGAGGAGCAGTGACTGGATTCTATGATTTTTTTTCTGCAGGTGTAACAAACCAGACCATCCATTCCTGTCCTGCCCTGTTACGTGTTTCGACGGAAAGGACGACGTGCCTCATGATTTACAAGGTCAGGTGAAGAATTCCAACAGTGCACGGCAGCCTCAGAGCAAAAGAGACAAGCATGCAGGGTGTATGACCTACGCTGCAGCCTCCTCCATGTTAAAACTAAAAGTCAAAGTACACGTTAAATACATTTCAACGTCATGATTAACAACTCTGACTGACTCATGATTGGTCAAGCAGGACCTCGCTACCACGTCTCTCATCCCCTGATCCCTAATGCTCAGACTCCAAGTTGCAGCAGCCTCATCCTACAGCTTCATTTTTGTACAACAGGAAGAAGTAGAGACACGTCGTCCGTCTTTATTTACAGTCTGTGCTGCGTGATAATCTGTGTAACCTGAAGTCAGTGAAGGAAAGGGGGAGTCATTGCACGTCCTCTCTGGGCTCATACCGCGTGTAATTAATGCTTTTGATTTATTTACAGCCTGGAAAGACGTCACATCAGGAGATTTCACCATTAGGATGCTCGACGGAGCTCATTTCTACCTGAAGGAGTCTGGAAATGAAAAACACATCTTAGAATACATCACTAATCATCTGGAAACATTAGATATGGACTATTTCTGATCAAATATGCACCATTACTGCACAGTGTCTCCTATTTTTGTACGTTTTTATATTAATTCAATGTGATGGAAGTTAAATTTGTACATTTCAGCAATCTAACATTTTGTGTTTAACCTTACTTGGGATAGATGTAATTGAATAGTTTTTTAATTCTGGTTATAATCCTAGTTTCTTTCAAAGGGTAAATGTATAAAAAGATGTAATTCAAAGATTAAAGACAATGTCAACCCAGTTTCTCTCCTGGTTTATACTAAGGTCCACTACTCATTAGGGGATCAATGCAATTTAATTGATTTATCAACTTTGAATATGAAATAAAACTGACTTCATGATCACATATTGACTTTATTTTTTTTTATTGCTAAATCCATGATTTTAAAACACATCCAGTTCAAGTACATAAAATGTTGGCACGTGCACAGATTTAAGATTTTGGACAACAACACATTACAAACTTCCTTTGTGAATAAATATATATATCTTTGTCGTATAAGTCACATTTTTACATCGATCTCTTTCTTCAAGTTTAAAAATTCGAGCCTCAAAGTTCTGTTCTCGAGGAAACAAACAAACGTTCAGGTTATAGAGTTGAAGCTGATTTGATATATCTGTAATTAAAACCCCCATTTTTATTATGTGTACAAACAACATAATGAATAAATATCTACAGCGCTTGATAAAGGATTTTTGCATCACATTCGGTTTGAAAGGTTTTTCTTAAGGACTGATTTACGATATTAAAATACAACGTGACCGTGTTCCGCAACGCGCCGCTGTGCAAACAGGCTTCACCTGCAGCTCCCCTCTGCCCAGTGAAGGGCGACGCTAGAGCAACAAGAGCGGAGCACAGAGGTCGTGGGATTGTGAGCGTGAAGATTTAACGACGGCACAGAAAAGAAAAACATTCTCTAGTCATTTGTTTGAGAGTAGAAGGTGCAAAGTCTGAGGTGAGGTTGTGTCTGTGGCAGGAGAAGAGGAGGGGGTCAGGATGCTGCTACTTTTGGCCATTGTCTCTGTCAGAAGGAGGCGGAGGTGGAGGCGGAGGTGGAGGCGGAGGTGGCGGCAGGTTGCTCCACTGCTGCGTGTCGGCGAGCATGAAGGAGTCGGTGGAGCGGGTGCTGGTGCGAAGAGGAGCCAGGCGCTGCAGGTCGCTGGGCGTCCACGGCAGCCTCACCTGGGCTCTCTGCGAAGGAGCCACCGTGCTGCTGTCCAGCTCGGCCTCCCCCAGCCACGGGGGGATCTGCACCAGGGACATGGGGTCAGTGTCCGGCACGAAGGACGGGTTCTCGATTCCAGCTGGAGCAAAGATTAAAAAGTGACTTAGTGCTGGACAGGATTCGAAGGTTTAACTTAACATCAACAAGGTGACGGATGTATTTCACCTCCTGCTCTGTAGGTGACCCTCATGGGGAATGAATGTCCAGCTGCGCTGTAGCCAGAGGCCCCGTCTCCCTCAAAATCTATTAAACAGGAAATGAGACACCTCTTTACAGAAAACTTTTCATGAACAATTTTCTGGTCAATAAAACTTAAACATGATACAAACCTTCATCTCCTGAATAGTAGCTTTTACCTTTGTCCAGTGATTTTCCATTCGCATCTGCAGATGGAACGAATAGAAAGAAAGAACACAGAACTTGTAAATTACATCTTAAAGGCTTGTGAATTATTTGCAATAACATATAAGAATATCTATATTGAACATTTTAAAACATAAAAAATAATTATAAGACATTTAAATACGTTTTACATATTTATTTTTTAGATACAAAAATGTTTTCCTGCTCTACTTTTGATTTAACAAAAGTTTAAATAAGTTAAAATCGATAGCACCAGATATTGACTTTCTTTACTAAATGGATAATTAAATACACTTTAAATATATGTTTCTAAATAATGTTCTAAATATGTTAAATACAAAAGGTACCTACAGTTAATACTTTAGTTTCTATAGAATTATTTTCGGATTTCTGATACTGCAACCAATGAACTACTGAGGTTCAGTACAGGCTACATGTGTTATACATTATCTCAGGGACTCTGACCTTTTGCTGCTGATCTTTCTGCTTGTGCTTGGTTATCTTCTTCGATGGAGCGACGCCCATCTTGGCAGACTTGAAGGACTCCAGGCGACTCCTCATCGTCCTCTGGAAGATCTCCTGCACCTCGTTCTCATCCACATTGACGTTGAAATGGCTCCGGCTGTACCTGTGTCTGTGCTGCAAACCCCAAAAAGACAAGAGGCGAGAATGGTGAGCGTCAGGGACGGACGATCTGAGGATCTGATTCAGACAGGGGCTGAAAGTGTTCACCTGTTTCCTGCCTTTGTACAGATGCTGCTGCAGCAGGTGATGAGTGTTGATGCCCTCAGTTTCCCTCATTCCCTTCATGGTCTGCTCGTGCATGTCCAGGCTCACTGATGGCACAGGGTCTCTTCTACAGGGAAAATACATCATGTCAGTCCCAGTTCATCTTTATCCAGCTTTAAGCACAGAGCTAATTTAGACAAAAAAAAGAAACGATGCAAGACAGAACTGCTTGTGGTCACCAGGAGGCAGTGTCTGAGCAAAGAGCTGCTCTCATGTGAGCAGATCTGTGAACTGACAGGAGATCAGATCTGGTTTCCAGGCTGTGAATAGTTGATTTTGCTTTTGTTAGATAAAGGAATGGTTCTGGATCTAGTGGATTAAATGTGGTTTCATCAGGAGCCTGTGGGGCCTGGGTGGAGGTTTGAACTCTCGTGTCAGTCTAGTCAGTTAAAGTGTTTGCTCACCTCATGTCGGACACACTGCTGCGATCGTCCGTCATGTCGGCCATGATGTCCGGCATCACCTCTGAGAACTCGTCACCAAACTTTTTCTTGAAGTCGACGTACGAGTTGTCGTTGCGGATGAACTCCAGTGAGCCTCTGCGCTCGCCCTGCGGCAACAGGACGAGAGATCACTTCCTTTAACAGACCTGCACCTGATCCCACAGCCGTGACCTTGAATGTGCGCGTGATCCTCACCTCGGCCACGTAGCTCATGGCGTCCTTGAGGTTCAGCTGATGGAAGATGCTGAAGACGTGGTCGCGGGTCTTCCTCGCCGACGGCTTCATCAACCACCCCGTCATCCACTTGTCCTCAAAATGTTTCCACCTTCACAACGAGAGAGCAAACAATCACACAAACATACAATCAAGACATTTTAAATCGTTAAAGGCGTCTTTACGCACTTGTCCCTCATGTAGTTGTGTCCGATTGTCCAGATATGTCTTCTATGGCGACGAGCAAGTGATCGAACACCTAAAACAACAGAAAGAGAAAGACTCCAATTGTTATATTGTAATTATGACACAGAAAACTATGAAAGGTGACATGTAAACATTTTGAGATTTACCTTGTTCTGCACTTTTTCTACGAGTGTGAGCTCAGCGACTTTAGCTCTCTTCACTTTCAGCCACTCGACCAGAGGCTTCATGGTGATTCCCTGCAGAACAAAGCGTTTCCAGCATAAGGAAGTGAAATGAGTGTTCTGATGTTCTGCTGTGGCTACAAAACAAGAGCGGTCACCTGAAGAATGACAGTGAAGTAGACGACAATAGAGTCGTGCTGATCATCAGATTCTTCTCCTTTATCTTGCTCTTATCCAGCATCACAGCCAGGCCGTACGCCACAGCCCCTCGCAGGCCACCGTAGCTCATGATCACCTGATCGATCAACCCCACGGGGACCAGCCTGTACTTGTTCAGGATCCAGGTGAGGAAAAAGACTCCTGCGGTGCACACACACACCACATTTATCAGATTGTGTAATTGTTTCTTCTCTAAGTGACGGCACAAAGATCAAAATCTCACCAATGATCCTGTACACGAAGATGAAGACGAGCGTGAGGAGGATGAAGCCGGTGTTCCACACCCAGATTTCCTTGTCGATAGCCGAGATGCCGAGGAAGACGAAGATGATGGTTTCTGATCCGTTGGCGAGAACCTTCATGGCGAATCTGACCGTGTTGACGGACCTCTCGTCCATGTTTGCGTTGATGTACTTCTGGCAGCAAATACCACAGAAGACGATCCTGTGGACAAAAACACAAACTAATGCAATAACTATTTATTTATGCCTTGAAGCAGAATCGATGAAACAAAGTATTTTTGTAATGAAATACTAACGAGAGGATGGCAGAGAGGGAGAGCATCTCGGCGGTCAGGTAGGAGAGGTACCCCAGGATGAAGACGAAGCCCGGCTCGATGATCTGGATGTTTTTAGTCCATCTGGTCAGAAGAGAGATCAGCAGGCCGAACAGGAAGCCCATGAGGGAACCGCCGAACGCCACCACGAAGAAGGAAACTGAAGAGAGACACAAAACGAGAACACACGTATACAAATAAATCCATCATAACTCGGATTTGATGCTATTTAATGGGGATTTTCATCCAAAAATAACCACGTGTGTAAAATACATTCATGCACACGTACAGCAGCTCTAAAACCAGGTGTGTCCACTGAGCCACTTCTTACCAATTCCTTTAATGATCTCCACAGCGTCGATCTTGGCTCCTCCCAGGGACACAAAGGCATCAAATACATTGAAGAGCACCTGAGAGAAGAAGCAGAAGAAAGTGAGTTCTGCAGGTCAAACGTTTTAGAGGATATAATAATTGGATATATTCATTTCAAATGCTTTCTTTTCTACCGAGTGGCATTCTAGTCTATTTCTAATCTGCAGCTCCCATATCCATTCTCTTTTGCAGTTATGTATTAAATATGTTGTGCAACTTTTTGTTTAAAAGTGATTTCACTGCCGGGCCGTTCGGGTCAGAGTGTTCCAGAGATGTGGAAACTTAAAAGTGACTCATATTTACATATACAGGCTAAGCAAACCTGATTTCTAGATCAACCGCCTCAAGGAGCAGATTGACAGAAGTTCAGGACGGACCTCAGTCGGGGGTAAAGGTCCTGACGTTGAGGTGCGTAATGTTTTCACTGCACTTCACGTCTTGTAGCTGTGTTTTACTTCTTCCCGTGATGGATGTGTCAGCAAACTGTGACTGTTCTGCTTCTCAGGTAACCTGAGTCAAAGCCTCATCGTCGCATACGAACCACAGTCACGCCGTCGTTGAGCAGCGACTCTCCGAACACCAGGATGAAGAGGACCTCGTTGACGTGGACTTGCTCAAACACGGCGATGACGGCCACGGGGTCCACGGCGGCGATCAGACTGCCGAACAGAAGATACTGCAGCAGGCCGATCTCAATGTCACCTGCAGCACAGGAAGCCATTTGTACAAAGTGAAGTGAATGAACAAAGTAATAATGTAAAATGAAGTAAATAAAACCTAAAGTTTGGTGTTTATTCCCTTTAACCCAAAGCGTTCATTCAAAAGTCTCTCTCACCCATGGCTCCTCCCTTGTGACACCCCCACAGCGACAGCCCCACGCTGGCGGCGTTCCAGCAGGTCCCGATGATGGCGTAGATCATGATGGCCCCCATGTTGCTGAAGAAGAGCTTGTTGGGCATGGTGTAGCCCGCGTCCAGGATGACTTGAGGCAGCAGGTAGAAGAAGAAGACCGTTGGGGTCAGTTTGAACGTCTGCGCCATGTCAGCGCCCCAAATCATCCCGCCCAGGATGAAGCCGAAGCAGATGAGCAGGGCGCTCTCGGGGATCACGCTGGTCACATGGTGGTTGGCCTCGATGACTGAGAGGAGAAAGGGAGAAGACAAAAAGGGACATTGAATGTGGGTTTCCACACAAGAGCCATCAACCACCTGTTCAGATCTGGAGTTGGACCTGCAGGTTTCCGTCGTCGAGTTGTAACTTAACCATAAATCTAAAACCTGAGAGGTTGCAAAACTTGCAAATGATCAACTGTTGCACTTGGCTGAGAAGGTGTCGCTCGTTCCTCTGGGAATATGATTAACCCTGGTGGTGCGAGGAAAGGTTCAGAAACCTCTCTGTGTAACTAAACACAGACTTTTGCTCGAGGCCTTTTGACTTAATTGCCCGAGAAAGTGTCGCTAAAGCTTAAATAATCATAAAACCTTCTGATCCATGGCAAAAGGTCCATTTCATAATAAATGTTGATTTCTTTCATCCAGGCCGACGGGGGTTTTAGACATTTATCTAATGGATTTAAGGGCTTAGTTTATCATTGTGCGTTTATGTGGAAGTCAAATAGATGTGTTTGCTCCTTCAGTCCAGGTGACAGGTTAAGTCTGGGGTTATGTGGACCTGGAAAGAAAAGGCTGCTGAGCGCAATGGAAAAGCAAACTAAAATGTTACTAAGTAGAGGACATAACTTGGCCAAGGCCCAACAGTCAAGCTACTCATGAACATCAGTCCCTAAATGGGTCTGATTCAACACAAATAAATGTCCCACCTCACAGGACTCTTCTCTGGGTCACGCTTTAACCCCTGCACAAAATTTCATGGAAATCAGTTTTTGCATAATTCTGCTAAAAAGGCAAACAAACAGACGGAAGCAGAATCTCCTTGTCGGAGGTAATCGGCTCATGTTTGGTTCAGGAGACGTGATTGGAAACAACCTGATGCATGAAAACAGAAGAAAGTCACATTGTTAGAATTAAGACTCGGCCGTTGTGTCCATTTCCCAAAACACACTTCATAAAACACCGTCCTCGCAATAAGCTTCTTTCGATATAGAAAAATGACGTGAACATAACAATATGCACCAGAGTTGTTTGCCCAAGGACGCTTCAAAATACAGACTAAAAGCTCTGAGGTTGAACCACCAACCGTGTGTTCAGTGGCCGACCCTCTCTACCTCCTGTCCCACAGCCGCCTGCTGTTATTGCCTCTTGGTCTCACTCCAACAGGCTGACGCTTCACTGTGGGACCTTCATCTACATCATTGAGAAAACCATTTTCATTTACGTACCCAACTTGGCCAAACCGGCCACCAAAATCCACAGAGCAATCAGATAGGGGGTCTCCACATGGTGCCACTTAAAGGTCACGATGGGCAATTCTGTGATGTTGGCGCCGTCACCATGATCGGTTCCACTCGGGTTCGTTTTGGACTCTGAAGGCCGGAGGGGAAGTTCTCCATGTGTCAGCGCCGAGTCGTCCCTCGCCCCCGAGACGGGCCACGCCAGCAGCACCGACCCCAACAGCAGCAGGCGCACATATCCACAGCGTCGCATCTGATCAAGTGAATACGCCCCAATCCCCCCCCAAAAACAAGTTCCTCTGTCTTTGCTTGTACGACCTCGGACGTGAAGGAGGTAAAAAGCGATGCACACGTTGTCTCGTCACTAGTCACTAGTCTATCTCTTATTGTGATCCATCGCTCGATCCCAGTCTGTGACTCTGCGTCCTCCCACAGGCTGAGGTCAGCAGCGGTGCAGTGAATCCAGAAGTGTGCAGAACGCCGGACTCAGCCTTTTATGTGTACAGTATCTCCTCTGTGTGCGTGTGTGTGTGTGTGTGTGTGTGTGTGTGTGTGTGGTGTGTGTGTGTGTGTGTGTGTGTGTGTGTGTGTGTGTGTGTGTAGAGTGTGTGCGTGTGAGTGTCTGTTTAGGTTGCAGTTTAAATGGGGGGAGTAACGGATGACTGGGAAATGTCTCCAGTTATTCAGTCACATTTGAAACACTCACCAGTCATTGCTTTGTTTGTGCTTTCCGGTGTCTAGCACATCTCCTCAAGTTGACACATTAGTGTGCGTGCGTGGTGTGTGTGTGTGTGTGTGTGTGTGTGTGTGTGTGTGTGTGGGATGGGGCACAGGTCATCTGGTCATTCGATAGCTGCTGAACAAATACCTGTGCATGTGTTGAGGGAATATTTCCCCCCGGCTGCATCTCCAGGCTTTGTGCTGAGTAATGATTGACGCTGACGTTACTCAGTCGTGGTTAAAGACTCCCCTGACGCTCTCACTCGATTTATTCCAGGCTTAAAATAAAGCTGCCACTGAGATATGACACAGCTATGATTCAGTTATCAAGCGTGGGCCTTTGTTATGTCCTGAGATTTTTGGCATTTTTTAAAAGTGTGACACTGGGGTGATGGGTTTCTTGGGTTTCTGATTTCCAATCTTTTTCCACTTGGAAAGCACATTGTACTTAACTTGAAATGTGCTATTTTAATAACATTTATTCGTATTATTTATTCTTATATTCATGGCCTTCATTTTACAGATTTATATCTTCAGTATGAGAACAGTTGGGGTTAAGTTGTGGAAAGAGACAAAACATGTTGATCTTTTCATTCATGGACAATAAGAAAACTACAGCAGCCTTATCATTTAAATACATACTCAACAATAAGTCTGTTGACAACACAAGCATCTCTCTAACAGTGAAGTTATACACTGTGAGTGAACCCACACTGTGAATTTCCAATTTCCGATTCAGTGGCTGCGTGATGACTGGATGTTTTCTTTGGCCGACTGTCCCGTCCTGTTTGAGCAAGACAAGGGACAATAGCCTCATTGGTGACGAAGGACTGGTTTGATGATTAGCTCTCACACAGGTGTCCGTCTGTGCATCTCTGCTTAGAGCAACTTCAAAACTGTTGGATTTAGTTCAATTGAGTTATATATTTAACTGAGGAGTTGGAATAATTGTATTGATTCACTTCTGTTCATCCGTCTTGTTGCTTTTAAAACGCTGTAAATCACAATTATAGGAAAAGTTTAGCTGCTCCGTGAAGCAGAACCTCCCCGGGAGAGCCTTATTAACTAATGACCTAATACATCCTGCTTAGCGGAGGCTGCACTTTAACTTTAACGTTTCAATCGTTCAGAAGTGGCCACAGACGGGTCAACTTCACCGAGAGGTCACACAGAGGTCATTCTAAGACGGGGGAGCTGCAGTAGTTGCAGGTAAAGGTTGTTGGGTTGTGGTTTGTTGTGTCAATAAAGTGTCTCAGAAGTTAATGTCACTGTATATTCACTGGTAGGTTTCCACTTAATCATTCTGAGACATGAAGTTATATGTATTGTATTTGATAGGGACGCTGTTTATTGATCAACAGATAAAATACATCAAATGAGCCACAGTTAGCTGTATGGGCTAAATTGTATCTGTTGTCAAGGCAACCGGAAATAAAATAAAGTGACCTATCATATTTAATTACAAATATATAATTAAAATGCAGTATAATGCATACTATCAATCAAGCCCATGATCAAAAGCAGAGGCAGAGGCTCCTGACGAATGATGAATTGCACGTCTGCACTTTATAAATGTTTTTGTGTTTTGGTTTGTGTAAGACGACTTTCCAGCGATTAGATGGATCCATAAATCAAACTGAAATTCACCGGCGTCACCGCAGCCGGTCTCAGGCCCGACCGGGCGATCAAACCTTTATCGGCGCCACTGTTTGCACATCTATAAAAGTTTGATCCGATCATAAAACAGCAGACTTCGCGGTGACACTTCAGAGTTCCTTGTGCTAATATTTAACTTCTCACAGCTTTTGGTCTTTCAAATGTTTTTTCTTTTCTTTTCAGTGATTCCAAGTGCAAACTCTGGAATTGATTGAGCAACCGTGGAGGGTTTTGGGAGAACTGTGGTGTTATTGTTGAAAGGTGGAACCTGCCGTCTCATCTGCGGTTTAATTCAAGAGATGGTTTTATAAATAACTACACTTGCACTTCGGGGGCGTAATTTTATTTTGTTTTATTGTACGTACATGTATATTTTACTTATTTTATCGCTGCAGTATTGCATTTTATTCTATTTATTTCGAAATGTATTGTTCGGCTCCTTGTTTGGCACGTTTCCATGAAAGGAGCTTTATAAATAAAGTGTGATTTGAGTTGATTTGACTTAAATCAACTTTAACGATGTATTTTAAAGTGTTTAACCACATTTTTTTTACCACAAAAACTCGAAGGAAAAGTGTCTGAAACCTCAGAATCACCTGCTAAAACAGCAATTACACATTTCTCTGTTTTCACTCATAACCACTTCATTTCAGTACAAACACTGCTGTAACATTTTCAGCTTGAAAACACTGACGTTTAAATATCTACTGTAACTACTTGCAGACAAATATAAAAGTCAGCAGATTGTGTCTGTTTTCACTGATCTTCCTGCATCTTCTAAAGAAAACCCACAGTCCCCTATTTATGTCAGAGGAGGTGTATACAAACACACACAGACACACACAGACACACACACACACACACACACACACACACACACACACACACACACACACACACACACACAGACACACACACACACACACCACACACACACACACACACGTGAAAGGACGCTCATTCATTTACATTGTCCACATCGCCCATTTGCGTCTGTTGTGTACACACGAAACTCTAATGACAATTTTCTGCGATCATAACAGGACGAGAGCAGAACCGAGGCCTCGTCAGGTGTGAAGCACGACAGAGGTCAAACTGTTGGATTCCAGTATTTTAACAAGTGGGTTTAGTCCGGGTCCAATCACAGCTTTTCAATTTGAGACATGAATGGATCAGTGGTAATGGAACCACACAGGTTAGAATAAGGTTTGGAAACACGACGAGCTTCACCTTGACAGTGTGAGTCCTGCACTCTGCTCACTGCTAAACGTCCTGATCGCTCTGATCCTGCTCCAACTCGTTTCTAATGAGAGAAGCTCGAGCTTCACATCACTGTGCACGATGAGTAAACTGAATATCTGGACTCGTGGTCGGAAACAAGACGTTGGAGGATGAGCTGAGGGAAGTTGAAATTAACATTTTTCACTATTTTCTGTAATTTAACCAGATTAATCAATATCAAAAAGATTAGTTACAGTCCTACTTTTGAAATGTCTCTCTAAGGCACTGAAATGTGTTTGTTTTGGGCCAGGACCCATCGGCGCTCCATGGACCGGACTTGGTGGAACTCACTGATTTTGCAGAGCCAGCTGACCAGGATCCACAGAGCCACCAAGTACGGGGTGGAGACATGGTGCCACTTCCAGCTCACAATTGGCAGGGTGGTGATGGGCTCCCCGCCGTGACCATCACCATGACCAGTGTCACCATCACCAGTGTCTCCATGGCCAGCGTCACCATCACCAGTGTCTCCATGGCCGGCGTCTCCGGTTGTGTCATGGCCTGATTCCCCATGACCACTGCTGTGGGCCGTGGTCCCTGCCTCCTCACTGGCCAGGCTCGGGCCCCCGGACACCAGCAGCAACACGCACAGAAACAGTGCAAATCTCCAGGTGGTAGCCATGTTTGTCGGAGAAACGTTTCACAAACTCTTGGGCAAGTGTTATTTAAGATGTTGACTCAAGTGGGTTGTGGGCAAGTCTCTCATTCATTCATCTCCCGCGTCTCCTCCTTCGCTCTCAGGTCTCTTCTCACATCCTTACCTGGCTCTCCTCTCTGCGCTCCTCTCTTTTGACACAAGGTGAAGCTCAGCCCATCCTGATGCTGCTCGGTCACCTCCCACTTTGCACCCAGCCCAGCTAGTTTGGCCACTTTACTCAATGGGAGATTTGATGCTCTTGTCCTTTCTTTGAATGTTTCAAAAGCTTGTATTCACTGATTATTACAGAGTGGACGGCAAAATGTCCTTATTCTAGAAGCACGTACTCATACAAGTTATTCTGGGATATTGCTGCTGTCACATATACTGTAACTTGATATGAGTTTGGATGAAGGTGATATAGGTAATAACTTTCACAATTTTAAGTAAAATTCCACCTTTTATACAATCCTCATTTCATTTTCCTAGTTTTAGCCACGAGCTCCTCCTGTACATGAGATTAAGAGTTGACAGAAACCACTGAGGGGTTAAATCTTACAGGAGATGTCAAAACATCGGAATTATCAGAAAAAATATTTCCATTTGTCTTTGGCGGGAAACCAGATTATGTCTGGAAAAACTGTGTAAACAAGAAATGTGAGAGGGAGAAATCGATGCCTCTGCCTCTTACGGTAAAAGGACAGCATTTAGATAAAGCTTTCCTGGTCTTCACAGATTAAGTCACCTTCACCCATTCCTACCATCGACTCCCCTTCCTCCCACTATTCATTAATGATCAAATCATACCAGTATCATACCAATATCCCAGATAAGAAACGCTGCCATCTTGTGGCGATGACATCATTTGGAGCCGGAGTCGGCCCAGTAGCCGTGATGAACTCGTTTTATAACGTAAGAAGTTAATGCTCTTAATCTCTAGTTTCAAGTCTTTTTTAAAAAAGTATTTCGTTCATGAAGGTTTTAATAATTCGTTTATATTAGAAAACAAAATATTAGAAACACGTCTCATTAAACAGCAATAAAATCATCAGCAACACAAACTACAGCCTCCAGAATGACAATAAAGTGGATGAAACTCTTCCTTTAACCACTTTCAACAATAAGTCAGATTTCATTAGTTTTAATTAGGTTTACCTATAAACAGAGTGTATATCTTCCCTCGTGAGTCTTTAAGCATATCTTATGTGCAGTGTGTTAATCTGCTTCAGCTCGACCACAACTTTTATTCCCTGGCTAAATTAGAAAAGACAGACTGATGCGTGCATGTAGAGTCCGTGTGAGGACAGGAAGGCCGTTTGACCCATTCGTCTCCCTTATTGGAACGGAGCGCTTGTACCCCCAACATCCTCCGCTCTGCACGCTGCACAACAAAAACTGTGTTGAGCCTTCATTGCCACGATACGTGTGTGTTTAGGTGACAGACACTTGTAAATGAACCCTAGTTTGGACGTGCTGTTCCTTTTTCCAAGAGTCGTTCATCAAGATTTGTCTCGTGGCCGCTCACGATCCCTTTAGTTGCAATTCAAACAGCCATATTAGAGAGAGAGAGAGAGTTTTACTTAAATAACAGTATTAATTCAAATTGCAAATAATTCTCATTTTTTCCTGGAGTTGCACAATTCAACATCTAATCACTTCAAAACCTTCCACCTTATTTCCTTAAAATCTGTGGGCAAATTATCTTCTATTCACTATTAATAAACAGGACTGAAAACATGAACTCTGATACATTTAGATTTAGACAAAGCAACTTTTAAAAACCTTTATTTATACAGGGAAAGGCCACTGAGACCTTTTTGTCAAGGACGCCCTCACAAATATACATTTAAGAAACAACTATCCCCAAATGTAAAACAAATAGTATGGGACATATTAAGTTTATATATATATATAAGCTTATATATAAGCAATTACATATATAAAAGTTGTCGAGGAGGGAACAGGGAGTTTGCCAATGAGAGCTTTGTAGATAAAAAAGAATGCTTTGTCATTCCCCTCCCTCGGTCAGAGCCGACTTCCACCACGCCGTCTGATACAGATCACACACGAGTCTTAATCCACTCAAGTTCTCTTCTAACTTGGCGTCTTCATCCTGAGATAGTTGTATTCTTCCAGTTTTGTGTGCGTCGCTTGTTGAGAAACATCATCAACGCGCCCACTCGCTCAGGAAAGTGTCCGGAGGTCAGTGCAGGTCTGAGAGCAGCTTTAAGAGTCACTTTCAGTTTGAGTTCATGGCTCCTCTGTTGACACTTTATGAGTAAACTGGCAGCATCGATTGTTCCCCCCCGGCTTAAGAAAGGGTTTAACGCTCGTATCTAAAGTCAGGAGTAACCAGAGGGTCAGCTGTCAACAGAGACGAGCCGAGGCTGTGAGGTTAGTCATCAACAGGAAGGAACTAGATCCGACTGGCAACAAGCCTCCACGGCATGAGGGTTCGGTATCAATGAAACAATGATGACACCATGATACCTTCGGAGTAACATAAACTACAGTGTCATTTGTAATAAATTGGCATGACTTGGTCTTAAGCTGAAACAATCAATCCATGGGAATTTTGACTTGATGCTGGCACTGGAGGAAAAGTTAAGAGCTTTCTTGCAGACCGCAATAATAATGATAATAACAATGATAAACTTTATTTGTATAACACCTACAACAACCATGTTGTCGATTCTCATTTTGGAGAACACAAAGGAGACTTTTTACAGATGTGACCTGAGGCTTTGGGAAATTTGTTTCTACTTCATGATAATTCTTTCATTGATTTAATAAGTTAAATCAGACATTTTCCACTAGTTAAATAATGAAAATATTAATGAATTGGAGCCCTGTCTCAGTGATCTGCAAGTCATCCTGGCAGCTCGGTCCTCACAATGACACTTAAGGCTTAAGAAGATCACATATCTTACAATCATTGATGTAGTGTTTTGAGTGTTGTGCGATGGGGAAGTTTACGGAGCCGAATGCTGAGTCACAGACCAGAGAGGAAGAAACATCATTTTCTCTGAGAGCCGGATTCTGAGAAAAACAATATCCGTTTTCCTGATTCCATTTCATCATTTACAAGTTTCCTGAGTTTACATTTGGATCAGCGCTCGTTCCGGGAAAATAACTTGATCCATTTCACAAGATTGCATTTGTTAATAAATGTTAAAACTCGCACAGTAACACAACTTTTTGTCTATTGCTTATAAACAACTGAACTAATGTTTATGATTATTTATATATATGATATAATAAAAAATGACAGGAGATGATTATGAATTCCTTAATTTAAATTCAATAATTTTACTTTTACATTTTTTACTTTTTGAGATTTTTCAAGACTTTTTAAGATGACATTTAATTTCCCCTGACAGATAGTAATGAAAGCAGGGCCAACAATTATTTACCAAATCTATTATTATCACAGTTTATTCAGTGCTTTCCACCGGTATATAAAATAACGATCTAATAATATCATTAATTATTAGCTAAATGTGGCATGGTCCTGGACATAGTGGATTATCACTAATTATCTTAAGGTTTATATATGGATTTTACATACAGAAAGATGTTGAAAACTGAATTACACGTCTATAACTCTGTTTATCCCGCAAAAAACAAACAAAAACGATTGTATTTATTGTGAATCCTTGCGTTAATTGCCGTCAGAGGCTGTTCTTGAAATGACTCATTGATATTACACTGTCCCGGCAGAAGGAGGCAGAGAGTCTTAAGCCGTCTGTAACTTCGTACAACAAATAGAAACGGTATTTTTCCCACTACTGAATGTAGCCGTTCGGGTAAAGTCACCGGTCACAGCCGCAGCGTGTTCACAGTGTCGGGTTGCAGGGGAGAGGATGTTAAATAACCTGCATGGTCACGACCTGGATGACGGACGGCTCTGGGTTTACAGTTCAATATGTAACACAGAAATGTTGCCTCAACATGAATTCCCTCCGCTGACCTTTGATATGAGCACAGATCTGATATTGCTCAACTTGTACAACAGCCTCTTACCTCACGGACCTCCGCTGCACGTTGAGTCTCAATTCAGTCGTGACGTCTTCAGTTTCCATACTGTTGATTCGTTGAGGGGGAAAGATCGACTGTGATGCTGTTTAAAGAGACGAGAGAGGAAATAGATTAGATTGTAAAAAAGCATTTACTTCCCATTGAGTTGCTTGACAAGCTGATAGTTTTAAAATAAGTTCAAAAACCTTGTCAAATGGGTGTCTGTGGTTTAGATTGCGTCAGTTAACAGGTCTGTTAGTGCACCGCTGCTGTGAGTCACGTGATTGGCCACTAGAGACTCCCATAATCTCATCACATACAAGACTTTACCCTTCTTTGTGTCACGTGTTCTTCTTTTCAACAGTCAATCAAACGCTGTGGGGGCTCAGTGCTGTTTGATCAGGCTGTCACAAAATGTGTATATCCAACATAGACATTTTGAAAAGTGCTTTAAAAGCTGCTGTATAGATCAAATGTATTACTATATTATAAAGCATTATCTTCAGAGACACAGGAGACTGCAGACAGGTTGTGGCCCCAGAAGATCCCTGATATGCAACTTTCTCCGAGTTCTTGCAAGCACACTGATACAAAACTTGGTTTAACTTTTGGGGAGCCGTCATGTCGTCAATCTTTACATGTAGTAAAGATGTAGTATAACATATTCTGTAAATAAAGATGGACGACATGTCTCCACTTCCTCCCAATGTACAAAAATGAAGCCCAAATATCCCACATACCAGTGCCGCCATCTTGGAGCCAGCGTTCCCTTACACCTCAGAGCTCGGCCCATCGGAATGACGTCACGGCCCGAACAACCCTGAGTTCATAGCATTCCATTTGCACAGGAACCATGTTTACGTTAGCCAGCTAGCCACTGTTAGCAAAACCAGTTCATAATAGCGCAATATTGTTATAGCTATACAGTTATAGCGTCCACAGACAGTAATTTGGCAGTACTATGTGTACGACAAATTTAATGACAGAAGTGCTGATAAACAGTAAAAACTACAGCTTCCACTTACTGTTGACACACGGAGCGGCCATCTTGGAACTTCCGACTCGGGGGTTCAGTAACTCCGAGTTCAGAGGTTTGACGGAACTCGGCATTAAGAACTAAAAGCCCTAAACTGCGTGTGTTTAAAGAGCGACGCCCCCCCACACACACTTCTCTCTGCAGCGACGTAAACCTGCTCGTATCAAAGATGACACTTTAATTTATTCATATCAGATTAGAAATAGGGAACGGGACGCGATGACGTCACGCGGAGGTGTAGCGTTGCCCACCTGTTGCCGGGCACGCGCACCGGTCTCGTGCTCCCAACACATGTCGTCATTGAAGCAGACAGAGCACGCGCACAGAGCGGAATGAAGATGCGGTTCGGTGAGTTGAAGGGTTTTTTACTTTAAAAACATCATGTCGTCATAAATCTGCGTTAACGTGTCGCGGGGCTGTTTGGTAGAGACGTTGCGTGACGAAGGTGAAACTGCGTCACTGGGTCGCGACAGTTCTTTTAAAAACAGGAAGCAACAGGGCGGCGGAGTTCCAGAGAGAAACTTGGGTGTTGCGGGGCAGAAGTTGTCATCGGTAGAAAACGGCGGCTCCTCGCGAGCTCCAGCCGAAGGTAACCGGCAATACCGGCGGGTTGAACGAGGACGTGTGGCCGGGGAGAGGAGCCACCGGAGCCCGGGGGATGAGGCGGCGGAGCGGCGTGACGGGGTGACGTTCTGGGATGTGGAGTGACGGAGGTCAGGGTCCATGACAGCTGATGAGCTGCTGGAGCTCAGGAGGTCGTTAGTGACAAGTAACGAGATCAGATCAAGGTTGTTTAGCCTGTTTTGAATTAAGTTGGTATAAAGTTGAAAAGTTAAAAATTATATTGAAGGACATGTTAAAGGGATAGTTCACCGAAAAATGTAAATTCTCTCATTATCTACTCACCACTATGCTGATAGGGAGGAGGGGGGGGGGGGGGGGGGTGACGTGATGTGATGTGATGTGTGTGAGTCCATAAAACACTTTTGGAGTTTCAGGGTTAAACAGGGTTGCAGCCAAATCCATCGATTGATAAAAGACGCTGTGGTTCACGCTCACAAGCCAACGCCTCTACGCTCTCGCCCAATGGACACGTGATGACAATTGTCGCCCAGTTACTTCAGTTGTATTGGATTTGGCTGTGACGCCTGAAACTCCTAAAGTGTTTTGTGGACTCACACTCTTCACCCACCCCTCCATCGGTAAAGTGGTGAGTAGGCGATGAGTGATTTTCATTTTTGGGTGAACTCTCAGCTCCCGGCGACCAAAAATCCATATCGCTCTCATCTTGATAACACATCTGTGTCACTTTGGTGTCTATTACAGCTTATTGATCCTTATATGTGACACTACATAGTGATATGAGCGTAACGATTCATCAGCCAGGCCACGTTTGAGACTTTAGGTTTGTTTAACTCCAAGAGCTGAGAAACGGAACAAAAACTAAATGTAATACTGAAACTGATGCTAAACTCAATAGATGATATCATATCCTTGGCATGTAAGCAGGGAATCGGAAGAGATAATAAAGAGGACAGTAGAAGACAATCCAAAGATAATGAATAGAAATGAAATAGGATACAGAGAAGCTTCCACTAACACTGAATAAATATTTTTGTTGCTATGTGTCATAAGTTGCAGTCTAATGACTAATCCAGGCTGCTGCCGTGTCTGTGGTGAAATCCTTTCTAATGCAGATGGGGGAACATTTCATCACCGTGCGGCCGTATTGCTAATGTCAGGGGCTAAAAATCACAGAACAGAAATAGAAACACAATCAGCCGTGTGTCAAAACTGTGAACAAGCCTCCAGTGTTTTTGAGATTTGGCTCAACAAGCACAGTGTCCTGGTTTCTCTCTGTGCTGCAGGCTCACGGCCGCTGTGGTCACGCTGGAGATTTCAATTTGAGTTATTAGGACATACTGTGCAGCATGTGATGTGTTAATATGAATGTTCCAGGATAATTCATGTAACACTGCATGGGTAATATCAGCAAAGGTCACTGTGCTTGCTCAGTATGTTTTATCTAACAGGATAGTTATTTATTTTACAGGCGTTTTACTTTGGAGCACAAGGCTGTGAGCTTGTTAATGCATTTGTGTGACTGCAAAACTAAAAGTGCACACGATGTACGTCAGTTATCAGATCGTCCCATTTTAGTCACGCCTTTAGATTTTATGCTACATCAGGTTTTATCGTTTGTTGTAAGTACGAGTTTTAAAGTTGTGTCGTCAATGCTGCACTGGAACTCTTAACCCTTGGCCCAACAGATAAGAGTATAATCAAGAACACAATGAGTTGTCTTGCAGGAGTGTGATCTGTGTGTTTACCCTGAGGGCTGTTTTCTTTAAGAGACACGTCACATGTCTGCTTTGTCAGTAGCTCGAGAGGCAGATACAAAGCCGCTCAGAGAAAACACACTTTTAAAAAGTCGCTCTCATCTCTTTCTCCCCGCAGCCTCAAATATGGATTACAAGGTCGTGTTCGCAGCCTTGGAGACGGTTTGTGAAGACAACTTTTCGGCCTTGCGTGGACCCTCTGAATTACTGCACGCCACGTCGCCAGCCGCCTGGTCACGTGTTTGAGAGAGATCCAGGAGCATGGCCGTGTGCTGGAGCCTGTGGTCGCCAGCCTCACCGCCGTTTACCACCACTACGACTTTGACGAACAAACGCCTGGGAATGGCTACCGCACCCTGGTCAAGGTATGACAAGATGTATTTTCTTTTACTCACCCCTGGACTATAATCTGTGAGCTATGATAGCTTTTTACTAATGGGTTACTGTGTATATCTTTTGTGTATATAATATATTTATCAGATCACATTTTTAAATCTATCAAATGTAGTTTCCCTTCATTTCACATAAAATTCACATCATTTCTTTCCCTCTCTTCACCTTTTGTCTTCCAGGTCTTGCAAGCCTGCCTTCTGCACATCATAGACAAGGGCCGTTACATTGCCGACAACTGCAATGGCGCCTTCTTCCGGGCCGAGCACAATGCATCCGAGATGGAGGCGTACTGCAGCGCCCTGTGCCAGCTGCGGGCCCTGCTCCACCTCGCCCAGCAGCTGATCAACGACAACGAATGCGGCCAGCTGTACTCGCAGCAGGACGGGGAACTAACCTGCAGGTTTGTGCAGGAGTACAGCTCCATGCACAAGGCGTGTTTCTACGGACGCTGTCTTGGCTTTCAGGTCGGCCAACAACACCAAATTAATTTCTCTTAATTTCTTGTTTCACACATACAAGCTTTGTTCTGATCGGTCATTTATCACTTCCCATGTAAGTGCAGTATTCTTGAATAACCTGTTTGTGAGTCCTTTTAATTGTTGGATACGATTCTCTCTTCACAGTTCTCTCCAACTCTTCGTCCATTACTCCAGACTGTTGTCATAAGCATGATTTCATACGGGGAGAGGTACGGTAAACAGCAGTCACGGTTCGGTGAGTCTCAGTTTCTAATGGCGTTGGTGGAGGTTGAATTCTCGTTTTCCTGGTGTGATCATCTTTAAAATACGTTTCTCTCTCGCTCCAGGTATGGCGGCCCTTTCTCTCCTCGCATCAGGGAAGTACGTCATTGATCCAGAGACGCGAGGCACTGAGTTTGAACGCATTACCCAGAACCTGGATGTACATTTCTGGAAGTCTTTCTGGAACCTCACGGAGTCCGGCCTTATATCAGTAAGCAGGCGCAAATACTCTTCCTCTCACTGTGTTATCATCTGAAGTGATCTACAGTATTCTAACAGCTCATTCCCTTGTCTTCCTCTTTCCAGGGTTTAAACCGAATAGCTTCTAACCCAGTGCAGGTGAACCTCACCCTGACTGTGCCTCCTCTCCCTCTTCGCCTTCCCCTGGCCTCAGACCCCAGTCTGACTGCCGCTGTGTCGCCTCCAATCGCTCACTCGGGCCCCGGGCCGGTCCACATGCGCCTGATCTCCCATGAGCTTCGAGAAGGACAAGTGAGGAAAAAATGCAAAGTTCATCTCAACACTTTTGGATGTAATAGACGGTATAAATAAGAGACTAAAAGAGGAGCAGAAGTAAAATGTTTAAGAAAACCATAGATTAATGATAAATAGTAAATTTGCTGAAAAATATGATCGAGATATAAAAAGGTCACAATTGTGTGTGTCCTGCATCTCTGATACTTTTCCTTATTATTGACCTTATTGCTCATCCTTTGACTTTATAGGACAGCGAAGAGCTGCTGGCTTTTTCCCGAACTGACCCTCCTCCCATCACCGCCTCTCATCTCCCCTGGGTACAGAGGCAGCCTCTCTCCCCCTGGCTGCTCATCCACTTCCACGGAGGAGGTTTCGTAGCCCAGACATCCATATCTCATGAGGTACAGCACATGTTGAAGTAACACTGCTGGTGTTAACTGAAGCTGTAGTACATGTACAGTGTGTTAAAATAACTAGACGAGACTTTTAATTCTGTTCTTCATCCACCATGTGTCAGCATTATCTTCGGAACTGGTCGAAGGAGCTGAAAGTGCCCATCCTGTCTGTCGACTACTCTTTGTCACCTGAAGCGCCTTTTCCCAGAGCTCTGGAGGAGTGTTTCTACGCCTACTGCTGGGCACTGAAAAACTGTCACCTCCTGGGTAAGTGGATGAGTCACACCATTCTGGACCAGGAGAATTAGCAACTTGGAGAATTCATAGTCCAAACTGTCCAAAATCCAACAAAAATATCTATCCAACAGCATTTTAAACAAACTTTACTATGTTTGAAATGATCATAGACACCAACAGTTCTGTGTGTCTGTGTCTCTCAGGCTCCACAGCGGAGCGGGTTTGTCTGGCGGGGGACAGCGCTGGAGGAAACCTCTGCATCACTGTGTCCATGAAGGCCATGACCTGCGGCATCCGAGTCCCTGACGGCCTGATGACCGCCTACCCCGCCACCCTGCTCACCACAGATGCCTCGCCCTCTCGCCTGCTCACACTCATCGACCCACTGTTGCCTTTAGGTGTTCTTGCAAAGTGCCTCAATGCCTATGCAGGTATGTGGATGTGGGCGTGTGAGGTGTATACTGACTCGTGCCTCATGAAAACAGGATATCAAACCTGATTTATACATAAATCAGGTTATGTAGGAGGAAAAAGAGATGAAAATATTGAACCTACTGTTGAGGCCGTGACTATTTCTACACTTGATGCAATGTTGATAATGTTGAAACTCTGTAAAATGTTTCAACACAATTGTCCGGACATTTTCCAGAGTTCATAACTGTCGCATTTATGTTTTATTTTCCTTCCTTTTTCCTTCTTGGTTTTCTGCAGTGTTTCCTAGTTTCATTTCCTAAGCTCTCGTCCTTTCCTCCCCAGGTGTAGACTGTCGCACGGTGCAGCCTGCCGTGGAAAGCCACAGTCTGACCACTCTGGGCAGAGACACAGCCGTGCTGCTCGGGGATCTCACCCACGGAGCCTCCAACTGGATCCACTCATTTCTGGACCCCGTGCTGAGTTCAAGTGGAGCCCGCTCCGTGTCGTCATTACAGAGGAGGTCCGAGAGCAGTGAAACACGCAGGACATCAACTCCCACCTCCACACAAACCGCTGGGGATCACTTGTATTACCCACAAGGCTTTGAGCCCCTGCGCGCCGAGTGCCTGGCTGTTGTTCTCCCGACCTCCTCTCCTATTTTTAGGAACCCGTTTGTGTCACCTTTACTGGCTCCGGAAAACCTGCTGAGAGGTCTGCCGCCTGTATACATCGTGGTAAGAGGTCCAGTTAGATCACTTAGCTTGATTTGATCTTTTGCTTACGTGTGGAGAAAAACCTTAAATCTGCCTCTTTTTCAGTCTGTTATTCTCACTAGAGTTAGTCAGCTGTTTTCCAAACTTACAGTATTTCCTGATTCCTCCGTGTGTGTCCACACAGGCCTCTGCTCTGGACGCCTTGCTGGACGACTCTGTGATGTTTGCCAAGAAACTGCGAGACATGGGCCAGCCCGTGAGCCTGACGGTGGTGGAGGACCTGCCTCATGGCTTCCTCAGCCTCTCACAGATCGCCAAGGATACGGAGGTCGCTACAGAAATCTGCCTTGCACGAATTAGGGAGATTTTTGAGCAAGGAAACCCAACGCCTGCTCTCCGCAGCCGGTCAAAGGGGGAAGTGGCGTAACAGAGAACCAAGCCGTGACTTGTTCATCTGTCATTCCAGCTGTTTTCGGATGAAGAAGAGAACTGAAGTTTTGTGGTGAAATAAGTTTAAGGAAACAAATCAGGGAGAATATTGAAGATGCACCTAAAACTGTAGAACTGGAGGAAGCTTATAGGGAAACTGCACTTGAAACTTCCACTGCACAACATTTTCTGAAGACAAAGATGTTCAAGAGAGCCACTGAAACCTTTAACTTTCTACGACTATGCTCTAATATCATCTGAAATGATGACAAAAATTAAATAAGTATTTTTCTATTAAGATTTCCACGTTGAAGAGGCAGATTAAACGCACATTTACAATATTACAAGCTGACTAAAACAAAAAAGATCACTATAACCAGCACTGGTAGTGATACATAGCAGTAACAGGAGCCATTTTTAAAGCATTGCTGTATTTGCATTTGACCACGGTTAAAGGCTTACTTTTATTATTGTATGATTTAGATAAATAGTTTTACCTGGTTTTACCAGTTTTTCACATGTTTACAGCGTTTTGATGAGGAGGCCTTCACCCTGTGTTTACCGGCAGTATGTGTACTGTAAATTAATTATTTATAGCTCTTATTATAAATATTTAACACAGTTTATTTAAAGCCTGTTTTAAATCAGAACTTCAATCATGACTGGTGTTAAAAATGCTGTTTATCTGAAGGTTTTGGACTTGCTATGTTAAGTCGTGTGTGTGTGTGTGTGTGTCAGGCAGGGAGGTGTGAAGTAAATGTTTGTCGTTAGGAGGTAATTTGTCACAGACTTGTGACAAAGCAAGATGCTCACCAGGGCAGTGAAAGTGAGATTCAAGAGACTTCCTAAGAAATAGATTTGAAATGTCAAGAAAATGAATTAGAAAGTTGCTTTGAAAGATACAGATTATGCATCAAAAAATATAAAGCTGTATATGAATGTTAATTTGAAGGTGACAAAATGTGACAAGAATAATCATCATTCCCTTTCCTTATTTTGTTTTACTTTAAGTGCAGATTTTAATGCCGGTGGCCTCCTTTTACTAGTACACACGTAAAATATATAATTTATGTGGATTGAATCAAAAAAGAGTTTTTCATGGACTAAAGAGCCTCAATATACTTAATATATGAGGGAGAGGACATGTTTTATATCTATAGAAATCATTTATGTTGTAATGTTAACTTTATTCAAAGGAAAACATTGTAATACAATAAAATAAAAAATGGTTTGAAACTTATCTTGTGAGAGCTGTTATTCTTCCTCTGGCCACTGAGGTCAGATGATTACGAAATAATCATGAGGAAAACATGATGTTTATTATTATGATTATTATTATTCAGGAATTGATGAATGAGACTGTGAAATGTCGTAGATTAAATGAATAGCACTTATTCACATTTCTCGTGTTGTAGACAATGAACGTCTGAAGATTTTAACGTGAAAGACTTGTTGTACATTTTCTTTTATGTACTCTGCTGTTTTAAAACCTGCACCATATGTTTTGTGTGTGTGTAGTCCAGAGAGCTCATCATACATTCATGACACATTAACCCAAACGCAATGAACTCCTTCATTCACGTCACTGCTGGGTTTCAAACTCCAGAACTTACAATTTCACCAGAGACACTAACTCCCCCTTACATGCAGTAACCCAGGAGTGACAGTGGGTGGCAGCAGCGTCGCGGAGCCTCTCGCAATGTGATAAACAGCAGAAAGAGACACCGAGGAAGAGAAGAAGAAGAAGAAGAAGGCGACCATGTTGATTGAAAGGAGGAAGAAACACAATAGAAGCGATTTATCTCAAGTAAAATTCACTTATTAAAGCGACTTGCAAAGAAAGTGACCGACCGGCCGCGACCTGGACATCCCGAGCATAACAGCAGACAGACTGAGGTACGTGCGCGGGGGCTCGGGCGCGTCCGGTTCCCGTTGAAAAACAACCGAGCGCCGCCTGACGTCTGTGCTAAATTAGCCTTCGAGCTAGCGGTCCCTGTTGTTTTGTGCTAACGTACCACAACAACGCCAACAATGGTGGAACCGCGAAACTGCGCACACCGCGGCTCGGTTCGCGCTTCGCTCCTGCGCGTCGGTTGTGTTCTGTGAATCAAAGGCTTTTTTTTTTTTTTTTTTTTTAAATGAGTCGACGGTTTAGCGGGTAGTCGGCGTCAAGCTAGCTTAGCTTTGATGTTAGCATAATGGGGGGGAGGCTAGGCTAGCTAACAGATCGATAGATGTACGTTATCGATCCCAGATTGGGAAAGGATCGTGTCGCAGCAGCACATCGAAGGCATCGCACACGGAGAGAAGAAGCAATGGGACGGATGCGAAGAATTAAAATAGCTTAAAATATAACGCGATAGACATTTAAATGTACAAAAAATATGTACACACTCCCTCAGTAAATGATACACAATAAATACACAATAAAGTACTGAACAATAGAACAAAGAATAAGTCTAGAGACAAGTGTGCGAAGGTGCAGCAGTTGTTTGCATTGCATGACGAAGTAATGACGTAGGATGGAATATGACTGAAATAAAATATGAATATGATACGTAAAAATTCAGTTATTGCCGGAGTAAGCTTAAATTAAATGTTGCTTTGGCTGTAACGTGAGTAATTTAGAATAGATTACAGTTGAGTGTTTAGCAACTCAAGTTAATTTGACCTGTGTGTGTAAATAGCAGAAGCTCTTGACAGTCCGTATGAAATTAATGTCAGGCAGATCTGGAGTCTGTGCTGAAGGTCAGTGTTATTTTAAACGCTGTCACTTTGAACATCTTAATCTGCCTCCTGGCAACTTCACAACCGGACCGGTTAGCGAATTAGCTGTTAAAGCTCTGCAGCATGAGGGTTGTCAAAGTTTTAACCAGCTAACTTGTTTAATTTACTAACCGACCTGGAATTTATGTTTTAGAGTAGATTATATTATTGGCTTCCAGTGTGGTGGATGAAATCGTTGTCTACAAATCTCAGAGTCACTATTTCATGTGAACTAAATATTATTTGTCCTCTAAAATTATTAATTTCATATTGTTGAAAATGGGATTATTCATTTCCGGTGTAACACTTAACAACTTTCCAGTACGTTCAATATTTGAGTCTCAACCAGACTTTACATATTTTGTATGGGGTCAAGTTTGGGAACTAATTAGAGTGGAAATTATCAGGTGAAAAAATGTAGATGTTCAATAGTAATTGATAACGACTGCGTGATTAATCAACTGCTCGTGTTCTCCCGAAAACCATTCTGTCGGATTTCTTTCAGGTGACAAGTTTTGAGTCGTTGGCTGACTTTGAGGAGGCAGCGGTTTGATAGGGGCCACACTCGCACACTTTACACACCGACCTGGAGGACCGTGGAGTCCGGGGAGAGAAGGTCGAGCACCCGGAGCAGAGAGGAAACGCACAGTGAGGACACATCAGGGGTGGAAAGCTGTTTGGCTTTGGACTAGATAACCCCCTGTATGACTAGCATTTTCAGGATCCTTATTTTTTCACACGTGGAGCAACACACACCCACACAGTGGAAATAACAGAGAATTACAGACTATATGATTTTGGGGAAAGACTTGTACAAAGTTGGACATCCTTTTTTTTCCAAGGACAGGGATATTGAGCAACTCTTTTCGGACTCAAAGTGGAAACAAGAAATTGTTCCATTTAGAAACAGAAGTTTAAGCATCGAACTAAGATTATATTGAAGAAGCTATTCCCCAAATTCAGATTGCCTTAGTTGTTCTATTTCAGGACTTGAACCGCTTCGATACTTGTTCATATATAATTTTTCTATATCGTGGGCAAGTATATTCATGCATATTAATGCAAATTTCTCTTCATTTTGAAGAGCTCTTGTGTACAAACTTTTTTTTGATGTTCCTGTACGTCAGTCACTCTGTTGTTTGAAGGGGACCGAACTGCACGTACATGTGTATATGTAAATAATACGAGTCAACCTCTGTTGTAAAAGCTTTGGACTTTAAAAGAATAGAGAATATTGTTTTGTTAATGCTTTATTAAACTTTTTTACTTTTGAAGAGAATTTTTAAAAGAAAGACCTAAGAGGCAAAAATTTAATACTTTGAAGAAAAAAATAAAATAAACTAAGGCAAGGAAAAAATGGCAACCGCCAGAACAGAAAACCTTGGCACAGTCGTCATGGGACTGAACAAGCAGAACGGGCAGCTCAGAGGACAGACCAAACCAGCTTCAGTCCAGCCGGCACCTACAACTCTAGGAAAGGCTATGGGCGCACTCCAGAAAGCAGGCTGCCCCCCGCAAGAGGGAGGAGGAGGCATCAAGTTCGGAGACGACTGGAAAAAGAGCCTGAAGCTCCCTCCCAGAGACACCAGGGTCAAAACCTCCGTGAGTGAAATTCCACGACGCTTTCTAATCGCACTTAAACACGTAAATACTTTTTCTACCATTGTCCTGACCTTTCTGTGTCACCTGTAGGATGTGACATCCACCAAGGGGAATGAATTTGAAGATTACTGTCTCAAACGAGAACTCCTGATGGGCATCTTTGAGATGGGTTGGGAGAAACCATCCCCCATTCAGGTTTGTTTTATTTTTGATCAGTTATTCTTTTACCCAATGACTCCACAGCTTAACAGTCCTAACAATTGTAGCCTTAAAAGCTAAAGGTTGTTAATACATATCCAGCGACAGAGTGTAAATTATGTGTTATGAGGCATTAGTTTATAGACAGATTCCAGTGTCACAGAATGAGCCTGACCCTTTCTTTTGTTCCCTTGCAGGAGGAGAGCATTCCCATCGCCCTGTCTGGACGGGATATTCTGGCTCGGGCTAAAAATGGAACAGGGAAAAGTGGAGCCTATCTCATCCCCATGCTGGAGAGGATAGACCTGAAAAAGGACTACATACAGGGTGAGACTCTGCCTGTGGTGTCACACCACTGCACATTCTGATTCTCTCCTAATCATCTTTGACTTGACTGTCGTCCCATAGTGAGATCCATCACCGGGCTGAATTGTAATCTGTCCTGTGCCTTGTTATCCCTCAGCTATGGTCATGGTGCCCACTCGCGAGCTGGCCCTGCAGGTGAGTCAGATCTCCATCCAGATCAGCAAACACCTGGGAGGAGTCAAGGTCATGGCCACCACCGGGGGCACCAACCTGCGAGATGACATAATGCGCTTGGACGAAATCGGTAAGAACTTCTAGGTCCAATATATAATAACATTCATAATTTAACATCATATACGTTTCTGTGGAGCTGAAGAGCAGTGCAAATTAATATAATGGAAAAATACTGCTGTGCTTAGTAATACTCTTGTTTTCTTCATCAGTGCATGTGGTCATCGCCACCCCTGGCAGGATCCTGGACTTGATAAAGAAGGGAGTGGCGAAGGTGGATCGGGTCCAGATGATGGTGATGGACGAGGTAAACTTCGGCAAAGTTGATTTAAAACATAAACTGAAATCTGATTGTATATTGGCAATAACCGTTTTATTTTCATGTCTGTAAAAATGTGTGTGTGTGTGTGTTTCTTTGCTTGACTCTGAGCCTGCTTCATGTTAAATGATCTGTTTCCTCAGGCGGATAAGCTGCTGTCTCAGGACTTTGTGGTGCTCATTGAGGATATCATCAGCTTCCTGGCCAAGAACCGGCAGATCCTGCTCTACTCTGCAACCTTCCCCATCAGTGTGCAAAAGTTCATGGTGAGTTGTTGGCTTAACTGCTACACGACTCGTCCTTCCCGGTGGCGCGGGGCCACTTGGCACCTTTCGAATCGGACTGCAGACCAAGCTGTTCTCACACTGTGCCCAGATCTGTGTTTGTCTGTTGTAAACATTTCCTGGGCGGCCTTCACCTACATCAGCTCAGCTCACACTTTTCTGTTTGGAATGTCGTGTGATTTGCAATGTAAATTAAACTTCGGATTTGTCCATGTCTTCGGTTCATTACCGATTTCAAACGCCTACAGTTCATTTTTAACATTTTTTTCACTTTGACGATAACACACTAATCTGTTCCTTCTCCCTGTGTTCTCGCTGCAGGCCAAGCACCTTCAGAAACCCTATGAGATAAACTTGATGGAGGAGCTGACTCTGAAGGGCATTACTCAGTTCTACGCCTACGTCACAGAGCGGCAGAAAGTGCACTGCCTCAACACACTGTTTTCCAGGGTAACTGACTCTTCACTCTGTATTCACTGTCAGTCCTTGTTCAAACTGCTGCAGGCCTTTTTGGTCACCAACGCACTTTAATTTGACAAGTCGGTGGCTCATCAAACGACTCATCATAAAAACAAACGGCTGCGTCTCTGGTTGTTTCGTAACTTGGCACAGCCGCTGCCCAGTGGCTGACATTAACTTTGGAGATTTGACCAACGTCCCGTTTCCTCTTTTATCTGTAAATAACTTCTGTTTTGCCGCAGAAGTAGACTTCAGGTTAAAAGGTTTGATGCAGTGATTCTAAACGGTGTCTTTTTTTTTACTTCCCTCCGTCACAGCTCCAGATCAACCAATCGATCATCTTCTGTAACTCTACCAAGCGAGTGGAGCTGTTGGCCAAGAAGATCACTCTGCTGGGCTACTCCTGCTTCTACATCCACGCTAAGATGATGCAGGTGAGACACGTTGACTTATGGTTTCTAAGAGCAGTTGGGTGGAATCTGGTTTAACTAAAAGTTTGACTGAAGTTAGTTTTGGGTTTCACCTCAAGGAATCCCAGGCATTACTGTTATTTATCTGTTTTGCATCGTCTGTGCAGGTTTTAAAACATTTTATTTAATCAAATCTAAGAATTCTATTCTAAAAATGATGTTAAGTCTTGAATGAGTCTGAGAATGTTTTGGGTTGTTTCTGTGCAGTGCCTGGTTCTGCATTCACTTACAGAGCATTTCCCTTGTGTGTGTTTTCAGGAATACAGAAACCGGGTGTTCCATGACTTCAGAAACGGACTGTGCAGAAACCTTGTCTGCACCGGTGAGTCTCTATCAGACACTGCAACCTTTCAAATCAACACAGTTTAATGTTTAATGCTCTAATGCACTGACGTTTTTCCTCCTGTAGATCTCTTCACCAGAGGTATCGACATCCAGGCTGTCAACGTCGTCATCAACTTCGACTTTCCTAAGAGCGCTGAGACTTACCTCCATCGTATCGGAAGATCAGGTTTGTTGTTAGCGAATCAGTCCTTTTTATTTTAATGCATAGTGCATATTTATATTAAGTGTTCTCTCGCTCTCAGGGAGGTTTGGTCACCTGGGGTTGGCATTAATCTCATCACGTCAGAGGATCGCATCAACCTGAAGGCCACTGAAGAGCAGCTGGTGACCGATATCAAGCCCATTCCCAGCAGCATCGACAAGAGCCTCTACGTGGCCGAGTACCACTCATCCAGCGGCGACTGCGACGTGGAGGAGATCGAAGAGAAATCAGGACATCCAGACGACAGCATCTAAAAAAAAAAAAAAAGTAAAAATAAAAAAAGGTGAGATGCTCTGAGATCATTTTTTAGACTTTAATTGCACGGAGAGAGAAAAAGATCAATCTTCCTAATCTGAGTTTCATCTTCGCTCCAGGACATTAGGACACATCGGGCTCTTAGACATCAGCGCTCGCAGTCTTCAGGCGACTCTTCAGTTTCACGTTTTCCCCCTCTTTTTCAGAGCCTGACAAATGGATGTTGTTTTGGTTTTTTTTTAGCTTTTCCTCAGAGAGCTGCCTCTTATTTATTTTTGTTTAATAACTGAGAAAGTTGAAACTATCATTTTTCACCAAACTCGCACTAGACCACACAGCGCGTGTTTGAGCTTAGATTATTTTTCCCTCCTAAAACACGTTGGAGACCCGCGCAAATTATTGTCACAGCTGTTTTGAACCAGTCGTCCTCCGAGGCTTCATCGCCAGCAGCAACTTCGGTCCGTTTTTAATGATACAATGGTGTGTTTCCACCAGCCATCGTTCTGTCCACTTACACTGCTGTTGTCACTTAAGTGCCTTACTTACTCCCGTGTGCACTCATCCATTCATAGCCTGCTGTCTTCTGTCATGCAGCGCAGTGCGAGCACAAATGAGATGAACTAAAACCTAATCTGATTTTATTTAAACATCGCATTATGCAAAGGGGAAAAAAAGATGACACGCATACACACACTGTCCTGCAGAGGTGTGTGTGTGTGCGTGTGTGTGTGTGTCGAAACACGGCTCAAACTCCTCCAACTTTACTGAATGTGAACGTTGCAATAAAAAAAGGGCAGCTTTATTTAAATACTGTGTGACTGTTTTTCCCTCACTTCTAATAATCCATGAGCAGAGCTAATATCGGAAGACACAAGCCCTCATACTGATTCGTGGATGTTGGCCTGCGACCACACAAACGGCATGGGAAATAATTAGCAGCCACATGCTGTGACACTAAGGCTGTCGCCTGCCGACGGTCGTTATTTTGGAGTTTATCTTGCATTTAAAAAAACACACTTGGCTGGTGAGTCCGGTCAAAGTCATCGGCCACTGTAGCTGGGAGATGAAAATCTGGTTCAAAACAGCTTTGATAGCAAAACTTGCCATTTCTACGCTCTCACATTATTTGAGCATCGACGGGTCCAAGACGTAAAGATTCAAAGGTTTTTTTGTGAAGTTTGGTGCCGAGCGACAGTTTGAACTTTCTTTATCCATCCACATCTCCACGTTTCCGACTTACAATGTGGAAATATAAGGTTTATGAAGCAAACGTTTCTGCAGATCCTGAAGTGAAACTTTCTTTTTAAGCCCCATCATGACACAATTTAAGTTGGTGAATGTATCAGTTTCCAATGTAAACTCTGCGGCCCAGTGGTTGAACATAGTTGTTGTTTGTATGGCTGCTGTTGCATTGGAAACTCGCATAAATGTTAAGGGAAGGTTTCATGGCTCCCAGGTCTGTTCAGTCTGTTGAGAACCACGTTGACCGTCAATCAGAAATACAACTGAAATCTAAAGAAATGAGTTTCCCTCTATGCAGCAGCAGCGATATATATATAAATATATATATATTTTGGGGTTTCCTTTTTTATATATAAAAATGTGAGAATTATTTTTTTCTGAGGGGTGGGCTCTTTAATTTGTTTATTTCTGTTTTTTTTTTTTAAAGCAAAATTGTAGCATCTTTGAACAGGCAGCTGTGACTTTTCTTTTTGTCCCCCCCCCCCCCCCCTTACAGAGCGTCACAACTTGTTTTTATTTTATTTTTAAAGACGTAAAAAGGAGCTTTTTAAGATTTATTTCGATGCTTAAAGCAGTTTGGCTCTGTGAGGCTTTAGCACTGGGCAACTTCAGGAGGTGTTTTTTTGTTTTTGTTGTGGGTTTGCAGACGCCAAGTGTTTTTCTCAGATGCTCTCTGGGCATCTTGAATCGTTCCCCCCCCCTCTCTGGTACTTAGAAGCTTTGATTTGAAACCGTTTCTGATTAAAATTCCACAAAATATCTTCTATAGCTCGGCTTAGTGCCAGAGAGGGCGCTCAGTTATACGGGAGGGGGTTTCTGGATGAGCGCGTGTAGCACTGTGATCCTCTCGAACCTGTTCCGTGTTTGTGTGACGGACGATCAAAGTGCTGTGATTGGTTCAGCTCGATCCAGGGACCCTGAGGGCGATCTCCATACGAGGTGTTTATGAATCGTTTTGAGGAAAAAAAGAATTGTAAATGATTCATTGTTTACACTAAGTCGTTTACAGTTGGAAAAAAAAAAAATGAAAAAATACTTTTGCTTCATGGGTGGAGGAGGTAGAATTTATTTTGTTTCCCCCTTGAATGAATTTCAGGATTTATATTGAAGCAAAACCAAAAAAGTGTGTGTGTGAGAAAGAGGAGAGAGAGAGACAGGATGTGAGGGCGAGACCTTTAGGTGTGTGTGTGTGTGTGTGTGAGACAGGATGTGAGTGCGAGACATTGTGTGTGTGTGGTGTGTGTGTGTTGTGTGTGTGTGGTGTGAGAAAGATAAAAGGGGTGATTGGCAGTTTGGTTCAGAATCTACGTTCACATGCAGCTCACAACAGTTATTTTTTTGGGGCAAAATCTGATTTCAGTAGAAATGGAGTCAACCTGGTCACTGGTGGTCGACCGTCAAATTTGAAATAACACTAAATCTGTTCTGTGGCCGCATGTGAGCGTGACAGTCGTATGTAAGGTTTTTCTTTTCATGTGCAGACCTGTGTCACGTTTGTGTTGGCGATGAACGATGTCTTAAATATCAGTACGAGTGTTTACAGTTGTCAGGGATCTGCTTTATGTTGTTTCTCTCTGTTTCCATCTCCCTCGTTCCTCCAGGAGTTCAAGTTTGTGGACACACGAGATCTCATTTCTAACCGGAAATGTTCCCACTTTTCTGTTCTTCTCGATGTTTTGTGTTCCCTGATCACGTTTACCACGGTTATCCCATGACCTCCTTTGTGACCGAAAAGTCAAGATTCCACAGAGACGTTCATTGAGACCTGTTGGTTTCTCTCTGCTTGTGTCCTGAACTGAAAATCAACATCTCAGACCCCTCAAAGAAAAACTATCCTCAACAGCAACTTGAGTTTGATTCTGTTTGCTCCGAGCTTCTGTTCAATCAGTGATGAAATCTCACTCCCCAGAGTCATGGTTGAGATTTCAGGAAGAAGAAAGTTTGGACTTTAAAGGACTTCCTTTAGCGAAACAATATTAGAACCGATAGAAGTGATGGTCGGAGCCCGAATGATGAAACACAAGTTGTTTTAAAGTAATTTAATTTTGTGTTAAGGTAAAGTAAATGCATCTGTTGTCACAAAGGAGGTTATGATGAATGCAGTAATGAATGTTGAGTGTTGATTTTGTCATCGAGTGTGTGTGTGTGTGTGTGTGTGTGTGTGTGTGTGCACTCTGACCTGTCGGGTCTGTAGTGCTGTAAGGGAGTGGGAGGGATACTTGTCCAAAACCTGTTTAAAAAAGTATAACTGTTAAAAAATAAAAAATAAAAAAAGGAGTAAAGAAAAAAGGGAATCAGGAAAGGTGGGGGTTTGGGAACAGAATTACTGTTTTGGCATCGCTGCTTCGGCTCTGCAAATTCTTAATTGGTGAAATTCCACAAAAAAATGCATTAATGGGCGAAATTGCCCCCGTAATAGTTTTACTGTGCATCACTAAATTGAATTGGACGTATTATTTGCTGCACTAACGAAGACTCACCCGCGTTGCCGGGCAGCGATTTGAGCCAAATTTAACGAAAAACTCAGCCGATTTGTCGCAGGAAGCTGAGGAAGAATTTAACAGCATTAGGTCAACGTAACGGCGACATTACGACTCATAATTGGCTCTGACGTATTTTGGTTTAAATGTAGCTCAGGTTAGCACAACAGCAGTATTTCTCTATTACATGGGTAGATTGAAGATGCAGGACAGTTTGACATTAAATTGGATCGTTAAAAAAAAAAAAAACCGTTGGCTCAATTGATCCTTCGTATAAAAAATGCTTACGTACGGTATTCCGTTTTTTCTTTAGTTGTCTTATTTGTAGTTATTGGTCCCCTGGTGGCCCCTTGGTGCGTTGCATCCTTTTGGACTAAAAGTACTTACAGCCCTTATCCAGACTCTGTATTTTGGGAATTGGTAAATAATTTTCCTCAGTCATTGTCCCACAATTCTCTGTTGTGCCACTAGATTTAAAAAAAAGGAATGCTTTTCATTGGGTGTAATTTGAAAAACTGTTTTTGTTTTGTCCCTGTTTCCTTTACGAAAATGCATCGACGCAGCACCGAGGTCTGTCGGCTCCTTGTGTGAATCACTCTGTCCTCTCCTGTTGTAACATGGAAATACTCGCAGGGCTCTGAAATTCAATAAATTTAACAGAAATTTACAACCGTCTCTTGACTCTTCATCTCTGCACTGACTGATTTTTAAAACCCTTTTAACTGACGCATGATTTCAAATGACAACTCGATTAGCACAGTTTTTGGTAAGTTGATTTAGATTTTTACAAATGTCTACAAGAAGCTATGACACTTATGAAACGTGATTTTAGCAATAAAGGGTCCAATGTAAGTGTTTGACATGATATATTAGAAAGCTCCAGTGCAAATTAAAAGTTTAAAAGTGTAAGAATAAAGAATAAAGTATCTGACTGTTACATAATTGATCCTCCTCCATTTTGAAGTGTATCCACCAGTCAATCATCAGACTGTGAAACATTCAACTGTATAAATCTGCTTATTAATTATATTATTATTATCCTGCAGATTAATGTGTGTTTGAATTTAAAATCATCGAACTGTCGATCTGTCATTTGACCTTGAAGCTGTGTCACTAGTCCCGCCCCCAAAGCTGTCACCCAGGCTCTCCACCAATCCGTGAGCTGTAAGACAATCTCTCCACGCCCTTGACAGCTGACCTCACCGGACGAGCCAATGGCGTTTGAGCAAAAAAACTTACGTCATCTGCCTCAAAACCACACCCCTTGGATTCTCCTGACAGGCAAAATGACAGACAGGTGTTTCCGCAAATCGTATCCGAGGGCCAGGGCCTGTCAGCCAATCAAACGCGTACAGGTTAAAAAAGGGCGGGCCTTAGTCGGCACTCGCCTGTTTCTTCTTCTTCGGTGCAAGTCGGGTTTTAACTTCCGGCTGCATCGTCCTCTGGAATCACAACGTGAGTAGCAGCGTTAGCTCGAGGCTTCGCGAAACCCGCGTTTTTCTCCGGAAACACTCCGACGTGTGCGCGGTTCTTCCAGCCGCAGTTAGCGGAGCTGTCGACGTCCGCGTCCCCGCAGCGGCGTCCGTGTCCGGGCTGTTAGCGGCCGGTGCCGAAGCTAATGAGGAGCTAGCCTAGCCTAACGTGATCATGCTAGCTTTCATTCAAAACATGAATTGGGCTTCTTCCCCTGATCGGAGCCGCCGATGGCCGCGGTTTAAACTTTAATTCACGTGATATCATGTTGTGATTTTAATTTTAAAGTCTCTCAGTGCTTCGGAGCTGCGGCGGCTCCACCTGCACATGCATGGACGTGGGGTGTGAAAGGTTAAAGGGACACTCCACCTATTTTACAACTGCAGATCAGCTCACTCATTCATTCTCGTGGCCCGTGACGCTGTTTCCTGTTGGTCTGTAGTTTTATAAACAGAAGCTTTTACACTGTTAATCACTATAATGTAATAATGTGATTATAAATCTGCTTTAAATGGAGTTTTATCACCATATTAATCACGTGTTATATCACATCTGATCTTTAAGGATTGTGCAGCTTCATATACACACATCCACCCGATTTGTATTTATTTACAGTATATTTTACTACGTTATTACCAGTGTGGTGTGTCTATTACTTAACCAACAAACATGGCTGCCCCGTATAATCTATGGTTCAAGAGGATTAGACCTAAATGTCACGGCCCTGTTTTATTAAAGTGGCATAATTCATATATATCATATAAATATCTTTCCTTTCAACACCACCTCGTCCATTATCTCATCTCTGTTCCTTTCCTCTCGGCCCTCCCAGCATGGGCAGTGTGTTGGCTGCCAGTTCCCCCAACCCTCCACCCCCTGCCACCGGCGGTGCTCCTGCCCCCGGGTTGACGGTGCCGCCGGGCTTCGGGATGCCTCCGGTCTCCCCGGTCGCGCCCCCAGCAGCAGGACAGCAGGAGGATGGAGAGAACCCTCTGCCCAACCCGGGAGCGTTTGAGGAGTGTCATCGCAAATGCAAAGGTGAGTGGCAACGACCGAGCTGGAAAGGAACTCGATACCTGAACTGTGTGAATGAAACTCACCGGCAGCTGTGGTTCTTTGCAGAGGTTTACCCGATGCAGATGGAAGGCGTCAGGCTAGTTGTCAACAAAGGCCTTAGCAACCACTTCCAGGTCAGTCGGGTTCTTCCTACATCATTGGGGTTTTGTCGTGTTTTTAGATTCATGAAGTGAAACCATATCTTTATATCTGAGGGGTATTAAACTGTGTAAATGTGTTCACGGTACATTCTTTAACACATCGAACTTCCTTCCAGGTGAATCACACCGTGATGCTGAGCACCATGGGCGAGTCCACCTACAGATTCGGTGCCACGTATGTTGGACCGAAGCAGACCGGTCCAGCAGAGGTGAGCACTGCACTGAAGTCACTGTCACTCTCACCGGTCACACGCTTATATTCATATTTTGAACTGTCATTCAAATTCCCACTTGTTCTTGTTCTAGTTTTTTCCAGTCATGGTGGGAGACCTCGACAACAGTGGCAGCCTTAACGCTCAGATCATCCACCAGATCAACAGCAGAGTACGATCCAAACTGGCCTTCCAGGTAGTTCACTTTATATTTAAAGTCATTTCTTTCCCTGTCGGACATTTAACCTTGAAATTAAATCAAACCACAGTAAGAAATCCCTGTTATAATATCTGCTGATGTATCGTTACATTAAAAAAAGCATTGATAGCGTTGCAGGGTTCTTCAGTATCATTGGGTTTAACTTTGTAAAACTCTGTCCTGTCCTCAGACGCAGCAGCAGAAGTTTGTGAACTGGCAGGGAGACGCCGAGTTCAAGGGAGAAGACTTCACCGCAACTGTGACACTCGGAAACCCAGACGTCCTCGTCGGCTCTGGTAGGTCGTCGGTCGGTGCCGCTGCGCAGACGAGTCACTCTGCAAGAAGTTACTTTTAACTGTTCATCTGATCTGATCTTTTTCTTTGCTGTGGTTCTTCCTGTCAGGTATTGTTGTAACACACTACCTCCAGTCCATCACGCCCTCTCTGGCCCTGGGGGGGGAGCTGGTTTACCACCGCAGGCCCGGAGAGGAGGGCACGGTGATGTCATTCGTTGGCAAATACACAGGTGAGACCCAGGCTGTGGCGAGTCTGTGGTTCAGATTCATTGAGATGGAGATTTGACCTGGATCTGTTACACACTTTTCTCACCTTGCCCCCCCCCCCCCTTCACAGGCACTAACTACATCGCCACGCTGACACTCGGCTCAGCGGGAGCTCATGCGTCGTACTACCACAAAGCCAACGACCAGGTAATTCAAGCCATAGAGAGATGGCTCAGAATGTGAAGAGGCCGTTGCTCTGTGACTCTCGACTTTCGTGCTTTACCTTCGTCCAGATGTGACCGTCCTCTGCTCCTCTTCAACAGCTGCAGGTCGGCGTGGAGTTGGAAGCGAGCAACCGCATGCAAGACACCAGCATGTCGTTCGCTTACCAGCTAGATGTGCCCAAAGCCAATTTACAGTTTAAAGGTAGGACATGCATGTTACGGTTATTTCAAGAGAACAGTTTCACAATTTCCATTTATTTAGTTAGGGGTTCAATTTTAAAATAAATACTTTCTTCGGTGACACCCATCTGACCTTGTTGTTTCCGTGCCTCCGCCAGGTTCAGTAGACAGTAACTGGGTCGTCGGTGCAACATTAGAAAAGAAGTTACTCCCTCTGCCGCTCTCGCTCGTCCTCTGTTCTTTCCTCAACCACCGCAAGAACAAGTTCCAGTGCGGCTTCGGCGTCACCATCGGTTAAAGCCACCCGAGCGCCGAGCCGCCTGCAGACGGGACTTCACAGAACGGACTAACTTACGATGGACGGACGGACTCTGCCACGTGCTGCACACCTCATACTGTCTCTGACCTCCTTTAGCAGATTGGGCCATGATCTTGTAATTGCTTCTCCTCAATCACGTGTCATCCAATATGCTGAGTAGAAACACTGAACGGTAATAATGTAATAATCTAACGACTTTAATCATTTAATCGCCCGAACTATCTGAAGTGAAATGAAGAATGTGATTGGTCAGGAATTTGACGCCTGTGACGACAAACCGGTAGAAAGACGTGAGACGTTACAGAGCTCGTTGTTTCTGTCACTGAGTTTGTTGCCTGTTGTGTTTTTTTTTGGTTTTGAGTTTTATTCTTTTTTTTTTTACTGTAAAGTCTGTGTTGGCGTGCAGTGAATGAAATCGGTCTCGTTTGCTCGTTTCAAGGTGATTTGTTGGTTGAAGACCGTCGGGAGGCGTGTGCTGTGCTGTCACATTCACCATCCATCCCATGTTCTGTTGCCTTTTTTATGTTACGTACGTTTGGAACAGTGTATAAGACCTGTATATACCTCTGGAAAACGGATAAATACCATTTCTTACTAAACCTGCACGTCTCGGTCGCATCCTTCAGCCGATCTCGTCTCTGCTGGACTGTGAGTTTGTGAGTTTGTGTTTTGAAATGACCACAAATCCCAGGTAGTGTTTCACAACACCAGAGAACTTTATTATAATGATAAACACGGAGGTGTCCCAAATAAAGACAATGTCACACAACAGTGGGAGAGCATCGTACCATTTAACAACTGAATACAGCAACTAGAAGAGCGAACATTCCCCTAATGAAGCCACGTTTAAATTCACTATATCCAGATTTCTATTTGGATCAGTCCTCTGAACATAACTGATTGTTTTTTCATCAACATCCATGAATTCTCTTTCTTATTTAATAAGATATACAATGAGCAAACTTGGGAGAAATAGTTGGTGTGTGGAGGCTTTAGAAACAAGGTAACCGGGGAAGTGGAAGCCGTCGGACAGCTTGGCCTTCATCCCGTCTCTGTACGGGATCAGGCTCTCCCGGATCTCCTGGGTTTTCTGGGTCAGCTGCTTCTGGAGGCTCTGGGCCTCGGGGATCATGGCTTCCACCTGTGTCTGGAGTTTGGCCGCCAGGTCCTCGGCGATGGGCTCCACGCTGGTGCCCACCGCGATCCAACCTGCCATCAGACAGGCATTCAGCTCCCAGAACCCCCTGCTGAGCTGCATCCCGGAGTCCAGAGAAAGCAGGGCACCGATGAACTGATCCACTAAGTCGCTGTGCTGATTGAGCCAGGCTCTGTAAGACAGAAAAACTAACATGTTGAATATATTTCTTATGACAGAAGGTTTCTTTATCACGCTGAGAGCAGAGACTGTAAATAAAGATGGACGCCGTGTTTTGGCTTCATTTTGACCAGACGTCACGTCGTCCATCTTTATAAACAGACTGTGACTGAGACTCTTACTCGATGTCCTGTCCTAGCTCAGTCTGACTGAACTCCTTCTCCATTTCCACGGCAATTAACCTAGCTTCCTCCAAGTAGTCCTGGAAACTGTTTTTCATCTGCTCCAGGTGGCTCACGGGCGCCCCCTGGCTCTGGACGTCGGCATTGCAAACTGAATGAAGCAGACGCAGCGCGGAGGTGAGGGCAGAGTTCAGACACCGACTGGGATTCACATGGATCCAGTTTTTAATAAAGAGGAAGTTCACTCACCGGAGAAAATGGCGAGAGCAAGAACCACGAGGACTTTCATGATTGAACTGGATAAAGAAAAAAGCGCGTGTAAGATTTATAAACTGAGCATCAGCTTAATCGTGACAATGTTAAATAATAACATGTTTTACCTTCAGAGGCAGCGTCGTCTTCGTCTCTCACGCGACCTGAGCTGCTCAGACAATCACTCATAGTTTATAGTCATATTTAAGGGTAAAGTCCTGCCCTTGTTCTCCAGAGGGACAGCTTTTCTGATACCATCTAATCAATCATTAGGTTTCAACCTATTTTCATAGCATCAGATATGAAATTACTAAGTTGGCTCAATGTCCCATTCGCTGACATGGAGGAGATGTCCAATCAATGGGGTTCCCCTTCGAGGACGTGTGTGAATCTCCCTGATGAGATCCAGCAGCACAAAACATCTGTAACAACTGGACGTGCTCCGATTAAAAAAAACACAGAACTAGGTCACATGTTGAATAAAAACACAGAGAAATATCTGTCAGTTATTTGAAGTGAAAAGTTCAGAAGATGAACAGTGGTTTGTTTGTGACTTCCTTTTAGCAGGAAAAAGCTAAATCATGATACTTGTTCCCTCGGATCTGTGGAGAATATGATGCCACTGTTCTGCCAGCTGCAATATTTCACATGCAGAACTAAGATACAGTAGAAGAAACTGTAATGAAATTAAAATAAATGTAAAGTTAGATAAAAGAATCCTTCATTTGAATATAGCAGCGTAGGGAAAGTAAAAATAAGATACATCAGTTCAAATAAAAGTACAAAATAAGTAATCATGTAATATTTACATATGGAAATGTCAAAATACTAATAAACATATTATACAATGATCGCACACGGAGAGATATTGCACAGACGTTGTTCATTCCAATGAGAGTAGGTGAATAGTAATAGAGTGGAGTGGATTTAATTCAATTTAAATTCTTATTTACCTTTTTGTTTTTGGCGACACTGAAGTAATTAAGGTTTCTTTAAACACAGCTCAAGAGGAAAAGGTTTTTGATTTTCCTATTTGAATGGGGAGTGGGACGTCTTTGTCCACACAGCTCCAGGCCTTCGTGTGAAAACGGTGGGTTCACGTGTGTGTGGGTTGGTTTCTCCTGAGCGGAGACGTGAGGCGGCTCGGGTTTATCTGCCGGGAGCAGCGCTGTGAGGAAACCAAACATTCTTCAGTCCAAGTTATCTGCCGCTCGGGTGGAACCACTGGATCAAAGTCCTGAACCACATCTCACTGACCGACAAAAACCTCCGACGACAACAGAGCGTGAGAATAAAGTTCAGGTCATTTCAGTAAAACGTACGTTTGTAGATGGAACAATGGAAACAAATATGAAATTAGTAATTTAAATCAATATGAGTGTATTATAATAATAGTTAAAATCACATATCACTGTTCTAGTTTGTAGAAATACACAATATTAGCCAGGATGATTTATTGATGTGGCTGATTGATTAATTCCTTCTGTCGAACAACTGTCAGATTGATTCCTTTGGAATTCGGTCCTTTCATGTTCTACCACTGGATGAATTACAATGATGTCACCACTCAAGTTAACATTCATGCAGCACATTCAGAACTGCAGGAGTTGAGCCAATGTGCTTCAGGTAAACAACAAAGCAAAGAGGGGAAAGATCATATTGAAAACATTTCCACAGAAAAATGCAGGAACAGAATCCGGTCGAATTCAAAGCAAGATTTTGAAAAGGTTGGACTTTGAATCAGATTTAAAATGATCGACGTGGGAGGAGAGTTGATTCCAGATCGGCGACAGGGAAACGTCTCCCTCGGTTTTGAGACGAGAGGCCGTGTGACCTGTGCCGATGACCTCAGCTGTGATGTGGAAGCAGAAGGTGACAGCACGACACTCGGAGCTGGACTTTACTCCTCTGCTTCCTCCGTACAGCTCCTCCGCCTTTATAAACTCAGCCATGAGCTGTGCGGGTCACAGACGCAGGTTTCAGCATCTCCCTGACTCAACAGCTCAGGTAAGACTCCGGCAAACGAGGTGTCACCTCTGACCTCACGAGATTCACACGGAAATACTGACCTGCTCCTCTTGCACGTTTCCTTTCAGCCATGAAGTTCCTCGTGGTTCTCGTCCTCGCTGTCCTCACCGGTGAGTTTTCTTATTCTGGGTGAAAATCAACAGTTTTCGCCGTGTGCATCGGTTCAAGGTGTCTAATGGCCTCGTGTCCTCTCGTCAGGTTGCCATGGCCGCATCGTGCAGACGCACCAGCCCAGGCACCAGGTCGACATGGTCAAAGATGCTTTCTGGGACTACGTCGCCAAGGCAACCGTCACCACCGAGGGCTCGCTGAAGCACATCCGCCAGTCTGAGCTGGGACAGGAACTGAAGTGAGAGAATAACCTGAACCTCGTTCATAGGTGTAAAATGGACGTTGACTCCAGGTGCAGAAAGTGAAGCCAATGCAGAAGTGCCTGAAACCTGCATTCTCTCACATGACCAGCGGAGGGCGACTCCACTGGTTTCAAAGAGTCAATTTCTATAGAAGTCTATGAGAAAAAGATTCTCACTTTATTTCTAACGTCTAGTTTCAAGTCTTCTTCAACACGGTGATGTTCATTTAGTAAATCATGGTCCCGCTGAGAGGGAAATCGACGATTGATTTTCAGTCGAATTTCTAGTTGAGCCTCACCCACTTTAAATCAGAGAGGAAAACCAGTAAACTTAAGAAAGACCTGAGGACCTTAAATAAATGGACATGTTCACCTGTATGGGACGGCAGAGGTTGTTTTGAGTTTCAGCTCAGAATTCATAAAGACTTATTCAGAGTGTGTTTGTGTTTGTGCAGCGTCCTCATCTCCGAGAGCACCGAGGCCATCAGAACGTTCACCGACTCCATGCGTACTCAGGTGGCTCCTCTGACCCAGGACCTCATGGCCAAAGTGAACCAGGAGGCCGAGCTGCTGAAGGCTCGTCTCGAGAAAGATCTGGCCGCCGTGAGCACCAACCTGCAGCCCTACACCGAGGACCTGGTGTCCAGCCTCCAGAGGGACGTGGAGGAGCTGACGAGGAGCGCGGCCCCCTACGCTGAGTCCATGGACCCCGAGTCCCTGAAGGCTCTGATGCTGCAGAAGAGCCAGGAGCTGAGGGAGCAGCTGGACACGGGCGTGAAGCAGCTGCAGGCCCAGATGGTTCCCATCACCGAGGAGATAAAGCAGAAGATGGAGCAGAGTCTGGAGGAGTTTCAGAGGAGCATGATGCCCGTGGCCCAGAGCTTCCAGACGCAGCTGACCCAGAAAACCCAGGAGATCCAGGAGAACCTGGCTCCATACGGAGAGGAGTTCAAGGTCATGCTGGAGAAAGACACGCGGCAGCTGAAGAAGCAGCTGTCGGCTCTCTGGACCTCCTTCACCAAGCTGACCCAGTAAAACATCTCTTACCAGTTAGAAATGATCTCCTCCTGCCTCGTCGTCACTGATCTCTGCTGCTGCAGCGGTCACGTTTCAAAATAAAGAAAAAGCAACAAAATGCTCTGTGAAAAATATCAGTATTTTGTCTTGACTGTTTACAACTATAACATAAAAAAAGAACAATAAACACTGCAAATGAATATTATGGTTTCACGAACCTTTCTTTAATGTTTGAAATGGAAAACAACCACATCCATTAAAAATAAGAAAAATACATTCTGAGGCTGCAAATTCACGAGGGAACATAACACAGTCTTTTATAAATATCACTTTTATGAATGAAAAGTGACGTGAGAGTGAGAGAATGAAGCGTTCGAGAGAAGAATAAACAGATCTTCTCTTTTCTTAATGAAACGTTTGATTGATGAACATTAAACACGACAGTTTCTCCGTCCTGGTTTGACAGGAGGTAACTTTAAGGTTAGTGCGACACTTTAAAGTCTTATCACCACATTCCTGAGTCAGAGTGTTGACTCGTCTCTTTTTGGCCCCAACGACGACTGTTCAGCAAAAGTCAGAGTCTCAGTTTAACTTTCGTCAACTAAATCAACAAAAAGCATAAAGAAAGAGCAGCAACAATAAAAGTGAGGCTGAAAGTTAAAGAGGCAACAAGCAGCCGGTGGAATTATGATTATTATCAGTAATAGTAGTAGTACAGTAGGTAGTAATAGTTTTAGTGTTGTCTTCATTTTAATAGTAGTACCAGTAGCAGTTGTGGTAATTCTAAACAAATTGTAATAGTTTAGAGGTACTTTCCACAACTGCTTCAACAAAAATACTTCCTTGATCATGATGGTACCAAATGACAAATCGTTATCTGTGTTTATGTGTGTATAAAAACTTCTATTTGACATAATAAAAATGCAGAAATCACCTTTATGTTTACATATGAATTTAACAACTTTATTTATGGAGTTACAAAGTGTGTTACAAGGGCAGCAAAGGGAATCACAAATATTAAAAAGACAGTGTTCATTTAAAAGAACTGTCGAATTCATAAAATGTAATTAATTTTAAAAATGTAATTCAATAAAAGAGAATTCAAGCTCTGGTAACTTCAGGAAAGTCTCTCTAATAAAGGTGGGTTTCAGCACTTTTATTAGAGAGACTTTTGTTTTGGTCGATTTATCTTCTTTACTCACAAATTCCCCAGAATCCATATTGGTGGTTCGTTTGTTTGTCAACAGAATGAAACAAAAACTAGAAAACGTGTATTTACATGAAACCCGGAGGGATGAGACCTGAGGATCTGGGTCAGATGACTGGACCCGGTTTGGTGGAAGCTGGATTCCAGGGGACTGTTGGGCCTTGGTGGAGTCAACAGTCAAATGAAAAGTAGATTTCCATCTTTACAGACAATAAAGTTATTCATTCATTGAAGGTGCAGTTATTCATTGGAAGATGTCCCATCTTGTCCCAGCGGTTATTAAAGCAGACTCTGGACCAGATGAGCTGGACAGTGATGTGCACAGTGACTTGGCCTTTCCCCCGCTGCCCTATCAGCAGTCTTCTCTCATTATCTCGTGCTGAAGTCACAGTATTTTATTTAACTATCAGTCAATCCAACTACTCCACTTGTAATCCAGAGGTTTTAACCCATCACAGACTGAGGGATCAGACGTTGTGGTGCGTGCTTCCTAATTGGACCGACCCGTGTGTCCTCGTGTACCCTCGGTGCGACGTGGAGACCGAATAGCACCCACAGCAATAAAAGATGACAACAGCACAGTTCACGCTGGGAACTTCGGACGCACGTCAGCGATCCGCCCAACATTTATGGATCACATCCACGCAACCGGAGCGTATAAATACCGAGACGTGAGACGCAGACGTCCCAGATCAGGATCCTGAGGTGAGACACACACCATTTAACCTTTTTATTTATTTAACAGCTGCGTCGTTCCTAAGAGAGATTTATTTTTATCACTATCATGCAGATGACTAGAATGTAGAGTGATTTATTTTTCTTTTCTCTTTTTAAAAACTCATCTACATGGGTGAAAATGTCAGATTTAAAAAAAAGTAAAAATATGTTTTTATAAAGTGTTTGAGCGAATTGATTTATTAAATGTGATTTTTTTTTTTTCAGGTGTCTGCTTTTCTGTTCATCATGAGGGTCTTTGCAGTGATCTTTGTTCTGGCAGCTCTGTCTGGTGAGTTCAAAGTTTCCACTCAAAAATGTCTGATTAGAGAAACGTATGTTTTATTTTTACTTTTCACTGAACTTTTACGATCAAGGACGAACAGACGGTGACGACAAAATGTAATTTGCGAAGTAGATGTGTGAAGAAAGAAAGAAAGAAAGAAAGAAAATGAGAGTTTGATTTTGAAGATTCGTGACAAGTTTAAGCTCTTGGGGCTCGTATGTTGAAAACACAGAATATGCCAGGACCCGGCTTTTATGATAATGATACGAATAAAACTACTCACCTCTGATCCAATCCACCTGAAGCGTGAGAGTCGATTGTTGAGCCGTTTGGTTTTCCTCCCTCGCCAGGCTGCCATGCCAGGAGTATGTCTGATGCCGGGAGCAATCCCTGGGAGGACACCCTGGAGAAGTTCAAGGATTCTTTCGAAGATCTGAGCTCCAAGTCCGAGGAGATGTTGAAGGACATCAGGAGCTCCCAGATCACCAGAGAACTCGAGTGAGTTTAACCCACATTATATATGATGCTATCAGGAGAAGTTACCAAACTAATATCTACCTGACTGTGACCTCTGACCTCTGTCCTGACGTGCACTGTTTACAGTTCAGCACAAACAGAGTCAATAGATTCATTATTTCACCTTTTCAAATACTAATAAACGGATATTTTTCTGTTCTGCACCTGAATGAGGTTATTCTCAGTCTTGAGCCCTCACTTCTTCATGATCGCCCTGTGTCCCCCTCTCTCTCAGCACCCTGATCCAGGACAGCATGACTGAGCTGACCGTGTACAGAGAGGACATGACGACCAAGCTGGCTCCGTACACCCAGGAGGCCGCACAGCGTATGGGCAAGGACCTGGAGTGGCTGGCCAAAAAACTCCGTGTCCACATGGAGGACGGCCGGGAGCAGATGGCGAAGTACAGCGCGGAGCTGCAGACCATGATGGAGCAGAACGCCGAAGACGTCAGGGTCAGGGTCTCCGCCTACACCCGCAAGATGAAGAAACGCATCAACAAGGACGCAGAGGAGATCAAGAGGTGAGGGAGGGGACACCGATTTTCACCAACCTGAGGATCTTTGATTTTGAGTTTTGTGATCTTCTATTTACACTGTCTTATATATATATAAATCCTTGGGTGTATTATTCTATTATAAAACACATTTGGGAGCCACTCTAAAGGTAAAAATAAAACTCTTTCCTCCCCTCAGTCAAGTTGCTGAATACATGGAGGAGCTCCGGTCTCGTTCCTCAAACCACATGGAGCAGGTGCAGACCCAGTTCGAGCCTTACTTCGCTCAGGTGCGAGACAACACCCAGGCAAAGGTCACGACCCTGAACGACCTGCTGATATCAGAGTCAGACAAAATGGCGATCAAGATTCAGGACGCGGCCGAGGATATCAAGGAGCGCTTCGAGAATACAGCTGAAGACATGAAGATGACCCTGGAGAAGAAGATGGAGGAGCTGCGCACCTGGTTCCAGCCTTTTGTCACCATGATCACAGGATAACCTGTCGGCAGAGAGTCCGGACTGACTGTTGGTGTGCACGTTTAGAGGGATTAATAACCGAAGTTAATAAACCATGAAAAGAGAAGTCTTTGTGTCATGACAGATGTTCACCACAGTCCACAAGTGTCGTCCAATAAAAACCAGCTGCTTAAAACATGAGTACACGATCACTGGTCATCAATAATGTGATTAAACTGTTTACATCCGTTACATCATCGTATCAAAGGCTTCTTCTTTAAATCGGAGAGAAGGAAAATCATCACATTTACATTTCAAAGCAACACAGACACTGTTTAATTCATGGTTCTACAAATTAAACCATCAGAATAATCTAAAAGGATTAGTAATAAAACTCACTCGACGTGTTCCAATGTGGGTTAAGATTCATTGGTTTGTTGGTCAGCAATAAAACTGGTATTTATGAATAATAATAATAATAATACAACTTAAATCAAACTAAATTAAAGAAGTGAAACTAGCAAGACAAGCTTCTTGATAATAATAAAGTCGGATGCAGTTATTTTTAACGTTTGTTTATTTCTGAAAAGATTAACTCAGTTTAAAAAGTTTCTTTGTGGCTAATCTTTTTCCAGGAAATGTATTTTTTATATTTGTATATTTATACTTGCACAAACACACCACAGCGAATTACTTGTGTGTGAAAATATACTCTGATCTAAACCCTGATCCTGGTTTTGGTTCTGGTTTTGGTTCTGGTTCTAATTCTGACCCTGGTTCTGATCCTGATTCTGATCCTGATCCTGGTTGTGGTTCTGGTCCTGGTTCTGGTTCTAATTCTGACCCTGGTTCTGATCCTGATTCTGATCCTGGTTATGGTTATGGTCCTAATCGTGATCCTGATCCGGGTTCTGGTTCTGATCCTGATCCTGAAACACGACTGTTTACACCACGTGTGAAACCCCGGCGCGATGAAACCAAACTATCCCTGCGACGTCGCCGGCTCATCCAATCACAGCTCGCCTCACCCTCCCCTCGACCAATAGAATCCGCGTGTCGTCAGGGGGAGGCGGAAGCGTCGCGTTAGCTTGTCACTGTAGTTTCCTCCGAACATGTCCGAAGAAGCAGCTTCTCCTCGGACCCGTGTTGTTGAGCAGCGTCACGATGAGCGGCCCCTGCAGGGAAGTGGTCACTCTCCAGCTCGGACACTATTCTAACTTCGTGGGGACCCACTGGTGGAACCTACAGGTGAGGGAAGCGGCTAGCGCTAAGCTAAAGCTAAGTTAGCTAGCTAGCTAGCGTGAGTTGACAAGACTATCGAGTGCATGACGTTGATAAAACAGCTGAGGTGTGCACGTTATAATATTTCATAATAATTAAACAGAGCAGGCGATGAGATGGATTTGAGCTTCGAGCGTGAAATAAAGTGTCAGCCACCAGTTTGTATGATGCTAGCGATGCTAACGATGCTAATGATGAAGTTACCGGTGCAGCAGGGAAATTAATCTTTTCCAAAATTCTCCAAAAGAGGAATCACTTTTTAAAAACAACAACAAATTAAAATAGCGTTAAAGACTTTTCTGTTTCCAAGATGGAGACATTTGTAAAGTTGTACAGTCAGAAGATGAGTTCCACCTTAAGGGGGGGGGCAACATTTAAGTGACGCACATATCAATGCGTCATAATTCAATATGTATAATAAATGGTGCTGTGCTTTTTAAAATGTTTTGTTTATCAAGTTGCTGCAAAACAGATACAAATCCCACTCAAACCAGTGTCTGCTGGTGTTCTCTAGGTATCAGACTGGTTGTTGTGTGTTTGTTGTTGTTGTGTGTTTTAGCCTTTTGTCGTGCAACAGACGGATAACAAAAAAACACAAACAATAAAAATGCACGAGGATAGAATTGATAAAACATGCTGGTCTGCAGTTTAACCTTAGATCCGCCCACAGAGGGGGAAAGTGTTTAAAGTTGAACATGGTCTGCGCCTCAGAGTTCGGCTCAGTTCCCTATGTTAGCTTCACTGTCCCCTGAGGTCACTGAGGTCACTGAGGTCACTGAGGTCACCGAGACACTTTCCTGTTTAATGGAGTTAATCCACTCTTGGTTTCGCAGGATGCCTCTTTATCGTACGACCCGGAGGATCAACTGGGAGAGATCCAGAGCGATGTGGTGTTCCGTGAAGGACAGACCCGGGGCGGACACGTCACCTACACCCCTCGCCTCATCGCCATGGACCTCAAAGGTAATTGAACCGTCTCACGTGCTTTTCACTGACGCTGGAAACGTCCTCTGCTTTCCCGGGACTTTATTTTGTCCCCGTAAGATTAGCCCGACTTATAATTGATGCTGCTGGTTATACAAACATTCATTCTAATAGCTACGTCTCCTCCTCTTCTGTTTCAGGAAGTCTTCGGACGCTGCGGCAGGAGGGAAATCTGTACGATGCAGGAAAAGACACGACTGCTGTCACATGGTAAATGAGTGGGTTCATTATTGATCTGCATTTCAAAGACGATATAAACGTGCAGGGGGAGTTTTAACTCTTCACATGTCATTTTCTTTGAAACAGCACATTCCCGTGAATGCTGCATTTCACTTCCCGGCCTGTTCAACATTAGAATGTGCTTTTGTCTTTCAGGGAGGGAAGTCTCCTGATGCATAAAGAAAGTCCCATATCAAAGAACCCTTTTCTTGAAGATCTGGATAAATTGGATGTGAGTAACTTAAGATGGAAATTAAACTGAGCTCCAGCAACATTTGCTTTTTATCAGCCTAGGAGGTATTCAGAGAAAAGTAAGGACACACGTGAGGACAGGTTTTACTGGTGGAGGCCAAATATTACTACTTGATATAAACATCTTCATAACCGTGCTCTTTGTCTCCACAAGGGAGAGATACTCGCCAAGGGATTCCCAGGTAAGCAAATCCTCAACCAGCCCGATTTCACCTCAATTACACGATGTTCTGTCGCACTGCAGTGACCAACCTGACTCCTCTCCCAGCAGCTGGTTCTCTGAGAGTGGACACGGTGAACAGTCGACTGGCCCAAGTCCAGAAGGCCTACAGGCTGGAGGGCGACGTGAAGGTTTGGTCCGACTTCCTCAGGATCCACCTGCACCCTCGCACCATCTCTGTCATCCATCAGTACAACCACGACGGGTAAAGTGCAAAGTCAGACCTTCCCTAGCGTGTTTAAAATTTAAATCTACATCCAGTTGAAGACTTACATCAAGTTTGAATTGTCCTCGGGGGACGAGTGAAGTTGTTTTGAATGTGAATTGGATCTACTGGTGAAAACAGAGGCCGAAAACTTTATCACTTTTAACTTTTTGTGATGAAAAGCAAGCAAACATATGGAAGCCTATTTCCACCAGTGACATTTTAAAGATAAAGTCATAGTTATGAAATCGTAGGTCGACATGATATAGAAACATTTTCTATTTAGGAGATAGAATCACAACGAAAGCACAAAAATGGATAAAATCAAGTTGCACCAAAAACCAGCCAAGAGCAGACTGATGCTTCAGTACCGGCTTTTCTCCAACAGATGTCAGGCTTTACGCACACATTGGACGTAACACTGAATTACACACTGGGTTTATTATCAATTGATTTTCTCTGTAACGTATTCGAAGTGCCGTCAGTTTGCATTGTTAATATCAATCACGTGCAGATTTCTGGTGGATGGTTTGAGTCTCTAACACAGAATCGTGTGTGTGCGCAGCGAGGCTCATCGGCTGGAGGCCTTCGGTCAGGGAGAAGCTCTCCTGCAGGGGTCGGTGCTCGAGGAGCTGGAGGACAAACTGCACTTCTTTATAGAAGAGTGCGATTACCTCCAGGTAACTGCGGTGTTTCCACTCGTCTTATTCACTTCTGTTTTATTATCTTAACGTTTCCACAGCAAATTGGTTTAATTTCCCACCGTCTGCTTCTCAGAAACGTTATCTTCTATCTCTCCTCCTCCCTCTGCTTCCTGTTTTCCTCTCAGGGTTTCCAGGTGTTTTGTGACATTGCTGATGGGTTTGCAGGGCTGGGGTCAAAGGTCACAGAGATGCTACAGGACTCTTACAGCGGGAAAGGCATCCTGACCTGGGGCATAGCACCCGTCAGTCACCGGACTCAGTGAGTTGTGTCTACGAGTTTGTATTAAGAATCAGATGTTGTGTCAACGGGCTTCTCACACTTGTATTTCTCTGTCACCAGAGTCCAGTGAAGAATCTCTACCACATGTTGAACTGCACATTAGCGACGGCTGAACTGGCCAATCACAGCTCTTTCTTCTGCCCGTTGACTCTCCGTGGTGGACTGGGCCGACGCCCCTCCTCTCCCACAACCTTCCCTCACCTCAATTTTGATGTGAGGCTTTTCTTCTTGGTTTTTATCATAACTCTTATTCATGTTTGATCTTTTTAAGTGATGAATGATATGTGGGGAATATTTTTAATCCATTTTTGCTGATTTAAAACATTTCTCTGCTTCATTTCCACGTTTTTAATTGATTTAAAGTAAACCTACAGATACAATTTAAAGAAATACACTTTAAATAGAATCATCTTTCATACCCCACTTGTTTTTGAGTTGAGATGTGATTTAAGGACATTTTAAGATTCATAGACTCTCTGGTAAATGTCTGTAAGTTTGAAGATTTCTCTCTGTCCCTGTTTTTCCTCCGTCCAGCCGTCACTGTGGTTCCACTCCAGCGCCGTGTTGGCTCTGGCCCTGGACGCCCTCACTGTCCCGTACAGGCTGAGGAACAACAGCGTCCCCATGTGGCAGATGGCAGACTCGCTGGCTGTATCGGGCAGAAAGGTGAATTTCACTTTAATCCAAAATAATTACACACAGACGGCATATAAAGCTGGATGTGTTCATTTTTCTGATACTCTGAAATCAATAAGTCATTTTTCCCTTTTCCTTTCTCTCTCATTGTGATCGGATCCTTTGGATTTTAGGTGGTGGCCGCTTACGGTGCCGTCCCCTTTCCCATGATGCACGGCGGCTCTCTCCCTGACGCCCTGGGCGCCTGTTCGGATGCTCCGCCCTGGAAGCCTCTGTCAGCGTGTCCGGAACCAGGCGACCGACAGTGCTACAGCCAGTGGGCGACGCTCAAAGGCTTTGAGGACCAGAGGCTGATCAGGTGGGACTTTTATGTTGTTTTTCATTATATTTTGGATTCGTAGAAGCTTCGTCTTTTATAAAAATTGACAAAATGAGAAGTCACTCAAACAAAATGAACCTGGACTCTGTAGAGTTTGAAAAAAAATGTTTGTTTTAGTAAATTCCCTAAGTGCTAAATCCACGTTGAGTCAAGAGGTTGCAAACAAAGACATCAAGCTGCAGCTTTATCTGGAGTTAATAAAGTGTGAAAGAGTCTTGTAGAAAAGATTCAGGCTGTTATCGCCACATTAGAAATGAAATCTGTTTTTAACGTGTTGCTGAAATACTGATCTTCTTTCATTCAGCTCTCTGGCTCCAGGGACCGAACCCGCCTCCCCTCTGCACAGCCTCCACAGCGGAGAAGACGTCCTGTCGTCTTACATCGGATCTTTCTATCCTTCAGCTTCTCTGTGAGTCCCGACACGGAACTAATTATTTAAACTGTTTAACCCCCAACAGGAAGCACTGTATTGTAACCGCCGCCCTCTCCGTCCTCTCGCAGCGCTCTGCAGCTGGTGTCGACTCCCAGTAAGCTGACGCCACCGTTCCCTCAGATCTTCCGCCAGTCCCTGGATCCTCAAGGCTTCCTGCGGAGCCAGGCCCCCCCCTCCGGCGGTGAGTACTTTTTATATATTTTATTTGCTTCTGTAACTCTTTGTCATTTAGCTCTGCCTTGCTGAATGTGTCCTTTCACGCTCCTCTCTGCAGCGTCAGCCCCTTTGGTTAAATCCGTACCCGTCATGACGTCCCTTCAGTCCGGGCCTGCAATCGGCACGTGGCTGTCGGAGCTGCATCGTGCTGCCGGGGCTTTCGACATCCGCCGCGTGGCCCCCAGCTTCCTCTCCCAGGGCCCCGAGATGGCCGACTACGAAGAGGCCATGGAGCAGCTGGGTCTGCTGGCCCGACGCTACAGAGACAGCAGCGGCGGGACGAATCGCTCGTCTTCCTCTGAAGACAGCGACGACTGACGTGGACGGTTTCCAACAGATGTTTACAGCCTGCATGTTCTCCCTCAGACACGAGGAGCTTTGCTTATTAAAGGACCAGGACTGAATCACATGGTCGCTAACAGACAGGAAAGTTTGAATAGTTCAGATTTAACTGCAGATTATTATATTACCGAGTTTGACTTCCAAAAAAAAAGGTACATGTGTAGGATTGATTCAGGAAGTCGATGGATGTAGCATCATGAGAATGTTAGCACTGCTCTCACGGTTCTTCAATGCTTGTGTAATTAAATGCGTTTTATACTAAATGTACACCATAAAAATACTGTATATACATGAATGGATGTAGTTCACTTAAACTTCTCACCGTACAGTCCAGAGGGACCTGGAGCTGCAACACACACAATTCCAATGTTATGTGAAGCTTTAGTCACAAAGTATTGAATGAATATGAATTAATTTAGTTAATGTTTAACTGACACTTAGTCTCATCTGATTTGCAACTTCATACTTCAGCTTAGAAATGGTTTGATTTAGTAATGACAGTCACAGAAGTCCCATTAAAAAGAACAATGTGTGTTTATGGGACTGGAGTCAAATAAACTGTTCCTGTATCTTATGACTATTGTTGAGGGATTGTTGAAATCATAAATTTACTCAGTTATAAATCAGCAGATAAGGCTGATGGTGACAAACTGAGGGCAACAGCCTGTTGACTGTACAAGCACAGTAATTTAATCAACCAATAATTCTATTTACGGCTCCAACCAACCAGTGGAGCTTCAGTGTCCATACATTTTGTTCCTCGAGATGTAACCGAGACCTTTGGCCACTGAAATATAATCTTTGAGTTCAAGTGACATCTTGTTAAAGTTGTGAAGACGTTGCATTAAGGCAGGATTGAGATCTGAAGACACCATTAACATGTTTTGTGATTGTGACCATCCAAATGTGATCAGTTAATCTGAGGGTAAATGAAGATTTTTGCCAAATTTTAAGAAAATCCCCTCATGGTTGTTTTGCAGCAGTAACAGTGTACAAAAGAAACCGGGACAAACAAAGAAATCTGCAAACGAACATTTGCTTGAGTCCAACATCAGTAGAAAAAAGGACCACAGATACAAAACCAAATCCAGAGCTGGTATTTTTTAATCTGAAATAAAATGATACAAGGGTTTCACAAAGGTGAGGAGATGTCACAACATGTTCCCACCAAGCATATTGACAAAAAAACGGTATGCTCCTACATGTGATTAAAAAAAGGCTAAAGACACACGCACACACACCATATCATCATTTAAACTTATAAAACTGAGATTGCACCCTGTTATTTTACAAACACCTCCACACGAGACGTCTCTAATGAAAAAATATGCTGAGTAAAGGTCAAATGAAATGGAGTAGCATGAGCATAAAAGACATCAAGCGTGAGTGCCTGGTTTCCTACAGCTATTTATCAAAAAACAGGGGGCGGGGTTTGGGGGTTTGGGGAATGTAGATGAAGGACGGGGGTGGGGGGGGTGGGGGGAAGAGACACTGGGATAAGGGCTAATGACAAAGAGTCCACGACCTGAAACTAGGAGCGGGAGCGGGAACGAGACGGGGAGCGGGATTTGGAGCGGGACTCTGATCGTGAGGCGGAGCGGGAGTGCGTGCGGGCTTTGGCAGGTGCGGGGGAACGGGACTTGGATTTAGACCTGGATTTGGACCTGGCTCTGGATTTGAGGTCGACCGGGCTGCGGGAACGGGAGCGAGAGCCCCTCTCGGGCTCGCGGCCCTCGTCGTCACTCTTGGGCGGCTCGCGGCCCTTTGAGCCAGATTTCCTGGAGCGATCTTTCACTCCTGATCTGGAACGAGACCTGGAGCGAGAGCGAGATCTGGAGCGGGACTCCTCCTTCTTTATCTTCTTCCCTTCTTTCTTCCCCTTTTTGCTCTTGGGGCTGCGGCTTTTCGGGGAGCGGCTCTTGGGGCTGCGGCTTTGGGCGAGCGGCTCCTGCTGCGATCCTTGTTCTTCTGGGCGCCGTTGCTGCGCTCCTCTTCCTCCTTCTTGACCTTAGTCTTATTCTTCTTGCTGCGAGATCGGCTGCGGGACTGGGACGCCGCCCTGTGGACAAAAAACAGAACTAAAGGTTATATTTCATTCTTTGGTCTGCTCATTTTCTCATTTAATGAAAACATCCACATAAGAAAATAATAAAGAGATTTCTCACCTGGAGCGAGAGCGGCTGCGACTGCTGCTCTCACTGCGGCTGCGGCTCTTGCGAGACCTGCGGCTCCTGGAGCGAGACCTGAGACGAGAGGGGAACCAATGTCAGGGTTGAACTTTGTCTGTCCACACCTACATGCTTCTGTGACATACAGCTTAACTTCCACAGGCTTTATTGCTGTTTGGAAACATAAAGATAGGAATAACTGCCGTGACGTGTCTGACCTGGAGTGGCTGCGACTGCGGGAATAAGAGCGGCGACGCCGGGCTCCCGGTCGGTCCTCAATGAGCCGGATCTTTCTGCCGTTCACCTCGGTGCCGTCCAGCTTCTCCAGGGCCCTCTTCATGTCAGAGTAGAGCCTGAACTCTATCACTCCCTCGTTTTTCCGGCCCTTGTGGGTGTCGGCGTAAGTCACCTCCCCTGCCTGCCTCATGTAGTCCTTCAGAGAAAAGGAGACAGTCAGCCACCGATGCTCGTTGTCACAATCTAATTAGTAAATTATGCGTTTTTAATTTGCATCAGCTGTGTGAGGACGTCTTACCTTTAAATCCTGCCAGCTGCAGCGGCTGGAAAGATTCTCAACAATGAGCCGATAATCTGTGCGTATAGGGGGACCATATCTGTCTCTTCCCCAGCGCCCATATCCACCTCAAGGTAGAAGGGAAACATGGAAATGAGGACCAGACAGAAACTGAGATGATGCAGTTACACTACACTCAGAGCTACACCCTACTAAACATTTCAATATTCTCTTCGGAAAAGGGAAAAATACTACAAAAAAATCATTTAAATCCAGAAAAAAAGTATATTCCTATGAATTTATTCAAAAGCCTACACCTATATGACAACTTTAGCTGATAAAACTTTTCAGAAACGCTCAATAGCCTGTAATCTTAATAAGAAAAAACAAAATCAAATTCAAGAACATAACTGATCGAGGAAGTACTTACGGTGAACTACATCAAGTTTCTAAGCTAGCCTATCTAAAACATTTCACTGTTACAAAACATGTTCTGTTTTCAGGCACCTATAAGAGCTGAACCCACATCTGTTCCTAACCCCATGGCATCCTCACCACCCGGCCTGGGCCTAATGGGAAAAGCGGTCTTCATTCACAATGGCTCCCTTTTTTGGTCTGCCCAGGGGCCCAGAATGGTCAAACCACACTCTTGGAAAGGGGGGACACCATGGCCAGCAATAGGGGCAGGCAGTCAGCAAAGGACTCTTTCAATTAAAACATTGAGGTTCTTTGTTAAATCTTTACCTTTAAATTGACAGTCATTTTTAAATAAATAAAAAGGAATAAGACATCAATAGATTACAAGATATTTGACAATCAGACGGTTATTTTTTTACAATGTTTAAATCAAGACAGTTGTATTCCTTGCTATCAGTAAGCCCCATCACATATTCACAACACATGGAAACCCAAGATTTGTCAAGTCATTGGTGGCTCTGGTGCACACTGACAAGGAAACCTCCACCCAGCTCGGCTATTCTTTCAGATGAAAGAGCCGCTAAGCGCCGCAGCGAGTGCTGCTCGGGCGCCGTCTTAACTCGTCTATGTGCAACACAAAATAAAACAGAAGAACTTTGGAAATGAATGAATCTAAGACACACCTAAACAAGCAAATCAGAAACCAGGAGGACCCACTGAAACCAGGGTTACGCCCCAACTTTCACACTACTAGTTTTCAAAAAACGAAAAAGAAAATTTGGAAATGCTGCTGACCCACTTGTAGTTTGATGACTTCTGGGTTGCCCTGTAGTCTGTGAGGGTGATTGTAACGGTTTCTCGTTGTCTGTGGTCCAAGAAAAAGAAGTCCCTTGTATTATTTTCTGTGCATTTTTTATGGCTGGGAAAATACGTTTTTGTTATATATCGCAGTTTTAATATATTACCATCCTTGGCCTGTATCAAAAACATTCAATAAGCTCAATGTATAGAATCAAATGTATCACAAACAGACAACCCCGGAATTGTTTTATCAAAAACTTGTTTTGCACAGCAGCCACCAAGGACGAGCTCGAAACGTTGCCCCCTTTGCAAATTTAGATCAATGATTCCCTGAAATGAATGAAATCTCTCACCAAATGACAGCATTCATGTGAAATGACGGAAATACTCTTCTGGACACTTACTCCTTCCGCCACCTCCTCCGCCGCCGCCACCACCACCGCCACCACCACCATAGCCTCCATCGCGCCGGGGCCCCTTGGTGTGCTCCACAATGACCCGCTCTCCACACAGCTCTTTGCCGTTCAGGTCGTACACGGCATCGTCTGCGTCGCGGGGGTCGTCGAATTCAACAAACCCATACCTGCGGCGGGAAGAAGACACTGGGTTACAACAAAGGATGTTCATAATAACAACACACAGCACAGGTCAGGTCACACACATGGACTTAATAATAAATAATAATAATATTAGGGGGTGCATGGGATTAGGGATGATTCCTAAGATTCTGTTACCAAAGAACAGAGAGTCGTGGAATTTAGGTTTGACATTTTAAGCATAAACTTTACTATAAATAACTTAAAATATATATATATAAACATAATTCTAATTATGACATGTACACAAAAAAGCATAAATATACATGTACACCAAAAACCCATTGCCCAATATATAGATCTAATAGAAAGTGTTTGGTTGTTGTTGTTGATTATGTAAAACAGCGTAAACATTGTCCCGCCTGCGAATAACAACCAAAAGCCTATGAATGTAATATTTCCCCTGTCAATCATCAACAACAAACCGCGGGATCATAGTTCCACGCGATCAAAGGACGATCGATCAATTGGCTCATTCTGAGTTTTGGATCCAAACATCAAAGGCCACGGCGCCTCGAACTACACATTTTTAAACCCGTCGTGTAAAGTGTGACGGTTCCAGTCAGCCAATCAGCGCGGGTCTCGCAAGAATGAATGTATGAGCTAAAAGAGGAAGTCCGCGCGTGCAGCTGCAAACACGTTTAAAACACATCGAACAACGTGTGCACGAGATTCGGACAAAGTGGCTTTGATCTTCGGGATCTGCACGTGCGGGGTTTGCACGAAACACAAACAAGCGCCCGTGACATTGCCACGTCCAACGGTAGCTTACGGTTAGCTAACCGCCGCTTTGTTGGGGAGATCGAACAATCGCACCGCGGGGTTGCGGGCGTCCGAGGTGCACACGGACCAAAACACCGAGAAACGCGTGTTTACGCCGAGCTAACGCGTCCGCGGAGGTTAAATTACAAGATACGCGGCGGCGGGTGTAGCGTTAGCATGCTAGGCCCGTCAGCTAGGCCCGGGCAGCCCGTCGGGTCCGCGGCCTGCAGCGCGTCGGCTCCACGGGGAAACGAATAAAGACCGAATCCGCGGGGAGGCGTCGTTACCCGTTCTTCAGGTCGACCTCCAGGATCTTCCCGTAGCCCTTGAAGAACCGCTCCACGTCCTTCTCCCGGGCCCGGTAGCTCAGTCGGCCGATGTACACCCTGGACATCTTGTTAGCTTGTGTGCTAGCGCAGCGTGAGGCGAGCGAGCGCGAGGCGGCGGAGGCACATGCACGCGCTCCTCTCACACAATAGGTCGCGACGGCGGGAGGCGTGGCTTCGGTGGCGTGGGTGTGGGGGGGGGTTGTTGTTGTGTCCCGAGTTCAGACTGCCAGGGGGCGGCTCGACCTGCAGGCACGACCTGAGGGCAAAGCACAGAGAGGGGCTAAAAGTTACATCAATATTTACATTAGCCAGATAGCAATTGTTGGCATAAAACACAGTTCATAACATAATCCGTTATTATGAATGACGTCCCAACAGAGAACCTGACCTAGCGTCCCTGGCTGCAAAGAGACAATGTTTACATTAGCCATGTAGCCACTGTTAGCAAATAAGAGTTCATAATAACGCGTTACGCTGCATTTCACGCAAACTAACTAACTAATAAGTGTCCACAGACAGTAGTTGGACATTAGTATGTGTACAACACGTTTAGTGACAGAATCAGGGCCGGATCTAGACTTCTCAGATTGGGGGGGGGGGGGGGGGGGGGCACCTTTTCACACAGTGGACTTAGTTCTGAGTTCTTCTAATATAAGTGTATCGAATATTACAACGACTTAATACAAGAAGAAATATTAAAGGATTATAATTAATGTCATCACACAGAATACACGGCAATATATCTCAACTCTACTTGAAGCTCCTGTAATATGATAAGCTAAGTTTTTGAAAAATGCTCGTAGCGTTTGATAGATTCTTCTTTTTGTTGTTGTTATTACAAGTTTTAAAGAACGCGTCACAATAGGAAATTCAACCAAATCGTGGTATAGTAAAAAAGTGTTACTGGGGTCGAACTCTGAGGTGTAATGGGACGTGGCCTAATATCGGTCTATTAATATAATACAATACAATATAATATAAGTGTATTTCTACCGACCTGTAGAATCGACTAACCGACTAACCCTTTCCTATCGAACACGTTGGGGGTCTTTGATTGTCCCACCTTTCCCTCCCGGTGCTCGACCTGTGGTGACCTGTGTAATCCGCGGGGGGCGGGGTTACGAGCCGCACACACGGGCTCGTTTCAAACACACCAGCGTCTCGGTCCCGTTCCCGGTGCTTTGGAACTTTTTCCCCGGTCGTCTTCCTCCCAACGATGCCCGCCGCGGTTTGATGTCGCCCCGGTGGAGCAGGTCCACGCGGTCGCTCAGCCGGTAGAGTCCCGACAACTCGCTCCTCCAATGGGTTGAGGAGCGCGTTCGTGCGGGAGGGAAATAACGGTACTCGGCGTTAGCTCCATGTTAGCTTCGCAGCAACAGGTCGGCTAGTCCCCCGGGGCTCGGACATGGAGCGCTCCGCTTTCTCCAAATACTCCTGGATCGACTTCGTGTTCTCGGTGATCGGAGTGTGCACCTTCCTGGTGGACTGGGGATCGGACGTGTGGGTGGCCACCGAGTTCTACTGCCGCGGGGACCTGCTGTGGTTCGCGCTGCTGGTCGGCCTCATGGTCCTGTCCTCGGTCGTGGTCCAGATGTTCAGCTGGTTCTGGTTCATGTACGACCGGGAGCTGCCCGGGTTCAGCGGGCGGCCCGGAGCCGGGACGGTGCTGTTCGGGGACCGGGTGAAGCTCTCCTGCCTGTTACATGTGCTGCAGCTCGGCTTCCTCTGCAGGTGAGCCCCGGTCACTGGCTCCAGGAGATCCAGGAGCTTCAACTCGGATAGGAGAGCTTAAAACCTCCAGCCTCGAGGCAGACTGGGCTGAATATTAATAATAATAATGTAATACACTTGTTAAAAGAGTCCTGTTGGTCGTTATAATGAGAAACCTTATAAAAATACTCAGTTAGTATCTCAAAGTAACAACTTAGTAACACAAAATAATGACTTAGTATCTCATAACCATGACTTTCTAACTCATAACCATGACTTTCTAACTCATAAACATGACTTTCTAACTCATAATCATGACTTTCTAACTCATAAACATGACTTTCTAACTCATAATCATGACTTTCTAACTCATAAACATTACTTTATAACTCATAACCATGACTTTATAACTCATAAACATGACTTTCTAACTCATAATCATGACTTTCTAACTCATAACCATGACTTTCTAACTCATAATCATAACTCACTAACTCATAATCATAACTCACTAACTCTTTTTAACTCTGCTGATTGAAAATAACATTTTATGACATCAGGCTTATTACCATGGGCATTTTTTTCCTGTATTTATTAATATGGACTCAATGCAAATAATAAGCTCAATAATCGATGCTAATTAAATCGTAAGTTGCTTCCTGAGAGATTTGTCTGGAGAACTGTATCTCGGTCTTGTCGAGGGTGAAGTCACTTGCATCACTTTATTTCACGCGGACGCTTTATGAAACTTTACACCTGTGGAGAAATCACTCCCAGTATGAATATGAATATGATATCAGCCCCAGCAGCTGTTTGACTGCATCAATGCTGAAGAATAGATTGTGTTATTTATAGCGATTTCACAACACGTGTTGAGTTTCATCAATAGTTGTTGCAAGTTCACTTTAGCCTGAAATAAAGTTTGCTAAACGATCCCCAAATTAGGTATGTAATAACATTTGTTTTATGTTTATGTTTGATGATGCAAATAGTTTAGACATTTTTACTTAAAACTTTTCCTAAGTGATTATTTTTCTTCACCATTATCACAGCTTCCCTGACGCATGTATTTCACTCTCTGCTCACTTCTCCCGTAGAGAAACTCAACCAGGCAAGCGAGTAATGATATTTGACAGGTTCTGAATGTAAATCCGGTTTGGGAACTAATAGATCTAATGTGCCAGAAGGGAACTGGATTCTCAAAATGCACAACAAACAGTGAGTTAATCAGGTTTGAAAAGCGTAAAAATATGAAGGGCGTGATTCACAGCTTCATAAGACGCCTAATGCCTCGCGCCTCGTTGCGTCTTTTCTTTGTAAAAGCTGCGTGGGTTTGGTTTGTGACATGTTCTCACAGTGTGTGTGTGTGTGTTGTGTGTGTGTGTCATGTTCTCACAGTGTGTGTGTGTGTGTGTGTCATGTTCTCACAGTGTGTGTGTGTGTGTGTGTCATGTTCTCACAGTGTGTGTGTGTGTGTGTCATGTTCTCACAGTGTGTGTGTGTGTGTGTTGTGTGTGTGTGTGTGTCATGCAACAGCTCCTCTCTGACATGTTCATCCCTGCAGGCACATCTCCGCCATACGTCAAGGCTTCAGGGTTTGGTGGCGGAAAGAGGAAGGGTCCGAGTACGCCGTGTACCTGACACATGACCTCAGCATGCTGCGACTCATCGAGACGTTCTGTGAGAGCGCGCCCCAGCTCACCCTCATGATCTACGTCATGCTGCGCACCAACAAGGCCCGGACGGTTCAGTGTGAGTTCCTCTTTAGTTTGATTTACTTACAAGCAAATACATTTTTGAGGTTGAATCAAATATAGCTGCAGGGTGAGGTTTCTTCCAGGACGCTATCAGGGTCCTGGCAAGTGTTCACTTCCTCTTGGTTGCTCCACTGATAGTTTAACTTCTGTTTTTGCAGTTGTGAGCATTGCTGCATCCACCACCTCCATCGCCTGGATGGTGGTGGACTACCACCGCTCCCTGCGCTCCTTCCTCCCAGACAAAGCCAAGCAGGGCTGGGGCTCCTCCTTGATCTACTTCCTGTGGAATCTGCTGCTAATCGCCCCCCGTGTGGCGGCGCTCGCTCTGTTCGCCTCAGTCCTGCCCGGGTACATCGGCGTCCACTTTCTCATCCTGTGGTTTGTCTTTGTGTTTTGGGTGTGGCGGCAGAGGACGTACTTCATGGACAGTGTGGGTGGCGAGTGGCTCTACCGGGCCACCGTAGGACTCATTTGGTACTTCAGCTGGTTCAATGTAGCAGACGGTCGGACCCGAGGCCGGAGCCTCGTCTACCATTCCTTCATCACCACTGATGCAGGAATCCTGCTGGTGACCTGGTGGTGCTACAGAGACCCTGTCCAGACGGAGTCCTACGCCCTGGCTCTGATCATCACTCTACCTCTCATCTACCTCCTGGGCCTGCTCTTCAAAACCCTCTACTACTGCTGCTTCCACCCCAAACTGTGGAGGCCCCCGATGAGGGACCCCGGGCCGCCCGGGGATCTGCCTGATGCCGAAGTGTCCTTCAGAGACATTTCCATCCAGGACGGCCCGCTGTCCTCCCAGCTGCTCAACAAACGGATGGAATGCCACGCTTCATATTTTTACTCGGAGCAGAAAGACGTCGGACAGACGGACAAACCCAGCCAAGCAGAATCACCACGTCTATGATGTCTGTGATGTCACAGCCAATCGTAGTCAGCTGATAAACGTAACCTTGTGTGGAAGTGATGGAGTGTTGTCCATCTCCATCAGTCCAACTCTTCACTGTCTCCTATGCTCAGTATAAACCACAGACTGATTATCATGAAGAAGGAGAGAAATGAATCTCCTGGATACGAGCACTGCCATCTTGTGCCAATGACGTCATCTTTGTATCTGTATATATCACAGTATATATGCTTTTACAATATCATATTCCAATAGAGTAAATAACCAACATATTCAGGTACTTTGTACAAAAATCGAATATTACAACGACTTAATACAAGAAGAAATATTAAAGGATTATGAATTAATGTCATCACACAGAATACACGGCAATATATCTCATCTCTACTTGAAGCTCCTGTAATATGATAAGCTAAGTTTTTGAAAAATGCTCGTAACGTTTGATAGATTCTTCTTTTTTTTATTATTACAATTGAATGTATTTTAATGTCTTGATCCATGAAGTCAACTTGAACATGTTGAAATCATTTCGCATATTGCCAAACGTTTGTGGTGGTGGTGTCAACATCGTTCTAATTTCTCAACGTGTTACCAACGTTTGATCCCTGTTACTTTTGGAATTGATTTAAAACTTTAAAGGTTACACTATTCAGGGGTTCGCACGACAACAGATGTGCGTTGTAAATGTGTGCGTTGTACTGTTGGGTTGTGTCACAGCTGCTACCACTGCAACCTCTGAAGGACCTTGAATGTAGATTTGACCATAAGCTCCACTTATGAGTCATTCTCTTGTTTAATTGTCACGTTTTTTTCCCCCTATAACTTCAAACTCATCAAAACAAACCTTTCCCTCAGTTTATGAGTAAAACTGTGCTAAAGTTATTCTAGGTGAAGCATGTTCGCTTTAAATCTCTTTAAAAGTCTGTTCAAGTTGCCGTTGTTTTTGGTTTGTGTTATTTTTACATGTCAAACCTGTTTTTAGTTGATTAATTTCAGAAACGTTCATACGAAATGTTCAAAAAACAGATTTTTGCTACAGACTCTGCTGCGTGGATGTTTTTCTCAATTGCCACGTGCAATTATTAAAAAGAATTCCCCCGTATGAACAGTTTAAATTTGTGGTTTTGCACTTGTTCCTTTTCACAGAAGTGACACAACATGAATAGTAAACAGTTTTTCTTTATGATGGGCTGTGAGCTCCAGAGGGGGTTGTTCTGTGGGAGTGGTTACACACTATCACAACACTGAACCTTGCTCCTGTCACACTTTCAGTTGTCTTTCTCTCCAGCAAGTGTCAACAGGGCTCCAGCATGCAGCTGCTCTCAGATCAGCCGGTTACACAGATAAACGACACCCAGCCTGTGTTTAAGTATAATCGCGTGGACTTCCTCTTCACGTGCCTGGGTCTGGTGTTCCTGGTGCTCGACATTGTTCTGGATATCCTTGCAGTTGTGAGTTTTTACCAGGAAGAGGAGTACGTGAGCCTCGGCGTCCTGCTGCTGTTCCTGCTGGGCTCCTCGGTGCTCGGACAGCTCTACAGCTGGCTGTGGTACAGCTACGAGGAGTTTCGCCGGGACACCAAGGTTGAGAGGTGCCTGCGTCTGTGGCAGCTCCACCTTCTTCATGTGCTCCAGCTGGGAATCTACTTCAGGTTGTTTGTCCTTTATAATCCCGTCTCCTGTTTGTCATATAGTATTTAAAGCTGTGTGTGAATGCAGTAAATGAAGCAGGCACATCGCAGGCAGTTTCGTTTTTAGATATTCATCTGTGTACTCCACCCTGGATTTTCCCCCGGTGTGTAAAAATGTATTCATGGAGGAATTTAATGAAGTTAATCTATGAATCTTCTCGTACTTGATTGGATTTGATCACATTTTAAAGCACTTTGTTTCTTTGAGTATTCTCATTATGAGACTAAAACCGGCTTTTCATTCCCAGATGAAACTTTCAGGACTGGTACCAGCTTCTCTAACATAGATTTCCCAGTTTCCCCAGTTTTCAAAGAAACTCAATATATATTTGATATATTTTTCTTACAGTTTGACTGACAACCCTTAACTCTATAATGAATAACTATAAATGAAAACGAAACATAAATACAACCACATGTATAGAACCTGAAAATCAACCTTGACGAGACGGAACTTGTTTTCCTTCCAGTGAAATGCAACCGGCCGTGAAGCAACCGGTAATTACTGGATTCTCGCTGTTCTCATGGTTGAATGCACTTATTGTAAGTAGCTTTAGATAAAAGCGTCAGCTACATGTAATGTAATGTAACTTGAACTAAGAAAGTTTACTTTTAGGTGAAATGTAAACATAAATGCTCATCTCTGAATTATTTATTCTATAGAATAAAATTAAAGCTACATGCGACCACACTTTGATACAATGACAAAAACACAATATGTAAAGGACCCTCAACAAGTCCCGACTACGTTTGTGGTAAACTTTTATATCCTTGCTGGGACCTTTGGGGCCCCTGGATCTACAGTTAACACAATCAGCCTTATTACTTGGTTATATCAGTTATTATGGGATTAACTAGTTCCCTCTCTTCTCAGGCACGCAGGCGTCGTGGAGGCTTCTGTCGACGGCTTCTTCACAAAGTCCGCGCTGCCCGAGGACGTCGCCGTGTACCTGAGCCACGACCTCAGCATGCTGCGGCTGTTTGAGGCGTTTTCGGAGAGCAGCCCTCAGCTCGTGCTCATGCTCACCATCATTCTGCAGCGGGGGCAGCTGGACCCGGTGACAGGTGTGTCGTCATGGTGATGTGGGGCAGAAAACTCAGAGAATACATTTAAAAGTATTACAACATTTGAAAAAGATTCAAGAGTATATGGTATATAAAGAGTCTAGACGTTTTCTTCCTTTCTTCCTTAGAGCTCTAGAACCTGAGGAGTTCAATACTTAAACCCACTAAAGTGAAAACATAGATTTAATACACGTGTTTTCCTGCTTCAGTCCAACCTGGACCTCAGTGCTTCCTCCTCTCGGACATTCTGCCTCTTGAACTCTGACCTCTTCTCCTCCTCAGTGCTGAAGGCCCTCGGCTCAGCCGCAGCCATCGCCATCAGCGTGACCATGTACCACCGCTCCCTGCGCTCCTTCCTGCCCGACAAGATGGACCAGCGGCTGATCTCCTCAGTGGTCTACTTCATCTGGAACCTGCTCTTCATCGCGTCTCGCGTCGCCGCCCTCGCCCTCTTCGCCTCGGTGCTGCCCTGCTTCATCTTCAGCCACTTCATTTGCTCCTGGCTGGTTTTATTCTTCCTCGTCTGGAGATCCAAGACCAGCTTCATGGATTCCCCCGGTGCAGAATGGCTTTACCGAGCCACCGTGGGCCTCATTTGGTATTTCAACTGGTTTAGTGTGGCGGAGGGGAGCACCAGGACCAGGATGCTGCTCTACCACGGGTACAAACTGGTGGATATTTCCCTCCTCTGCGGCCTGTGGTGCTGGAAGATAACCACAGAACCATCTCATGGTGGAATAACCCTCTCTTATGCTCTAATCACTGCTGTCAGTGTCGTGTCTGTTTACGTCCTTGGCCTCTTATGTACAATAATATATTACAAGCACTGCCACCCAAACCGCGACCGAGAGCAGATGACAGGTGTCACGGCTGGGGTGACCCAACATGGAGATGAGGTGGACTCGATGCTGAAGGGCAGGGTCTCAGTTGCTCCATATAACGACATTTCTCCGACCCTCACCTTCAAGGGGTCATCAGTTACAGACGTTACAGATCGCTGCGCGCCCAGCCCACCACCGCCGCGCAGCGTGGGCCGCTGCAATAACAGAATGAGGAAGATGGCCGAGAACTTCTACTCCTGACCGGCTGTCACTTGACATCCACACAGGACGTGAGGTTGGGTAGGAGTTATGAGTCATGCAGGCAACACGCCACTGAGTTCACAGGACTTTGACCGGATCATTAACCACACATTCAAACTCATGCACAGGCACTTTGTGGTGTTACGATCCACTGACTGTCTGCTACTGGTGTTCCATTGTGGTTACCGTTCAGCATTATCATTATTATTATTAAAACAATACTTGTTTACATTACGTGGGAACAGTTCCTCCTGCTCATCTGCTCTGGATTGGAACAGATCTGATTCTAAATGTTTAATTTTAAGGGACTGTAAGATTATTTATTCACTATTTCATTGGACCCTTAGTTTCACTTTGCGTTAAATAAAGAATAAGATAACAGAATGTCACCCAGTAGAGGCCCAACAGTCTCCTTATGAAACCATATTCAAATTCACTTGATCAGGATTTTTCAAATTCCACACGTCTGCTTTTTTTTTTTATTCCATCAAGATCCAGGATTTATTTCCCAGGAAATCAGGGAAAATCTCACAAAATACTACAAATAATATCTCAAAAATGTTTCTCTCGTGTCTCCCAGTTTTCTGTTCACATGTATTTTTGCGTAACCCTGCTGACAAAAATGTGGACGTGTGAAAACCAAACCACATTGCTCGAGGTAAAACATTTTCGCACGCGTGTTCTGATCCGTTCGGACAGAAAGAACAACGGCAGCATTTCTTTTAATTGACTGAATATTGTATCAGAGAGAAAACGTGTCTGCTGTTCTCACGGTTCTTCCGTTAGAACGTTCTGGATTTTACTGGAACTACTTCTCGTTTATACTAGAAGAAATAATAAAAGACAAACTTGAGTCTGAAACTTTAAAATTTATTTACATCGTGTTGAATCTCAGGTTCAGACAAACCTTACAGGACCGAGGGGCCGAGGGGGAAATAGTGATTATTGTAATTAAATTAGCATGAATAATGACGAAGGGGTTTCAGTTGACAGGATCATATTCAGGCTCTGGACTCGCAGCCTCCTTGAAAATGAGATGAAATACTTAAAAAGATAGAAAAATAAACAAGACAGCATTTTTAAAATCAACAACAGTATTTGGCATTAAAAAGAAAAAGAGGACACGTCTAAGAATATAGACCTTTAAATGTTGCATGGTCGTGGGTGTTTGTTTTTTTGAAGGCCATGACGAGGCATGCAGATAAAGTAAAGAAAGAGAAAACGCAGAGATTGCATATGGTCTCATGTTTTTCCTCAAATGTGTGTCAGGGGCTAATGATCCCATTCCCCCCCCCACGACACCGAGCGATCGAAAAAAAAAAAGAAAAGCACGGCCTCTTAAAACGTGCCTCTCTCGCTTTCGTAATCTGACCTGCGTTAAAAAAAGAAAACGGCGCCTCTAACAGGCGGCGATTGTCCGAGCGATGTTTCCACAGCGGCAAAATAAAACCTCCTTTTCAAAAGGAGCTGATACAAGCCGATGGGATTGTTGGGAAATGAGATTTTCCACCAGTAAAATTGTCAAAAATACTCAAACTGGGAAACCGTTAGCGAAGAAACACAGAGCAATCAACAGCAAACACTCTTTTCCTAGGAGACCTTTTAAATACAGTGCAGACAGGACAGTTCAATCCAAACGTCTAACTCAACAACAAAACAAGGAATATGGGATTAAAAGAAAAGTAACACTTTGGATAGTATAACAATGCAGTGATATATGTATCCAACACAAAATCGTAGACACAATTTCCCTTTGAGATTATGCGTTCGTTCGGATGATGGTTAAAAAAAGGCACGATATATAAATATGAACAGGCACACGAGTAAACACAAACGAGTAACACACAAATACACAATCGTAACGGTCGAGCTGCATGTGTGTAAAATCTTCTTCGGGCTCAGTATTGTTCAGTCGTAATCTCAGGTTCTGGGAAGTTGGTGGCGCCCCCCCCACCCCACTCCCCATTTTCAACAAGCAGCTGAAAAAAAAAAAACCCTTTTGAAATACAGTTAATGAGCAAAGTAGAAATGTATTGCACAGTCGTCGTCGCTGCCCCCCCCCCCCCCCCCGTGGGTCGCCGTGATGAAAACTCAAAGCAGTAAAAGTCATTGAGGGGGGGGGGGGGGGGGGGGGGGGGGTCGTAGATTTAAAGGTTCAACAAGCTGAAATGACTAGTCAGCAACTATTTTGATCATCTACTACTAAGTTTCACAATAAGTCACAAAAAGTAAGTTTGTTTTGACACTTAAGGGAGAAAATCTGCAGTTTTTCTTGATTCTCTCCGACAGCAAATTGAACATTTTCCATTTTTTTCACAGTTGAAATTGTTTCTGCTGCTGACGTCGACAGCCACAGACACAAGATATGGATGTTTATACCATCATTTGAGAAGCTGGAGCCAGATCTCCTGATTTATGATGAATCGATGATCACAATAGTTGCTCATAAATCGGATTAACTGTCGCAGGTTTAGACAAAAAAAAACGAGGCGAGAAAATGTTGTCAATTGATAATGAAATAGTTTTAAAGAACTGTTAAAAACAAACGACAGCTAAATAAAACATAACCTGAAAAAGAAGCTGAAAAAACGCCTTTGTAAACAAAAATTACTTTTTTGGTAAAAAAATGATCGTCGATTTCATCAACAATGCATTTCTTGCTTTTGTAGCCACACACACACAAAAAAATGAATATTGAAATGAGATTAGACAACAAGCCAATAAAACATTGGTTGAGCTGTATTGTATCGTATCGGACGGCCATGATTTTAAATACACAATCATCGCAAAACACCTTTTTTTAAAATTTTGATCGGACTTCGTCTCCTCGGGGGATTTGGAGGAGAAGCCCAAGAGACCGGACACGTTACCGATAACCGTCGTCGTCCTGTGAAAACCACGTCATCGGCTTCGTGTTAAAGAATTCTTCAGGCAAAAGACGACTTTTTAAAAATCACTTGTAGCGTGAGAAAGAAGAGAAACAAATCTTATTCGGAGATTCTGCGTCTCACATCTACCACATTGTCGATTTTAAGCAGGTTCTGATACGGACATAAAGTTCACACAGGGAAAAATGAAGTTTACTCAACACCACTAGATGGATTTTTTGAGAGTTCTGTTGATGCACTTGTCTTAACAGCTGAGAGAGGATTTTAAATACATCGAGGATGGTGGTGAAAAAGTGTTTGTTCATCCAGAAACCAGTGATTCTCAGCACACGCTCACTGGGAGGAGGTCAGCTGACCTGTGGTTTGACCGGGGGAGCAGCAGACGTCTGGCTTTCTGTTTGTTTCTCGTACCTTGTGTTAAAAACCCGACTGGCTACAATACATACATTATTATTTGATTCTTGATGATGGTCAGTAACTAGAAAGTCAGTGATTTGCAAAAGGAAACTGCAAAGTGAAGCCTTCAAGTCTTTGAGTGCAAAACAACCCAATGTTTGCTTTGATATTATTCTTTCAAATAATACAGGGTCTAAATAAAAAGCTACAGCTACTCCACAAGAGAAGGACATGTAAGAAGAATGTCCCTTTGGGTGTCAATATCCAGAAAGAAATATAAAAATAGAGAGGATAGCGATTACTGCAGGAGGAGTTTTGATATTGAACAAAGAAAATGAGGCCAAAGACCGAGGAGGAGGAGAAAGTTAAAATCTGTCTTCCCTTCTGTTTCCAAATCAGTGCCAGTCTCAGCCGTGGTGAGGTTAGCTGCCGAAAGGGGGGGTGCCGGACGTGAGGAACCTTAATTCAGCCGACGGCTGCGTCCAGTCTGTTACTCACAGTCAGCTCCGACCCAAAGTCCGTCTCAGTACATTTACCGTCACACACCGGGTCATTCGTCGTCCTTTAGAGCAGATTCTAAAATGCGAGTGTGTATTGTTGGGGTTCTGAAGGATTTTTTCACGCAGTGCATCTCCATGAGCCAACGGGACGACGACTACGTTTTCCCTTTTAGTGTACGACATTCAGCGAGGCCGCTCCTCTACAAGAAGTCCAGTTCCAGCGCTTGGTGCAGGGACACGAGGTCCCCGTGAGTGGAGATCCTCCAGAAAGGCATGTTGTGCTGCAGAGAGACAGACGGTACACGATGTTCAGCCTCTGGTGGCAGACGGGGATAATCCAGGCATTCATTTAGCTTTGAGTTCTGATTAGAGAACTTTTCTGGGTTGGACAACTTTTAAACAAACAAACAAATCCAGAGTTGCGGTGACTGTACTTGTATTTGAACGTAGAAAGTATTTCCGGAGGGTAAAAGACATGTAAATTAAAATCTACCTGTTTTGCTGCAAACTCCTCGTCTCGACCGTCGCCGATCACCACGTACGTAACTTTCTTCCCGAAGCGAGAAATGATCCTCTCAAAGCAACTTTCTTTTCCTGCAAGGAGACGAAACGAGCCACTTAAACACTACTTTTTAAAAAAATGAATATAATGCAGATTATGTGCTTTGAATTGGGATCTGAACCTATTTTGGTTGCGCTGTAGATGTTCTCGATGGGGAAGACGTCTCCCAGGCCGTAGAGCAGGACCTTCGCCAGCGCAGGAACCAGCTGAGTGGTGGTGACCAGCACGTTCATACACTTCCCCCTGGGAGTGGGAATCAGACGGAATTTCATTTAATAAATTAAAGTATAAAGTTCTGTGGTTAAGCTTATCACAATGAGTACAATTAAGATTCCGGAGTAATCCATGTTTTCCCCTTTACAAAGGACGGGTACTTTTTAAATTGTTTAATCATTAACATAGATAAATAAAACCAAAACCGACACTTGATAATGTTTAACAGAAATTAGCAGAGGCTCAAAGCCAAACTTGTGGTTGTTTCACAGCGGCTGTCTGACTCAGGCCTCGGGCTAAATATTCATCACACATGGAGTAGTGTGTGTAAACAGTGAAAAGAAACACGTGTCAGCCATCGAGGAGACAAACAGAACCTGCTGCTTCACAGTATAATAAGTAAAGATCAACGCTGACAGTAACAATGCGTCGCTCTGACCTGGACTGGACGAGCAGCAGAGACTTGAGCGCTGTGCTGAGCCAGGCGTCCGTCACGTTCTCGATCTCAGACTGAAGTCGTCCGAGCAGCTCCCGCTTCATCGGACTCAACAGGCCTGGAAAACAGTGACATGCATCCATTCAGAGGATTTCTCTTTAAAGTGCACAGTCCTACATACGAGAAGATGGAGACATCACGATCAGGAACAAACACACGTGCACGTACGTTTCCTTTAAATCTCCAGGGTCCGGTTTTACAAAACAGGTTAAACAAACTTAACTAGCTCCGAACTTGAACTCTGACTTTTCAGAAACGTCTGTTAGCATAACAGTCTCTGTTTCAGGTGGGTTTCCTTTTTTAAAAGTTATTCCTTTATATGCAAACCCACCTCCAACATTCCTTTGTAGCTGTTGTAGATCTCTTTTAGCCGGCGGTATCGAAAGGCCAGTTTACGCATCCACTCCACTCCTCCCTGGACTCCGGTTGTGGTTCCTGTTGCTCCTCCACCACTGGGCCCATTAAAGCCATCGGCCAAGAAGTTGTAGTTACTGGAAAAGCAGATTAAAAAAAAAAAGAACTTTTGGTTACGTTGACAGAGAAACGAATGTAATACGGCAAATGTATGAAGTGTGTAACACACCTCAGGTCCTGGCCATTGTCATCGGAGGCCACGTCCTCAACATGGACTTGATCACATTCCTGAAAGAAATCAAAGGAAATAATCCTGTATTTCAACTCTCAAACTACAGCATACAAATAGTAATGTTAATATAGAAAACAGGATTGAGGCTTTACTGGTTTAAAATAACAGCCTCTCATTTCTCTTCGTACCTCCAGGTCATTGAAGAACAGGTGAGTGTCGGCCAGCTCAAAGATCAGCTCCTCCATCTGCAGACCCAGGTTCAGCACCGTCGCTGGGTCCTGACAACACAATCAAATGAATAAACGAGTTCAGACGGTAAACTGTGTCACACTGTGTCACCTCGTGTCACCTCGTGTTGTATTTTCATTTTACAGAAACCAACCTTGCCAAACTTCTGTGCATAGGAGCCAGTGAGCAGTGAATGGAATATGATGATGGTCTCATCCAGATCCCACAGAAAAATACGCTACAAACAGAAGTGAAAACACATTAGAATTGTTGCATTAAAAAAACAAAACAGTACACCACTACAGTTCAGTTAGTGGCAACCAGTGAACTGCGTGGTTACCTCCAGGTCGCTGTCCGCCGGGGGGGAGTTCTCAGACTTCTTCCCTTTTCCTTTAGCTTTACCAACCGAGTTCCTGCGTCCAACCTCGTCCTGCTCTCTGGCGTCAGCAGGGAGCGCCACACTGATGGGAAGAGCTGCTCCTACTGGGAGGTTCTCTGGTGGAGAGGCATCTTAGCATAAGATAACAGAACAAATGCTGATGAACAAGTGGTGACAAGTTATGCAAATAAATACATATTCAGGAGTCAGTGTAGCAGCTTTCCCAACGGACACAAGACAATAATCTAACGCTGAATATAATCATGTAAAGCGCTGAACTCACCTCTGGGAGGAAGTCCGGCTGAGGCGGCCTCCTCGGACTTCACAGCCGAATACCCCGCCACCCCCGCCCCCTGCTCGTCGCTGCTGGCCAGCCCGGCGGGGACGTAGCTGGGAGGCAGAGCGTAGTACTGAGAGAACTGACTCGGACCCAGAGAGTTGTAGCTGCTGAATTCCTGCAAGAATTGGAAAAGAAAAGGGAAGATTGTGATTCTCTCTACCTTCTACTTCACTAGATATTCGTCATAACAGCAATGAATAGAGATGGAATAAAAAAAATGTTTCTCAAGGGCGGAGGAACATTGGAATGACTTCCTGCGGATGCTTATTTACTTAAAGTCTTAAATACGGACCTCGGCTTGTGCTGTTCAGTAAACACTGCATGTTGACTTTGTTTTATTCAATACGCTATTGTGCATGGCTGCTAATTTATACAGACAATGCATCTGTCGGGATTTGTGACGTCAATACAAAGAGTTTTAACTTCCGATTCCTCCCAGTAACACTAACATGGTTCCTACCTGTTGGGTCGCTGTGGTGGAGGCTGTGGTGGTGGCTGTAGCTGAGGGGATGTTGGAGTACACACTGGATGTTGTAAAACTGGAGCCTGGAGACAAAAAGGGAACTGATGTAAAACAGTGCCGGGGGAATAACTCATTTCTGCACAGTGATGAAGTGACCAACAAAAGACAGAGGAGAAACAGAGCTGTGCTGCTGCAAGGACAAACTTGTTTATGTTCGAGTGCTTCTCGTATTTGCAGGGAGTGTGACAGCGTTATCTCGTGAGGCAGAGTGAGGTTGCAGCTTGCCTTGGCTGGGGTATGAGTAGTGCAGCTGGCCTGGCTGGGTTGAGGTATATGTGGTGCTGAAGCTGAGAAACCCAGGCTGGCCACCAGAGGGTGCCTCAGGCAGCCCTGTCTCTGTTTTTATGCCTGGCCACATAGCACCTGAAGATGGAAGAGAGCAATGGAAGCAGAAAATGTAAGAGGCGGCGAGAGGAGTGGGCCATTGAAGACCAGGGCAAAGTCAAGAAACCAGTGAGGATGTGTGGGCCTTGTGTGTTTAAAGCAGAGATCAAAAGCAAACCGATTCCACAGCACCGAAGCACAGTGAGGCCTTTAAAAGCAAATGAACTGAGGAGTGATTGTGGTTTTAGTGAGCAGAGAGTGTTAAAAAAAAAGGGGGCGGTTAGAGAAGGGGGGTGGGGGGGGGTGGGGGGGGACTAACCAAACGGTGGGAGGCCGTAGGTTTGGCCGGTCTGGGGGAAGGCCGAGTACACAGCGGACTGGACCAGAGGAGGAAAGCCCAGCTGACCGGTGTACGACGTCACCGCTGGACTGAAACGGAGAGAGGGGAATGGGCATCAAACAAAGCTGCTACGGTATTTTCTATAAAAGGTTTCTGCAGGTTTCAACATGTAACATTCAAGACTTTTTTTTAGGGAAATTTATAATTATGTCAAGTGGGACAGACATGAAGGAATAGTCCCAGAATCATGTCCTGACCTGAACAAAGGGGGAAGTAGCAGAGGGGAGAACACAACTCTCACAGCCACACAACGGAAACACAACCACAGCACAAGACCTGTGTGATTTCAGACTTGTTTAGACTTTTTAAAAAACCCTGTAAAACACTGTCTGAATCTCCTTTTCCCCCTTTGATTCTCATTTCTCGCCCACGACACAGTTCAACCACTTCACTCCAGGATTCAGGTGTGTTAAATTAGTGGTGGCAACTGTAGCCTGCAGGCAGATCTGTCACCTTTCAACATTCTTCACGTCGGTTCCACATTAAAACGTGACAAGTGATCAGGAGATTGGCATCTGTTCAATGCCGTGTACTCACTTGCTTCCTGATAAACCTGTTGGGTGTATTCAGAAGTGGCCGTTGAGTCTGTGGCTGTACAAAAAAAACAACAAAACAAACAGCGTCAGTTTGACAGATGAGTGGTTGTCATACTTTAAATCGTCCACCGTGTGTTGTTTAGACAGTTCATACCAGAATGTGCATACGAGTTCATCGTGTCGCCACAGTCCTGAGACGCCGCTCCTCTGTCTATGTCCGACTGCTCCTGGTCGTCTGTAACCAGAGACAGATGTTTAGTGAATAGCTGATTTTCCAGGAAACCTTTCTGTGACATAAGCCTTTTCCCCCACATCTTCTATGTACCTGGATCAAGCTGAGCGGTGGACAGCGCGGAATATGAGTTTTCCTGCTCTGAAGGACCTAAAGCAGCAGCTGGACTCCCATCGTCACCAAGAGCACTGGAAAAATGCACAGTCAATTATGATTGTATACAATTTCTGCAGCTTCCCTTCAGTCATCTATAAAACTCAAAGTAAATCAGGATTAGAATCAAATGATGAGAAATAGATTTTAAAATAAATGACCAACCTGGAATCTTTCTCCAGTCCACCATCGAGCTCGAGCTTGGCTTTCTTTGACTGGAGACAAACACACAAACAAGTTTACAGACAATGTCTCTCTGCTGCTTCAGGGCTGTGATATTCATCTGTTCTCCTCCATACTGTCATGAGTCCATTCACATTAATACAAAAATAATCAGTAAGTGTAGCTTGAACTCTACTTTCAGCCACAGCAGCACTTTTCATTCGGCTTGGGAAGATTTGTCAATACTAAAAAGGCAAATTTAACTTTTTGTCAAAAACAAAAACACACTGACAGGAACCTGAAAGAAGAATTACACTCAACGTTATAGAGTGCATTTGCTCTACAGCATTCAAATTAAATAACAGCACATCATCAAAACACGGTAGGTCCGTAGTGTCATCATATTTTGATAGACATACTGTAGTGTGCTGTTAAACCGTATATCTGAAACCGTAGAGGCGTCTCTAGGTATGAGACAAACAATTTAAACACGTCCCTCTTCACATTTGAGGCACAATAATTGAAGCAACGTCTTGGCGTGGACTCACCGGCAGCTCCGGCAGCTCCTGCGAGTCATCCATCTCTGCAGCGGAGCGACCCGACATGTCTGCACGCTCAGCCGACTCCCTCTACCTAAACAGCCTGTCCGGACCCTGCACACGACGGCACAGAATGAACGGTCAGGATTTATGCCTTATGTAGTTTTCTGATGCGTGACGTCCCCCCCCCCCCTCCTCCCGTTTGTCCAATAAGTGCTCATCGATAAACACCCCACCCACTATCGCACGCATGATCAGCAGGTAGGTGGCGGCGATGAAGGAAATGGGACACCCCGGTCTAATCTCCAGCACGAGACCCGCAGGTGAGATACATGTCACCCTTACGTTGCTCGATGTCCCCGCCATGCTTGTGTTTGCGGCGGGATTAAGGAATTGTGCCACCTTACATGTGACCCACCCTAAATTCAATGAAAACATATTCTCCAGAAGCATTAAGTGCTCAGGTGCAAGCTGTCGAATCAATAGATGTCAGAGGGGGATAAGATCTAACCTCGTTTTGTCCACTGCTCGCTCAACCGGCCTTTCTCCTCGGCTGGAGAGACGGCACGTTTATCTAACTGACATAACGTAGACACAGAAAGAGAAAATAGGTCAGACGGCGATTTTCTAAATCCCCACGAATGTGTCCGGCGGTTGTTGGTGGCGCACGTTTCGGTATCGAAGGGGCGCACCTGAATTGGCTGGACCATCGAAGCACGTGTCAAAAAACTTTTTTAAAAAGGCGATAAAATAAATATCTACACATCTTCGGTGGCTCTGACCCCGAAACCGCTTCACTTATGTGAACGAGAGCCCAACTGATGTACTGGTCAGTTGATATCAGTCTATCACAGGTACATCGCTATCAGCACATGACATCCAGGGACGGGAATCATTAGGTTACTAGTCTTACAAACACCGGTCATCAATATGGTACTTTAAAGAGGAACCTTATCAGCTCTTAAAATTAAATAATTTGTAAAGCCAAAAAAAGGGCAAAGCTTTCAACAAATTACTATTACAAATAATTACTTTTACTGGTCGTACTTCGCCGGCAGCGGCCACATCACTGCGTCCAACTCTGTTCTGAGTGATTTGAAACTAAAACTCTGAATTTCTGACTTATTTTATACTGAAATTTGGAAACCTGAAATGCCTGTGTAATTAAGTTAACTGTGTGTGTGTGTGTGTGGGGGGGGGGGGGGCAGCCTGGGACCATGCGTAACATACCTAGGGCACGTTATCTGAAACACGAGCTCTCACCGAATGGTTTAACACGATTGCTTGTGATCACGTCCTCGCACGTGAACATTTAAATCTTAAGGAAAAACTCCCCACTGCTTCCAGCTGACAAACACTGCTGCTAATATTTTTCTGGATGTTTTTGACAGAATAGAATCCATCAACGCGATCGTCCCACTAGCTGTTACCACCAGTTACCAAGGGAATCACAGTCGTCCAGTGTCACCTGAGGAAATATCATCGCCCTGACACAGGAACCTTTGCCTCAAGTGTTTTGTGTCTCCGCAGACCAGGGAAACATCGGTTAATCTGAGGCCACGGATACCACAAATTTAATATCGAGTAGGAAACGATTTGGAATAAATCCTCATTCATTTGACGAACAGAACGGGTTGTTGAATTACCCCCAAAGGTTTCTCTGGAAAGAACCACGTCATTGGGAACAGATTTACTTTTCAAACAAAGTAAATATTCACAATTAATAAGCTAGCATGCAACGATTAGTCAAAACTATGTTATAGGCGTTTTAGTTTATTTAGTTACACGTGCTAGTTGAAGCTTCTGCTGATTTGAAGCTTCTCCAAATCACAATTGACTTTCTTATTATATACAGATAAATGAGAGCAGTTATTGATGATTAATGTATTTGCCGTAGCCCTAATATTATCATTAGTGCCAATATAACCCTTATTTTTTTACAATATTACAAACTATTTGTTGAATTCATCACATTCAAACATTTAGCTGACCCGATGCATGTTTATCAATTTATCAATTAAACGTTTAAGTCACTAAAGTGTCCAACTAGGTCTAGATTTTGATTTCAAATGTCTTGTTTTGGCCGATCAACAATCATAAAAACTCAGTTATCATGTTTAAGATCCAACATAATAAACATCAAATCTTCATATTGGAGAAGTTAATACAGCAAATATTCAGCATATCTGCCTTTTTTAAAGGACTGTTCGATTATCAGTTTACAGTCGATCACCTAATCGATTAATTGACTGATCCCCGCAGCTTTAAAACACAGAGACGTGAATCTAACGGTCCGATTTCCCTTTATTGTGGTAAACATGGAAAACTTGGATATTGATCGATGGTCATAAAAAGACTCTGCACGTCTGTTCCCGACACTCATGTCTTCATCGGCATGTCTTCCAGCACATAGCCAAGCCGAGGGCAGTTCGCTGTGAAGGTGAAGTCTGACACCAGGCTAATCGCTGGAAGCAGACGTTTCCTCCGGGTTGGATTTGAAATCAAAACAACACATCGCGTGAAATATGAACAACACATATTTACTGACGTGTAACTACAAAACGAGCAACACGGAGAAAACGTAGTACCCCAGCATTTAGACGACGCCGCCGAGCGAGCTGTGCAATAGCGGCGTTAGCATCCACATGCTAACAGTGTTACTACGCGTTATAGCTGCAATATTAACGTACAATACTCAGTTGGCTTCAGATTACTTAACGTACACGTGAGTGTCGCTACGATGGCGACTGAGTAGCCGCCGGGACTTAGTTTGGCCCGGCCATGAAAGTTTTCCCGCTCCAGGGATTAGCCGGGACCTGCAGCCATTGGAGTGGGCTCAGAAATGGCAGCGTGTGCGCGCAGCGGCTAACGGCGGAGCTAACGGTGGAGCTAACAGCGGAAGCTAACAGTGAACCCCCCCGCCACCGACGCGCAGCACGGACCCGCGTCAGTCTCACCATCGAAGGAGCGAAGGACGAGCGTCTTTAAATCCGCGTCTTCATGTGAATCCACAGAGTCAAGCTTTGTCTGTTGTTAGGGAGCACTATCTGGCAGGAAGCTGCGGTGCAGAGGGGGCGCCCACTGCGCATGCGCGACGCCTCTCCGCTTTGGCGCGACAGGTGAGAGGAACTAACGTTTTTTAATTTAAAGCTAGCTGAGTGTTTAGCTTGAACAGGCTAACGACTAAATTCAAGCTAACTTTTAACTTTGGATAATATTAAAAAATGTCCTTCTTATTTACTGTAGAGATATTGGGAGAAAATATCGTTGATACAGTAATGTTTATTAAGACATTGTTAAAATAACATAAGCTAACGTCCCTTCTCGTATTAACTGTGGAAGATATTCAGATATTTTGTGTTCTGTCCAAAACAAGATGTTTGGTTTAAAGCAAAGAAAGAAAGTAAATATTCACACTTGGGAATCTGTCAGTAGTAAATTATATACTTTACTTTGTATATCTATCATTTAACTATCAAAATAGTTGTCAATTAATTAGTTATAGATCTAAACTGTTTCCATTAATTGATTCATTTAAATTATTCCAGTTGTCAGTTGCTTAAATTGCTGCATGTCTTTATTAAATGTGATAATAAACCTAATAACCCTAAACAGGATACATGAAGATCTATTTTTTGGGCTTTAGGATTTTCCCGGTATTTTCCGGACTCTTTGTCGCCCCAAACAATTAATTGACTAATTCGTAATATTAATTAATAGTGGAAATAATCCTTACGTGCAGTCCTACTGTAACATATACATTCTTATGGAGAAGTAGTTGTAGGTAACTTTAAAGGTCGTGTGGTTGCATTGCAAACAAAAAACCGTGCACTTTCCAACACCGTAAAGATTTTATTTGCCATTTCTGACAGATTACAGTTCAGTATTTCAGTTGATCATGTAAATCAAACTCTTTTACACAGTAGCAGTGGCACAAAAATAAATTACACATAAAAAATACAAAACAAAAAAAGGAACGCTTCCAAATATGGAAGATACATTTTCTAGAGCTGTGTGTTGCCTTATTTTTTTTAATTATTAATCTTCAGCAGGCTTGAAAATGCATCTTCTGTACGTAAAACCTAAAGTGGGGCAAAACAAAGTCAGAAGAAGATCCTCTCTTAATAATTTAATAAATGTCAGAGCATAAATTACAAATCACACTTTTTCGTTTTAAGAGATCAAATATTATTATTCTTTTACGTGTTAACAAGATTTTATTGCACTTTCCAGGAGCATATTCATGGAGTCGCCCAGTGGCGGAGAGCCAGCGCCTGCTCCGGTCAAAAATAATCGAGCACTTTAAAAAATAAAATACAGATTACTTTCTATCAAAGGGACCGAGAGGTTTAGGGGAAAGAGATATGTGCATACAGTATACATGGATCAGGCCGCCTTGGACAGGCACAAGACATTCACAGTTCTTCTCTACACGATGCATAAATACAAAAAAAACATTTGTAAATCGTAGATTTCTTATATTTTCTGGAGTGTTTGCAAACAAACAGCAATCACTCGAATCAGTAACTTAAAATACGATTGATATACAGTGTGTGCTATCGTTGGTGTGGGCCTGTTATTGCTGGTTGAACATATGAATCAATGAGATTATGTGTGTGAACAGTAGATATAGATTAACACAGTCACTAGTTGTAGATGAGAATGAGAAAACTCCCTTACAGGAAATAGGATTTTAATTTAATATATTCTTTTTTTTATATATATTTATACTAGGAAACATTTATAATTAAATTACAATATATGATTTTATTAAAAGTAGAGAGTGAATGTTTGTGGTTATTCAAAACATGGAAAACCATTTTGGTTTTGTAATAAAATATATGTAACTTTTTCTTCTACACAGTACAGTAAAACTTTGATCTTCGGTTTATGAGGACAAGCGGGTCGAAAGGAAGTGTCGTTAAATGTTAAATCATATCCTAGTTAACGGTTTGGTCCAACTATCATTACTAGTGTGCAATATTGAAATGTCATAATTCCTCTGTAGAGATATGAAACACAAAGGTGAGAGATATGCAGCCGGCTGATCTCAAAGTTTGCTGAAGCTTTTCAAGCAGAAGGTTTCACTTTTCCTGACCCTTGTTTCCTCAAGTGCAATTGAGCATTCACATGAAAAAATATCAATGCATTATGAAATTAAAAGACGTTATGTCGACGTGTAATGTAATGAAGGCATCACCCTGTTACGGCCGTCTGGTGCGAACAGAGTCCAAACCAATGAAATGGTTGTGTGGGTTTTGATAAAGCTGGCTCTTCCTGGCCAAAGCCGCCGCTACCAGCCGCCGCCGCCGCCATCATCCAGACTGCCTTTTGAACCTCAGGCACTTCTCCTCACGTCACCTCACCAGTAGCTGTGAGGTCCAGAACCACGACGACCCCAGAGTGCATCCGTACTTGGCACACATGTATTGTAGATGTGGGTGCTTGAGGCAGAGGAGATGGGCCGATGGTGTAAAAACATGAGTCCCCATCAGAAGTCCTGCACAAGATCCCTCATGTCCTGCCCCCTCGTGGTTCACGATCAGTTAAATCCATTCATCAGGCCTTAGTTGCAGCGTCCCCTCTGTCAGTTTGCTGCGGTGTGTGTGGCCCTGCTGCCAATGTAAGGCTCTCAATCCAGAGTCCTGTTTCTCTTTCATTCCTCTGGACAGTATGTGCAGAGGCTTAGGCGTTCACATGAAGGCGCTGTCCGCTGGAGGCCCGTAAGAGAAACCCGGGAAGGCTCCGGCTGCTTCCCTGATGCTGCTCGTCACAGCCAGGGTGTCGTTGCACAGGGAGGCGGACACGGGCATGTGGGTGAACTCGGGGTCAAAGTGTCGCAGGTCTGTGGGACCAGACTGTGAAACAAACCAGGAGATGATCATTGTTAAGCACTTTATCGCTGTATTGTAGCTGATTCATCATTTATCAGGCACAAATCTGATTCCAGCTACTTAAATATGAAGATTAACTGCAGCTCAGTGTTTTTTTATGATTGTGGAGCAGATTCATTGATTTGTCAGTTTGAAGAACAGTAGATTCAGGCTTTTCTAACTTTTCCATGATTGTAAACTGAATATTTATGGGTTTTGGACTATTAGTTCGACTGATGAGTCAAAAACTATGACATTGAACGTACCACTGAGGGGATAAAAGGAGGCGTGATCTTCTTGGCCATCAGGTCGTCCCAGTTGATTGGAGAAAAGAAGGAATGGAACTTGAGTTCAAGCTGGAGGGAAAGAGAAATTCAAGATGAGCAGACTGATAGAAAACAAGCTTCACGGATCTCTTAGTTAAGAATCAGCTATGTGCACTCACAAAATCATCCTTGACTCCCAGCCTCTTGGTGCAGTCCTTCTGCAGGAGCCCCTCCAGCAGTTCCCTGCCTGCGTTCGACACATTGGCCTTGAGCACAGGCGCCTTGTGCAGGATGTTGTTGTACATCTCCGCTGTGTTGCGACTGTAGAATGGAGGCTGCAGAGCAAAAGCAGTGACGGCGAATTGAGTTTATTTTGCATATAAACCAAATAGAGGTGATTTCCATTCACAGGCGCGAACATTTCACTTACAAGTCCGTAGAGCATCTCGTAGAGCACCGAGCCCAGGCACCACCAGTCCACGGTGCGGTCGTACGCCTGCTTCTGGAGAACCTCCGGGGCCAAGTACTGTGAGGAGAGCAGCAAAAAGACGTCAATGCAAGTCCAGCATTTATAAAAAGTCCTCAGTTGTGAATGACAGTCTAGAGATGTGTGTCGTACCTCAGGCGTCCCGCAGAAGGTCGTCGTGGTGCCGTTGGCCTCTAGGCCTTCTTTGCAGAGACCAAAGTCTGTCAGCACAATGTGGCCCTGCGAGTCCAACAGGATGTTCTCAGGCTTCAGGTCCCTGTGCAGGACAAAGAGGGAAGGGTCACTCAAATGCATCTGCGCCATTATGCCCAATCACAACCTATGCGCACAGTTGTCCACCAGGGGGTGCTGTAGGATTGTTCTGTACCTGTACACGATGTGCAGGGAGTGGAGGTAGCCCAGCGCACTCGCAATCTCAGCCGCGTAAAACCTGGCTCTGGGCTCCAGGAAGATCCTCTCCCTCTGGAGATGGTAGAACAGCTGGAGAGAAAGCAAAACATCTGTCAGTGTGAACTTCAAACACACTGGGATCAGCTGACCTGGTTCACTCGGTGCGGGTTGCGGCTCACCTCTCCACCGTTGACATAGTCCAGCACAAAGTACAGTTTGTCAGTCGTCTGGAAGGAGTAGTGCAGTCCCACCAGGAAGGGATGTTTGATGTTCTTCATCAGCACGCTGCGCTCAGCCATGATGTGCTTTTGCTAAGAGGAAGAGGAAGGGAGGAATAAGATATGTTATACTGTGTATTCATCTCATTAACAGAGAACATAAGGGAATTCAATGTAGGTGCATCTAAGATAATTCATCCTAAATGAAGGCTCGTACCTCTTTCTTCTTCATAATGATTTTCTTCTGCAGAACTTTGACGGCGTAGTATTCGGTGGACTCTTTGTGTCGAGCCAGCAGAACCTGGAACGGGACAAACATCTGCATCAGTGATCACATTAGCAACCCTGAGAGGTGAGTGGTGCAGCCCGCGGAGGGCTGGGTGCACACGGTACGAGCAGAGAACAGCAGATACCTGAAGGAAAGTAAGACAAAGATCTCACCTTTCCGAAGCTGCCTTTGCCGATGATTTTCAGGTAGTCAAAATCACAGGGTTTGATCCTAATGTGGAGAAACAAAGAGGAAATGAACATTTTCGCTTTGTGTTTCTTAACAGAAATTGTCACGGTCAACATTCATAAAAAATAAGGAGATCTCATCAGGCTACTTACTGAGTGTCCTCAGCCAGTGAACTTCGTGAATTGAGGCACATCTGGATCAAATAAAAAAGAGGGGAAATTATAAATACATGTTTTGGAATGTTTTGGAAAGAGAATGAGTCACACAGTCAGAGAGTGGTTTCCGCTTACAGGACTTTCAAGAAGTTCCTTTTCCAACTCTTCATTTTGATTCTCATCAATCTTCAGGAGATTGTTCACTTCGACACTGAAACACAAACAAAGCATAGTTGTGAGATGAATATCGTCTTTTACATCTGATTCAGTGGATGATTGCATTTTAAAGCTGAATGAACGCCCCCCTTCTGGTTTGTGAGCAACCGTCTGAAACCTCCAGACAGGTCGGGTTTAGGAAAGGCTCATCTGCATGTAACTACCTAACCTGTCTGAGGAAAAGCTTAAGCTGCTGACCCACAACAAGCCGGTTAACACGGCTCTGCAGGACACAGCGGTCCAGCTCCGACCGCCTCGCTCTCCTGGAACACATACCGGGACAGATGCTGTTGCCCAGATTTTTTTTTTTCCTTTCCAGCACCCAGATCCTGACCCTGGAGGCCAGGCCCGTGAGTTCAGGACAGTGTGACGGGCCCGAGCCGCGTATCATGTAATAATTGAATTACTGGTTTATCCTCGTCCAGGGCACAGAGAGGATTTGCTGGAGAGGTGATTATCCAGTGGAGCGGTTGTTAACGGGCTCGTCATAAAAGGACTATTCTTACCCTGGCTTCTTGGACCCAGATTACAGTTTTCACAGGATGTACTTCCAAACTCAGGTGGCTGATTGGATTGGCAACTTGCACACTGACCATGAGTGGGCTGATGATCACAAATTAATACTCCAGCCCAGAGATGCTCCATATTGCCCTAATCTGACATTTGTACATAACGTCACACCGCTTTCATTGATAAGTACTTACTGTTGGCAGATATGTGGGGTCGACACCAGCCTCTGGATGAAGTCATTCAGCCCCATTTTCCTCTCCTTGATGAAAGCTGCAAATGGAGGGAGACACAACCATGAGCATCACACACGCAGCATCACTCATCATCACACACAGGGGGGGTTTGCAAAGATTTCTGTTTCCCACCAGAAGTAAAACACATGTGGTGTGAGCTGTAATCCTCTGTCCCAAATATCCCGGTACAGGGTCGATCTGCGTGCTGTACAGAGACCTCTAAGGCTGCAGGCTTAAGGGTTATGCAACCACTTGGGTCACCCGTTCAGATCCCGACAGCGGTGGCCACAGAGCATCTTCCCCTCTGGATTACTCACACAACGCACATCACCAGTTGTTGTTAATTATAAACAGATATCTTATGAGTCACTTAAAAGCGATAAACCCACGAAATGTATCCACAGATTTATCAACACAATCCCGCAGAAGTAGAACACAAACAAAAGCACTTTGGCGATCAGGTTGAATCACCAAGCAGCGTGTCTATAAATAAAACGCTCAACATTAAGTTAAGTTTCCTGATGAACCGCACAGCTTGGACCCTCTTTATTATAAGGACGCTCACCGGCGAGGACGGATACGATCCCCCTCATCTTGCAGTAAGTTAGATCGCATCCAGCTTCGGTCACGGCCATGACGAGCGAGAGGTGAATAGATCCGGTGGAAGGAGGTAAAAAGGACCCGAAACACAACAGTCGCTCCGGTGCGCTTCCTCTCCAGCCGTCAGTCAGACGGGTCGTGTCCGTGTCCAGACGCGCTCAGTTCCAAAATACCCCTGAGCGCGTTCCTCTGCGCAGTGCTGCTGGAGAAGGCGCGCACCAGCCCGGGTATTTATACCAAACACGTGGTGCGAGGGGAGACCACACCTCCTCCCTCCCTCACCGCCTCCCTCCCCTCTTTCTCTCTCCTCATCACTGTAACCACGACAACCACTTGGCAGGCGTGACGTCACGGGATTCCGCTGCAGCCACACTGTGCCTGCAGGAGGAGAGGGATGACGCAGAGGAGGTGTGTGTGTGTGTGTGTGTGTGGGAGGGAGAGGGGGGCTCCTTCACACTCCCACCTCCTCATCTCCTGTCAATGGAAAACTCCAGCTCACTGTAATAATCGCCGGGCACACAAAAAGGGATTATGAATTCTCTTTTTATGGCCCGAGGACAAAGAACGGCAGAATGTAGCCGAACCTCTCTCTCTCTCTCTCTCTCCTCTCTCTCTCTCTCTCTCTCTCTCTCTCTTGTTTTGTTTTGAAAGGAGGCGGAGAAATGTGTGTCACGACTCGTGCATTTCAGCTCCCCCCCTGCAACAGCCGCCCTCCCTCCCTCCAAACACCCACATAAAGGGTGCACAGAAGAAACATGTATGCACAGACCATTTCCTACATAAATCCAATGGTGGTTTCCAGAAATCATTAAATACTGGGTTTCCGTGGCGGACGAGGTCAGGGGTCGTGAAGGTGACCGATGACAGAATTACATAATTCAGAGAAACTGCATGCTCGTGGAAGCTTAGGGACTGATCAGAGCAGAGAGGTCCACTAACCCCCCTACGTTACATAACTGTGCCATAAGGCAGACAGCTATACCGCCCCAGGACGAGAGCGAGCCGCATATCAATTTTTCCCCACTGGTGGTTATTTGGCTTCTCTTGACTTGTTTGGAAAACTCGTAACCGCACGCAGCGAGCGCCAGTACTGCTGAGACCCAACATGTTCAGTTTATGACAAAACACTTCAAAAGCAGACTCTCAGATCCACATCTGAGAAGCTGAAACCAGAAAACATTTGGAGAACTAAGAAAATCCTTCCAATTATAACTACTCCTTCTACTTTCTCTACGTGAAGCCTCTGAGTTCTTCTTCCTCCTCCACTCTTCTCGTAAACATGTGCCTCAGAGACTCGTTCACGTGTTCGCGGGGAACTCCTGGGTTCTGTCCCGTCTCTGACATGTCACATGAATGAATCATTTAAAGGAAGTGAGACTCCACAGAACCGGTAGTTCTGGTACTGCGAAAAAAAAGAGAAGAGGAAGTCGAGTGGCTTATCTGTGGCTTATAGGCCGCAACAGAAACTGGCTGGTGCGGAGGCAACCTGTGGCGTATCGGGTCGTACCTGAGTCGACACCGTGAGCTCGGCCTCAGCTCCGTTTACACAGAGACACGGCAGATCGATAACATGACACCGACACCTCTCCGGCTTTGTGTGAGGCGTCTTCCTCCCCTCATGGAGTCTCTCTCTGAATTATTCATGCGTATCGTGTTCTCATCTCTGGTGACTTGTGCAAAGATAAACATGACAAGGGCCGTTCCCTTCAGCAGCGCTCGCTCTCCGTCCCTCTCTGTCATTGATTTGCATTCTTTCTGTTGTGATGGAAAAGTCAAGTGCAGTGGGAAGCAGAGCAAACAGCTGGTTGAGGTGGTATTTCCCCTTTAGTCACGCGTGGGTCGTGATGTGAGAAACAATTCTCACATTTACTGTATATCAACATGATAAGAATCTGCTCGGTTAATGTCTGAGCTCCAACTGAAGGTTTGATTTGAACTATCTATTAATCAGCAATCATTTACTCTAAGATAACGTACGGTTTCGGTGTGAATCAGCTTCAGCCAACCAATAGTTCACACTTGTAGATATGTGATTTACTGTAATTTTAGAAAAGGGAAAGAAGCTTTGTCATCCTGGAAAAGTGATTCATTGTTCAACTAGCAAATGATTTCAGTTCTCGGCCTCTCGTGCTGATGAATTAAGGATTTTCTGTCCTGCAGAAAGTTTTAGTGAACATGTAATAGAGAAGCCATCGCTCAGTTTCTCTTAATAAATGTCCCCTCCAGTGCCAAAGCTGTCGGGGGACGGATCCATCGGGTTTTTATTTAGCCCCTTCCCAGGAGCTGCCCTGCTTTCCGTCGCTCTGTCAAACGTGTGAGTGCGCTGACGATCACTTCCGCTCGCCCACTAGTTCGTCGGTGAATCCCCGTCAGCTGCAGCTCCGGTAAAACCCCTTTTCTACAGGACAAATTAATTATCTGTCTGTCTATAAATCTGCCTGATTTGGTGTGAAAATACAAAATCCTGCAGCAGCAAAGTGTTAATTGATGTTCTGGTTTCTTCAAAGGTCGCCTTCTGTAGGGAAATTCGATGTGTGGCTGTGTGACTCTAACGTGAGGGTGAAAATGAGCGGCCCAGCGTGGTGCTAATGGAACACAGCTACCTGCCTCGCTCCAGGGTGGTGAGTAGGAGGCAGGAGAAGGTGGATAAATAAGCACTACGAGCAAACGGTTCCTCTGTGACCAGCTGCAGGCTTGTGAGGACCGGTCTGTAATTACACTGTGGCTCTTATCGACGGTGCTGAGGAGTGATCGTGGCCTTCACACCCACGCAGTCATGCTAATGTCATCAGCTTCTGCTCTCTGCCAAAATCGTATCTCCCTGCAGCTCCTCTCTGCCACGTTGAGCCTGCCGCCTGCACCTTTCCCTCACGTACTGCTGGCACCCTGTTCATCCGGAGAACCGCGGAGATGCAGACCGGAGGTGGCGGCCCGGTCCGACAGCGTCGCAGTGCAGCCTCAGGCCTCAGCGAGGAAGAGCAGATTTTGGCTCACGGAACCCGAGTTAGAATCACGGCCCCCTTGTTTCCCTCCTGGATTCTCAGGCAGGAGACGAGATGTGTTTTTTGTATTTGCTCTGTTCTCCACAGGGGATTCGATGGCTCCTTATATGTGTCTGCTTCAGCAGATAGGAAAGAGGATGTTTGTTCTCTTATGTGATGACTCACACGCACACCGCTGCCTAATCATTCTGTAGTATTTGAATTTGCTGCCAAGTAATTGTGGCTGTTCCTATGTATTTACAGCAGTTCAACTTACTGCTATTAATGCTATAATTACCATGGTGATGGTGTTTCCATTACTGGTATTAGTGCCAGTCTACAATGTGTTTGCTCAGTTGGAAACAACCCGGCTGTTTGTGCCTGTGCAGCAGGTTTCCTGTGTGTGACTGGGACTTTACAGTTCAGTAAAAAGGAAGCAGATAAGAAAACAGAGAAGCTGCTTCATCATTCAGAGAACATGACTCTTATTCATCAGGTGCAGCTCCCATGTCAGACAGACACGGGTCAGTCGACAGCACCTGGCTCCTGTTGGTGGATTATTTGAATGGCTCCTGTGTGAAGCGACTAGCTCCTGGACATCTTGAAAAGAAATCCAACCTGTGGCCTATGTGATGAGCCTGCTCACCATATGGCAACGTCACACACAGGTTAGCCTGAATAAAGCTAACGCACTAGCTAAGCCACCACCAAGTTATCAATGGGATCCAGTGGTTTGTTTTCACAGTCTCTCTAATCCAGCGTAAAGCTCATGAGGTCAGTTATCTCCTGGAGATATTCATCTGGAAAACATCCGCTGGAAACCAGTCGTGTTTGGCAGCTGGAACCCAAACCAATTAACTGCCTTCATTAAGTGTGTGAGGTGACTTAGATGATGACGATGGTGATGACGTGTGGAATTGTTTTACTAATTACTTCATATCTCCAGAACAAGCAATTAAAACAAGAAGAGACGAATCAGGCGTGTTTGTGTGACTGCATGGATTATTGCACTTCATATTCATCCAGACAATGATTTCAGATAAGTCTGGAAGGAATGTCTTAAAACGGGCTTTTCCCTTGAAATCGGAAACGAAAGCTCAGCGAGCGTGCATTTATTAATTAATCTGCAGGACACTGGTCGGATCCGATCACCTGCAGGGTCCATAACCGCTCATGAGCGTTTCCAGAGCACAGAGTGAAGTTCAGTTTATGTTTCTGTGAGGCTGCAGAGCGGGGCTATGTGCCTGTATGGATGTCCAGTCAATATGAAGCCAGCAATTGTTTATCTCAGATTGGCCTAAAGACTGAAACAGAGGGGTTCTGTGAAAAGGTAACATCATCCGACTACCTGCAGCCAAGAGGGGAAAGCTACAGCTTCACGTTTCACAACCTGACACGAGAGCGGTATCGATGCCCCAGAGAGAAAGGATAGTAGAGATGTAGGAACTATTCCAAGCTCTAGAAAAGGGCACATTTGCTTTTCAGTGTTTTCATTCTTATAACTTTGCCTTTTCTGTATCTTTGGACGCTGAAATTGTTTTCAGACTATACTGAACACCAGAATCATGCAGATCTTCAGCCCCGGTTACAAAGTCGAGGCCCGGGAGCAGCTTTTACCCTCTCAGCTGACAAAGGAGATGAGGAGCAGAGGAGCTGCAGTGTGGAGGCGAGAGGCTGCGGGCTGTGCATTGTAGAAATTAACCAGACAATAGGCAAACAGACAGAGAGGACACAGAGGGATGGTGCGTCTAAATCCAGGCATGCAGTTGCTCGTGTTGCCAAAAAGGCTTTGTTATGAGCCGAGGCAGTGACGTCAAAGCCGAGCGGAGGGGAATGCAAAAAGGAGGAGGGAAATAAACAGTCCTAAACACACGAGAGCCATGATGGAACAGAAAAGGAAGGATGCTGTTTAGAGAGGGGCAGCGAGGAGAAGTTGCACCACGACGTCTCGAAGGTGCATCCTGCTCCGCTCCGCTCTGCTGTGCCCACGGGAGGCTGCACGTTAATCCCCTCACATCTCATGACACACGTAAAGGAGCACCTACCTATGAAGGATTTCTTGCCGCTCTTCATGTCCCCCCTCGGTGTTTGGTGATGTTTGCTATGGAGTCTCTGATGAGTGAACGCCTGTCTGCTGCAGAGCGTTCAGGTGCATGTGACAGAGATGCAGCCCCGTGCCTCCCTCTTCTCCTTTTCCTTCGCCGCAGCTCTGGTCAGAAAAAGTCTTTGATTCCCGTGCAAAATCACTTTCTGCACTTCCCTCTGCCGTTTCCTTCCTCCTCTCGTCTTGGCTGCGCTGAGACAAATTGGCTGAAAGCAAAGATCTGTGACGCACCTGCCTCTCCCTCCTCTGTACAACGCACCCTCTCCCCACCACCACCTCCTCACCACCTCCACCCTCATCTGTTCCCTCATCCACCTGGAGCCAAACAAAAGCAGGTATCTGGTTACGGCTCCCGTGAGCGTGGGATCCCGCCGGAGGGGAAACCGGTCTCCATGACATGGGAACCACCTGAGGAATACAGAGAACAGACAAAGATGTTCTTAAATCTGCTCTTAATTGGCCACTGATGTGTTCACTGCTCGTCCTCCTCCTCTTCCTCCTCCGTTTACAGTGTCTCAGGGGTTTTAGGGGGTAAAAGGACCTGGTTAGTCACACCGACGGCCCTGATTGCTTTGTTTTGCTGTCTGCCTGAGGCTGAAGGCCATCACACACAATGAGGGCCACGTGATGAAGGGAGAGGTCGGGGGGGGGGGCGACGTACACGAGCAACAACAGCATCATTGACGAGGAACACTCGGTGAAGTGCAGCACTGACTTATGATTGTGTTTAGAAGCTGGACAAGTGAATCTAAATCATATTTTATTGAATGTACATAGACAATAGTACACGATAATCTAATTTACAACACGATAAGCATCAGGAAAGATCATTGACAGTGAATCTGGCCAATCAAAAGCTTAAAGATGCAGCTTCCTGTTTTCTTTGTCTCTATTTTAGGTTTGTAGATATGTACTCGCCCGAGTGACATTCTAATGTTCCCTCTGTATTAATGACGGTTATAACGTGTAATGTTCATATTTAAGTCACCAGTTCCATGCACCCTTCTGTTCTTACTATTTATACACGTCTATTTATACACATTTCCTTTAATTTGTCATAACTTCCTATAAAAGCCCTTCGACGGAGAGCTGCTGGTCGCTCTTTGATATCAGCTCACACCAGAGCTGTAGAGCTGAAACTGTCATAAAGATAAGAGCCTCAGACTGGCTGGCATGCAAAACTACAGTATTTAACAATGATGAGTCAATTTGAGGGACTGACCTCATTCAGAAAGTACAGTTCACATAAAATCCTCTTAGATATCATATTTTAGATGATTTTTGTGCCTTTGGATCGTCTTTATTAACCCTCGCAGTCAGAAGGGGGGGGTGGGGGGGGGTGATGATTGTCTGCGTCAAAACACATTTGAATTCCGGATTAAAAAGCCGAGGGGTCTCTGCATAATCAAGAGGAAACATGCATATTTACAGTGTGACACATTTTTACAGCTCGTTCATTCGGCCTCGACGCTGCAGCTGACTCCCGACTTCACAGCAAACACAAACCGCTCTCCCGCCACCGGCAAACGCTGATTTACATTTCAAAAACCACACGAGTTCAAAGAAAATTTTGAAAATGCATCATTCAAATGATTTCTGAGCAGAGCCTCTCTCTCTCTCTCTCTCTCTCTCTCTCTCTCTCTCTCTCAGTCACCTTATATCCGCGGCCCCGTGTTGAAACGAGGCAACTTCGCCAACAAACATATTTTTCCAGCCTGTGAACAAAACTTTCACGGCAAAGGGAAACAAATACAGGCCGATATCATGTAGCTTGAGAAAAGGACTGCAGGGATGTTTTCTTTGAACGCAGCACGTGTGTTTCTCGACGAGGACAGATTGTCTGCAACAGATTTGCATGTCATTTAAATCCGGGCAGAGTGCGATTGCGGGGACGTGGCAGACGCATGTGAGTCGCAGGGAAACAGGACGGTCCCGACATGTGACTGTTTGTTCGCTGACATTCGTCGGCGTCATTGTCGAGGAACCCAGTTGACCCGGAGAAACAATAACGGGCATCAAATCCCATTCGTCTCGTTGTGGGACTCGTGTAAACCTCACCCCAGTGAACCGATCGGCTGCTGGACTCAGTCTACAGAACCCGACCAGAACTGCAGTGAGCCACATACAGGCAGTTATCAGATAGACGGTTTGAGACGGAGAGAAACCGACAGGGAGTTGGCGATAATGGGGTGATGAGGTAACTGGTGATCAGTGTGTGAGTGGGCAGGGAAGCACGGGTGATTGAAGATAAGACACGGGTAGGCAGGCAGGGTATGGAGACAGGAAACCGGTCCGAAAGAAAACTGGTGGGCGGATGGAAAATGGCAGGTTTGGAGCGATGAAGGCACAAACAAGACCAGGGAGAAGTAAACAGGTTGGAGAGGGAGGAAGTTGAAAACCACAAAAGTTCCCAAATCACAGCCAATCCCACGAGGTGTTTCAATACAACTAAACTCAAAGATTCATTCTGTGAATACATGATCTAATGTCACAGATCTGCAACCCGGGGTTTGTCGGCCACTTTCCCGCCTCAGCGTTATCCGGCCCATTCACGGACACTGTGGACGGGGACGGAACCAATGACCTGTTAGCAGGAGGGCGAGAGAAAGGGGGAGGGATTGAGATCACTCTGTCTGTGCTGGAGGTCGCTCTGCGAACAGCCCCGGCTCAACTGCTGCTATCTTTAACCTGATTAGCCGCAGGTCAGCAGGCATGTTGGAGAAAGATCTGTCCGGTGTGTGCGTCGTCTACGTATTCGTCATGTTGTGGGGACCGAAAACCAGGACCACAGTCGCATCGTGGGGTCTCGTCTTGTCCTGACAATCTTTACATTCCAAGGTGAAATATGTTTTTAGTTTAAGGTTCAGCAAGTTAGGTGGAAGTAAATGTCAAGGAAATGAGATGTAAGTCAAGGACCAGTAGACCTAATGAGGCTGGACACCATTTCTGAGGTCCTGGTTCAGGTCAGGGGTTAAATGTGACTTGTGGTTATAGGTTAAGGTCAAGTGCCAATGAGGATAGCTGCACAATCCTGTGTGTGTGTGTCTGTGTGTGTGTGTGCGTGCTCAGCTCTTTAACTGCAAAGGTCAAGGAAGCCATGTTCCCATGAAAATCCAGCAAACTGTGGTCTTTCTATAGCACCATAAGAAGAACCATAGAAAACCGTATTTCAGGCCCATCAACGTGAAAACCCGATGTCCCTGTTTGAGGGTCACCCGCTAGGTGAGTGTGGATTTAAAGGGATACGGTCACGGAGGAGCTTAGCACTCGCTCGGGTATAAATAGAAAAAAGGAGGAGGAGTCGCCTTAAGAACCGTGTGATCCAACATTTGGGACATGCATACGCTGAGTCACTCGTGGCACACGGACACACAGCGGACGTCTCGATGACACTTACATAATTGTCCGTCTCCTGTGGTAACATCCGCAAATACACATTAATAATAACATTGGTAAATGGCTGAATTCCATTTAGTTCCTCCAGTTTTAGGGTCTTGTGACATCCAATCATTGCCGCTTCCTTCCTCTGTATCGGACATGTTCTTATGTATAAATACTTTAAACACTGACACACTTTTTCCGTTATGTTACGAAATGTTTCTTGTTCTTTCGCTGTTGTAAATACTGTTATTTTGTTATGTGCCTCTCACACACAAACACTTCGGAGACGCTAAACGAGGCCAATCCGTTAAATATCTAACGACGCTCTGTCAACCGTTTATCTTAATGATACAAAGACCTGAGTTTGTACGAACAACGTCAGAAATCACACGTATGAAAGTCTTATTCTTCATCTGGATGGAAATAAGGTCAAACGAGACCAGATCAGAAAGAGGAAAAGAAACGAGATGTAAAGAAGGACGAGAGGAAGGAACATTTCATCGGACGATAGCAGGGGGCGGACAGAGTGTGGGGGGGGGGGAATATATAATGCACATAAACATCCCACTGATCCACGGTCAGTTGCATATAATTCTCAGAAGTACCCTGGCTTCTTTTTTTATTTTTTTATTCAAACAGGTCAGAAAAACCGTTTAACGACACGGATCATTACATCACCCAGATCGTTAATGTCCCCACTTCCTGTGGAGTAACCCTGACTTCTAATCTGTCCACTAAAGAAAGTCATTATCCGCCAATTCTGTGATGACAGCTTATTTTATAAGAGGGAAGGTAAGAGTGTGTGTGTGGGTGCAATCATGCATTTATAACCCCGTGTGTGTGTGTGTGTGTGTGTGTGTGTGTGTGTGTGTGTGTGTGGTGTGTGTGTGCGTGCGTGTGTGTGTGTGTGTGTGTGTGTGCTGCAGGATGAGTTTAAATGTCTATCATGAACGCTTTGGGCTGGAAAAGTTACACAACACCTCTTATGGTCTTACCTAACTGCTACTGGGGAGGATTACGGGGGATGTGGTGGGATACTGGGAAGGGGCGGTGTGTGCGGGAGGCTTAAGAATATATATTCTAAATTATACGTTGGTCATTATACAGTAAATAAAGGCTTTTCGAAGAAGGAGCAGGATTACTTGGCTGCCTCTGTGTGTAGGGGATGCAGTTAAACCAAGTGCAGAGGTGTAGGTGCTGCTGTTGTGTTGCTGGGTCCCGGATATCAACTGAAACATTTCTCTGCTCGATTGGTTTCAAAGACCTTTCAAGAGTTTTCTAGAGGTTTTCATCAGTTTTGTGTTTTTTAACGCCTCAGACCCGACGACAGCCAGAAGCCAGAGGCCTTACAGGATGTCCGTCCCATGGTTTTGAACACGATATCTCAAGAACGCCTCGAGGAAACGTCTTCACATTTGGTACAAACGTTCACTTGGACTCACAGACAAGGCGATTGGATTCGGGAGGTCAAAGGTCAAGGTCACAGTGGCCTATCAGAACCCTTCATCTTAAGAGCACCTTGAGAGAATCTCTCTACTGATAACAAATAAACGAATAGATGATTAAAATAATACCTCTAATAAAACCTACGGGACCACTTTTTTCTTACATTACAATTTCTCCCAGTTATGATTTGCTGCAGCCTTTCGTGTTTTTTACATAACCGTGCTGCATGACTGTGCTTTTCCTCAGCCTATAAATTAATTCATGCACCGAACACTCCCAGCTGGCGTATCAGAGATTTGGAAGACGCTGCAAAGAAGAAGTTCTGGTCCTGTTTTTGTTTTTATTTTCTGAAAGGAAGTGAACCAAGCAGAGCTGCGTGACCCCGGAGAGCTTTTTAATCCAGATGTACAGTTACATGTTCACTGCGGCGGGGGTAAAGATTAGATGACATCACTGCCGCTGGGCGTTGTGGAGCTGGTGAGGACGGTTATATCAGCCCCGGAGCAGCGGGTTTAATATTAATGAGTCTGCAGTGACTGGGTTTGTGGGGGGGGGGGAAAGCTCTGGAGACGAGAGACAGGGAGCAGGTGCAGGCAGGAAGCAGCGAGTGGTGATGACGAATCACAGCACAGCTCCCGGAGAACATGACGAGGACATTTACATCACGTGTGTGTGTGTGTGTGTGTGTGTGTGTGTGTGTGTGTGTGTGTGTGTGTGTGTGTGTGTGTGTTCTCATAACGCAGTGATGACCAATGATACACACTTAGAGGAAGTGATGATGTGCACTCTTTCCCGCATTCACTTTCAATATTATCTCTGGTTATTTGGGGGAAAATCCTTTGATTTATTATTATTATTGCACTGAAAAAAACACCTGGTTTCATAAAACTGAAGATTTATGGCACTGATTACAAAACCAGACTTCAACTTGAAACCTTATTTTGGAGAAACAACCACATTTGAATAATATACATATTTCTAATTTATATTTAACTGAACAAGTCACAGCAGCTTTTATTTTCACAAAAACCTGAAACTGTTAATTGATTAGTTACTCAACAGGAAATGAAGGAATTGATAATCAGACATTCACTGATGTCACCTTTAAGAAAATGTCCTACGATCAAAAACCAAAGATTTTCATTTTTCATGTTGTCGAGAAGCAGATGAGGAGGGAAATTATTCACATTTCACAAGCTGTGTATTTCTGGAATTATTGCTTAAAGCATAACTCAAAAGATTAACAATGTCCAAGTTGTTGCTGATTACTTCATTTCCTTTGTTCAACTTGTGAATGAATCAACTTCTCAAAATCTCTCTATGCAAGAAAAATGCAGTTTTGATTTTTCGGTCTCGTTACAGCAACTGAGATGAGGATGAAAGGAGAATATTATATTATCGTTAATAATTCACACCCTTAGATTTAATTTCTCTTAAATCAGAGAAAACAACATAACAAAATAAAATCTGTTTCCAGCTGAAGAGATTTTAAAACGGATCTGCTGCTTTTCATTTCTCCACAAAAAGCTGCCTGGCTTGTTTCTCAAATTGGCTGTAATATTGATTCTGTGCTATTTTTATTTGCTCATCACTCGTGGCTAACGGCCCGACGTTGGAGCCTCCTGTGTTTTGACTGCTCTCCTCTCTCTCGTCCAGTGGAGGAGTTTCATTATGTAATATCCAGGGAGGAGAGGCTCCGGAGGAAGAAGCCCTGCGGGGGGGGGGGGATACGGGCCCTGACCTGCAGCTGCAGCCGCCGTGGGAGGACCGTCGGTTTTTTGACTTCCTGACCCTGCATACGAATTCAGCACGAGACCCAAACACGTTTAAAAAATTTTAAAAATATATCCATAATCTCGGCTGCCTGCAGAGACGAGCGGAGAAAACGGAGATCAGCAAAACCAGCTCCACCTGTTTATTGCTTCTGTACAAATATTTCTCAGACTCATTAAAGTCAATTAAGTCCCTAAAGTATTCAAGTGTGTTTTTTTATTTATGGCAACGCTCACAGAGGAAAGTTTCATACTTTCTCTGCAGAATTCAGTCAATCTCTTGCATGATGACGTGACCAATGATGGGTGATCTCAGGTCCCTGTTAGATTTGGGCCTCCTGTGGAAAGATGCACCTCCTCCCTGATTTTTTCGTGCAACTGACTCGGACATTTGTGTTTTCACAACCAAGCTCCTCCGGGAAAATTTCAGGAAAGAATCTGGAATTCAGTGCATGTCTGAAAGGAGCTAGTTTTACTTCCACCTGAGGAAATTATGTTTTGTTTTGCAGTATTATGCAAAAATAAGTTTACGAATTTTACCGAAAACTCGGAAGGATGGTACACGGGCCAAGAAAGGACCCATTCAATTTGGTCATAGGGCGGATCAAGGAATTTGACATCACTTTCACCATCTGCATTGTGATGTGTAACAGCTCTACTGAGTGTGGTTGTGTGTGTGTGTGTGTGTGTGTGTGTGTGTGTGTGTGTGTGTGTGTGTTGTGACAACAGACCCCTTGAGACAAACCAGATGAAGCGCTCCTTCATTATTCACAAGGGGAAACTACTCGTCTTCTGAGTGCACGTGAAACCGCACCGCCCGTCTCGCGGCAGCGTGTGTGCGATCACATTACTACTCCACGGCGGTAGACGACAGAGGAGTTGCACATTCCTGCTGCTAAAACAACATTCGAGAATCTTTCTCCGTCACGGCGGGCGCTGCAGAATGAGCCTTTGTTCTCCGGCCCATCGTCGTTTAAATCCCATGACAGGACGCGAGGTCCTCTCGGGTGAATCCATCCCTGCTTGGGAAAAAGAAATAACTGTCCCAGGTTGAGAAGGACCCAAAGGGAACAGTTGAGTTTGTAGAAGTCAGACTAAAAAGGTGCATGTGGATATAACGTTAGTAATAATTTGGTATTTGTCGTTGGAAAGGAATCCTTGGTTTCTGGGACGCGTGCTTTCCACATGTATTTTACTAGGATTCAAATGTTTTATAGTCATGCGTCTGCAAACTGGTTTCAATGCAGCCTCGGAATGCGACGCAGCTTCTATTACAGCATCTGAAATATCAGGGTGGGGCGAAGGTGACGGGAGGAAATGTGGAAGATCTGCATTTTCTTTCTCCGTGTAGTAAGAGAACTCACTCTATGCTTTATGATTTCCGTTTCCCATACTGATAGATAAAAAGTTTCCACAGGATTGAGCGTTTAGTTTGCTCTCTGTTCTCTCTGTATATGATTAACTCTGTTGACTGGAGAAGGATCCGCTGCTGCAGTGGAACAAATGTTGCTGCTGCCGAGCTCAGGAAAGTTTCAGTGACAGCTTATGCAACCCCGGGAATCTGTTTGATTCAAGCACTTAAAAAAAAAAAACCAGATACAAGCTGTAGCACAGCTGTTTGTGAAAGAGGAGCAAGGAAATGATTACGTAAAGGAATAATTCAAAAGGAAAGAGAAGTAAAATTACACATTTTTCTGATCTCATGTGTTTTCATAGACAAATTCATACACAATCCTAATTTGGAAATATTGAAAATCGAATGAGCAAACAGATTGATGATACGTGACGATGCAGTTGAGTCATGTTGACCCAATAATCCAAACTTTGTCTCCCGATTACATTCTGCTGCTGCATCTTTTCCCCTAAGTCACTCTTCATCTGCCAAAGGCCGCTGACGTCACCGGGCCTGATTGCCATTCTTCCTCTTACGTAAACACCGAGGCCAGCGCAGCACAGACACACAAACTCCTGTGAAAGGCCAAAGCTCTCCAGCTTCCTCCGGGTGAGTTGATGAATGGCTGCCCCGGCGCTCAACCCCTGACTCTGCCGTCAGTTGGCTGGAGGGGCTGCGGTCAGTGAATGAGATGGCTTTCACTTTGCGTTCTTTGCCACTCTTGCGTTGTTCTCGTCTCGTCATTCATTTTCAAAGAATAAACCGGCGATGCTGCCCTTCACAGAAGATGGGGGGGGTTGCGTAAGAAGCAAGTTGTTTCCTCAAACCGGCTCCTCCGGTCTGTATCTGGGTTAATGCTGCGGCAGCTTTACTGAGGGAACAGAACGCAGCTGATGCAGCTGATAAGAAGCGAGGAGATCATAAAACCAGGGTGTAATGCAATGAATGGGATGGGGTTGAAAACTGCTACTGAAACACGAGGGTTTCCGGAGGGGCTGCGTGTGAAAACGCAAATGTCGTAACATTTTAGTTTTGCCTCAACTTAGGAAGAAGACGAGATTCGAAAGTGTATTTTGCAGCGTTCGCCAATCACACGTATCTCTTCTAGGTGTGAACCCGAACTGCTTCAATCCCCGTGAAGGAGCAGAGGGATTCAGCCTGGACCAGCTTCCTGTGGGGGGTGGGCGGCGGCGGCGGCGCCCGTCAGCCTCAGACTGGCCCTCACACTGAGAGGTGAGAGATATGAGTCACGTCCTCCACTCAGCCTGTGCTCGGTTGGCATGACAGTGAAATGAGCAGTGGGGAGATGATGCTGGTTTTCAGTGACATGAAGTGGAAGCAGATCAACTTCCCCCTGAATCATTCCATTGACACCTAGCTCTCCTTATCGAGGTCAGTTATCACGCTAACAAACTATCAAACCTGTCAAACCGGTTTGTAAGCAGGAATGAAAACCAGGTTCAGGTCAGGTTCATGGTGTCTGTGAGCAGAACCCTGAGGCTGGTGTCGGATTACTGACCAAATCACGATAATCCAGAGTTTTAGACCGATGCAGGATTAGGAACATAAAGCGTTATGAAAGAGGGACCAACGCCATCCTGACAGATACCACCTCACGCCTCCATTACACAGCCCAGCCCCCATTTTATTTTATTATCCCATCTTCTGCCGCCATGCTTCCCCGTCCAGCGGCGCCACCTCGTCACACCTCACACGCAGACACTCAAATGTCGTACGTGTGGCTGCTTGATCGAATCTCGTTTGCCAATTTGGGGTTGAATCCTCCTAAGTGAAGGGACTGCTCGGCATCACAGCACCGAGTCCCCTCTGCCTCTCGTCTTCCATCTCTGTCCCAGCACGGTGATTGAATCATCTCCGCACCGCAACGATATCGTGGGTCAGAAGCTCTAATATGATTCTCAGGGCTGAGCGGCTGCTAAGTGTTTGGTCGTGTTTTTTCCGCAGCCGCCGTCGTCTTCTCTTATTGATGTGTGTGATGAAGAAGAAAATCTGCACAGGTGGCGGGAGGGGGGTGGGGGGGGGGGGGGGGGGGGGGGGGTGGTACCGGGAGCAGTTGTGTAATTTTGTGTAACCGTCATTTTGAAGCACTGGACTCTCTGGGGACTTCTTACTAGCGGGCTGGCCGGAGAAAATCTGTGCACGTCTGAAACCAGCTTTATGAATCTCATGAACGGTCCAACGTAGAACATTTCAGTTAAAGGTTGTGTGGTTGATTGTTTGTTTGTTTGTTTGTATACTTTGCTGCACAGTTGTCTCTGAGTGGAAACTGTTCTGAGGTCTGGAGGACTTGACCTTCACATTGTTTCCTGGGGGGGGGTTCACTGGAAAGGTCAAGGACAAAGAGGGAATAGTTGACGGCTGCTCGGTGTGAAGACAAGAGGTTGGGGGGGGGGGGGGGTTAACCATGGTGCGATCTTGTGAACAATATTACGCAACAGCTTCACATTTGTCATCTGCCTTCGCTATTCGTTAAACATTGACAGAGGGCAGTGGCTCGGCCGAGCCTGGAGACTCAAACAGACTTTTTAATAATCAGTTTGGATTCAAATGTTGTTTCTTCTCCATTAACTCGGAGGAATCCCGATACTCGGGGGCCTTTGCAGCTCCCTCCGTCTCCAGGGATTCCTCCGATCCGCCGGCGACTCCTCTGAACAATACCAGGTTTGTCCGGGCGTCTTCTCGGCCCCACGCTGTTTGTTTGGCCACTGAAGGAGGAATTTTCCACTGCGAGCCTTCCCCCCCGGGGAGAGGGCGGCTTTCTTCTCGTCTCGTCTTGCTTTATAGACACAGGTGGAAGTGGGTCACATGCACTATGTGTTTCTATAATCAAGCAAACAGTGAGGCCATCTTTAAGAGGAAGAAAACCTGCAGCCCTCGCATGGGGCTTGACACCAGAACAACTACAGCAAGTGCAAGTGGTTTTATTTTGAAGCCAAAATGCTTCACGCGAATTATCTAAGTGCATCAAGTTTGATCTTTGATCTTAGAGAAGTTTGTAAACGCTGCGTTTTAGGGCAGAACCATCGATGTTTGGAAACGAGGACGTAAACTGATCGGGTCTTTTCAGTCATGACGTAGCTTTCGCTGATTTGCTCCTATCACCCTCCTCCGGCATTAGCCTCAGCTGTTGTGCAGTTTAATTCTGCATTTTACAATCATACAACATTCGAAGGAGACAGTCCTGTGTTCACGTGCACACCCAGTGGTCGTGTGATGTGCGTATCCACAGGGATTAAAACTTCTGCGGAACCAAAATAGATCGCAGAAGTACGGATGCAGCCTGACGTAAAAAAAGATTTAGAAAATAGTTATGACAACACAATGTTTTGCTGTGTCACACCCCCTCAGGGATCACGGCCTGTCAATGACATTTAAAAATAGCCCTGTTCCGTCGCTTTGACGCAACAATGCGGTGGATCGCCCGCCTCGCCCAGCTGCCTGTGAGCGGAGCCACTATCATGTCACCGGGCCCTAAACAAATATAACTTGATTACTGCTGAACTGTTTTTATTAAACTTTACAAGTCAAACAAAGTCTGGCCGGCATCACAGCACAGGCGTGATCCTCTTACGCCCGACCAGCCTGAGTTTCTCTGCAGGCCTGACCCGAGCTGGATGAATGACTCTGCACTGACTCTATCGTGGTCCTATCCAATGTCCTGTTTGTGGACACGCAGAACAGAGTGTCCACGCGCAAGCAGAACATGTTGCTCTGCAGCTGAAGGCTCCATCACGCGTGTGTCTGCTTCTCGCCGGCACTCATCAAACCTTTAAGAAATGTATTCGTAGAAAGTGAAGGGTTGTGGCTCAATGAAGAATCCATTACACGTCGGTATGGATCTCGTTCAGGGGGCGGATCCAGGAACTGTTTCATCACTTTCTTTAACACAGCGCAGACGGGGCAGATTTCAACATCTCCACCATTTTCCCCAGAGAATAATTTATGGAGCTTGAAAAAGTGTCGGCTTTGCACTTTTACCTGAAATCCCAAACTTCACTTAAAGCAGGTCCTGCAGCCAATGAATCATTCTGTGCAACACACACACTTACTTCTCTCCTACAACTTTAATGCACTTCCTAAAGTGCTCATCTTCCTTCCTTCCTCTCCCGCCTCCCTGACCCTGATGATGGCAGCGTTTTTTTAAAACTCAACCCGAGGAGGAGGAGGAGATGCGACGGGCTTCTCCTTCTTCTTCTGCTCCAGTCGAAGCAGCTGCTTCACTTCACCAGATCAAACGCTGCGGCTCCTCGCGCTTTGATGTTTGCTTTGTGCAGGATAACAGAGCAGCTCACATCTTTAACAGGCTTAGACCCCCCCCCCCCCTGCAAACAGACACCCAATATCCACCGGTGTTGAGAGTGAGAGCCTGTAGCTCACTGCTGCACGTCCTGGTGTCGCACTGCACCGGAGAGGAAGATGATTTAGGCTCGTGTAAACCGTCCCACGTCCAAGGAGACTCCAAACATAGCTCCACTTCCATGGGCTACACATTCTCCGGCGACGCCAACGGTGTGAAATGCCACAGTCTGGGCTCAGAACGCTGCAGAGCCACACACTCAGAGTGTAAACATATTTCATTATCACCGAGTCTGTGAGGACGTGTGTGTGAAATCACAATAACTGGAACCTGTTGGAGCTGTCGTTAAACTGTAAGTCTGAGTTTCATGTTCACAGACAAGCAGCAAATCCTTTTACACTAAGTTGTCATTTTCGACGTGTAGGTGATGACATTCGTTACGTGTACATTATACATCCGTTGCTTTAGGTGTTGAGTGAAAGTGCAGGACACTAATTTAAAACCTCGGAGAAATACGAGAGAGACTAATCGTAGTTATAGTAATATTACAGTAGATATGTTTTTCTGTGTAACATTTGTTTATAAAGAGCAAATTACTGAGGTTTTGGAAACTTGCTCAGAAGTAAAAGTACAAACAAATACACAAAGGTGTTCTCGAGTGTAAGTAAAGTAACACATCAACTTTTCTACTTGTGTAAAAGTAAGTAAGTACTTGCTGAGTGGATCTTATTCCCTGATGTCATTACAACTACACAATTACAACACCATGATGAGGAGCATTGCATTAGGCAACAGGCTACTCATTACATTACGTGACATTTCATTTAGCTGACGCTTTTATCCAAAAGTACTTTTAAAACTTTAAGAATACAAGTAAAACAGTTAATTCAGTACTTTTACTTGAGTACATTTTTGTCTCATTCTTTTTACTTCAGTAAAATGAGTCCTTCCTCCACCACATGGTTTCTGTGACAGGATCAAAGTTCACAACAAACATCAGACCCGGTGAAGCTTCAGGAGAAAAGTCTCTCCTGAAACATTGAGTCCAACACACGGGTGAGCGATCCCGGCGATCCCGGCGCCCACGTGACGGCAGGAGGCCTCTGAACGGTTCGGTCACGAGAGCGGAGGAGCTCTGAGCCCAGTCATGGGAACAGAGCACCGGTGCAGACGGCCGACCGTCTCCTGATGTTACAGAATCATATGACACAGGCCGAGACATAGGAGACGTACAGTCACCGGCATTCCTGACCTCACTTTATCCTCCACTCTGTCTATAACAACACAGACACACACACACACACACACACACACACACACACACACATATTTTCTGCTCATGAGAACCATAAAACCAGTGCATTCCTGTGCAGAGCCACATGAGTGGAATTATACTAATATCCGATGAGTTACATAATTCTGGGTTTACAGAATCGGCCTGTAACCTACATTTGCTTTATTTACTCTAATACAGACGCATGGGACCACGAAGATGATGGAAACTTACAGAACTGTAGCAGGTATCAGAAAGGAAAAACTCTGGAGTGCGTTGTTTTCCACTCGCATTCTGTAGTTTCACAGACGTGTTTTATAAAACTCACGCTGCTTTATTTACAGGATGTTATTTTAGGGTTCGACAGCTGAGATGTGGACGCAGGACGACGTGATGGTCGGAGGAGACCTTTGACCTCTGACCTCTGAAAGACGACTCCTGCAACGTCACATTGTTTATGTCATTAAATGGAATATATCAGGATTAAATGAGAGAAGACCAACTTTATGCTGGAAGTCCTTTTATAACATCACTTTCTTTGTCACTATGTTGCACAGAAACACTGAAGTTAATAGAACTGATATTAAGATATTAACACTTTATATCTGCGGTAGAGGAGTAGATGTCAGCGCTGGGCCGGATCCTCTGCTCCTCCCATCATCTGGCAGCCGGTGCCGGTGGGATTATACATCCTCTGTGTGCGTAATTGGGATTATCTGAGCCTCAGCTCCGTGATGCTGCTCAATAATCTGGAGACAAAAACCATCATTCAGGAAAGAAAAAAAAGAAAGGACGCACACTGAGGATCGTGCACAGAGGGGATTTCACAGGCTGCACGCTCACGTAATCTGATTTCATGAATGAGTTAATGGATGAATGGACGGGGGGGGGTCGGACAGGAAGAGCAAGCTGGTTTATTCTGTGTGTGTTTGATTACATTACATTTGATTACAGTTCCTCACAGATAGGAAATGGAAAATAGCTTTGAATAGGTTAACTGAGATGCATCGAACTGATATTACACAGAAATAAAACTGGTCTTTATTATTTTTGAATGTTCTCTGACTTTATTATTATATTATATGTATTTATTATGAATTTGTGTATATGCAAAAAGCAAGGAAAGTTAATGATAGTAAAGTTTATGGTTGAACTGTAAAAATATCGAGCCTCAATTATATTTCTTTGTGAGAAGGTATTAATAACGACGTCTTAGGAATCATTGTAATTGTGACGTTTATTGTCCAATATATCGGTATCTGAATTATTTTACTCCCTAATATCGACCCCAAAATCCATATCGGGCTCGATAATGATCACAAACGTTAAAAATTCATAAGCTGTGGTTTTACGTTTAGTTAATTTTCAGGCTACTTTTGTTTTTATTTGCTATAATCAGAAAGATTTCAAGCTCTAATGGCAACTGCTGCAGAAAACTCGTGACGGGCGAAGTTTGAGGAAACAAACGTTCTCACACAGAAACATTTGCTGAAGGTCAAGAGAGATGAGCGATACAAGTTAACACTGTGTGGAGCCACCTGACTCTGAAGGTCATCGCTCCGGGCGGCACCCGGGTAAAACATCCTTCAAAACATTCCCCAGTAGGGATATTCTTCATGGGACCACCTATCCGCACATGGCGTGAGGATTCCTCCGGGTGTCGAACCGTATAAACATCAAGCCACGATTTCCTAAGTCACGTTGCATATTTTGTGCGGAGACTTTTCCCGAGGGAAGAGAATCAATCCCCGAGCTGCCGGGCCCCAGAGGGCTCGTACCTTCAAGACCTGTGTTGCTATAACAACGGCCATTAGGGACGGGCGGCTTCACAGCTTCTCCTTGAGACAGACTTGAGGCTGCCTACGTAATTAACTGAAGAACTCTGTGTTCTATGTCCTATGGCTTTTCTTTCAATTAGCACCAGCGCAATGCATGATGGGACATGTTTGGCTCGGTTGGCGATCGACCACTTTTTCTCGACGCACCAACACCGAGGAGCTCATGTTCTCGTCTGCGTTTATTGTTTATTTGTTAGTAGGAGACTAATGTTTACGAGAGAGTACAGATCCAAACAAAAAATCTGGATCTAATGGATTTAAACGTGGTTCCATAGGGTTATAGGCTTTTAAAAAAAAAAAAGCTATTGTATGTAAAGAAACCACCATTGTGTATCTGAGAAACTGATGATGTCGTAGCTATGAGACTTTTTTACGTTCTACTGAGAGTCACTGTAGATTAGTTGTGTTTCAGTTTCAGGGGTCGTTCAGTGTCCAGTTTGGTCTCACAACACAAGATACCAACTTGGTGTTTTCCCTCCTCCCTGTATCTCAGCACCTGCGTCTGTCCGGCTCACACGAGATAAGACACGTTCAGCAACACCGGACCACAGTGAAGGACTCGTGCTTTACGTGATTTTGTTCGTCTTTCCAGTTTTGTGTCTGTAAACAGCCAAACAAACAAACTGTCCTGAATCTGTCCTGAATGCAGCCTGTTGGACAAACAGCAGCTGGACGAGCAGGGACACGCAAACAAGCCGAGGGAAAAAAAGACCCAGACGCACCAAACTTTAAGAGATTACAGCTCTGATTCGTACTGACTGTTCTCAGCAAACCCACACAGTCTGTACTGATGCTGCAGAATTTTTAAGCCGATTTCTTTGCGGCACAGAAAAGCTTAATGGAATCGAGATTTCAGGGCCTGTGCGGGTTCCCCTCGGGGGCCAGTGTGTGTCTTAATGTCGCTGGCGTTTCCCGTAGAGACTTCAAACGTGAGCCGAGCGGTTCCCAGCAGCACCGGGGACGACTCGGAGCTCGCCTCCTGCAGATATGCTTTTTTCCTCTGGCTCGGACTCAAGTGTGTCTGGCTAATTATAGCAGCTCGCCGCCCAGAACGGCTTCAGACATCTGGTGTTCGCTGCATTTTTTTTTTGCTCCTCTGTTTCTGACGGACTCCTGCTGAACACAGGTCACTAGGAGACAGCAGCTTGTTTATGAATCTGTGCTCTCTGCTGTTCTCTGCTCGTAACGCAGTCACACAGCTTACTGTCAATTTACAGTTCAGACACCAAAACGCTCCATTAGACACTTCAGAAAACATTCAGTTCATCTCCTGCTGTGGGGGGAGTCGGTTGGGTGACGACGGCGGATACAGTTGAGCTCGGACTAGCAGAGGATCCTGTGGGATTTGGGCGACAGATAATAGACTTAAAGACAGATCCCTGCAGCCTCGCCCCTCTTTCCTCAATGAGAGCTTTAATCACTGAGCCTGCTGGTGCGGGAACCTGCCGCAGCCTCTCTGAGCCGGACTGTGCCACCGTGGAGCCGACCACCCGTGTGTCTACAGAGCAGTTTTAAACATAAAATCTACAAAACGCGAGACATGTGATGAACGGCACTGAGCCACAACACAAAGCTTTTGATTTATCAGTCGATCTATGTGCAGACCCTCACCGATTAGTCAGGAGCTTTGGGAATAATACCAGAATAAAACTAGAATCATTCAGAGTTGTTATGGTTGAGTTCAGAGGTTCATTTCCATTGATGCAGCCACAATATCGGCATCAGCAGGAGGGAGGCCGCAAAACGTCAGTTCCCCCCCGACAACATGTTCCCATGGCGACGAGCTCACCTGGCCGCGTCTCACGCTGCTTTGGGCCGTTGCCAACACGTCGAGAATAACCTGCGCCTCATCTAACAGGTTAATGGGATTGAGTCAGGTTGAAAAACAGAGGATTGATTGTCCTACGCGTTGTTTGTTTTTTTACAAGACGACTGAAGTGACTCAACAACAAGGAGCCAATGACAAAACTTTACAGGCTGCAGGGAAGGAAGTTGTAAAACTATATTTAAGTGGAGATGCATGGTCCATTTTGTATTCACAGTCCACGTGCACAACCAGTGGAACCAGTGGATCCAGTGGCAGCCTACCAGCAGTAACTTCAGCAGCTCACTTACAGTAAGAACAGGACTCGCAGTGTTCCGGTAATCAGGACATTTTTCTGTGAGTGAGGGAAATGTTAAGTAAGATAATCTGATAAGGTCATTGATGCATTCAGACTTGTGGAGCACTTTCCAGCATCCCCCCCCCCCGTCCCGTCTGTGTTAAAGGATTAAATCTATCAGAGGAAAGAAATGTCCCCGTGAGCCCCTGATAATGGATTGTACCGGGGGGGAGCCCCTGTGTAGAGAACCGCTCCTGCGTGGGCACCATTAAACCGCGGCTAACGCGACTCCCGGCAGGAGACGCAGCGACGTGGAGGGTTCGACTCCCACAGGTAGGCCCGGGAAACAGACGACCAATTATGAGCTGCGACAGGCGGATCAGCATGTTCTGTCCTGGGCCTCCTCCCTCGAACCTGGCCTGCTGTCAAGCGGCTTGAGCTCACCCCCCCGCCTCGGCCTGCCTCCTCACATCTACTTCACAATTACAGCCTGTCTGATGGCGTCCTAATCACTGCGGCAGTCAAACCAGGCTTCAGATCTGCTCCCCTGTTTCTCTACAGTATTCTGCTGCTGCTGCTGCTGCTCTGACGACGGGCACGTGAGCCAAATGGGACTAAAAATATAAAAAAGAGGAATGTTCGAAGGTGTAAACCACATTTAAGTTAATGGTTTCCTGGAGCACCAGTGGTCTCTCCCTCCCCGCGAGGTAAAACCAGCAGACCGGCTGGATTACAAGAGGAGAAGAGGAAGCAGCCAGTGGGACATAAGAGAACAAACAGTATTCTGCAGTCGCTTCTTAAAATCAGGGAGGACAGGAAGCAAAGGGACTCATTGTTCTAACATGTCAGTCAGCTCCACACATCGTGTTGGGGAAACAGCTTCCTGCTCTTATAGAGCTCTCTGATTAACTTATGTAATACATGTTGTGTTTTAAATATATATTTATTTATCACATTTTCTGTTCAATAACGCTTGGTTCCATAGGGGATTGATGTGGCATTGTGAGATGTGTTTTTCAACATATAATTATAATAATAAAATAATCAGACACGTTTAAGAGACTGATATTTATGAGCGTGTGAAAATTGGTGCAGAACCGAATAAAATTGATCTGGATCTTGTGAATTGAAATGTGATTTCCTAAGGGGACCCCCCCCCCGGGGCCTTGGTGGAGGTATGAACAAACTGAGTCTGTGATCCTTGTATTCGTTCCTCTTTCCGCTCCATTAATGAAAACTCTCCCTGGAGGCCACGCTGCTGTCCCGGCGAAATAAAGCTTCACGTGGAGTGGATTCATTAAGTGAAGTGAAAAAGCTCCTCTCCAGTTTCTGAGTGTTTTTCCATCGGCCACTTTCACCCCGTGCTCCCTGATTGTGACGACAACGACGACAGCGGAAAAAAAACAAAACGTGACAACCTCCATTGTGGCTCATTGTAAATACTTGATGTGTGTCCCTGTCATTGTGATTGTCTGGATTTCGCAGGGAAACCAGAACAGCAGTAAAAACGTGATAACAAAAGTTCAATCACCTCCTTTTTTTTTAGAGGAGATCTGTCCACGCATTGTGAAATATGTTTGATCAGCTCAGCTGCAGATCATAAAAACACTCTTATCACCCGGTTATTGCTTCAATTTGTCAAACACCTTTTGTACAAAACATCCCGTCCCTGCGTCGCGAGCACGGGAACAAAGCATTTTTTGATCTGCGTGTACTGTAAACACGCGTGAGTAACCACTCTTCCCAGCACTGCAGGTTGTGAAATCCCATCACAGCGTGCAGAGGCCGGCGTCCTGCTGAGTAATGCTGCACAAGGTCTCACTTGCAGGACACGTTACTCTGAGATAAGGTCACTTGAGCTCCCTGACTCCAACTAAACGGACACCGGCGTGTTGTAGGTTCACCAGAGCAAACGGGCTGATATGACGCCGGGAGGTGAGCTTGATGGAGAGTATGTGCCGGAGCTGGGACACCGTGTCATGTGATAAGGCTATTAGAGACGGATCTGCTGTCCTTAAATAACCGGGATTTAAACCTGAAATGGTGCCGCAGAGATGGGAAGAGCTGGTTAGCTGGAGGAACCGGGGGCATGGGTGTGGTGTGTGGGGGTGGGGGGGGTGGGGGGGTGGGGGGGTGTTTGGGGGCACACCGGAGGACGAGGAGGGGCAGGAGAGCAGAACGGCTGAGAGGCTGAGTCAGAGTTCGCAGGGAACATCCAGCTTCGTGTCCTCGGCGTTAAGAGGCTGACTCAGGCTGCAGAGCGCTGGGGAAATCATGTCCTGGACAAGTCCTTAGTGTGAGATCCATCTGCTGAATCACAGCCTCACACGTAAATATGAACTGGATGTACTTTGTCCACATGTCCAGGTTTTCCAAGAGACCGGAACACGGATTTAAAAAAACTTTCCCTAACATGGGGACCTTTTATTGATTGTTGCGCCAACTCTGGGACGTTCTATTTGAGGTTAATGTTTTGCAAAGACAAATAGAAAACTGAAATCTGAGAAGTTTGACTTTTAACTCACACAAGCAAATGTTCCTTTATTTTAAATTTTCCCAAAGTTTCCTAATGTACGACGGAGTATTATGAAGACAAATGATTTGAAGATTTCCAGAATAATGTTGAATTAAGATGAATTAAGAAAAAGTGGCTCCAACACTAAAGACATCTTGACTTGGGTTTTAAGTTTCCCGAACTTAAAGCTGCATTAACAGATTCTCTGGCCACTTGGGGGCAGCACAACAAGCTACACACTCAACGTTGATACATCATCATCTTGGCTGTGAGACTTTGGGATTTGACTGAATCTCTTGAACGTCAACAATAAGTGACGATCAAGCTGCAACAGATACAAGACGAGGCCCTGGTTCCATCCCGGCTCCACTCCGCCTCCCCGTCGAGCGCGAGGAGTGAAGAATTTCCTGTCATTTTGGCAAACAGGCATCAGGTGAAAAGGATTATGGTCTCATTAAACCCCGAAGCCCCGAGTCCAGCCTCAAACCGCAGCCTCCACGAAGCCCCTCAGGTCACCGCGTGGGGTCGTGAGAGCGGCTGGGAGATGCTGAGCCAGCTGGAGCCTGAGCTGCACCTCGGTGTCTCACCCACTGATGCTGCATCCAAACCAAACTGTGGGCTCCGTCACTCCAAACCAAACACGGGGGGGGGGGGAGCCAGAGCTCGCAGATCGATTAAAACCCAAACAAATACAGGTCTCAGGGCAGTTTCACACCAACCTTGTTTGGTCCAGATCTCAGATCATGGTCCCGACCAACAGAACAAAGTTTAGTCGGACACATGGGGGTCTTGGTTGGTTCGGACCGTTTTTTGGGGGGGGGGAGAGTTCAGACTTATGGACCAACTGAAGCAAGTTGAAAAGCTAAATCTGCAGATGTGACCTCGGGGTCATGATTTAAAGACTCTCATGATTTATTGGTCATGAATGATAATTGTCTGAGCTCGACGACGAGGTGGCATCTCCTCAGAGCTCCGAGCCGGTGGTCAGCTGACAGCCGGATGCAGCACACGCACACAAAGGCATCATTCACGTGCCAGCTCTGCATAACTGACACTTTAGTCTGTAGTTTTACAGAAACAAACCCTCTGCATGTATGTGCTGCTGCAGGATTTACATAGAGCGTCAATCCTCTGGAGTTTGATTCAGTTTGAGTTACAGTCATTCAGCTTGAATACGATTCCAAATGTCTTTAATTGACTGGTATTGATTTACATTAAACTTTATGAGAATGTATATAAACATAGGAAGAAAATACAGAAAGGGAAAAGGCATTTATTAAACATTTGACTGATTCCTCAGGCCTTCATCTCGATTTCTAAAAAACACAAACAAACCCCCTCCCATAAACATAAAGGCTTTGACCCTCGGTGACGCTTCATCTTTGTCGTATTGCAGAGTCATTTCCAATATGAATGTAAAAGTCGATTTTTGTGATCGTGGTCACTGAGCGATTTTAAGATCTCTGGCCAGAGGCTGAAATGTGATTATCTGATTGTTCAAGCCTGGTAAATCATTTCAAGCTTTGCCAGATCTGAGCAGCTCTGCCTGTGATTGGTATTGAACAGACATGTTGCACCAGCAAAACAGACTCTGTCTGAAGTAGGATTATTGAATTATGCTCCGTCGATATGGTATTTTGTTTGGTTAAGACTTTGATAATCAAGTTTTTCTTATAGCTTCAACAGAGCAGTGATGCTGACGTCCTCCTCTGGGCTCTTGGTTTGACACAACTTCCTGTAAGACTCTGTTTTCATACAGAAAATCAGAGGAGGAGCAACAACAGCTCATGTTTTCATCTGGATGCCGAACGGTGTCAGCCAGGGGCGAGAGGTCAGCGTCACTCCAGGGAAACAAAGCTGAACAGTGCTGGTGTATGGTTGGTATTGTTGTACGGCGATTCAGTCTGAGTCACCGACCACGAGAAGTCCTCCTCGTGGACGCTCCAGAGCTGCCCACGCCCACGAGCAACGGCTGTCCACTGGGCTGTGAAAGCCATCCCACTTAAAACATCTTCTGTGGCGGTGGCTAGAAAGCAGTTTTCAAACTATTCATTGTTTTTTTTTCTTTTATTCAAAAATGCTTTATAAAGTTTCCATTCAGAAAAAAATACATTTGCTTCATAAAAACTGTCACAGAATATTTGAAAAATGCAGAGACTTCTCCCAACAAAATAATAAACAATCAGTATTTACTTAATATTAAGGTTCAATGTGGGGAAATAAAGTCGTTTTTCAGGGTTCTGAGCACAAGTACTTGATGTTGTGTGTCCTGTTCAGGACTTCATGCTAAAGGTGAAGATTGATTTGTACTATGTAAGTTGTAAAATACACGATAACTCGTCATAAACGTTGCCTGCAAAGAAACCCACTTATTATCTTTGTCCTTTTCTTAAAATCAGTATTAAATATATTATAGTTTATGTCCTTATGTCTCCCAGTATTTTGCCCTTTCTCTATTAAACCCTAATTATGTTTTTCTCTTGTAAAGAAACTTGTGGTTTCTGTATTTGGACAGTGTTGTACCGGCTGATTGTTTGTCCCTGGATCAGTTTTAAACCATTTTATTACCGTCATTTATTTTCATGCCACTTGTCTGTTCATTTATTTTTTTAAAAAAGGACTTCAAACCAAAACATCTAATTTCCAACAGAAGACACAAAATCCAGGTCAAGCATCTGGCAGCCGTTGTTGATTCGTTACTGCCCCCTGCTGGGCACCTTGTGTCCCTGCAGTACCAGAGGCTGCAGCTTCAGGACCACATTCCCCAGGTCCATAGTTTAATAAAGATGTTTTGGTTTGTGTAATTAAAATTAAATATGTTCTTTGTGCCGATGATGGAAACGGTTCAATACATATTTACAATTTATACCTCACAAAACAAAAAGCAGTAAAAACTATTCATGTGTATACAAACGTGTCATGTTTAAAGGTAAATTCTCTCATTTATTTATTTATTTATTCAAAGTGAAGGACAAAAAATAACATTTACCATAAAGGCTATAATTGACTCACACTAGGTGGCAGTGTCGCGAAAACCACAGGGTCCTAAAAATGGGGAACTGCAGCTTCCGGTATTGCAGGCGTCTGTGGTTAAGTACGTCACATCCGGGCCGGTGCTCCACTTTCCCCGGGAGCAGCTGATCGTTGAGGTTCGTCTCGTGCATCTTCTTCCATCTAACTTTAGTTTGAAGCTGATAAAGTTTCTGATTCTCTTAAATGTCTCAGGAGGAAAGTGTTTTATCGTAATGGAAGATTGTTGTTGCGTGAAAGTTGTTTTTAAATGTTTTAAAGTTGAAACGTGGCCGCGCGTCACCAACATGGCGGATCTGTTTCTAACTTGTTTGTTTCTCCTCGTGTTTGTTGTGTTTTCAGACTGAAGACGATGAATCTGCTTTAATGATGAGAAGGTGAGAATGAGTTCACCGCCATCTTATTTCTCATGTTACTGTAATAACCAGCCATAAATACATGGAGGAGCAATAACCTCCTAAAGTTTTAAATAATCTGGGTCTGTTAACTCGGATTAAGTAAAAGTCCAGGTTCTGTCTCTTCATGGTCCACATTAACAAAGTGACGTCAACTTTCCACCTTAGAAAGAAAGGTTTACAAACTTTACACATCCGGGTGTACGGTGGCCTAGAGAACTCAACACGTGCAAGTTAGGAAAACAACTCCCATCAATTTGATCCTCATCAATAACAATATAACACAATTCTGATAAGTTGCTTATGCATAGTGACGAGGTATAACACACAATTCAACTCAATCTGATTTATACAATTATTTGTTTGACATTTTCTGCTCCCAAAGAACTTTTTACAATATAAGTATGAACATTGTAAACTAAATATATTCTGTGTAGTATCAGACATATAAATGTGACTGATGAGCACATTTCTAGTTTGGGAGTTTTGTCCATATTGTTCGGCTCTAATCAGAGGATTCCTCTGTAGTTTATTGATTGTTCACTTTCTGCAAGTTTGTGTAGTTCAGTAGTTTAGTGTTGAGCCGTGCAGTAAACCAGTAGCTCCTGTGCAGACCTTTTCCAGCGAGACCCAGCCTGCAGTGGCTCTGTTCTTTCCTATTGCGTCTGCTAGAGAGACTTGAGGCCGTTTGAGGCCCTGCTGTGGCTCTTCATGGCGGGGTTATAGGTAAACCTCAGACACGCCGTCCACGCTGTCAAATAATTAATCTTGGGAGGATTCTAAAATCTAGTCTCTATAAACAGATTCTGTTTGTGACGAGACCTTCAGCGTGTGTGAAACTTCCTGAATGGCACATATAACAAACTGTGACTTTTGAATTTAACTAGAATGTCTGGACTAAACAAAGTAAACTGTTGTTTTAACAGAACTGCAGAGATGAAGCCAGGCCGGGTTCTGCCCAGACCTCCTGACTGACGTCTGGTCCTCATGTCGGAGTTTGACTGAACCGAAAAATCCAGGTTTGTGTTTTTCTAAAGACAGAATTTTATGAGAATAATTCTTGTCGGTTGAAAGTTGTTGGTTTGCGTATAATTTGTATTATTTGTAATTATCCCATTTTTTTTACTTTACCATAACCCTCCCTCAATACAACATTTAAAAATGCCAAGTATCGGAAATAGGATACACGGCTTTAACAGTGAAGGAACTACTTTCTGTCAACTACCGCCGTAATAAACATGTTTAACAGCTGAGAGCAGTTCTGAAATTGTTAGAACAAATCTACAATCTCATAGTCTCAGGGTTATTAGCTGCTCATCTCTCCACGTGTTGAAGTAAACCAGTAGCTCCTGTGCAGACCTTTTCCAGCGAGACCCAGCCTGCAGTGGCTCTGTTCTTTCCTATTGCGTCTGCTAGAGAGACTTGAGGCCGTTTGAGGCCCTGCTGTGGCTCTTCATGGCGGGGTTATAGGTAAACCTCAGACACACTGTCCACGCTGTCAAATTAGTTATTATGACTGAAATGATGAGGCTGCTTAGTGTTTTATTGAAAACATCATCAAACCGTAAAAGGTTAATTGTGCCATGAAAGGATTTTTGCTAAAACAAGTTACAAAAATGTATAGAAGAAGCTTTTGATATTGATTTGCATTTCAATCTGTGTTTATAAATGAATAAATATCTTCTGCTTTCTTTTAAGAAAGTTGCACAAATAATGATTAATCTGATCTAATCTCTATAAACAGATTCTGTTTGTGAACAAACCTTCAGCTTGTGTGAAACTACCTGAATGGCACATAATACAAACTGTGACCTTTTAGTTTAACTACATAAAAATGTCTGGACTAAACAAAGTAAACTGTTGTTTTAACAGAAGTGCAGAGATGAAGCCCGGCCGGGTTCTACCCAGACCTCCTGACTGACGTCTGGTCCTCATGTCGATGTTTGACTCAACTGAAAAATCCAGGTTTGTGATTTGTGAAAATGCCAAGTATCGGGAAAAGGATACACAGCTTTAACAGAAAGGGAACTACTTTCTGTCAACTACCGCCGTAATAAACATGTTCAACAGCTGAGAGCGGTTCTGAAATTGTACACGTGAACAAATGACAATCTCATAGTCTCAGGTTATTAGCTGCTCATCTCTCCACGTGTTGAAGTAAACCAGTAGCTCCTGTGCAGACCTTTTCCAGCGAGACCCAGCCTGCAGTGGCTCTGTTCTTTCCTATTGCGTCTGCTAGAGAGACTTGAGGCCGTTTGAGGCCCTGCTGTGTCTCTTCATGGCGGGGTTATAGGTAAACCTCAGACACACCGTCCACTCAGTACTGTGGGAAGTATCGGTATCGTCCCACTTCTCTGCGACTTCATTACAACAAACTGCTTCAGTCAGAAACGTTCCTCCACTGTCATCCTGAACTTGTAAAGCAGCCTGTGAAATGTAAATGTCTCTTTCTCTTGCTCCCTCAGGTTTTCAGGACCTTCTGGATTCTCTACAGAAGATGGTGACTCGGTGTCGTCGGTGCTGTCTGGACTCTGAGGTGCAGGAAACACAAGGTCAGTACAGAAATAATGTTGATGTCAGTCTCTTCAGCAGAGTTTAATATGTGACCAGTGTTACAGATTTAAGAGCTAAAACTATTTTATGAGCAACGATTATAAATAACTGACCTTTTTCTGTTCTGTTTTCTGCACAGGAAGTGAAACACAGAAGTATCCAGAGCTGCGGCTGGTCCCTGGGTCTCCTTGGACATTTCATTTCACGAACCCATTGTACATGAGGTCACATTGAAGAACGTTGCTGTGGAGACAAAGGGGTGAATGTTACGATCACTGAAATTAAAATCTGTGCAGGATTTATTTGAAATGATCCAAGTGTCCAGTCGTACACAAATGACTAAAATAAAAACAAGGTTTACCAACTGTTGCCTTTGTCGCTTGAGCATTTATTTTTTGTTTTGCTTAAAAAATTTGTTGGAAATAAAATATCTGAACTCATTTGCTGCAGTAACTTGTTTTTTTCAAAGCAACAGTTTGTGGTGATGGAACAGTTCTCATGTCATTACAGGATTTCTTGGTCGTAGACAACATGTAACTTTCCACAAAGCTTGTAGTCGATGTTAGTTATCGATGTGCAGTAATCTAACGTTATCAACAATCCTTATAAGTGTTGTGAAGTCGTCCTGTTGTAGATTTACTGTCATCGTCCTGTTTCCACTGAGCTTCAGTTTGATATCCACCCTGACGACGTCCTGTGAGAAACTATGATAAACGTGGGAATCCAGTTTCCTACTGTGATTTCATGTTAAATGTTGAACCCTTCTGAGCCGCACATATCTCAGCACATTCTTCTCACAGCAATTTAATTTCAAACGGTCTGATAATGGTCAAGATCCACGTGGGGGCGCTGTTGTACCACATGTACAAAGGCCAGGTATGAACTCCACTGTCATTTATTTAAATATTGAAGGGGTTTCCACTGACATTATTTTATTATCATTATTTGAACATTTCCTGACTGATGATTTTCTTTTGCGTTTGATCTCACTTCGTCTTATTTTATTGTGGATTGCATAGTGAAGCGGAAGTGACGTTGTTACCATGTTACTTTCACTTTGATCCACCGTGCGCAGAGAAACTGTCCCGAAGTGAACACGTGAAGTGAACAAACAAGTGAAGAAGTAAGTGAGTGACACGTGCATTGTGTAGTTCCAGTGTGTGTGTGTCACTAAGTGAACCGTGTGTTCGTCTGATATTAAAAACACACATCGACGCGTTAATTCTCAGATTGACTCGCTGCTGCTTTTAGAAAGTTGTCATGGAACTAGTCGCTATTTTGGCGACACCCGCTTTTTTAACATAGATTTAGGTGATTTGTGTAATTCGTGGAGTTCTGATGATCTCCGATTTTTCGTAGGGGGGGGGGGGGGGGGATCTATATACCGGAAGCGCATTTCTCTCGCCTATCAGCGCGCGAGTCTTTGTAATCCGTCCAGTGGTTAGGTGTTTGGCGGGAATGATGATGGTCTTCACAAGTGACTGACCTATAGCCAGATGACTGAGGTTTGTGTGTTTTCCAGATGTTTAACCATCTGTTGAACTTCAGGTGTATTGGGCTCGGACACCAGGTGAAGAAGAGGAGAAGGTGACGAAGGTGATGTTCTCCTGTCTTCGTCTTTGAGGAGGGTGAGTCACAGAGGACACAGGCATCACGACATGACGGGATGAAGACTTGGGAAATGTTGGCCGTTGTTTAATAACTTAAAGTTTCAACCTGCAAACTAAAGCAACGTCTCAGTTTAAAGTGTGTTAACCTTAAAGTGAGGGATCTTTTATCGCAACGACATTAATACGACTGTTTCGCACTCAGACGTGAAGATGGTAAATACTGTTGATAGTTGAAGCAACCTCATTGGATGGATAGATAGATGGATAGATCCTCTGTCAAAACCGAAACCTGAACATCTCAAATACAGTCGCCGCCATGATGCGTTTTTGATGTTTGATGAATCATGTCTCTTTCCACAGTTGAAAGAAAAACCCGAAACATTAAGTGAAAGCAGATTTTCCGGAGGTAATCAAACAAATCCAACTCATTCATCATCATCGACCTCATCAGATTGATTATTCACGTATACACGTTCTTTCAGTGTCGCTTCTCTTCTCAGATGGATTTCCCCGTGGAGGCGACGGTCCATCTGGATGGTTTCCGAGATGACACGAAGGTGCGAGAGCTCCTCCGCTCACACGACTTTGAGGTGAAAGATCTGGGCAGAGACCTGGTTCGTGTCAAGGGTTCGTTTTTGAAGCTCAAAGATGTGAAGGCCCTTTTGGAGCAACTCCTTAACCGACAAGACCAGACCGAGGCAACCCCGCGCTCATCCTCGCCCTTCTCTTCTGGAGCCATTCCCAGATACAACACCGACATCCGCCCAAATTCGGGTGGCGACAGAGGCAGGTTAGGATCCAGTGACGGGCCACCGCACGCTCGCCCGTCCTCACCCAACACCTCGGCACCCAGGGTGTCGAACACGTCCGGCACTCATCAGATCCCTTCAGAGCACAGAGCTGCTGTCTCTACAGGAGCGCGGCAGTGTGAGGCGTTCAGGCCCAGAAGTGAGGTGTTCGTCGTGGACAGAGATGTGTTCAGGTACACAGTGCACTTCAAGAAAAAAGACTTTAACATGATCCTGGAGAATCACAACGTTGAAATGAAGTTGGCCAAAGTTTCTCATAGCATCGAGGTCACTTTACTGGGGAAGGATGCGAGGATGGCCGCCAGTAAACTGCAGAGCCTCTTGAATGATCTCAGCAAGTCACTACGCACGCAGGAGGTTCCTCTGAGGGACATGGATCAGGAAGGCAAGGCTTTTTGGGAAAAGATTCGCCGAAACAAGAACGTTAAAGATTCAGTGCTCGTGTGTGAGAAGAACGACAGACTCCACCTCATCGGGCCGTCTGCCAAGAGCTACCAGGTGAAGCAGAAGCTGTTGGGGAGGTCGGCGGAGGAGTCGGGACGAGCAGGGAGGACGTTGGACAGAAACTCCGGAGGAGGAGCAGCTCCCTGCCGCCGATCGACAGACAAGGCACAGATATAGGGATAGTGGCGGCATCACTTATTCTTCTCCTGCTGGAGCTGCAGGTTACTCCCCCTCAAATTACCAGGATGATAAACCGGAAGGGGCCCAACCCGTGTGGGAGGCGGGAGCTCGTCCTGGTCCAAGCGGAGCCTCAAGGAGACGGAGCTCCTCCGCGTCGCGGGGAAAAGGACGAGAGGAAAAACCTCCTGACTTCGCTCGAGAGACGAATAAAACAGGCAAACCTCCCGGGATCAAGCCGCCACTCGTCAATACAAAAGATATGAAACTAGTGCTCAAACGCACAGAGAAGAAATGAAGACTGAAGTCCCAGAGTTAAATGCACATCAGTGGATTTCACTAAATGTTTTTGATAAGAACCGTATATTTTTTTATTTAACTATTTAGACCAAAGTGCACTCAACTCACCCGACATTCCTGTTCTGCATTATACACTTAACCTACACTGATCAGAATGGGTTGGACTGAAATGTCAATACATTCGTAGTAAGTGTGGTTTAAGGCTCTTATTTTACCTGTGGATATACACAGCAGACCAATATACAGTATCTTCATCGGCTGGAATTCAAACCAGCCACGTTAACACATCAGTTCTCTTTTGAATAAAAGCAAATTTAAATCTGGAGACTAAAGTAGTTAACTTTGTGCAGAACAATTTTCAGATTTTGACTCTTTAACTCCACTGATGTCAAAGTTTTCATTATACGATGACATTAGAGTTTTAAATCAGTGTACAATATTACATTTGTATTAGTTTTAGTTCATTTAGTTCACGTCTCATTCTCTTGTATTTGTCGACACTCTGCAGGTGATTTATTCCGAATGGATTCCCGAGCTGAGTGGATGAAATGTAAATGATGTAAACAGACGAGTCAACTGGCCGCTAATTACCCAAATGACCACTGAAGCATCTGACGCCTCTTTGACTGTTAATTAAATGTGATAATAAAAAAAACGAATGGCTGTTTAATCTCCATGTCTTTGCTCTCGGCCATAATTACATTGCACATCTGGGGCTGTGGTCGGAGTGTGCGGCTGTTAAAGGAAAAAACGTGTGATGCTTTATTACTGTTTCGTGTTAATCACGATGTCCCACATTTACAAGATGAACGATGCAATAAGCGTTGCCTTCATCCTGATGTCGGGCAAAGTAGTGAAGCGAGTTCTTGAATCGGCCTTTTGACGGTCGGCGTTTTTAAAGTCTCCTGACATGTGGCCGTTAAAAGCTTTAAGCATCTGCCCCTGAAGGTCTCTGCACGACGGCCCTGAACCGGATTACGAGCTTGATACATCTCCTTTTAATGTTGTGACTGTACCGCCTGAGTCCAACGTCCAGATGGAGACAGTTCCACAACAACAACACTTCTCACGCAGTAAATAACCTTTACTCATAATATCCCAATCGATTCTTAAATGAGTGGACGACTCCAGTTATGACTCGGAGGTTTTTCGTCTTTAGTAGACGTAACTAAAACTACGAATCGACGTGAGGAGAAACACGAGTTTACAGCTGTGGTTTCCCCTTTTGGTGTTTTCTTGTTTTTGTTGCCAGGTTATTTCAACACTTGACATAAAAGTCAAATGGGCAGAAGGAAGGAGATTTACAAGAAGCTAAAAGAAGGGGAAGCGTGAGGATAAAGGTCAATTTAACTGCTCTGGTTTAAAAGTTCCCGTTCAACCGAATAAAAAGAAACAACTTTAACCATTAAAACTTGAGTAGAAATCGCAGTTAAAGCATCTCAGTGTTTAAATACCAGTGGATTCCTCGAGTTGTGCTCGGTTGCCAGTTCGTTTTCACCCTTTTTCTTAAATTTTGCCATCAAGTTGAGCTGCAAAATTCATTCTAGACGCATACAATTTAGAATTTGTCTTCAAGCTTCATTTACCAACTTCCCCAGATCTACATCTAGCTCTCTCTCTCTCTCTCTCGCACTATCTTTCTTTATCTCTCTATCTTCCTATCTCCATCCATCTGTCGAGCTCTATCGCTCAATGACTCTATTGCTCTATTGTTCTGTCGCTCTATCGCTCTATCTATCACTATCATTCTGTTGGTCTATCTGATCTACTGCGTAAAGGCAAAGGCCTCTACCTCAGTATTCCTGTGGACTCACACACCACACACACACACCCCAACAGTTTCATCACTGCTGAGCTTTTTTTTTTTTGGACTCCAGCCTCCGATGGCTGGCAACCTCTGGTTTCGAGAGGAAACCCTGTGGGACACGTCGCACTGCCAGCGCCGAGTCTGGAGAGGAAATGCCACGATCCTTCCCAGGAGATAAAGGCCTCGCATATCCAGGGTTCGCTGCTGTTGCCTGGCAGCGGCCGTCAACATGAGGGAGGCAGAGATGCACGAGGAGAGCGACGCCTCGCAGCGAGAGTCGGTCTCTGCTCGGTTTTGTGGCAGGAAGAGGATGCAGAAGTGATGTGTGCGTTCAAAGATAGCCTCCGGGCTTTTTATATGAGTGGCAGGATGACGTGCTGCTGCATGTCGACCACAGCTCTGTGTGACTTGACTAAGCCCAGCCTGAAATCCACGCCCACAGCACACAGACACACACATATTACCCCAGAAGTCAACCATACTTCTCTTTCTTCCTCATTCAGCTGCTTTCTGTTCCTCTGCGTCTCGTCCGTCTTTTATTTATTCGTGTGTGTGTTTAGCCGGTTCCGGACGAGGCATGGCGGCGCTGGAGGGTCTGGAGTACGGGAAGTCGGACTTCGTGCTCCTGGATGAGGTGACGATGGAGCAGTTTCTGGAGAACCTGAAGCTTAGGTAAGGCCTGAGAGGAAGAGGAGGAGGAGGAGGGTGGAAGCAGCCGGGTGGAAGCAGCCGGGTGTCAGAGATGTCAGAGTTTACACTTCACGAGAACCTGAGGGAAAACTTAGAATTTCTTCAGGTTTTTTGTTAATTTGGCTCCAAAAGAGCTGCGATTGATGTCGATACTCTTAAATAACTTTTCTATGAACCCTTTTCGCATCCTCTTTTCGAACCACGTGCCTTTGGACCCGCTCGGCTAAAACCGGTCAAAGTTGATATACGTTTTGTGTCCAGACAGTTTAAACCAGTCTCACTTCCTCGGGGGGTTTCACGGAGCCGGCTTCGTGTCCTCAGAATCAAACTGTGTGAAAAATCCCCAAACGTCAAACAGAATGAATGATCTCCAGATTCAGATCATATAAATCCCACTTCCTCAGCTGACGTGTGCACAGGACGGCCCCCGAATTAACATCTTTAACATCTGTCACGGAGGTTATGTTTTCACCCATGTCTGTTGGTTGGTTAGTTTGTTTGTAAGGAAGATTACACAAAAACTTCTGCATAAATTTCCATGAAGTTTTGCTGCAAATAACATACAAAACAACATATTTCTGTATTTTGGGGAATTTCTAAACAAATATTATAAATATCTTTATGCAAAGAATCAGGAATGTGTACTCTGCTTCGCCTCCATTGGCTGGTGCTTAATGTTTGTGTCTCACAGCTCGATCGCCCAATTTGAGTTAGTGCTACTATATTCTGACAGCTGTTAATTACAGTAACAGGTTGTTCGGTTGTTTAGCAGGAAGGAGGCTGGGGTCACTTCTCTATTTTCCTTTTCTCATACCAACCCCAAAACCTCAAAGTCCTTGCGTGAGATCAGTGTTTCTGCTTCCAGGGACGATTTCAACCATCTGAAGAAGCTTTAACGATCTTTTCAGCCATGAAACAATTCCTTCAGGACTCCAATAACAACGGGGTTATCTGGGATACTGAGGTCCGCAAATTCAACACACACAAAACTCCCAAAAAATAAAGAGTTTGCCTTTCTGGGCCAGGGGCTGCTCACGTTGACCCGACTGCTCTCACTGCCACCACGCTGTTACTCTAGCGTTTTATTTAGCAGCTCAATTAACCCCGAGTGACACGACATTTTTTTACTCCTCCCAGCTCAACGAAAAAACCTCACAGGAGGTTACACAAACCAGCGACGCCCCTTTGAACCACAAGTTTCATTTCCTGCCTTCACCCTTGTGTCACTTCCTGTCAGCTACACATGAGATATGGATGGTCTTTCACGGAACGTTTATCTTGAGGGTGGTTTCGTGGGGAAAATGTGAATAAATGAAATACCCTTTTATACCATATGTACAGTAAATGAAGGAAACATATCTGTACCCTTACTCACCACGATCCCTCGTCTGCGTGCGTAGGTTTGAGAAGGGTCGCATCTACACCTACATCGGAGAAGTGGTGGTCTCGGTCAACCCTTACAGACAGATGGACATTTATGGCAAAGAAACCATCGACGCGTACCGAGGCCGGGAGCTGTATGAAAACCCTCCTCACCTGTACGCCGTGTCTGACGCCGCCTACAAGGCCATGAAGAGGAGGGCCAAGGACACCTGCATCGTCATATCAGGTCACAGCACATTCTCACTTCTCAGTGGAATTCATTCGAATTACAAGCAAAAGCAGCTGTAAGAGCCTTGTGTGTGTCGTGTGTTTTGTTCTTCAGGTGAAAGCGGTGCAGGTAAAACCGAAGCCAGTAAATACATCATGCAGTACATAGCCGCCATCACAAACCCAAGCCAGAGGGCGGAGGTGGAGAGGTGAGAGCTGCTGTGATCTGAAGGTCGAGCGTGAGAAACGTGACCTTATATATACGATTTATTAGAAACGTAAAAAACGTGGCTCCAGATGGGATTTAATCTCAAGTCCAACACGAATAAGTAACTGGATCATAAGAATTGGATGTCGTCATGAATCATTCTCACTTTCCTCTTCTCCCCTGACGCTGTTGTGACCTTCCTCTCGGCTGTTTCTCACATGTTTCCATCGACGGCCACGCGATGCATCAGCGTGAAGAATGTGCTGCTCAAGTCCAACTGCGTGCTGGAGGCCTTCGGGAACGCCAAGACGAATCGCAACGACAACTCCAGCCGCTTCGGCAAGTACATGGACATCAACTTCAACTTCAACGGCGATCCCACCGGAGGAAACATCAACAACTACCTGCTGGAGAAGGTGAGGGGGGGGAGGATGGAGGGGGCTTCCTCTGCAGACTGGAAAAAGAGAAACACGTGCACGTACACGAGCCCACCTCTACAGAAAAGTTCAGCTCATTTAGTTTTTAAATTACCTCTTTGAATGTTTCACGAGGTGATGACAAAGAGGTGCGAGGGAACATCCATGAATAGACGTGTCTGTGAAGTCGGGGCGGCGGCGGGCGGCGGGCGGGGCGGCGTTGGCAGCGGCGGTGGCGTGTTAATGAATGGCTCACCTGGGGGCACTTGATGCTGCTGTATCTATTCTCTCTGCTGAGGAGCCGTCTGGCACTCGGAGCCCGTGTGAAGGATGGAGCCATGATTCATTCTCACAGGGCAGAAATAACCGCACTGTTTCGAAGCTGTGTCGTTTCTCTGGAAATAGGGTTTTTGTTTAAGTGTTTGTCTTGAAGGGAGAAAACAACTGAAACCATGTAAAAGCAGCCGGTGATGATTCTGTAGGTCGGTTGTGGGTTGTTCCTATTTCTGCAGAACAACTGCTATTTATATTTATTCATTTTCACAATTCAGGGAAGTTTCTATGGGTGGCACAAGTTGCATTTTGAGTTTAGTGTTGCTTTCACTTTTTATTTAAAACTGGCTTTAGAGTTCTGAAACTCTGAGCAGGAAGCTGTGTATCCGTTTTATCTAGTAACTCAAAAACACACTTGATGAGAAAATTACTTGAGAGTGAGTCACCACATGATTAACTTCTGGAGTTCATAGGTCAAAGGTCAATGATACAAATATGCTCAGCAAATTGACTAAATGAATCCCCCATCATACGACGTCTTGCATTTATTTAGTTACTTCTGCATCCTATAGGATCATAGGCATGAGCTGAACTTTATATAGATTGAGAAATAAGTTATGATCATGTCGTAGGAATGGTGTCAATCATATATATTATAAGTTATATCATAATAAAAGTTAGCGTTTGCCTGATTGGGTTTTATAAAGCACATGTTGGTTATGCCTCACACCTCAGACCTCGCACAACTCTTATTTCCTCCTGTGAGCGACGTGAGTCAATCGAACTCTAAGGATTCTTGGAAACTGTTGGTAGAAAAGCTACCACGCCACTTACCTCTGGTCTTCCTCTAATTCTCTAAACCGTGTGACCTCAGTGTCGGGGGGATGGATGTTTGATTTACTGCCTTGATCTGTTTTTTCCTGTTAAAGTCCAGGGTGGTGCAGCAGCAGGAGGGGGAGAGGAACTTCCACTCGTTCTACCAGGTACAAAACCACCTTTGTATGAAATGCCGTTGATTAACTGTCCAGTAAACCACACTGGTCCCTCACTGGTCCCTCACTGGTCCCTCACGTCCCTCACTGGTCCCTCACTGGTTTATCTGTTGTGATTGTGTAGTTGCTACGTGGAGGCTCGGCTGAAACGCTGGAGTCCTTCCACCTGCAGAAGGATCCTGCTGCTTACACCTACACCAAAGCGGGCGTTGCGACAGCTGTGAGTCTGATGTGATTTCCCCATCCACGTTTTTTAGGAAGATAACAAAGAACCTCAGGTCACATTCTTCACTCGTCAGTGGACAAAACCTTTTCTTCCATCTTTCTTCAGACGTCCAACAACGATCGGGCGAGCCACAAAGCGGTGCTGAGCGCACTGGAGGTGATCGGCTTCTCCAGTGAGGAGATTTCCTCCGTTTATCAGATCCTCGCCTCCATCCTCCTGCTGGTGAGCTGCAGCTCGGAGTGTTAAACACGGGACATTTCAACGCTTGTTTAACAGGATTAAGATGATATACCACATATTTTAGATTTTTGCATCGTTGCTGAGATTCAGGGAGTCATGAGATGGTGTTTCTTTCAGGGGGATGTTCAGTTTGAGAGCGACGGGGAGAGCATTCAGATCCTGGGGCTGGAAAGCGTGCAGCACATCTCCGAGCTGACGGCCACAGACCCAGGCAGCGTCAGCAAGAGCCTGCTGTATCGCACCGTGGCCACCGGGGGCGGAGAGGTCATCGAGAAGGGCCACACGGAGCAGCAGGCCTGCTTTGGACGGGACGCTTTTGCCAAGGTGCCGATTCCTCCCTCCGCCGACCAATCAGGATGAGACTCGTGGTTTATACAGATGAATTGTTTTATCCTGTTGAGGAAACGATGTCATCACATTATTGCCACTTGTCTCCAGCTCTGACGAACCCACTCTCTCTCTCCTGTCTCCTCTCTCCTCTCTCCTCTCTCCTCTATCCTCTCTCCTCTCTCCTCTCTCCTCTCTCCTCTCTCCTCTCTCCTCTCTCCTCCTGCAGGCTCTCTACGAAAGACTCTTCGGCTGGATTGTCAGCCGCATCAACACCGTCATTGAAGTGAAAGACTACGACCCAGTGCTTCATGGGAAAAACACCGTCATCGGAGTGCTGGACATCTACGGCTTTGAGATCTTCGAGAACAACAGGTCGTTGTCCTGTGTCTTTGTGAAATGTTCTGTGTTCCCTCATTCAGACAGGCAGAAGTTTAGGAGACGTTTGCTTCTCTGTCTGTCGTTCCAGCTTTGAACAGTTCTGCATCAACTACTGCAACGAGAAGCTGCAGCAGCTCTTCATCGAGCTGATCCTCCGACAGGAACAAGACGAGTATCAGAGAGAGGGCATCACCTGGCAACCGGTGAGAGAGATGCACACGAACATGTAACACACGTTTTCAAGAGGTCCACAGGTTCTACGCAAACAGTACAAAGACATTTTGAGATCAGCGCAGTCATTCTGTCTTTTCCGTTGATGTTCAGTGGGATTGCAGGTTGTCTTTAAACACACAGAGAGCTTAAGACACTGCATATGAAGAAAACACCTGCACACACACACACACCAGAAACACACACTAAAACACAACTCACACACAGGAACACGACAAACCGTTTCGATCCTCACGTTGCTGCTGTTCACACAGATCGAGTACTTCAACAACCAGATCATCGTCGATCTGGTGGAGCAGCCGCACAAAGGCATCATCTCCATCCTGGACGAAGCCTGCCTCACCGGGGGAAACGTCACCGACAAAGTCTGCCTGGAGAGCATGGACACCAAGCTGGCCCAGCACCCCCACTACACGTCCCGCAAGGTGAGAACGGACCGCCAGCGTCACCGCTCCATCACTTGTGTTTTATTCACACTTTATTAACAGTCATTATTTGCAGCAGCTGTTCGGGTTCGAGCTGAAACTTTCAAACAAAGAAACGTTGGTGTTAAAGTTTCAAAAAGGATCTCATCTCTGGGACAGGACTTAGTGGGAAGTGGGGATTGGTTGTTGACGCATCTTCCTCTGACAAATAAAATGAAGAAATCTTATTTTCAGCCCAAACTAATTGACTGATTGGTTCTGTTTATACATAAGAAACCTCTCGGTGGATCGTAAACACATTCACACGAAACAGAGAAGTTGGCGACCCGGTCCACTGTGGAAAGGTTAAAGTCGGATGAGCTGTCACAGATTCAGACGCATCAAAATAAACACATCTGCTCGGAATGAGAGATGCTTTTCACTAAAGATATAAATACACAAGGTTCTAATGATGTGGTTTTTTATATTCGGCTAACCACTAGAAATACAGGAAATGGTGTAATTTCTTAAAATAAAATTCAACGCCTTATGTTATATACATAGAGAGAAGTAGAATACTGACATATAGACAATTGGTAACATTACAGAATAATACAAATAAAAAGAAATTGTAAATAAGAGTATAATGTTGGGTTTTAAAACAGATGAGTATATGTACTCAGTTATAATACACATGGTTTCATTGCACATGATAATATTGCACATTACTGCCTTTTTACTGGATTAGTGTGCAGATGTTAAATAATACAATAAAAAATGAATACATACGTGTTGCTTATCTCCTTAAAATGTGTGTTTTGGTTTGATTAGAAAGCACAAAAACACTTTTTTACAGAACTCCTCTGACTCAGGTGCAGTTTGGTGTAACAGTCAGCAGAGGACAGAGTTTCTCTAATGTCCAGAGATGCTTTTCACACTAAAGAGGCTCCGAACCTCAGCCTCCCTCCTCTTAGAGTTTATCTTGGCTCCGTGCATGTTTGTTATCGACATTTAATGAGAAAAAGTTTATTATTTGCTCTTATTCACTGTGTCTTCCCCCCCCCGTTTCCAGCTCAGCCCCACTGATAAGACCATGGATTTCCAGAAACACTTCCGCATTCGCCACTACGCCGGAGACGTCACGTGAGTCGACCGCCCTCCGCTGCCTCTCTTCTCCCGAGCTTCATGCCCGTGTGCGTCTGAAAGAGTTTAAGCCCCGTAATCCTATTAAAGGGGCAAAATGCAGGTGTTTTACTTGAAATCATTCATAAATTAGGATTATCCAAGAGAATGTGGGGAAATAAGGGTTTTCACGTTAGCTCCGAGAAGTTTGTTGTGCTGCAGAGATCTCTACTGATATTTATTAAGTCAAGCTCAGCTGTCGATGGGGCTACTCCCTCTTCCTCTCCTTCACCCTCCTCGGCCTCCTGTGGCTCGTCCTCTTCTCCTGCGACGATACAACATCTTCCCTGTCTCTGTAACTGGCTGTGAAATCATTGTCCTCAGTCTAACAATAACAAGGGAACACGATCCACCGGTTACGGCACAGAGAGCCTGCATGGAAAACCTTATTCCCCAGTTGCTGCAGGTCTGGCAGGTGAACGACTGCCCATGTGCTGAGGTCCACATTTATTCCAGATGAGACATTAGCTCGATGTGAGGGTGAGATATGAAACTTTGTTGTGATTGGCAACCGACCTTTGGGAGGTCAGCTAATGGAGGTCATGGGTGTATTGAGGCCGTCCAGTCGTCCAGAGGCTCAGATTTTCTGTCTGGAAATCGTCATAAACGTGCATATTAACAAGTGTGTGCATCTCTAACAATACATTTGTGGCTGTGTTTATCTCACATCTGAAAATATAGAGATAATAAAGAGACAGGAAACAAACTGGTTTCACAGTAGTTGCCCGTGGAGACATAATATTTCACAGCATCAGTGTCACGGAGGCTCAACACGCGCCACACTGCAGCTTCGACACGTCACTTTATGACTCATGCTCCGTTTCCCTTTTTTCTTTTGACGGCTGCCGGCACCACGAAGCCTTCGGTTGCTGTGTTTTTTCAAAAGATGAAATAAATGTCAACTCATAAAGATTTTTCCCCCAGCATGGAATTAATTTATTTTTGTCAGAGATCTTGTAAAAGAACCAGGTAGAAGTTCAAATGAGTCATATATTTGTCTTTTCAAAAAATAGCTGGAACATTTGTTTTTTTTTGTCATTTAAAATTGAGGATAAAATCCTTGAGGTTTACTTGACAGTTTGAGTTATTCTGATTACTGTGATATTGCATTCATAAAGATTATTTAAAGCAGACAGGGAAGCTACTGGACCAGATTCAAACACAAGATGTTCTGAGCCACTTCACAGGATGAATTTTATTATGATCACATGTGAAACTATAAAAACAGATGCAGTATTTTCATCTCTTTTATCTCTTCTGAATATGTTTGGTTGGTGATAGTGGTTGCTTGGTTTATGATCTTCTTCTTCATCACTGCTCCTCTTCACTGATTTGTTCACTGGGTTCAAAAGTGGCGGCGGCCAGGTGAGGCCTCCGTGGCTTCGGTTTCAGAAGATCCCCGCCGCTCACGTGTTACTGCCCTCGATCGGGAGACGGGAAGGACATTCATATGTCAAGGGATCGGAGGAGGAGGATGAGGAGGATGAGGATGGAGGGATGAAGAGGGGAGGGGGGGGAGGCAGCTGATGAGACAGTTTTGGCTCCGGGATGTAGCAGCAGCAGTAATCAAGGAGAAGCGGACGAGGGTTTACTGACGTTCTTTCGCTCAGTGAAATCCAACACGATGTCAAACACTGAGCAATTCCATCCAACGACTACACTGGGTTTTTCATCTTTAATGTGCATTGGCGGCATTTACACCCTTAACTCATAAGTAAAAGTACAATTACCCCCCCCTAGTAAAATACTCTATTACAAGTAAAAGTCTTTCCCTGAAAAGTAAATCGTCCTTATCACCTGAATCTGAATCTGCCTGCCTCAGCTTTAAAGTGGGTTTTGTCTCATTGTTTTTTGTTCTGACCTGAAACTTGCTGCTCTGCTTCCCTCTCCGGTGACGTCCTCTCAAACCCCACCGTCCCCTGCCTGCTCAGCACCAAACTGAAGACAGACTATAGCTGGTGAACACAGCGGAACGTTTAGCAGCGAGAGAGAGAGAGTTCGATATTTCCCTCTGGAGTTAGAGACAATAGACGACAGCTAGATCGCCCCCTGGTGTCTGGCTGCAGTGGAGTTCATAAAACATGCCTCAGCAAATGGGACCTGAGCCAAACAAGAAGTCTTCATCACACTCAGGTCTAGGTTTGGTTTTGATTATTTATCTGATGCTATAAAAACAAGCTGAAACTTCTTGTGTACCTCGATGATATGTCAACATTGGGTCCACAACTTGTTTACGCTGCCCCCAAGTGGACAAATAAAAATAAGATATTGCAGGTTTCGGGATGTTTTTATTCCTGTTTATGTGGTTTTAAAATGCACTTACTTTTATTTGACTCCTGCCAGCATTAGCATGACGGTGGTGATGACAGATGTTCGCCCTTGTCACCGTTCGTCCCCGTCACCCGGCTTCAGCTCGTCTCGGGGCCACGTCCCTTCAGCTGAGCTGTCACCCCCGGTACATTGCTTCCTGCTGGCACTGGCCCCCCCATCATCCCCTGTCCCATCCCATCCCATCCCAGAGTCTATCCTTACCCTGGCTAAATATACCCTCGCCACCCGCCGCCCTCCTCCCCCTCCTCTCACCAAACCACCGCCACGATCACAAGCTTTGACCTACTTCGCCTCCTCCTCCCCTTTTTTCCTTCCTCCTCCTGTTTCTTCAGTTTCTCCTCCTCCTTTTCTGCGACTCTCACCTGACTCTCTTCGCTGCCCACATTTTAAATTCCCTGCAGCGTTCGAGCCTGCACATGCAGCACTTTGAGCGGCCGCGAGATGCATCATCTTCCCTTAACGCACAACTTCGTATCGCAAGAAATGTCAGGTTGGTGTCGCCTGGCTCTCGGAGCATGTGTGCTCCCTTCAGCCCAGAACAACGCAGCTCTCTCCTCCCACCAACCTTGACCTTCACATAAATATACCTCCCTCTAAATCACGCTCCCATCTCTGGAGAGCTTCTGCCTTCATCTCTGCATGTCCTGTCCTGTCTGTCCTGTTCCATCCACTGCCCTGCCCTGTCCTTGTAAACCAGTGGTGTGGCTTGTTATTGTGTGTTCTGATTGCTCCCTCTCATCCTCTCACACTCCGTCTCCCCTCGGCAAGCTTCCTAGAATCTGGTCAGGTGGTTTCGCCGCTCGTGAGGCAGGGGGGGGGGACACATCTGTCACAGCCAGCTCTGCGTCTTTGCAGATGTGACAGACGAGGACACAGTCGACATGTGACATGTGACATGTTTTGTGTGTGTTCACTAGAAAGGTGGAAGGGGAGGTGTGTGAGAGTGGGAGCTACTGCACTGATGGGAAGTGAAAACAAGGTTTTGAAACTGAGCATTTTCACGTTGTTGTATTGTTGCTCCAGTGAAACGCTGCTCATGTTTCTGCGTTCTATAAAAAGGATGCAGCTTTTATCTCTATAATTGAATTGTGGAATGGGAGGAAAAAGAGGCAGAGGTTTATCTGAGACACTCCGGATGACTTCTGCCTCACAGTTGTGCCCGTGACCTCCCACTGATGCCGACTGGGCAGTTTGAAAACAGACAGATTAGGGGGGGGGTTTCGACCAGGTCCCTAATTTGTAAATTGCCTAAGTGGCCTGACTGTTGTTCTAATCCTCCGGCCTGAGGACTGTGAGTCACTGGGAGCAGAGAGCGGAGCCTGTTAGCGGGTAACGATAGCGACGCTCGCTGTTTAAATCGTGTTACTTCCTGTCGCAGCATCCTGACGCCCACACTTTACTCGAAAGAGCTTCTTCTGATCCACTTTTGTCCACTTCCTCTGTTGCAGATATTCCGTCGAGGGCTTTCTGGACAAAAACAAGGACCTGCTCTTCCAAGACTTCAAGCGCCTCATGTACAACAGGTGCCAGATACAGACTCCGCCTCACGATGTTCTAGACTGGGTTCAGTAACTGGGTTAAGTGTAAATAAGAGTTTCTTCTGACTAACCCAGTTAATGTCGTCCTCTCTTCTCTCTCCATCTCAAAGTGCCAACCCAGTCCTGAAGGAGATGTGGCCAGATGGTCAGCTGGGCATCACCGAGGTCACCAAGCGACCCCTGACCGCCGCCACCCTCTTCAAGAACTCCATTGTGGCCTTAGTGGACAAACTGGCCTGTAAGGTCAGTGGCTCCGGCTCACGATTTACGTCCTTTTCATTTAACCCAGAGGGGGAAGCGGCAGATTTTTAGATCGGCTAATTGTGCCAATAAAAAGCAAAACCATGTCGTGTCATACTCCACTCTTCATTTAGATAAACAACAGGATGTGTTCTGTGTCCATTTTATGTCTATGAGACAATAACTCTCCTCCTCGCTCTCATAACTTAAATAATATTTTCCTAAGGACTTTATGGTCTCAATCTTTAGTTTCAAGTCTTCTTCAACATAGCATGATGTTCATTTTGTAAGTTATGATCCCAGTAAGAGTCAAATGGACCGTAAAGCACAGTCGGCTCCTCCAGATCGGCTACTTCTAGTTTCAAAAAGCCAAAATGGCACGTGGACAAACTGGAGGCCTCAGAACGGCAGCTCACAGACCAATGGGTGACGTGTAAAAATCCCTCGACTCTCAATCTTTAGCCAATAGTTTGGCGTCAGTAGATCTTTCCTCCAGTTTACTCACACGTGTGATCATCAGGACGATGCTCTGCACCAGCAGACGCTCCTCTGGTCCCTGTGAAGCTCGTATATGAGTCACAGTCTGAGGCTGCCAGTGCATCTGTGCCCTGTTTCTTTTGGGAGGACGGTTTGTTGTCATGCATCACAAGCTACCGGGCGAGAGGAAGCGTGCAGCTGTCCAGCAGGAGCATGAATACAGAGCAATGTGCTCTTGCTTGTCCTCATCCTGTCTGAGTGTGTGAGGAGGAGGAGGGAGGAGGTGCTGCTCACCTCTCCTGGCCTCGTCTCGCTGACTGGACTCTGACATTTCCTGCTGTTATTTTGGGATGGCCTGCTGTTGTCCTGTCTCGGTGTGGCTGAGGTAAAATGAAAGAAAACTGCTCTGGCAAAGATCACGTTGAAAGAGCGGATGACTCCCTCCTCTGCCCGTTCACCTGTGCCCGGTCTGCCCACCTCATTTCCTCCCAGCCCTCGTTAACCGCCTCGTTTCTCACATCTCTGCCGAGCTGAGCTGCGACTTGGGGCCACACATGCATCATTGATGTGATGGATGACACCGTCGTCTCGATGTTCTCACTTTGTTCCGCTTTGTTCATCTCTCACGGACAGAAAGCAAACGACAGGGAAACCACAACAGTCTCTGTTCTTTGATAGGATGCCGTGTCTCAAAGATCCCAGCCACGTTCAATGTGCCGTTAGTAAGTGGACATGAGGCCCAGCTGCTCACTGGGGGGTCAGTGGAAACACATCCAGGTCACTGAACCCAGTCTGTGGCTCAGTGACAGTTTACAGACAGCGACGAACACATGAGAAAATAAAAGACTGATGCAAGTTTGCATTTATGATAAAATTGACAGTATTAATAATAATAATGATACATTTTCAGCACTTTTCAAAATGTAATTAAAGTGCTTTTCATGGTTAAAAGAGGATTAAAAAAAGATAATAAAAATTTAAATACAGCATTAAAACAACAACAATACAATAATAAACTGATCTGTGTGACAGTCCTTTAGGCCAACAACCCTCTGTTCTGTCTTCCAGGAGCCGTACTATGTGCGCTGCGTGAAGCCCAACGAGATGAAGTCGCCGGTGTTGTTCGACGCCGCTCGCTGCCAGCACCAGGTGGCGTACCTCGGCCTGCTGGAGAACGTGATGGTGCGCAGGGCGGGCTTCGCCCACAGGCAGCCCTACGATCGCTTCCTGCAGCGGTAAGAGAGCGCAGCCGGACTTTCCGAGGCAAGATGTCTTCCTCGTGAAAAGTCCGGTTGAAGGTTGAATTGTTATGTGTGACTGTGAAGGAACATGTTGCACTTCTCGTTTGGGTTTAAACCAAACTTAGCAGAAACATAAGTACTTGAGTAAACATCAGTGTGATAAGAACGACCTAAAATAACAGAAAACCATCTTTGAGAAACATTTGTTAACGTGTACCTTCACCTTTTAGTTTGGTCCATGTCCCCTCTGCTAACATGGAGGAGGCAGGGGTTTACGACCCTGTTAGCCACCAGGGGGCGATCAAGATGTTTTGGCTTCGCTCTGTCTCGATCACAACCCCTGATTTCTTTCTGTCTCCTGCAGCTATAAAATGACGTGCGAGTACACCTGGCCGAACCACATGATGGCGTCCGACCGACACGCGGTGGAGGCCATCGTCAACCACTACGGTTTCCAGGACGACGTGGCGTACGGCCACACCAAGCTGTTTGTCCGGACGCCGCGCTCTCTCTTCACCCTGGAGCAGGAGAGGGCGGCAGTCATCCCCATCCTGGTGCTCTTCCTGCAGAAGGTACGACCGTAGTGCTGCGTGTAATTGCTGAGATTAAACAATCCTCAACGTGATTTTAAATCCTCCGCGGATGTTTTGGAATCCGTGCTTGTATTTGAACGAGGATGTATTGATCCGACACAGAGACCTGATGTAATGCAGCAGGCAGCTCAAGTCGTCCACAGTTAATCACCCACAACATTATCTCCTCCGGTTTCAAACGGTGGATTCCGGGTTTCAAAGAGGAGCCTTCACTTTGCCTCAGCCTCGAGAATATGTGTCTCCTGGTTAACTGGGACTGGGATTCATCTGCCTGCATGAATCCCAATTTCCTGTAACAATAATTGGGAGGATTAATGAGATCCAGAGTACAGTTAGATTAAAGTCAATTACTCGGCTCGCACTGTGAGATATCCTTCTCTTCTCGCTGACCTACTTCGATGGCTGTGCAGAGTCTGCGTCTCGAACTGGAGCACGAGTTTTTGTCTTCAGCTCAGCAGGACTCCCAAGAAAAAACATCTCCCTTCTCTCGCCCCTGTTTCTCTCACGCCGGCAGGTTTGGCGAGGGGCGTTGGCTCGTATGCGGTGCCAGCGGATGAGGGCCATCTACACCATCATGGGCTGCTATAAGCGCTACAAGGTCAAGGCTCACTTCTGGGAGGTGGTGCGGAGGTTCGCCAATGTGCGAACTATGGCCGACTATGGGAGGAGCGTGGAGTGGCCGACCCCGCCGGCATCTCTGTCCCAGTTTCATAACAACACAGTCCTGCTGCACCGCAGGTAGAACTCCTCCACCACGACAATAACATGCAGTAACAATCGTTTTTTAATATATCATATTTTACTTTGAACAAACTGACAGAAAAAAGTTCAATTCAAATCAAGAAAAAACGTTTCAAACACCCATTTCAGCAGAATTTGTTGTGCGAGTGTGTTGTTGTTGTTGTTGTTGTTGTTGTTGTTGTGTTGTTGTTGTTGTGTGACTCGTGAAAATGTTTTGGGCGCTGCAGATAAAATCTATTTTTATCCCCACACACGTTAACCTGGAGCTGCTCCTCCTCCTGTTCTGCAGCTTTGATGTTTCATTTTGCCCCCCTTGTTGTCAGGTGGTGGGCGCGGCAGATCGTGAAGAACATCCCGCCGTCCGACACGCTGGAGGTCCGGGCCAAGGTGGCGGCGCTGACGGCTCTGAGCGGAGAGAGGAAACACTGGGGAGTCAGCCGAGCCTGGGAGAGGGACTACCTGGCTAATGTGAGAGTCACAACACACACACACACACACACACACACACAGACACACACAAGTAAACAAGAAGTGTGGTACTGCTGAGTTCTATTCATGTTACACCACACATCATGTGTACTCGTGATATTTACTTTAGATTACTAGTTTCTACTGTATTTATTAGTTATAGTCCTATGATGATGATTATTTTCTCAAGGAGACATTTGATGAATTATTAACTTTATGTATTTCAATTACACATCAAATTTCCATGTAACATTTTTACATAAATTCAATGTAAAGGCTTTTCTATCAGTTAGTGTAAATGAATCAAATAACAGGAGCTAAAACCACGTGTTTCAGACAGAGGCTGAAGAGAGGAGCCTTTTTAAACCTAATAACGAGGTGAAGCTAATTCTTTACCAAGCTTTAATTTCCCATTGACCGTAAACTGGTCAGTGTGACTCTTTCTTTGTATGAAAACAACTGTGACAATCCATCGGACTCACTTCTCACTCGACTCTGTCCCTCTATGCTTATCCCAGTAAACACAACTGGAAGGGGCAGCGTATGGAAACCGTGTGTTGCTGTGATGTATATAAGTGCATGTGACGAGCCTCGGGGGAAACAGCATGACCGAAGCAGGAGGATGGTGCTCGTGAACACAGACGTTTTTTAATGAAGCCCACACTGGACTCATTTACCAGATAATCTGAGGTTATTTGGTGGCCGCCGGCTCGAAAGGCTCCTTCAGGGAGCGTGAGCCCGACAGAGAGCCCTGAGTCACGCCCCTCGTTAGTCGGTCAGGCGGCCGCTGACACGCCGGCCTCCTTCAGGGCCGCTTCACGTGATCGTGGTTAATTCCATAAAGACCTATAGATAAGTGCATGTAATGCGGCTCGCGGTCCGCCCGAGTCGTGTGGAGGTGGCTGACGCAGATCAAGGAGAATAAGTGGAAACCATTTAGTGGGTCCGGTTTTCTCAGAAACGTCAACAAGTCGATACCTTGGATTTGAGCTGCTGGTTTTTTCACGTCTAACTTCATTCATCAAAACATCTGTGGGTTTATCTGCTGGCCAATAAAAAGCGGCCGTTTATAGTATAGTATATGAGTATTTATCTATCTATTCCATAAGAGGTTGTTATCAAACCATTGTCATAAGGGTTTAATAACAACATCTAAGGGAATCATTGCCAGTAACGTCCGTATCTGCATCAACGCCCAGAACCCATATCGGTTGGGCTCGACATTAGAAAAATCTAAATCCACTGGTGTCCTGAAGTTGCTGTAGGAAGCAACATGATGGTTTCAGCTGTGAGATGTGTGATGGGCCCAGCACAGGACTGGCATCACACCACAGTCCTGCAGTGGGAGAACATAAATGCACAACAGCTCTGAGGAGAAACAGTCACATAAGATTGAAGACTTTATTATAATGGCTCCTTTCTATAGCAGGGACACTATGACACGGTTTTAAATTTCCTCCTCGACTGCCCATGACTGTATTTCTCACCAGGCCTTTTAGCTCCGGTATCAGCCGCCCTGCCCCCCCCCCCCCCCTCTAACGGCATGTCAAACACCGTGTCTGGTAACCGCAGCCCGAGGCCCCCGAGCTTTCATCTTCCACTCCTGGAATTAAAGCGATAAAAAAAAAAGCTCGAAAAGAGGCTGAGCGAGGTCACACGAGATACGTTCCCAAAACCATCTGTGGCCCGGTGACATCATCCAGGGCCCCCTCGCAAATAACGTGGGCTTTTCAATTTCCCGCAGGTACGCGACTGCCCCCAGAGCAGCTCCGGCTTCGTCCGCGCTTCCAAGGAGCTGAGGAACAAAAACGAGTTCAGCTGGGTCCTCTTCTCCGGCTTCTGCAGGAAGGTACAGTACGAGGGAGACGGGCACCGTGAAATGAGAAATCTGTGTTGTAGCCACAAGGAGTTTCTGTCCTTTTTGTGTTGCTTCCTCTTTCGCTGTGGGATGTTTTTCTCACTTGCTGCCCCCCCCCCCCTTCCACCCCCTCACACTCTTCCTCCTTTGTATGAGCTCGTCTTTCAATATTTCATGTTCCAATACAACCCTCTCTCCGACGGGAGGAAAGAAGTATAATCAAAGGATTAATCATGAAAGGGACGGAATTCATTCGTAGACTTTTCTGAACCTCGAAGATTCTCCAGTTCTCATGACTTCACCTCATGATGAAAGGGAGGATTTTTACTAAATCCTGGGTAAAGCTTTGGATTTTGTGTTTCTGAAGAAATCTGGGCTTAAACAAAATGAATAAAACAACCCATGAAAGTGACAGAAGCATCGGAGCCTTTGATTTGTCTTTGTTGTTTTACGCGTGTTGCAGCTCCACGAGGAAACCTGATCTGGAAGTGAACACAGCGATAATAACCCAGAGGTTTCCACAAGTGGCAAACAAAGCTCTCAACAGAAAAACAGAACAGGAACAAATTCGACATCTTATCTTTCTCTTTCTTTGTTTCCCTCCTTCGCTCTCTCAGGTGAATCGATTCAACAGGAGCACGGACCGCGGCCTCCTCGTCACAGACAAGTACCTCTACAAATTAGAGCCGAAGAAACAGTACAAGGTTTGAAGAGGCTTCCTTTAGAGGCGGTGAGAACGCACACTCTTTCATCCCTCACAGAGAAACACGACACACAAACTCATTTGCAATCCTCGCAGGGACCGTCGTATACCTGCTTGTTCTTTTCATCATTATGAACATTGCCTCATTAAAGGTTCAGTGTGTAGAATGCAGTGACATCTAGTGGTGACGTGTCACGTTGCAGCTGAATACCCCTCACCTCCCCCCCCCCCCTTCCCAACACTATAGAGAACCTGAGGAAACCTTCAGTTGTCATAGAAACTCAAAAGGTGTTTAGTTGGTCCAGTCTGGCTGCTGCAGCGCCCCTGACCCAAATGAACAGAGTGGTAGGGACCAGTGTGGACCAGTATGGACCAGTAAGGTTTGTGTCCCCACGTGATGAACAGCACAGCTCCACTTCCCAACAGCTGCAGCTTCACCGCCATTGTTTCACTCCACACACACACATCCTCCATCACGTTGTCACGGCCATCCATCGATAAGTGAGGAAGGTACCAGGACGCACAGCGACAGAGCCATGTGACCCAAGGGGCTTCTGACCTGGTTTCTCAGAGTCCAGAGTCAACATGTGGGTGTTTATGTGCACGTTGGAGTGTGTGAGGCGGCGTTCGTGCGACAACAGCGGCGGTGGCGGCGGCGGCGTCCTGGCTTATCTCAAGGTTTTGGCTCATTTCCTGGCCTGATGTGAGAAACCGGATCAGGGGAAGTCACCGGGGACGTGAGGAGTGAGACGGGAGACGACAGCTTTATTTGACCGGATCCTTTAAGGTCCCGTCAAATAGCTTTTTTTGACCGAACAGGATGTTGGGGAGGACTTGATGTGAGAAGTTTAGGAAAAGAAGAACTGAGGGGGGGCGTTTGGAAATGAGTTGTTACACATGTGAAGCTTTCCAGTAGATTACAATGATTACAACTTTTTAACTTTGCAGAACTTCTACGTCCACAAACAACCTCTAACACACCAGAGGAAAGGAAAACTGAAAAAAGCGCAATGTCTCCTTTCAATATACAAAATATGAACAAATTTAATAACGTTCAAGGGTCTATTTCATGGTGTTTCACTCATATTCAAATATCTATATCATGACATTTCTCATGTCTTATCAATTTTTGTTTTATTTCTGTTTCTGTGACATGAAGTTTGTTGAAGTCTGGAAAATAGAAACTCTGAGACTGAGAAGTTTGATTCGCACTTTTAACAGTAATCAGTAAATTCCAGTAATAATGAGCCGGCACAGCCGGACGTCCAGCGGTCGGCTTTGAAAGAGCGCGGAGGAGAAATAGCTCGACACACGCCGGAGGGTTCCAAAGCATCATTATGCGGCAGCGGAGCTCCTGAAGATAACTGCTGTTATTAAGCTCTGCTGCTCTGAAGGATGCGAGTCGCAACCGGGTCACAGACAGAGAACGGAGCGTTTGAAGAAGCCGAGCAGCTTCGTGTGCGATTGTGACGTTTCAGTCGAGTGTTGGAACCGAAACTCACGTTTGACACCAGCTTCGACGAAAAGTCCTGAAAAGCAAATCGAACTAAAAGACTCGACAACATCGTGCTCTTAATTTGTTTGGTAGGAAAAGTCCCACTCCTGCTTTTACAGACTAGAATTATCTTATTTTAAAACCGATAAATAAATTCCACATTTGTTTTAATAAGAAATAAAAGCTCGCACCAGAATCTGGACGATGGCGGGACGTCCTGCTCACGGCCGTCCCTGCTGGATTAACCTGTGGTGTGTGTGTGTGTGTGTGTGTGTGTGTGGGGGGGGGGGTTATAAGAGGCTTAGTCCACTCTGACTCTCCCTTTCTAAAACCTCTGATGCACCTCTCTCTCTCTCTCTCTCTCTCTCTCTCTCTCTCTCTCTCTCTCTCCTCTCTCTCTCTCTCTCTCTCTCTCTCTCTCTCTCTCTCTCTCTCTCTCTCTCGCCCACGCTTCTTCAGCCGCAGTAAACACGGAACACGATCCCATCTGGGTCGCACCTCCTGACTTTCCCCGTCGCTGGCCGACTTCATTCAGGCGCGATGTTGTTGATCCAGGATCTACTGTACTGGCTGAATTAAATCCACAAAGTATTATATACGTTGACGTGTTAATCCCCTGACGGGTTTTTATACAAATTAATTTCCGGTGCCCTTGTATGTAGCGCTGTCGCTCTGCAGCCGGGTCCTGTGCATTATGTTGTGTGTTACACAGCATCTGGAAAAGGTAAAGGGGAAAGTTACACAACATCTGGATGGTTAGCACGAGCGGACGGAGACATTTTAACGTTCAGAAAATCTGTAACTAGTGTTAAAAGTGTAAATGTGTGTATCTACTGTCTATATATACATTCTATGTATAAAGATGGAGGACACGACAGCCGCCTAAAAGTGAAGATGGTGTTTTGGTCGCCCCCTGGTGGCGGGCTACAATATGTGTGTAAGTCCCGCCTCCTCCATGTTAATGGATGGGACATAGATAAAATAAAATAAAAGATGGCTTCTGTCATTTCAGGCAGTTCTTATCACACTGTTCATGTTCCTGATACGTTTACGTGAATTCATTATTGTGTGTCTCTCTACAGTTTACGGGACTGAGCGTGACCAGCGGGGTCGACCAGATGGTGGCGCTGCACACGGCCTCTCAGGACGACGTCCTGCTGTGTCTGCAGCGAGGGGAGCTGTGCCCCAACCAGGACCGAGTGGGCGAGCTGGTGGGAGCGCTGGTCGACCACTTCACACGGTCAGTTCCTCAACAACACGCTGGCTCTTCATCCCGGGGCCTCTGTTTGCACCGATGGGTTTGAAATGGTTTCAGGGACCAAGGTTAAATAAATGTTACTGCAAAATATAAACACTAAAATCAAAAGTTTGAGCCGAACCAGGCGATGAAGAATTCTTCTTTCTGACGTCAAAGCATCCAGAGCATTTTGATTTCCTGCAGCACTGGTGGTAAACGTATTTAACCCTATAAAAAAAGTGTTATATATTAATTATAGAGCCATTTTACAATAACACCTGTAGATTGATGTCATGTGGTGTTTGTGTTTTTATTAGACACCGTCTGAGAAGGTGTTGATGCTGTTTTTTTCTGCATTAACAAACAGCTTGATACTGAGTCATACGTGTTGTGATTTAAGACTCATTCTAAATTAAACCCTTTATTTCCACCGGTGAATCTGCTCCATGCTCTTCCTCTGCAGCTGAAGCTCTCACCTTTCAAAGTGGATCAGCGTTAGGACTGTAATGACATCGCTTTGAAGAACCTTAACCTTTTTATTTCAGGTGATATATATTTTTATTACTGGGGTGTCTGGTAACAGGTGAACCAGTCGTCTCCCAACATATTTGCTGGTTTAATCATGTAAGAGAAAAATTTGCGGCTGTTCCTCGTCATATTTCTTAGAGACCTTCAGACTTTTGAAGAAAGAAATCAACAAAAATAAGATTCATGAAAAATAATTATTAGTTGCAGCTCTAAATATCTTTTGTTGGTTGAACTGGTCACAACTGGTTGACATATAGAACCAGTAATTAGGGGTCTCATGCCTAAAAGTAATAAGATAAGCATAAAATAAGCAAGGATGATAAAGGATTCTTGATTCTTCAATGTCCTCCATCTGTTTCTGGGCTGCTGTGTTACCTCATCACTTAATTAGTGTCATTCAGTCGTCCGGCTCAAACACACAAATATATTACAAATGTTTTCCATCAGAACAAAACTCTGCAGCAGCTGATTCCGACCTTCAGACGCCTCCGAGGAGAGGAGAGACGTTAATGAGTCACGTGAATAAACACGACCGCCTCATTGTCCCGGCCGGAGACCTCGGAGAAAACCAGGTCTATTAACGCAGCACAACAATTACACAAATCATATTCTTGGCATTTATCACTGTCGTAGTTGTCGGCGCTCTGAATAAAACGCCGCGAAATGAATCAGTCACGCTGACATTTATCACATCCATCAACCCCCCCCCCCCCAACCTGTTTATAAACCTGATTCACTTCCACCCACATTCATCTCTGCCAGACTGGATTTGAATGGGACAAACAGGCAAGTGTTCACACCGAGCAGACTGTTTGGGTTGCGGCGACTCGGCGAGCGTGGGCGTGTTGTCGTTGGTGTCGTCCCCGCTGAGGCAGCGCCGGAGTCCGGGGTCTGATTTTGGGTTCCAGGAAACGGGGCCACAGTCAGTGACGAAGGGAAAAGAGAAACAAATCCTGTTTTAGGATTTTACAGTGAAGATTGTGGCTTTTTTTTTTATTGAAGGTGATAAATATTATGTGTTTCAGGCAAAGGGATGAAGTCCGTTATAATTTACAATAAACATATTTAGGTCGTGTGATTCGAGGAGTTGGTTTTCTGTTGATCTAACTTAAATTGTAAGTGAAAACAAAATCTATTTGGAAAAGTCCTCAACAGTTTTGGTTTCTGTGTGATTTCTGGTGTCGTGCAGAGATGAAACGTGCACGGAGGCGTCTTCTCGCTCCTATCGATGTCGTGTTTGTTCTGAGGTTCAGTCGTTTATTTAGTTTTTGAGGCCGTGGGGGGGGGGGGGGGGGGGGCAGCACAGAGACCAGGCAGACGGCAGCCCCACCAGGGTGTGTGTTCCCGCTTTTATGATTCCTCCTCCTGTGTTCAGTGAGCTGATCCCAGATCCCCGGTGAGGCTTTTGTGGGTTTTACGAGTCTTAGACTTTTGGTCTGAGTTTGGTCTTTCTTTTGGTGAGGGGGGGGGGGGGGGGGGGTTGGCAGGGGTCTCTGCTTCGCCGTGGACCCTCCAGCAGCTGCGTGGCTCCGGCGGCGAGCGTCACAGCCGAGAGTCGACCATCAGGAGCAAGTTTCCGCTCTCCGCCTGTCTTTGTGCCGCCATCTGCAGTGAATGGAGGGGGGGGGGGTCGTGACCTCTACCATGCTACCCATCAAAAGCAGCCTCACGAGACAAAGTCAGGGGCGAGCTGAGTAAGTGTGTGTGCATGAACCGGGGGGGGGGGGGCACAAACACACTCCTCTTGTGCTTCCTTCTGTCAGGAAGTGGATCGCAGACGACGAGAGTCACGAGCTCGTCATCTCAGGTCGGGAGAATGTTTCAGGGGCGGCAGCCGTCAATGGAGCGATTGTGACTCCAGCTGTTTGTTTTTTTACTCCATCGCTCCGATTCAAACACGAGAGACGAGACCTTCGGGAGGCCGCTGGTGTTTGGGAAGTGTCTGGTTGCACCGGTGAGCCGCACCAAAGTGGGTCAGCGAAGGCAGCGCCGGGTGGAACGTGACCGATGAAAGCCGCCGCGTGTCGCCGGCGACGGCAGGAGTGGTGTGGTGTGCCGTCACCGTGTCACATCCGTCTCTCGTCCCCTCGACGGGGCGAGTTCCTCCGCTCTCTCTCCTCTCTCTCTCTCTCTCTCTCTCTCTCTCTCTCTCTCTCTCTCTCCTTCCTGCTCAACATCTCCTGCTTTCACTTCCTGTCACCTGGGTCTGAGCTGTCAGTGTGTGTGTGTGTGTGGTGTGTGTTGGTATGTCTGTGTGTGTTTATTGGCATGTGGATGTGTCTGTTTACTGTGAGCGAATGTGTGTGTGTGTGTGTGTGTTGGGGGGGGGGGGGGGGTGGGCTCCTGGACCATCTGCTGGGACAGCTGGGGGGGGAGTTCAGGCAGGATTTAGGGAATGATCTGCTTCCGCCTTAAAAGATTGAGGAGGACTCTTTACTTAAAGAGGTAATTTGGGGACGTTATTGTTCTATTTATCTTTGTCTGGGGAATAAAAGTTTCTCAACGAGCTGTTTGTGAGACACATTAAAAAAATATAGATATATCCTTCCTGTATTTTACTGCTTTATTTCTCTAACTGCTGAAACAATCGGTTATATGATGAGGATGATGAGGATGAGAATTTTCAGCTTTTCGTCCTCTTGTATCAAAATGAATGCCTTCGAGGCTCAGACACTAATGTAGGAACATTCAATAAACCAAACAATGAATCACTTAAAACATTAAAAAAAAAAAAATGTATATATGAATCAATCATGAAAAATAACTGTTTTATAAAATCTAACGGGGTCTTTCCTGACCCCCACCCCTCCCCTCCACTAAGAAACAACACAACAACTTGCTGAGGGTAATTATTTAAAACCGATTCTAATGAAATCTCTTCCCCCGGAGACTCTTGGTCATATTCTAACATCGTCTTTTATTATAAAACGTCTTGTTTGTTTCCAGTCGCCCTCCCTCGCTCGCCCTCTCGTCTGCTCCATCTCTCCCTCTCTCCCTCTCTCCATCTCTCTCTCTCTCTCCCTCTCTCCATCTCTCCCTCTCTCCCTCTCTCCATCTCTCTCTCTCTCTCCCTCTCTCCATCTCTCCCTCTCTCTCCCTCTCTCCCTCTCTCCATCTCTATCTCTCTCTCCCTCTCTCCCTCTCTCCTCCTCCTGCATCAACAGCAAACTTCTGGGTCACACTCTTCTTTTTTTATTTCCCCGAGTGAGGCAAGAAAACGAAGAAGAAAAAAAAAACAACATGATTTCATTAACCTCAAAGCATATGCGAGTGTGGTCTTGTGATCTGGCTTTAATGAGCGCACACACACACACAGACCCACACACACACACACACACACACACACACACACACACACAGACACACACACAGACACACACACACAGCCCCGGAGTCAAAAAGGAACTTGTTGACTTTTTTCTTTGACCTTGTTGGCCGTCAACAGTTTGTCTGTTGTCGTCGTCCTGGGTGAAATCGGCCGCCTCTGTTCTAAATTCGCTTTTTAGGTCGTGAAAGGCGTCATCCTGTAAGCCTGAAATAGCCTCCCCCCGTTTCCCTGCCTCCCCTCGTTCCTCTCTCTCTCTCTCTCTCCATCAGTGGCTGTCCTCAATGTGTCCGTCTCTCTCCGTCCTGACAGAGACGGGTCACCTCGAACCCCCTGTCTCTCGTCTCGACTCCCTGTAACTACGGCAACGGCGTTTAACCTGCGGCCGACGTTCACGGTGCAAAGATGCACTGACCTATTTCTTCTTTCTCCCACGGCGCCGGTGCAGGTCATGTGGTTCACCGAGTTTCCCCCATTCGAACCTCAGAGTCCGGCCTGAATCTCTGTTGATTACAGCTGCTCTCAATCAAACAGACGTGTGAACTGTTCAACCTCAAAACATCATTCGACTGCAGACACACACGTGAAAGTTCGGTCTCTACACCACTGGCAGTAATTCAGCGTCAGTGTTTCTCTGTCACCTCCTTTCATGTCAGGACCATTGATTTCATTAAAATACACTTTTCCTGCATACATGAGGCAACTTTCAACAATATTAGGGAATAATGCACAGTTATTGATTTAAAAAAAGGTTTAGGGTCATAATTAGTGGGCGGATATTTGAATATTTGCCAGGGGGGGAAACTGTGATGAACAATTAATTATCTTTTGGGGTTGGAAACTTTTTCCCCATGAACGCAGTGACTCTTTCAGACCAGATCAATTCCTGCTTCCTCCTGCGCCACATTAACCAGTCATTAAAGGTCCCTGATTTCTCGGCAGCTGGATTCAAACACTTTGCAGAAGTTCAGCGAGGACACGCACACATTTAAGGTTCCAACCACATATTGAAACAAAATACACGTCACGAACAAATCTACTTACTGAAAATCACAAATACACAACATGAAAAGTTGCGCATTAATCTGAAAACTGATACTGAAGGAGAACTCTGGTGCGGAGGAGGAAGCTTTACTGTGTCCGGCTTCAGAGTTCATAATGTTTATAGGGAACATGTGACTATAAAATGACTCTTGTCTCAGTTTGAACCACTGAGATTCTTCATTTGTGCATTTTTACAAAAGCCCCATTCAGACAGGGATTAATGTTACAAGAGGATGTGGGCAATAAAATGCTGTGTCTCTCCAGATGGTATTTTAGCCACTGGCAAATTACATGAGCTGTTTCTGTAGCAGCCGCTGATTCGCTGCAGGGGGAAAGCATGTGACCTCCATTACCAGTGGGCTGAGCATTGTATCTGATATCAGTCTCATCTGCTGGTAATTCGTTTGCACCGCTGACTTCAGACCAGGTTTTTTCGGTTTGTTCAAATCCAAAATAGCTTTTTTTGCGGCAGCGATGCAGCTGATCCCACCTCGATTTAGACCAATCGCCCGGGGGAGCTCAGAGGAGAAGTGCATTTTCTATAAAGAAACGTTTCTTACACCCTCGTTAAAAAAAACTAGAATAGAATACAGTGTTTCGTACAATATGCACAAAACAACACGCGACGGGATCTTCAGACAGATTGATCAGGAGAAGCCGCTGCAACCGAGCGTGGCGCCATCTCCTCAAATGAACGTGTGGTCTTCATAGAGTCCGAATGAGACGGTTCGGTCTCCAGAGGTTTTGATTGATTTGAAGCCTGATGCTTACATTTCAAAATGTACTCATCGGACGTATCGGACTCGTCGTTTGCCGCCGTTGTGATTTGGAAAAACAGTTTTGTCCCCAGCGTGAATCCTGGTCTTGGTCTTTAAGTGCAACCTCCAATAGACACGACTTTACTGCAGTGGGATTGAAATCAGTCACCAGGTTGTACAGAAACCATCCCTGCAATTAACATGAGCCACATTATTCAGAGCTGAAAGTGGAAGAAACTTGTGAAGTCCAATTCACCGGCCTGCATCCTGCTGAGGAAACAATGCAAAGCTTCACAATGTGAGGACGAGGACGAGGATGAACAGTTTGTGTGTAAAGAATTGACGTGTGTTTGTGTGGAGGAGCAGCTGTGGACGGCGCCGCAGGTGAAAGGGCGGCAGGTTTCCCTCTGAAGGATTTAACAGTAGGATGTGATGGGGGGGGAAACATCACGCGCCGTGAGAGTCGCTGAATACCCACAATCGCATTCTGCCGATGAGCTCATTCCCACACGTTTACATCAAAGAGCTCGCCTGCGGGCCGAGCAGGTTTTCATAAAGACATCCTGCCTGCGCCTCGCGCTCGCCTGGTAGAACTCGGGGGACTTTCTGTTGGAGCGTCGCAGCCTCCTGGGCGCGCTGGCAGAGGCGGCCGCCGACCTCGAAACGGCGTCGGCATGAAAAGGCCTCTTTGTGGATCGGAGCGTTGCACAAGTGCTGCCGCTAGATCGACCTCATCGTGCAACCGATGGATTCCTCAACACTCGCAGACCATAAATTTCCTGCTGCATAAAAAGCCCCTGATTGCGACCAGCCGTCTTGTTGATGACCGATGTGATGGGCGGCTCGCTCCCCCGCTCGCTCGCTGTTAGACTGATTTGCTCTAATCTCAGAAATGGGTCGAGGGTCTTGAGAATTAATCAGTGAAAATAATTGAAGCCGGTGATTTTAACTACATCACCGGCTGATGATGCAGGTTTGTGATTCAAGCCGTGTGCGTCTCGTTCCATCCAGTGTCGGCTTCGCATCCTAAACGCTGTGTCCACCGGTTATAGAAATCACTCCACAGGCGCCGGTTCTGCTGTCCTTACAGGGTGACTCATTTCTTCCCAGAATGCCCCCTGAGGAATTTCTGATGATGGTGATGTTATAAATAATGGACGTGATTGGTGACCGGCACTATGACGTGAAAGCGAACCCTGGGGAGGTGGGGTGGGGGGGTGGTCTGTGTTCCATCCAGCCACCTCACTCCCCAGTTTGCCTCAGCTCACGTTGCCTCTGGAGGTGCTGATGATGCTGTTGCCCCAGTGACGGTTGCCAGGCAGCCGGGGGAAGCTCCGATGAAGAGTGCAGGGGCAAACTGCAGAGTTGCACTGACGAAGAGGAGGGACTGTAGGAAAGCTACAGGTGTCAGAGTTGTGTCACTCTGATCATCTGACTCTGCAGCAGAAGGCAAATCAGCACACTTCAAACTATCTTCAAACTATTTCTTAAAAATAGAATCACATGTATCATTTGATCCAGACAACGAGCGGCAAACTTCAGAACAACACAGCAGGAGATCGTTGAGTCAGACACGTTCACAACAACAGGAGCAATCAGACATTCAGAGCGGGGGGGCCTGGGTAGAGCAGCAGGAGAACCCAATGATCCCGAGTTTATATCTGAACACGGCTGATGTCACCTGACCCACCTCTCATCAATGTCAGCTGGGATTTGGCTTCATCACCCCCCCATGACCCTTGAAGTTGAGCCTAGAAGGACAAGTGGTCGAGGAAGCAGTTTAAAAAGAGGAGACATCTTTTATCTGAGATGTCACGTTGTTCCCTGGGAGCGACTGGTGTTGATCGGATTTTTCCCACAATGCTACAAACATCCAGATCACTGGCTTCACGCCTCAACACACACGCAGCTCAGCCGCAAATAAAATGGCCCCTAATTCTCCGTAATGGAGACACCAGCGGCACGTTTTCACATCGGATTAGCAGCATCCTGAATCGTAGCCGGGATGACAGGGAGGAAAGATGGAGGAGGAGGAGGAGGAGGCAGAAAAGGGAAGATGAAGAGGGGAGCAGTGGAAGGTGGGCGGGTGGGGTGGGGAGGTCCTCCAGGAGCTGCTGCCACTGCTTCGTCCCAGTTCTGTCTGCAGCTTAGCCTCCGCAGCGATGAATTATTTGACTGCAGCATGAGGACGGGCTGGCAGGCGGTACGCCGCGGGCCGTGTTTATACACCGACACCCGCTGCGCCGCGAGGCCGCGGACACCTTCTGCGTAAACAGAAACCAAAAGAGAAACAGAGGCCATCCTGAAACTACACCTCACCTCAGGAGAGATGTTCAAGTGCTGTAAACTCCGGAGTAAACCTTAAAGAAACGGGCAACCGGCGCTCTGTGGCAGGGGCGGCAGGGATTTCAGGGTTCTGCAACCAGCGTCACCACAGACGCAAAGAAACAGCCCAGTCCAATCAGGCGGGTTTAAACTGGTGATGTTCCTCATATACTGACTTGGGACAAAGGCTACAAACAGAGGACGTCTTAGGTTTCACTGCACAACACCAACAGACTGAGAACATAACAAATACACGCTCACATGAGGAGTGACGTCCATATTTAGACTGTTTTTGAATCAGCGATTAACCGCGCTCCTCGGTTTTCCCCTCGCTGCAGCATTCAGACCTCCACCGCCGCCCCAACGCCAGCCAGAGGCTTCTCTCAACGCGCTCCAGCTGGGTCGGGTTTCACTTGTGATCGCCCGCGCGATGAGATCAATGTCTCACACAAATCAAAACCCCCCGTGGAGGTCAGTGGGTTTCTGTGTCGGGGGGGGCAGGACAGCTGGTTTAACGGGGGTTCAGCGAGGAGCCAAATGGTCCAAGTGGAAAAACAACACTGGGAGCAAGGCCGCACCTGTTGTGGTGACCTGCTGTTTTTAATGAACAGCTTTGGAGACGTGCGGCGGCCGAGCTCAACTTTCTTTGAGGGCTAGAAAAGAAAATGGAGAAACTGCAAAGTGATCTTCATGATCCATCTTCTTTTTCACACAGGTGTTCTGCAAAATAAGAAAAAAGGTTATTTACTCCCAGTAACAGGCAGATTGAGACCTGACAGGAAATGTTAGTGTCTGTGGAGACGTTCTGGGTTTTGGGCTGGCCTTCGTATTTTCAAGTTTGTTATAGTTTGCAAGTAGGAACTCAGACATGTGTCCGTTTTTTGCAGCGGCTTTGGATGCTAGTCGTCTTTTGGTTCTCGGTGTCAGGCATGTGCAGAGTAATGTCCCGGTCACAAATGTCAGTCTGGTACACTCACCTGGTTTCTACAGTATGAACCAGTTCACTGTCAAATTATGTAATCTGCATCAATTAAGTTCATCTTTCCTAAACAGACCGAACTTGCTCTGCCGTGCCGAGGAGCGCTCAGTTTGCAGATAACAGGACTCCGACAGTTTGAAACCTCTCATTGGATCGGTTCTGCCAAAGCAGGCCGGCAGGTGCCAAACGGGCCTGTGTGCCGGAGCCAGTTCTGCCTGTCGACATTCAAAGGCGTCCACAAATAGCTGTTTGGCAAATACTGTTCTGCATCTGCTTTTTAATGCCCTGAGTTCGGATTCAAACAAAGTGCGTCGACGGGTAGAAAAACAACAATCCAATCTGGATGCATTCATTAGAGAAATATCCTCACAAGGAATATCAGCCGTGCTCGGAGTCCCCCGGGCCCCCGACCGTGACGTAGGTGGAAGCGGTTGAAGTCTCTCTGTATGCACGCTGTGGAGACTGAGCCACGTGCCGGGCCAGCGGAGCACCGGGGTCGCTGCGGCCAGGCTGAGGCTGCAGGATCCCAGAGGGCCGGGGGAGGCAGCAGCTTCACAGGGGATCGTCTTCAGCTGACGGTGCAGCGACGGGACAGCGGAGCAGGAACCTGCTCTGTCTGCAGGGACACTGGGTGTAGGACGCTGCACCAGCAGGATCTGATCTGGGGGAAGGGATCGATAACAAACCCGCCGGTTCTAGCTCCTACACTGTGAAACACATTGTTCTTTTATTGTTTTAATGTTATTTCATCTTTTTCCTTTATTCTGTATTATTTTTGAAGGGTCTGTGTTTTATATACATCAGATATTCAGAGTGGAATGTAGACGAGTGCATTTGTTGTTCTTTTGTCTTTTGTCTATATGAAACTGCATGTTCACATTTGCATTGGAGTGTAAACCAGTCTTGTTTTGCCAATATTCAAAAAGAAGAAACACATTTTAACACAGAAATGTCGGTTTTGTCTTCCAGGGTCAGAAACGTCCAGTTTCCTGTCAAAGTTTGTCGCTCGGCCGTGGAGTTCCACATGCGAGGAAAACCCAAGAGCGTCACCGTGGAGACGAAACCCGGCCAGGCCATCGCAGATTTCAAGAAGAGTCGAGACGGTTTCATCCTGCTGGTCCCCGGCAACTAGAGGGAGACCACGCAACCACACCTCCAACGGACCGACCTCATAGACCCGGACCCTGGGGACCACTGGACCCTGGAGACCACTGGACCCTGGACACCACTGGACCCTGGAGACCACTGGACCCTGGAGACCACTGGACCCTGGAGACCAGTTGAGCTCTTTATTCAAATCTCAACTGGTCAGAACATCAGTGAGGATCATGTCAACGATAAAAAATGGGGATGTAAATCTACATCTTTTGCAATTAACAGGCAGTTAAACTTTTTAAATTGTACTTTCACAGCAGTTTTACAGTGTTGACGGCAGAATCTGCTTCTATCTCATTTATTTGTGAAGTTTATGTTGGTGTGGAGACTCAGGACGCAGCTGCAATACACACGCGTGATAACTGTATTTTTTTTAATGTAATTTGAAGTTATTTCATGAAGACAACAACGAACAAAAACAGAAAGAAAAGCACTTTTTTAAAAGACAAATTGTACATTTTGCAATGCATCAAAACAAACGAGAGGAAAGCATATAAAGTATTTGTTTATATGCAGTAGAATTGTTGCCACAGGAAACTCTTTTTTTGCGCTTTTTCTCTGCAGAGTTATTCCATGTCAGACGTAGTAGAAAGGAGAAATAAACACAAGTAAATAATCTATTCAAGAAGAGTGTCGATTTCTCCAGAAGGCTTCGCTGCAGCCGGAGACTCACATCGTTTCCCTTTCGTGTTCGATGCTGTGAACATGTGAATAAAAGAGGTCGGGAGCTTTCCCCTGATTTGTGTCGTCGAGTGATTGGTGCAGATCATTTACACTACGCACTGGACTCGCTCACGCAAGGGCCATTTCCTCCGTGGTCCCCCGGGATCAGCCGGGCGGGTAAACACACGGACGCTACAGACATAATTTTTTACAGGATTTCCGAGGACTGAGGTTCAAAGCCTCTCGCTGACATGCGCTGCAGATAATGAATGTACTATGAGCGTCTTCGGGTGTCAGGGGCTGCAGGCGCCGTGGTCATGATGGTCTGTGCATGTATGATGTATTTAAAGTTCACAGCCACACTGGGGTATAAGGAGATCCAACTTTCCCCCTAATGGGACATCTGAAAGAGTCAAACTTTAAATACAGACGATAACATCCCTACGACTGTGTATTATTGCAGATTTAAATCTAGTCACCGAGCCGCCGGTCGCCAGGGGAAACATTCACTTCCCCAAATGGTGGATGTTTCAGTTTGGACTGAAACTCATCATATCTCACTTAAAAGCTTAGTCTGTGAGCTTAAATCGGTGGAGTGCTGCCAGCGTTCATCCCGGCTCCCTCCACGCTGACCTGTTACTGCGACTTAGTGACAACCTGCCCTCGCTGTGCCTGGGCTCCCACCGTCCTGACGCAGTCCCTGCTGCGAGGCCCCAAACCTCCCTGCTCGGTAATACTCTGTACATCTGCGTGTGTTTGTGTGTGTGTTGAGGGAGTTGAATTTGCATTTATGTGGAAACAGACTGTTCATGAATCACAGTTTGTCTCAAAGGGCTTAACAAGATCGTCCTCTGTTCTTAACCCTCATGAAGAGCTCGGAGAAACCGTATCGACAGGGGGAACCTCAGAGATCCACATGTGAGGGATCCTCTCCCAGAACGGACAGAGGTGCAGTAGAAGCCACATCCGGCTGCGACCGATTCATGGCCGTGCACTCGCTGCAAGAACATAATGTGATGTTGACCTGCAGCTTCTACAGGAAGAATACGTCATGCTTCACATTGAGCACAGAGTCGGGGACAGGTTAACCCTGAAGTGACTTCGTCCAGAGCTGCAGTTTTTCCCCCTCTTTGAAGTGGTCGTGGTGCCGCGTGGGCGCATTGATCCCCCGGAGCCGGCGTGTGAGTGTCGTCCGGCTTGGAGCCTGACGCAGCACTTATCAGCTCATTAGAAAGTCGTCCCCACATCCCCTCCGAGGCAGTTTGACACCAATTCACACCTTGTATCTCTCACATGGCTCCAACGGGACCTAGAGGATCCACAGGTGACGCCGACGTGTGAACGACCCAGAGGAGAACAGATCAATCTGGACTTCAGGAGAACATCTGGAGTTCTGTGCACGTGTGAAAGCAGCTCATGACACATCGTCATGTAGATCAGGTTCAGATTTTGCAGCTGAGATGCTTCCTCCCGTCAGTGACTTCTTACCAAGAACCTTTTTTAATGTCAGTGTGCAGTGTTCAGCTTTACCCACAATGCCCTTTGCCTTCAGGTCCCATCCAGTCGACCCCAGTCCGCAGCTCTGCAGCAACACATTCATATTCCAGCGTTTTGTTTGGTTTATTCACTCAGAGAGATCTTTAGTCCGAGTCACGTCCGACAGAAACAACCATTTCAGCCCTTTGCCTTGTGTTGACCACAGATTATGTTCAGAGACACAACGAGGTTTAGTGTGCATCTAATTTAAAGTCTGATCGGGTCACGTCTCTCTGGCACAACTCAGTCAACTCAGTTTTAACAGAATTAAAAAACGCAGAAGAAACTCCTCGTGCTGGAGGAAATGAGGTGGGTTTTATTTGAAAGGTCACAAACAACCTCTCAGCTTCAGCTGCCGCACTGATCTGTGTCACTGTGGCAGACGGAGGCCGCAGAGATGATGAGCTGGAAACCACAGCTCCACCAATCAGACCAGTCGCTGTCACACGCTGCCATCAAATTCAGTCATAAACAACGATTAGAGCAAATTTGTTCTCGTCAAATCCTTTAATCATCGATGTGAAAGCTGTGATTTACACATGAGAGTGTGAGAGCAGCCTTTGGAAATGCAAATTGAAGCATATCCTCCCCGTCACTGAGTATTTCACACACACACACACACACACACACACACACACGCACACACACACGCACACACACACACACACACACACACACACACACACACGCACACACACACGCACACACACACGCACACACACACGCACACACACTTCCTGAACAGATGAACAGTTAATCATCGGCTCCAAACGAGGACATGTTGCTCCGTCCAAAGCAGAATCTTTTTTCACAGACACAGAAAACATATTCATAATCGTTACTCATCGTTACCAGACCAACTGCGATAGGTTTAATTTGCCAAGTGCAACAGTTTGTTTCCTCGTCACCGCCACGCTCAGCTCCTCTTCCTCACAACAACTGGCCCGATCATCTTCATCTCGGACAGCTCCAGTCTCATCCCCTCAATCGAGCGCTCAGAATGTGGATTCACGTGAAATCCATTCACACTGTTTTTCAGCCGACGCTTGTTTTCGGATTATGAAGACGTTGTTTTTTTTTTAAGGGTTTCCTCTAAAATAAGATTCCTCTACGTCGGATCCACTCTATCAGGACCGGCCACTGTTGATGCAATCACTTAAAGCGCCGTGCAATTCCATTACCAAAAAGGCTGGCACCTGGTCCGTCTCTCTTTTAGAGATTAGCAGCCCTGCAGCGAGGATTTGGTAATGAGTTGGAGAGGATTTACCAGTGGGAGTATAATATGTGTCCCAGAGCCGCTGTGTTTCTCCCTCTAAATCCTCTCAGGGCCGGCCCGGCCACTGGTTTGGTGCCCTGCAGGTTCTCCAGCATCCCTTCGTCATCAGGCCCGGAGGGGAGGTCACATGCTGGAGATTACAGTAACATGAGGGGGGGGGGGGGGGAGATTGGTTTTTGCTTTGGCTCGCTCCAAACCAACATGCCGTCAGTCTGAATACTCACTAATCAGGAAATCTATTAGAAACCACAGCGCTTAAAAGTTTAAGTTTTCATAGACGTCAGAAACCGAGGCACAGAATTCAGATTATTTTGAGTTTGTAAAAGGTGAAATAACAAGAGTATAAAAATACAACGTCGAAGTAAAAACCATAGACTGTAAATAAAGATAGACGAGGAGCAAGTAAACCAACAGCATTAATCAGAATGTCGAGGGATTCCTTTAATTATTGATCATTCATAAATATTGTATTAACAGTTATACAATGAATGACCCATGATTGCATTCCTGTGTTTAGATGGTTGCACTGGAGCTACTGCTACATCTATATTTGATATAGAATCATATCATAACTGTCTATTTCCCCCTGGTATATCATAAAGTATAAAACAAGTACTTCTGAGTGTTCCTGAAGTGAGTATTTCAGTGTACATATATATATGTTTACTAGCTGTATGCATGTTTTCCTCTGGGTTTCACCGCGTTATGAATCTTTAATAAGACCTCTGATTGCTCTTCAGAAGGTCGGACGTCCCCGCAGGGATCCTCCGAGTCCCCCCCCCCCGGGCGCCGTGTCCTTCACCCTCTGCTTACGGGCGCGTGGCTGATTGAACCATCTGTTCCCTCGGTCAGAGAGCGCCAGCGAGCTCCTGCTCTCCGAGGCCCCGGACTGAACCCGGATCTGCCCGGGAATCTGAGGGAACCTGATTTCAAACGATACCATTCCCTTTGAAGCTCGGCTGCAGAGCGAGATCTTTATTTCTGCCATTATGACGAGAGGGAATCTTTTATACTCTATTAAAACCGCTGGTGGATGAATCTGGGCCAGACTCTTGGATTAAGTTTATATCTCAAATATAGACATCTAGGTCACAATGGTGGTTACTGGAGTTTGTGAGTTTGCTAAGCTCCGATCTCTTTATAGGTTTTAAAGATGATGGCGGCAGCTTAATTATTTCATTCTAACTATTATATTTATATTGATAGAAGTACCTTAAAACATACTTCTACCAAAAAGCCTTTTTTAAATAAATTTGATTGTCTGTTCTTTTATTTTAACAGTTATCTTGTTTGTGAAGCACTTAACTCTGTTTTTAAAAGTGCTATATAAAGTTTATGAATATTATTATAATAAAAACAAGTCACTTTATAGGTTGTCCCCTGACTCTAGTGTAGATAATAAACCAGTTTCACTGAACTTGCAAACAACTGTAGCTCACTTTAAATCCAACAATCCACAATATCAAAAACTGTGCATGTTTGTTAGTTTAAAAGAATAAAACATAAATTACAGCTGCAGCTTGTGTTGCGCTTGCACCAGAGAAGACTTGTTATTCCTGAGTCGCAGCTTGAAGTGAAAACCACTAACACTGGTTTCTATAGGCAGCGGTGACGGAGGGCTTCCTGGAGCCCGGTGGATCCCAGAGGGCTGATAAAAGCTGGCGAGCAGCAGCCGAGGCTTTCAGAAAGCCACTGGGATCCAGCAGGGCCGCTATAGAAGTGTGACACTGGGAGGCAGAGCGCTGGGTGATTTGTGTCCCTCGGAGGGGAAAAGAGAAAGCTGGAGGAGACTCAGCCATCTGCAGCAGCCGCTCCTCTTCAATCTCAATTCATCCGTCCTCCTCTTTTGGGTTTTTTATCAATCGAAGCGTCCGGGCCTCACCTCCCTCACCTCTCTCCGCCCTTGGAGGTGTCCCCTGCCTCGGCCACTGACCTCGCCTCTGACCGGCGGCATATGGTTCCCCCCCCCCCCCCGCTGCCCTCTCACTCCAGCGCTGTGAGCAGATTATAAATGGCATTTAAATAATCATTTTCCAATAGCATCAGTAGACAGAGAGAGAGAGAGAGAGAGAGAGAGAGAGAGAGAGAGAGCAGACAGACGCATCGCGCCGCAACAAGTAAGCTGCTTTGACGGCAAAGCCCATTTCCGAGTCTTAGTTTTATGGCAGACATCTGCTACACGATGGAAAACTGAATGGATCAGTTCAAAATGAGAAATGCTGCATTTCTGTCATTGGGTTATTTTCCTCTATTTTTTGCTTCTGTTGCATTTTACACTGACCTGAGTTATGTCAGATTATTCATGTGCAGCCACGTGAATATACTCGTGATAGGGATGTGTTCAGATGTTTTTACAAAGTCAATCTCATATTTATATGAAGCTGAGCTTAACAACCACAATTTATCACTTTCACTTTTGATTTTGTGTTGGTCTTAAACAAAACAAGACAAAACAAATGTCAATCTTCAAAGTTCTTTCCAAGTGGACGTCTTCTTCAGCATCTTCCACAGAACAATGAATAATCAATCGAAGTTTAATGCATCACTGGATCTTTCCAGGACGTCGATCTCGTGGTCGTCGTACTCGAGTAGTTTTAAAAACACCAAGTTGGAAGTTAAGCTGAACTGAGTTTCTAACGTCGAGATGTTAAAACCTGCAGAACAATACTCTGTGAACTCTGCAGCTCGGCATCTCTCGTGTTTCTCACACGTCTCACAGGGCGGCGGCTGCACAGCACGGTTTCCACCTGTGGTTGCAGAAGCCGGCGACCGACTGAGGGCACGGCTCCGGCTGCCTGGAGGCCAGAGGGCCATCTGCAGCACGGGGCTATTGTGTGTTGCTGTGTGTGTTCTGTGTGTGACATGAATTTACAGCCGGGAGAGTATATCATGTGTAATGTGGGGAGAACAAAAGGGGGGGGGGCAGCTTTGGTTAAGTGTGTGAACGCTGCAGATGCAACAGTGTGAAGAAGTACGGTGGCCCTGAGAGCTCAACACAACTTAACACCAAATGTGCAAAGAGACACAACACATGCAAAGGAAGACAACACATCAATTTGACAACACAAGTGCTGCAAATACAGAAAACGCTGCAAATACAACACAACCAAATATTAACAACAAAACCTAAACAACATGACCGTGAGTATTTGGTTGTGTTGTGAGTACTTGGTTATGTTGTGAGTATTTAGTTGTATTGTGAGTACTTGGTTGTGTTGTGAGTATTTCACTGTATTGTGAAAATGTCACTGTATTGTGAGTACTTGGTTGTGTTGTGAGTATTTAGTTGTGTTGTGAAAATGTCACTGTATTGTGAGTCTTTGGTTGTGTTGTGGGATGTTGCGCTGTGAGTATGTGCAACTGCAGTTTTCTATTTGCAGCTCGTGTGTTGTCGGTTTGTGTGTTTTTTTTCTCGGACCCACCGCAGAACAGAGAGAGGGAGCAGGTTTCGGTTTCAGCTCAATACTTTATTAAATAATCGACATAGTAAAACATCATCATCATCATGAAATAATGAAACAGTCACATTTGTTTTTCAAGTTTTTCCCATCAACAGTAATTTTTTATGTTTGGAGCTACACACACTTCAGCGGCTTTACAAAAGTCGCCCGAGGTGATGCGCCGCTTCGTCTGGGTGACGGTTGCAATGGGGGGGGGGGGGGGGGGGGGGGGGGGGGGCAGGCAGCGGTGAAGTACACGGACACTGGACAGTAACATTAACATTAGTGTAGATGAGAATCTTTCTGAAAAGCTGAAAGTGTTCGAAGCTCCGATCAGCGAGGGACACGGGCCGAGCCGGAGCTGCCTGCGACAAACGCCGCGCGTACAATGGCCGCCTTTGTGTGTCGCCAGCTGGGGCATCGATGAAGCGAGCTATTGATGACCTCTAACTTGATCATATCTGCACATATACTGTACTCTGTGTGAGGGTGGTGGGGGGGGAGGGGCACATTTTATTTACCAATTTGGCTTAAAAAACCCCGACCGACCACGTCCAACTCAGCAAAGTGACAAATGAAGTCCGGGCATGAGACGACGGCTGAGTTTAAAAATACCGGAGTCATAATTCTCTAATCACTCACATGAATTTCACATGCTTTGCTATTTCAGGAGCAGGCGGAGAAAAAAAAAAAGGAGTTTCTTCTGTGTCTCCGGATTCTAAACGTGGACACGTCACCACCATCACGATGATAGTTACACCAACACATGTTTCCAATGAGCGCACAGATCCGGTTCGAAGGTACCGAAAGAAATAATCGTTCATTTTTAAATGTCACAGATTAAAAAAAATCAAACATAAGCAGAAGTAAAAAAATACAGAAACAAACAAACAAACAAACAAACAAAAAGAAACATGTCTAAACTAGCTGGCTGGCATTCATGCTACTGCCCAGCGAGAGTGTTTCTTCTTCTTTTTGTTGTTTTTTCATTCGTAACAGCTCGTCTTCTTTCACTCGTTCTTTTTCGCCCACGTATTTACAATCGTCCTTCCACACCGACCTACAGCAGCAGCAGCAGCAGCGGCAGCGGCAGCAGCGGCGGCAGCGGCAGCAGCAGCGGCAGCGGCAGCAGCAGCGGCAGCAGCAGCGGCAGCAGCATCAGACTGAACTAACTGAGCACAACTCACAGAGCTGTGGCCACGTCGAGGGTAAGTCTGGGGATTCATTCACGTTTCTCTCACTGTCAAACAAAACCCCGTGAGAACAGCATTAACTCGTCTACTACCAAGTACCAGTCGGTTTGTGAACAAGCTTTTGCTAAAACTACCGGACGTATTACCACGAACGTTATTGGGAGGATGCAGTATGGGGGTGAGGGAAGTACTCATTCAATTTTGATGTACATACGAATCAGGGTGCGGACACAGGATCATTTTTGATTTATGTGTATTAATCCGCAGTTGAAAACAGATTGACCTTTTCCTCCTGTTTGAGAAATGTTTGCTAACAAGTACAGCTTTTTTTAGTAAAGTACTATATAGTTAAGTGTAGTATATTAAATACATTTTAATTTAGCAACACGTGGGCTTAAGGGGTGAATACACGGATAAGGCGAGGGGAGTCTGAAGTATTGAAACAGTTGAATGCATTGGACTTGATGACAGTAAGAAAAATATAGAATAACACCATATTTACGCTTTGAAATCTTGATCACATTGTTCACACAAACCCGACAAAGCCAGTCTCAGGCCCGTCTGAAGAGTTCTGCAAAGATCAAGGTCCCTGTCCACAGAGTCAGGTCCAGTTTGCACTCAATGTAAGTTATCCACAGAGATGTCACAGGCATCATGTGTCTGTTTGCCGTCAGTCACGTATAAGCACTCAGGAACGATGCCGAGGGGTTTTGATTGGATGAGCAGAATTAGAGCTCCAGCTGAGATGCGAGCTAATTGGCTTTTGAGACGCTGTGCTCCGTGACACGATTGGAGGAGCAGCGGCGGCGGCGGCGGCGGCCACGCGATCCGGCTCGGTGGCGTGGCGTGGACAGACGCGACTGGAGGAGGGGACAGTTGCCTCTTTTTGCTGGAGATCAAATTATGACAAATTGCGTTAATGCTCAATTGGAGTCCAGTAAACGTGGCTCCTCTGTGTCTGTGCTGCTGAGGAACCAGCCAAATGAGAGCCAGAGTTGTTTTTCACGAGAGGAAATCTGCGGCAGATTGCTCCTGATTTGTCGCTGAGGTCGGGAGGGGGGGGGGACGGGTTGATATCAGCACCACTTGAGCGTCGTGCTGTTCTGATGTAATTATCATGCATGTCCACAGGAGACGGATGGATGGAACCACATGTTGCCCTTAACTTTGACCCACATTCACACACACACAAACACACACACACACACACACACACACAAACCAGCCCGTTTGCCAACAAACAGCCACATTCTGCCCTTCCCTCGTCCTGACAATGGCTGGCGGGTGTGGGGTGTCAAATCTAATGAAACGGCCAGCGCACAACAACAGCTGAGTGTGTGTGTGGACATGGGGTTGGGGGGGGGGGGGGGGGGAGGAGGCTGGAGGGGGTGAGTCAAGAGACAAGTGTCCTTGTTAAAGCGGGCCAGGACAGAGAGGGAGAGCTGCAGTGACCACGACAACCGGCCCAAGATGGCTGCCAGTCGAGGCTCCAGACGGAGAGACAGCAGCGGCGTTTGGTGAATCACCGCTCGCTGCTCTCCGGTCGACTGGTGGAGAGCCCGAGGCTCGACTCCAATCAGCCTGCATGGAGCAGGCAGCAGGGCTGAGCTCTCTGGCTCCACGGCCTTCGGGATTTGAACGCTGAGCCACGGGGCTAAAAAACCCGTACGGGAAGTGTGACACCAAATCTCATCGGATTCTGAACCGTTTACTTTATTTTCCTCATGTTTTCATCCTGCGCTCCCTCTCTCCATTTGATTGGGTGGGAGGATTAGGACGGGATTACCCAAGGAGGGTACGTGCACCGGAGTGTATTTGTGTGCACGTGTGTGTAAAGGTCACGTCTTGTGGGATTCCTGTTTAACGTCCGACCTTGAGGTTGAGCGCAAACGGCAGCGTCGCGAGCAGAGTGTGCGAGAGCGAGGAGGGAGGCGGAGCTCGGAAAAACCTCCAGATGCCTGAACACAATAAGATTAAAGCTTTGTGGGCGTCACATGGTGCCGGATGTCAAACAGAATCCTAAAACTCTGGTTCCCTACGCAGGGTTATGAAATCCAAATGGGTCTCATGATAACAGAAGTTGAATTTAGGAGAGAAAAACATATTTCTGACAAAGTTTTATATGTGTAATCTTTTAACACCAAATCAGTTGTTAGACATAAGCAACTTGTCGCAAGTAGATGCTTTTCGAGAGAGATCAGGATCCAAATAATCTAAAATGCAAAAATCCAGATTTGTAGTTTCACTGTTTATTTTCCTTTCATCTACAAAGAGCCACTGGGATGCATCATGAGCATAATTGTGCTTCTCTGCAGTTTTTGTCTCCTTCCTGCAACTGGAATAAAGTCGGCATTGAAGGTTGAACTGTAAACATTGTTGATCTGTGATCTTTTGCTGCGGGAAGCGATTTTCTAGATTTCTAGGGACATAAAATCCAGCTGGAAACATATCTAATGCGATCTGCTTTTACAGAAATTCACTTATTCTTCAGTGCTACCGACGAACCACAGGCTCATCTGTGACCCTCCTGAACACATGGGAATACACAGATTAAAACTACCCAAGCACAAATGCCAATGGTTCATTCGAGGGAATAATTTAGCCAGAGACCTGAGTTATGGGAGGAAACAAGTCCCTGTATCCGAAAGCCTCTCGACGGCCGAGGAGGACACGCAGGTGACTGATGGGGAAGTGGGACAAATTCAGAGGCAACAACAATAAACCCCCTCAACCGCAGCGGCGCTCATCTGTCACTCCTGCCTGGATCGCTCGTGCAGCGCTTTCCTGCCTCCACCTCCGAGCCCGAGCTGCACACACACACACACACACACACACACACACACACACACACACGCACACACAACGTCGACTTCGTGCAGAGGTATTTAAATGTGTGTTTGTGCACATGTGTGTTGTGCTTACGGCCCAGCCCCAGTGCCGCCCGGCCTGGATCAGCACGGGGAAGCTCTGCAGGGCGGCCGAGTGGACAAGAGGAGGGCAGAGGTTGAGAGCGGGGAGGGGCTGCACTAATCTGCTAATCTCATTAAAACCACGGCCGTGGGTGCCCTGTCAACAAGACGCAGGGGACAAAGGACGGGGTAAACAGCTGATGACCCCGGCTGCCGTCCACCGCACAATGCCTAACACACACCACACACACACACACACACACACACAGGGCTGTGCACACACAAAACACGTCAGGCATTCTGCATCCACCAGGAAACTGTCTCCAGATTAGATAAGACATAAACACAGAGGAGTCCACAGGCAGGGGTCGGGCCGGTGGAGATAAAGAAACAGCAACTGTCCCCCTCGGGCCACACGGCCCTCAGAAGGCTCCACGAAACAGAGCCGTTCCTTTTGCTCTCCTGATTACGCAGCGCACAGCAGGACCAGTGGGACACAACATGGACCTCTCAGCTGCTCCCATCAGTCCGAGTCACTCTTCACCGCCGGCACTCGGGGCTTAAACCAGCAGTGGATGTCAAGACGTGTCCTTGTATCGTCCAGGAAACAACCGGGCCCCTTGTGGATTATCCTGTCACTGAGGAAAATGTCATTTGAATCCATGTCGTCGTGAGTATAACCAGAGAGAAATCCTTGGTGGTGTTCCGTGAGCTCCCGTCCTGCCTCATGCTGAGTGATGACATTCAGACTCAGGTAACAGAGGAGGCGGTGCAGATCCACGGGGGGGCAGCTGGGACGACTGGGACCAGCAGCATGGGGTCGGGGGGGACAGGTGGAGCAAATGGTGCAAATGGTTGTTTTTATGTAAACTCGAGTGGATATTCCAGGGGGGGGGGGGGACAACACATGTGTTCATGTGCCAATTATCAGAGATAATCTTCAGAGGAAACGTTTCAATTCTCAGTTTCGATCTGGGGAGGCAACAAATACGGATGAATGAATAAATAAAGTCAGACAGGCCTTCTTTGTTTCTGCAGAACATCAGCAGAAAACGTGGAGGGATATTTGTACGAGACAAATGTGTGTGTCTGTGTGCAAGTGGTTGTGTGCATGAAATACAAAAAGGCATGCGGTCAGCAAGGATGTGCTCTGAGTCCTCCTCTCACCGATCCAGCACCCGATTATAATCCTGAGGCCCACAGCCGCCTTCCCTCTTAAGTTCGGCGAATACTTGTGTGAAAAAGTGCGGGTCTGCGTTGATTCGCAGCATCTTCGCGCTGGTGGCGTCGATGATGGCGAGGCAGCGGTCCCAGAAGGCCTCCTTACCCGCCTCCACCAGGAAGGGCTTGAGCGGGTACGAGATCTCGTTGCCCATGTAGGAGTAGGACAGGTAGAGGCAGGTGAGCAGGATGGCCTGCAGCTCGTGCTCCGACGCCACCAGGTCGCCGTCCACGACGTCTCGGCACAGCATGTAGACGAAGACCACGTTGGCCGGTGTGACGAAGGCCTGGTCCTGCCAACCCTGCAGCAGCAGCGAGCGGTCCACAGCCCGCAGCCACAGCACCGGGTCCGCCGGAGACAGATGCTTCAGGCGGTAGCAGCGCAGCACAGGAACTCCCCCAGGCAGCGCAGGAGCTCGCTGGTGGAGGCCTGGACGATGACACGCTTCGGAGACGATGTCACCGTGTTCACCGGGACTTTTTTCACAGAGGAGAGCAGCTGGGATTTGCTGTAGGCGTATCCATGCCCCTGACCCAGCCCCATCCCGTAGCCGAGCCCCAGGCCCAGTCCCGCTGGGCCCTCGTAGCTGGTCAGGTTGGCACACGACAACGACTTCTTCACATTCTCGCGGTTGAGGTGCAGCAAAGGGTCCTTTTGGTAGATGTTGATGCTGTTGTTGTTGTTGAGCGGCTCCCCGAGGGCCGCCGGGCAGCCGGGGCCCTTCTTGGAGTTGCCCTTCTTCTTGGTGGAGGCCACCAGTCGCTTCCACGTGAGCGCCGGGAGGAAGATGGACTGGCCCCTCTTCAGCCCGCGGTCCTTCTGGCTGTTGAGCGAGCGGCTGCTGATGCTCGGGTAGTGGCTGAGCGAGCCTGGACGGTTGTCATAGTAGCCTGACTTGCGAGAGCCGGGCGACAATGACAGTACAGTGCCCATGGTGAGTCAGAACCCCAGAGATCAGCCTGGTGTGGAGAAGGGGGGGGGGGGGGGGTTCTATTCTCTTTTATTTCTCGATTTCCAGAAGAGTGAAGTCTCAGCAGGTGGAACAGCATGAAGAGATGAAGCCTGTGCACAGTTTAAATCTCTGAGGCAGAGACATCACCTGCAACACACAGAGGAACACGTCAGTTTAACAAATGTAGAGCAAAACAAACTCAATCCCATTTAAATGCATTTGATAATCCTCATCTGAATGAGCTTCTGTTCTTAAACCCTGGACTTTAAACTATTAAAAACAACCCTAATGTCCAAATCCATGGGCCAACATTGTGAATACGGTTTATTCTTTATATTTAAAACATTCATTTTAGTAAAGAAAGATAAAAAAAAACAATGGAATCACACGTTGCATTAACTCTTAATGTCTAATTCACTCGCCTGTGAGTTCAAGATGTCCACGCACTGTTTTCCTCGATGGTGCAAAGGAGCAAAGGAGCGCAACACACGCGCAGTTCCCGCAGCCACAGCGGATCAGACGCGGATCAGACGCGGATCAGACGCGGGGACAGGGTCGCGATGTGTCCGCAGAGCCGGAGACAGAGACTCGCTCCTGCTCAGAGAGAACCAGCCTGGAACAGCGCGTCGTCCTCGCCGGGCGCGGTGCAGGTGCCATCCTCCGCTGCGCCTCAGAGCCAGGCGCGAGTGATGAAGATGATGAAGAGGGACTTCACGCGTCTTCTCGTCTGCGGCTCCATGGCCGAGGGACAACTTCTCACACAGTCCGAGTCCTTTCCACGCGCTCCATGTCCTCGCGGATTCCGTGCGTAAAGTCTCCTCCTCTCTGCTCCGCTCCGGGACCGTTACACTGGCTCCGCGCACCGAGAGCTCCGGTCTCCCACTGACCGGGGATCGGTGCCGACAGGCGGACCTCTGAGAGCTCACACGCGTTCAATGCTCAACAGCCAATGAGAGGACAGAGCGCCTCCTCACACACACACACACACACACACACACACACACACACACACACACACACACACACAGCCCCACCGACATAGACTCCTCCTTACACACACACACACACACACACACACACAAAAACTTGAATATATACTAATTATATCAACATTGAACTAACAATAATTCATTAAAATAAATAAATATATAACATTAAATCAAATAATGTACCATTATGTAAATAAATGTAACAGGAAGTCCCAAATAAAGCGTAATAATAGCAAATAAAGTTAAAATACCATCGGTCAATAAGTCATTTGTATTTAAAAAATCATTAAGCCAACATGAACTGTTATTATTAGTAACATGTTTACATCCATTATTATAACTCCTGTTGTTTTTCATTATGACAACTAGTCTGTCAGAGCTGAATCACGACGGTTACACAACTGCTCCTGGTCTCTCTCTCCTCTCTGAGTAGTAAATTAATAAATAATGTTCAAAAATAATCGGATCAAATGAACATTTTTTTTCCTGAGCACTTTAAGAAGCGACCATGTGATGATGATAAACAGGGAAGATGAGGATCATGTGATATAATAGAAAGCAGCAGAGCAACAACTAAATTTACTTTTTTGCTGGAGATATAATATGTATTGATTTTTTCTTATGTAACTGTCTTCATGGCTCCGTCCTGCGTTGTAGGTCATGGAGCCGCCCTGCGATAAGAGGATCAGATGCATCATCTGAACGTGGGGACGATAGAAAAATATCAATGAAACCATCACTTCTTCTGCTGCAGCTTTGTTTTCCTCTTTAAAAATATTATCATCATACATATCATCAATGCACTGCCAAAGACTTCTCTGGGTAAACAGGAGATAACGTGGCTTCTCGGGGGGGATTCCCTACAGATGGGAAATTGTTGGACACCAGAGAATGAACAAAATATACAAATGATAAGATGAGATAAGAAAGATTGTAGAGTTTATAGGAGAGGAAGATGTAAACAAACGTTATATGAAGAGAGGAGGAGTTAGGAGACTTCTGGTGGATCTAGCGTTTTAATCCAGTGGTTCCCAATCTGAGGCTCAGGCTCCTCCAAAGGATCACATGTGAAAAATGAGCATCTGTGAAACAAAAGCTCTGCTACAATCATCTCAAATCTGGTTTTATTGTGTTTGTTTGTTCGTTTTTTGTTGTTTTTGTTGTTATTCTTGTGACAAGTTGGTTAAGAAAACCTTTTGAATGCTTTTTAAATTTAAAATCTTGCCAAAATCTTAATCTATCTGAATCTGTGGGCGACAGTTAAAAGGATCTGCAGCCTTTAAGTAGATACAGTGGAGTATTTTCCTCTGAAATGAAGAAAACAGAATTTATACTTTCGAACGATACTTAAGTGCATTTATTTAAATACTTTCCATCACATAATATTAAACAACAGCAAATCACAAACTCATCAAAAGAGAAAAACCAACACACTAACACATCTCAGTGTATGATCAGTGCTCCACGTCTCCACCACAGTCTCCTGCTCTCTGTCAATTCAAAACGATTAAATTCCCGTGTGAAGCAGCGATGAGCGAACGGTCAGACTGACACAGGTTAACTGATACTTAACCTGTGAACCGGCTCCTTCTTCTTTTCCAAGAAGGAATTTATTCCGAGTCGACTCCAGAAATAAACAACTCGGATCAATTTAGCTCCAGACGTTTGTAATTAAGCCTGTTAAGGTGTAAACAAACCTGCGAGGCTGCTTCACTGCAGAGCCTCTGTTTGCACGACTCTGAGATCTGTGGTTTATTTAACAGCTTTAAAACTGGTTCCTCACTAGAAGCTTCTTTATTAAAGCCATGAATCACTTTATAACCTTCAGCTTGTTTAGCTGCTTCTCGTACAAACCGTCAAACCAACAGCTGAAGTGTGAGCGCGACAATAGCATGAATAAAACAATTCAAAATGAATAAAAGAGTGTGAATAAAGAGTTCAAATGTTATAATTGTTAAAAACAGAGGATTAAAAAACACAAGATGTCGTTTATTGCTCGTAACTAAAGAGATAAGTGCCAACGAAGATCCCTGCAAAGTCTTAAGTTCATCAAATAAGATTCAAACTTCAATCCAGAGTTAATGAGAGAAGCCGATTGTGTTGTAACTTGATAAATTGATTTTTACATGTTTGTTGTTGTTAAGTGTGAAAGACTCCAAGTGACTTTAAATCACATGTTCAAACACAAACACAAACACAGAGGGAGACGAGTCAACAACACAAAAACAACCGGAGGCGCTCATCTGCTGGCACAAACCCATCTTTGTTTTTACTGGTTAAGCATGTATAGGGGAGATCTCCTCATTCAGCAGCGTGCACACACACACACACACACACAGACACACACACACGCACACCACACACACACACACACAACACACACCACACACACACACGCACACACTTTCCTCTCTCCATCCTTACACTTTCCCGCTGCCTCCACCAGCTGCAGGACCCTCAGCATCTCCTGCACAGCTGACCCGGAAATACTGACAGCAATGAAAAGAGCTGTTGTTGTCCACTCATGCAACACACACACACACACACACACAGACACACACAGACACACACACAAACATCACCACTACCACAGGAACTCAGGAGACACTAACACTGACCTGCAGTGGCGGATGGTCTCACCCTAATCCCCTTTTTGACGTTTTATTATTTAAATCCTGAGATTAAATGTGAATAAAAACGAGTCGACTCATGTCAGAGTCTCACATGTCTGACAATCTTTGAACGTCCATTTAAAAAGTTTCCTTGGTTTTAGCCTCGTTGTCATTTAAAAAAATCCATTTTTACTATAATTTGCTGAAGTTTGACCTAGTTTCGTTGTGTAATTGTTATTTTTACTGACATGCTCCACATTCTGCAGCCGGAGAACACGACGACGACTGATTCAGGCGATAGAACAAATTGTTTCCTGCTTTGTTTTGTGTGGTTTTTTTTGTACCAGGGATTCAGATGAGGCCCGGCAGCTGTATTTTCTTTTTTCCCACTTTCATCCAAATCCCCCAAAAACACACAGAGGACCTCATGTGCGTTTCTCTCTCACACACCCACTGGTTTTCATTCATTTATTCAGTCATCTATTTCAAACAGAGCAGCATGGACGCACTGAAACGAAACCTGAAAGGACTTTAGAGCTACTGTTTCCACTGATTTCCAAAAATCTGAAAATACAGTTGCTGCTGTCCAGGAGCTTATTTTGCTTTATTCCCCCCCCAATAACACGACAGCTTCCCTTTGTGCTTCAGCCCCAACTGGCCTCTCCTCCTGTGGACTTCCAGCAGAGTCAGTTCAGGGCTCCTCAGGTTGGACAGGGTTCACCCTCAGCCGATTCAAGGATGACAAACAACACGATGAATGCTTTCGAGAGGAAACGAGGAGGCAGTGACTTCACGGAAACGAGAAGCGTAAAAGAAGAGGACACAGAGGGAGGAGGAGGAGGGAAGAGACGATAACGAGGCTGCTGCAGAACAAGGGCACGGACGAGCGGGGGGGGAGCGACAACAAGCTCGGCTGTGGTGACGGCTGGAGTCAGACAGGTTCACCTGATGACACATCTGTCCCTCTGACTCACCCAGACGCTAATCTGCCTCTTGAAGAACTGCATGGAGCCACGGAGGGAAGGCGACACGTGGCGCAGAGGGATTATGGGATGTTTCAGGCCAGTTCCAGGCTTTTATTAAACATCACAATCAGGGCCTGATGTGACGAGGTCCCTGATTAAACACGGAAAGAGACCAAGTGTTTTTCTGAATTGTTCATCACAGCAAACATGTGATCATGTGTGAGACTGGTTCCACACAAACGTTGATTGTACTTCACCTGTATGGTATTTCTATGTCATGCCATGTATGCATTTGCAGAACAATCCAGATGTAAATATTATACTTTATATATTCATCTGACAGCTGGAGTTACTCTGCAAACAAAGACTCTACACAAGAAGCTATGAGGAGTTTGTGAAATGTCAAAATGTGATTCATTGTTTTAGATTAAATCACCAAACAGTAAAGGATTTTTATGTTTTTCACACACAACTCTTTTCAATCAGACATTTATGAATGACACAACTCTACATCCAGGATGTTTCTGTTTGAATGAGTCAGAGGTCTCAGTCTAGTATTGGGTGATACTGCCCTCTAGTGGACAATCAGGGGACAGGGGTCTTTTAAAATGTCCTGCTCTGAATGTTTTGATTCAGATTCAGGGTTTGTGGTAAATGTGAATGATAAGTTTAACTACTAGATTAACTACTAGTTTTAAAAAAAACATATCAGGTCACGAGCAGAGGGTTATCTTTCTCCTGCTGCTGCAGCGCCACCTACAGGCCCCACGCTGTCAGAGTTTGTAGGAAACACACCTGTTGATTCTAGTTTATATTCATAAAACAGATCAGATCCATGTTTCTCCTGTTGTGACGGATTTATTAAAAGGTTATATAAAGGTTTTATTAAAACTTTAATTTGGCGGTTCAAGGTGTTCCGGTCAGTGGGCGTGGCCTGTGGGTTCTACAACAACATGCTAACAAACACACGTAGTGAAATTAAAACGAAAAACAACTCGAAGTAAAATGTCTTCAGAGCTTCAAGAACCTTCCCAGTGACATTAAATCCATTTACCACCAGTGCTCACTGGTTCCGGAGAGAAAGAGGTAAAGTCACTTCACTTCATTTGGGCTAAATGTTAAAGATGGTTCCGTCCACTTAGATTAATGTGCGTCTATTCCCGGGTGTTACGGTAAAAGGTCCTAAAACTAACGTTTAAAGTTTAATGTCACTTATTATTATTTTATTTACACACAAGAGAATAGCAAGTGTATGAAATGGAATATTATTTATGTGTTTTGAATGAAAATTAGGCAAATTCAGCTATCAGCTATCATAATTTGCTAATATAAAATATTGCAAAAATAAATCCTAGAGCGGTGACACAGATATTCCACCTCACTGTCTGTATGTCAAGTTTAAAGAGATTTTACTGTAGAAAATGAAAGGTGAAATCCTCGCAATTTTCATTATGTCACTCATAACTTGCTCATATTAAATAATACTTGTAAAATCTGTTTACACACTGGTGTTTTAGACACTCCTCTCCAGTAGAGGGCAGTAGATACTCATGGTAGCGTCCTGTTCTCTTGGCTTCCTGCCTTCAATCCTCTGCACATTGATTGATGTGAAATCATTAGGAGCCGGTTTGGTTTGGACCTCAGCTCTATTGGCTCTGTGCTTAATGCTTTTTATAGAAACACTGGTTTTGGCAGCAGTTGCAAAAACTCAACGCAACCGACTGACAGTAAGTGAGTGAGTGCACGCCTATTATCACCAGCTGCTCTGCTTCTGTCAGCACCGGGCGAGCTGGTTGTTCAGATCAGAAATGAAAACACATGCATTCGACACAATCCCACAGATCCTGGTCAGTGATTAACCAGGGGTGACTGATATGTTGATTCAGTGGAACTAAACTACGGTCCCCGGGGACCCTGAGGGGCCATTAAACAAAGTCAGGAGGGTCCCCAGCAAATATTATACACAGATAACTCTCTTATACTGATGGATAGGAATTTATTACTGTCAAAAGAAGCATTAGAATGACAGTGGTTTCATGTTTGGCTCCATTATTAAGTCGCCCTTTGTCGATGAATCGATCAGGAAAAAAGAAGTAGCTTCTCATATGTCCCTTGTGTTCATTATGACCAATAAGAGATCTTTTTCTAATTGACCTTTGAGTGCGAGCGATGGCCGACATTATCCACAGCCTTCGTTTTGGGCTCAAACTCTAATCTCCCGGCGGCGGGGCGGTGGGAGGTTTGCGGGGTCAAACCTGTTAACCTCTCCATTGAAGAACACATCATCGTGGGGGGAAACGTGCGGGTCTCTACACCTTCAGGCGCACAAACAGACACCCTGATCCCACAGGCAGAACGTAGCTGTCAGCACCAGGCAAACATCTGAGCCGACCTGGGGGATCAGCACAGCGGCCGCCATCCCCCATTAGCTCCACGCGTTTCACTCCATTGCGTGTTTTTTGACGGCGCGCAGAGCGAATGGACGCAATAGAGCGGCCGTAAACCCGTCAGCAGACCCTGGTTCAAAAGAGACGGTCGGGTCGGGGGCGGAAACACAAACATTGGCTGTGTGTTCAGGGTGTGACGGGAGTTACAGGAGCAGAAAGTGAAGCCCTTTCCATTAGGGTTTGGGACAACTTGTTTGTTGTGGTAGTGCAACCTGTGGTGTTAACCCATGACCCCGCCGCCCTTTGACCCCCCCGGGGACGACAGCTCCATCCACGCGTCAGGGAGAGGGGCTGTCACAACGCAAACATCCAGAACACAGGCAGGGCTGCCGGGGAGGGCGGGAGGGACAATCGGGGTCGGCGTGGCGAGCGCAGGATCAAAAACGCCGGCGCGGCCGGAGAGTGTCAGGATACCGGATACATAATCTGTCTGCAGGAAAAGTGTGAATAGATGCCACAGGCTCCGGAGAGGGAGGATTAAGAGCCGGGCTTTGTTGAAGGTTTCTTGGAGCCACTGATGTTTGCAGTGAGCTTGTTAAAGGACCAATTATCACACAGATCATGCACAGAGCGGTTCTGTGGTTTAATAACGAGACTACAACATGTTTTATTAAAATAATTCATCATATTCAGGCTTTAATGCTCTTACACGTGAGACGTTTGTATGGACTTGATTCAATTTAATGATAACGACAAATTCTATGAAATTCTGCTGATTGTTTAATTATAAATCCAAACTATAAAATCATCCACAAGACATTTAAATGTTGTCATTCTATGAAGTGATGTTGGTTTAAGGTTTAGCTTTTATCAGGTTTAGTTCATGTCATTAAAATTAATGTTTTGCCTGTTCATGGTTTCCTTAAAAAGTTAACGATATAAATTTTAGGCCTTAAGCAGTCTTGAATACATTAAAATATTACACAGTAAATCTTAATTACATTAATTACGTTCATTTACAATACGTACGTTGCATTTCTCCGGTTATTATCTACTATACAACTTCACGTTATCTTGAAAGAGGGGTAGGCTAGGTAGGCTAATTCAGGGACTCTGATATTACTTCATATCTGTCGTACTGGACATTTTTCATAAATTTCATTCATTATGGTTTTAAATCAAACCTCCTGGAACCTGCAGAATCTCAGAAACCTTATTGCTGCGGCAGCGCTGCCTTCTCCTGACAGGTTCCGTGCTTTTTTTTTTCTGAACGTGCACGCTGCATGTACTCAGGACATTGTCTCACAGTCTGGAAAGAACGTTCGGGCCAAAAGCTCAAGCTACTCGAAGGGAAACTTCAGGGGAACTTTGGGGTTCACGTGGTCAGAGTTCCTGCTTTTACACGGCTGTTTATTGTATCTGGATCTGTGAGCGTGCATCAGATATTGATAGCTCACAACATTTATCATTATGTTTTTCTGCTCATATCTTTCCTTCAAGGTGCATATTTGTCATCCCTTTTCTCCAGGTGATTCCCCTCCACCGTGTTGATGTGATCGCAGGTCTGAATAACTGCTGAGGGAGGTTTCATCCCTGTCTGGAACCTCCAGGCGGTCACGGGAGAATGTGGAGGTGGGTGACCGCAAAACATCCGTGTGCCACACATGCATCAAACGGGATCGGGTTATCTTCAAAGGCCGTCGCCTCCAACGTGCGACATGACTCAAACCTCAGGAAACAAAAACAGAGAAAGAGGCAGACATCTTGCATTCCTGAGCCCATTCCACAAAGTACAATAACTTCCTTGAATTCTTCGACCCTCGACGGCGGAGCCAGGGCACATCCTGTTGTCCTCGCCGCACTTCCTGCTCACGCGGCCCAATCAGTCTTCCTCGTTGCCATAGCCACTGGAAAACCCTGCGCTCGTGCTCAATAGGCAACTAACAGGTAACGCTCGGGTGGTAATGAAACGAGCGATGAGTGAAAAGATCTGACAAGTTGAAGCTGGCGTCAAATTGCTTTTGGCTCCTTCGTAGTGTGTAATTTAAAAACTTTAAAAAAAGCATTGACAGTGGGAGCAGGGCACATATCTGCATGATCATTGCGGTGTTGGTAAATGTAAATCAGAGCGTTTGAGGTTGGTTTTTAAATGTTTTACATCCCTGTGATCAGCATTAGAGATGTATGTGAATCTGCAGCGATCAGATTCGACCAGAAACCACTTCTTCTTCTCTGCAGCTCCAGATACAGCAATTAATTTTTTTAGACCGACCAAGAAGAAGTGACTTCTGCTTGTGTTTCCACGTCCCATCAGTTCACCAAATCTCCGGAAATTTGTTCAGTGGTTTTTCGCGTAATCCTGCCGACAAACCAATGTGTGTGTGGTGTGGCTGTGTGTGTGTTGAATGCTGCTTTATAAGCTTGTGTATCTGTGGACTCTGTGTTTTATGTTATGCTGCAGCTGGCTGGAGATAAGACCTGCGTGAAGTGCTTGTGATGTGAACTATTCAAGCTGCGGTTCTGGTGCTCAAAGCTGGAGACGCTGAAGAGGAAAGACACAATAGTTTGTCCGTGGGCCAGATTTAAACAACACAGGGCTGTTGCTCCCTTTATGAAATCTCTAATAGCCTGCATATTGTTTAATTTGGAACTCGCTGCACAACGTTTTGTTTGTTTCATAACCACATTCTTGCTGCCAGCCTTGGCGTGCACTTGTCAGCTTCCAGCACGGCAGGCCTGGCCACACTCTCATCCTATTCTGTCCGGGAGAGAGAGAGAGAGAGAAAAGGCTTTGCAGACTCTCCCGGGTTTGTATTAACCCTGGAGGGACGCATTCAATTCTGCTTCCTGCACTGCTGCTTTCCAAGAGTCCACAAGCCAGAGGAAATCAGACTGGCACCGGGCCCGGTTTAACGAGACGTTTAGCAGTTGAAAAGGATTTGTCTCAGAGTTGCTTCCCTTTTTTTTATACAACATATTTTGCTCCATACAAGAATTTGTGTTGCCTCGGCCAAGGAGGTGGTTGTTTTTCTGTTTGTTTGTTGTGGGCAGGATTACACAGACACTGCTGGTCGGAGGACGGGAAACAGGCCAAGAGAAAGAACTCGTTCAATTTTTGGTGAGGATCCAGACAAAGGAGAGGATCCAGGAATTGTTTTTAATTAGATTTTTGCCTTTTTTGTATAAAAAACTCAAACTCGAACTCATAATCAACCCGAGGAGTGAATATGCAGGAGTTGATCAGGCAGGCGTCACGTTTTGTGTGGTTTATTTCTTCATTGTGCAAGAAAATGAACAAACGATAGGCAATGGCATCTGCTTGTCTCTCTTAACCTGGAAAAAAACAACACATCAACCCTCCCTGGTGCTTGGCTTCCTATGCATATCTACGTATATATATAAAATAACCAGATGTTCAATACCTCAAAAATAACAATAATTATGATTCTAAAGGCATAATCTAACTAGTTATAGTCTTCAAACTAAACAAAATACTTCCGCGAAAACTTTAAACAGCTCCAACCATGGTCCTGGTGGAGGTATGCGCTCTACTCTGTCATTGCGGTAATGTTTTGCCTTGTTTCTCCAACCGTCCCTTCCACATGCAAATCTCCTGTCACTTGACGCCGGCTTTGAAAGCAGAGGAGCGATGTTACGAGCCCTCATACCCTGATGGGATGAGGATGAGTGGCCATTCGATATGGGCGTAGATGGCAGACGTAGATGGCGTTCAATGACATCATGGGTCAGGAAGGTGCCGTACGCGTACGCCAGCAGGATGAACGCCATGTCTCTGCCTGCTGCCTGTAAACATGGGTGGTTAACACCGATGTTCAGCATCTGAGAAGGAACTTGTCTTTCCTGCAGCGCATTTGAAGTTTTCGGTTCCCTGTAAATAATCCCGGTAATCCTCAGATTATGTCACAGCGTTACCGACAGATGAGTCCAAACCCATTTACAGATCCGTACAGCTGTGACCTTGGGGCGGCGATGAGGGTATTCGTGACTGTACACTTTCACTCACAACTCTGCCCGTATCTCGTCACGCTGCGAGGGCTTCACGCCTCGCGGAGGAGGCCTATCGGATGACATACCGGATGCATCAGCCAGGGATGCACGCGGTTATCCCTGAGCTCAGGTTGTTATCGGACGTGCCCCTTCGCAACCGATCGCAAAACATACACAAACAGCATTCACGTGCAGTTACAGGAACGTACCGATGTGTTTTGCCGTGACTTAATTTAGAATCTGTGGTCGTTGAGTAAACGTTGCTGTCATGATGTGTCGTGATGTGTCTCTATCAACTCCCCTGATCCTTTCCACAAGTGATGGAGGTAGATTATCACAGGAGGTGATCTCTTATCTGAGATGGTGCTGAAATACAGAAAGACTTTGAGTATGTGTATTAAAATACATCATGAGAACGATGTCGTTTGGCTCCTTTTCTTAGAATTGGGAAGAGAATACTATTTATTTACTCTATTTATTCATTTTTAGATTAATCTGCAGGTTTTCTTTACTTGAATAACTGATTCTTATCAAATGTCAGAACATTTTGAAAAGAGACAGATGAGTTTAAAAGCTTTGGTCTATTAAACATTTCTCTGAACGCTGGCGTCACGTTGCTGATAAGGTTCGAAGTGTTATTACCGTCACGTTACCTTTTAGCCTCAGAGTTGATTCATGTTAATCAAATAGCTGTTAGATTAGCTCGTGTCCGAGTCACACACGGTTCTGAACTCCAGGTTCTTCTCTGTGTAACTTAACTTTGGACACAGGGTTAAATTTATGGATGTTTTTAATGTTACAGTGAGTTGTTGTTGTTTCTTAAACGTCCCCCACTCTGCACTGAACCGAGCGACACTGTTTATTGGCTCTAACGTGATCCTCTCCTCTTTAAGCCGCTTCCCTGTCGTCTCTGCACGCTCATCAAACTTCACTCAGATATGTTATGAGCTGCTTTCCCCAACAGGGCGGCATGTGAGGAATGCTGCTTCATGTCACCGGCTGTCAGGCCGACTTACCGCGAGCCGCTCTGCAACACTGCGGATATGTTAAACCCTGTGATGTCATGGCGTGAGAGTTGAGAGAAAGAGAAACTGTCGGCACGCGATGTCATTAATGGAGCAGCGTCCGTGTGTGTGTGTGTGTGTGTGTGTGTGTGTGTGTGTGTGTGTGTGTGTGTGTGTGTGTGTGTGTGTGTGTGTGTGTGTGTGTGTGTGTGTGTGTGTGTGTGTGTGTGTGTGTGTGTGTCTGTGCAGACATTGCATGCAGCAGATTTGTCTGATCACAGCTCCCTGAGGTATGAGTGCAGATGTGTTGGAGGTCAGTGCAGATTATGAAACGTGTGCAAGAGCTTCATGAGGGAATCTAACACTCAGTTGTTGTTTGTTTTGCACGATTTAAAGTTCATCGTTGCATTTTGCAGACATCAGTTTTCAGCAGTTGTCTTTTCCTAGTTGTTCTGGAGCTTTTTCAGTCGCACACTTACTTACCTCCACCAGGTCTAGTTCATATTTGAGATTTCCTTTGGACCTCAGCATCAGAGAGACACAAAAAAACAGAACGCCTCTTGGGCTCCTTTACTTTCCCCTCAAGTTGGGACAGAAAGTTCTTGCCTGAGCTGCACTTACACACAAGTACACATATTTTTCCCAAATACACAACATGCTATTAGAGCCCAGCCCAGACTATTGGTAAAGGAGCAGCCACAGAAATGCCCCTCAGATACTCGTGTTTGTCTCCTTGTCTTTTTTTGGAACCACTTGTTCCTTCTCTCCCGACGTGTCCAGAGGTGCTTGTGAGTGTTTACCGTAAAGCAAACTGACAAGCGCTGCGTGGTATTGGTTAGATTCCGCAGCACTAATGATATCTGTGTTGGATGCTGCACAACATCTGCATTCCTCCTTTGAGGGTTGATTTTTTTAATGAAATAACTAAGTGCTGGAACTTGTCTGAACTTGAGTGTGATACATGTACGTGACTTGTCCTCTGTGAGTTGGACAATGTTCGAAAAAAAAAAAAAAAAAAAGGACCGGGACTCAACTTGAATATTGTTGAGGGAGTGTTTTGTTGTGGAAAACATTTCGCCCCATGGAAACATTTTTGTTCCCACAACTCCTATACAGCATGAGAAATACAGTAGCGCTGACATTTAGGTGAGGATAACCGCACACCTCAAACACAACAGAACCTGTCTGCCAGTCATAATAACCTGCCTCGCTGTCCTTTGCTCTATTGCCGAGTCCTTGATCAGGAGGAGCGCGTGTGAGCGTTTCCAGTTCAACCAGAATAACAAGCAAACAGCCAAACAGCAGCGGAGCGAGAGCGAGAGCGAGGGAAGTCCTGCACATGCTGATTGGGTTTAATTGTTAGGAAGAACTCCGTGTTTTCTCGGAGGCGTTCGGGGACAATCGGGATTCTCATTAGCTCTTTTTTATTGCTTTGGATTTGAAAGTCCTCCTTCCTGCCACCTCCTGTGGACACATCGGTTATTGTGATTGGTCGGGAGCTTCTCGGGAGGCGTGGTGAGAACGAACGCCAGAGTCCTCGGGGCATCCATAGTTCAGAGAGGTTGGATTCCCACTAACTTCGCTTCAGAAGGTGCTTCTCTGGAATCCCAGCGAGGACAGTTGACATGACAGAAAAACAGGAATTCAATTCTATTTTCTCTGGCGATTGAAGTCTCACTCATTATTAGTAATGGAAATGATGAACAGATGTGTGTTGTGTGTGGTGTGTGTGTGTGTGTGTGTGTGTGTGTGTGTGTGTGACAGTTGAAATTACAGCTTTGTGTCCTTTGAGTTCCAACCCTCTCTCCAGGCAGTTTCATTTTATTTCGTGTGTTATGCTTAATTGAGGTTTGTCACTCACTGCTGATGAGCAGCTTCTAAACGCTGATACCGAAACACATTTACTAAATATTTACACTCAGCCAGACGGTGACTCACTCAGCTCAGCTTCAGCCAAGATGACGAATAGAAGAGCTTAAAATAAAAAAAAATAATATTCAGCTGTGTGGAAATATGTCGTTTGAGTTTTGGACGAAGAACAGAAACAAATACTGAACAATTTGAATATGATTTACCAAAGTGTTTAATATGTTTCTGAGTTTTTAGTTGGTTGTGGTAGAGCAATGCACATATTCAATCTGTTATTAATTTTGTATTTCATTTTTATCATTTATTTATATTATAGATTCATATGTATTGTATATATTCACCATATTGTCCTATATTCTAAAGTATAGACACACACATACACACATATACCACAATTCAGTTCAGAGTTAAAGTGAAATCCACTGTTACATAAACACACACACACACGCACAGACACACACCTTTATGCAACTATCCCTATGATGACAGTGCATTGACTTCAGTTCATTGTTGACAGTTTAACACAATGAGCCACACACACACACACACACACACCCACACACAGACACACACGCACATATTTCCAAAGCCAGTGAATAATTGTGTTAAGTAAACGTTGATCTCTATATTGACCAAAATGCTCATAATGAGGATTCATGTCATAATTGAGCACTTTGTTCTCCCCGACGTCGTGTTGCACCTGAACGTGACTGGACCTGGTTCTGAAAGAAACCTTTCCACTGAACATAATCCGCGCGGCAATTACATTTTCTTCAAAATGTATTTTGGCAAAGCCGTATAACCGTTTCTAAACGTCCTCTCTTAGCGACGGATTGTTGTTTGATACACGTCCCCTTTCAATTTGAGCATTTAGGCCACAAATCTCCAATTCGACTGAAATCACATTTTAAATTGATGTTTACCGTCTAATCTCGGCCAGTTGCCAGATTCCGTGTGCTCCTCGTCTGGGCTGTTATTGTTGTGAGCACTCAGCATGACGAGGCTTTTATGCATGAGCCCGGTATCTATATTTAAAATGATGAATCTGAGTTTGTGATGATTACTAGGCCTTGAAACACAAGTCGCTGCAAACCACAGGTTTGTTTATAACAAGTATATCCTGTGAAGGAACAGATTCATTATGCTCCTGGTAATCACAGAGTGTGGTGTCTACACACAGCGCTGCAGCTTGTCAGCGTGAGCACACGCCCCCCGAGCAGAGCAACTTGTATTAGATGGTAAACAACACATTCAATAAATGCGATGCCTGACCTTGTTCTACCATAACCATATTTCCTCAGGCCTCCTCCGCTCGCCGATGAGAAAAGTCGATAAGCGCCTTTTTTGTTTTTCAAATACTGTTTTTTGTATTTTCATAATATTTTCACTCGGAGGCCAACAGCCGAGGCATTTGACATAATTTAGAAATTGTCCTGGATACTCGTTCCAAAACAGTCCGTCAGAAACCAGCCAGTCAGATTCGCCTTTACGTTGAAATTAATTCCTGTTGGGATTAAGGACGTAAAGGGGCGTACACACATGATAAAGCATTTAAAGCAAACAGCATTCCAGAAACTGTTGTTCTGTTCTGTTCCATTACATAAGAGCCGTGTGAAAGACATATATACGGGGGGGGGGGGGATGTGTCTCACAAACATGTCATCGTCAGCGCTGACAGTGTCTGCTGAAGAACAATGAGTGATTCCATGATGCACGGCAGGACGACGGTGAAGGTCGGCGGTTTGATGTGTCATGTACTAAACACCTCGGCTTTGTCTCTGCAAGATTCCAGGCGGCGTATTGTCTTGAATAACTGAATATCATTGGCGTTATTCACGACTGGAACCTTTCAATGCGCGGTGGCGGGAACAGCCTCGGGTCCTCACCGAGGGCGGCTCTTATCTGGAGCGCTGCAGGAGCCACTCTGCGGTTCCTGTTATTGCGATCCCGCGGCGTGCAGGCAGACACTTGCACCCACTCAGGGCTGCAGCCCGGCCTCTCGCCTCTCGCCGCTGACAATTCAGATTGTGTAAACCTCAATGGCAGCGAATGGGGATTGTTTGTTATTACAATGCCAGTCCGCAGTGGCTGGAGCGTGCGTTGTTTTGACTCTGAGAACAATCAACTGTTGCAATAAAAGAGCCTCCCCCCCTCCCCACCCCCTCCCCCCCCCCCCCCTGTTTATTTACAGCACAAATTCCACATCTCCATCAAATGTCACCTTCATCTTCTGTCTTCACTTGTACTAGAACCAGTGGACACACCTCAACCTTTTACTATTTCTGTGATAAACCACAGGAGGAACTTGTAGTGTGTCGACAGTTGTCACCACGTGATCTCAGGTTGTGTGTTAACGATGAGAAGGTATGATACTCACAACCGTTCCATGCAGAGTGTCACTTTTTCAAACTGCTGTCAATTATATAATCAAGTCAAATCAAATGTTATTCATACAATCAAATATCGTAAATCACAAATCTGCCTTAAGGGGCTGGAACAATCTGAACAGCGTAAAAAAAAAAAAAAAAAAATTACTCTTGTCCATCGACCAATAGAAAAGATTCTGAGAGAATTTCCTGTTGTGTTAAGATCGGATTCAGCCGCAGGTGTGAATTAATTTGATGATAATTTGAGGGTGTATTGCATGCGATTGACATGCAAGTGTCATAAATCAGTCAGCAGAAAACTATCATGTCAACACAGAGGCTTACGACAGTGCAAGTATTCAGACGCCATTTTTATTATGTTGCCGCCTTTTGCTAAAATCATTTCATGTGCAGACTCCGGCTCCAAATTATGTCATTTATGTCAATTATTTCATTTCTGGTTAGTGGGCGTAAGTGGAGACTAGACTTATTTACATTCTTTGGTTTAAATTCCTTTTTTTCCCTCCTCAAAGTTTTGCAAGTTGATAAAAATGAAAAACTAATATCACATCAGAGCGTGAACCAAGTCAGGAGGTTGGCGGTCGACTGGGCCAAAGGTTCAGCAAAGACAACGCATGAGTGTCTGAGGCTGTTAGATGTGACTTCGTCTGCCTCGCCCTTTACCTCCAGGTCAGTGTCTCCTGAACCTGTTTCCACTCCCTCTCTTTGTATCTGTGTGTGGAGACAGGTGCGCTGGAGTCAGAGCATCTCAGGTCTTTCTCTCCTGTTCTCGGCCGGTTGTCCTGTCTGTCCTCGTCTGGTCCTCCCAGCTTCTCTGCGGTGGAACCCTGCTCTCCGGAGCTCCCTTTGGCTCCAGACTTGCTATCCTGCTAACAGACCTGCTACCCCGGCCATTAACTGCCCCAGCCTCAGTCTCTGGTTCTCAGTTACCAGTCTGAGATTCCCATATACCTTGCAATGGATATCTTCTACCTGAATTCATGTCTCCTCATCTCTGTCTGCAGCTGGGCTCACATGTTCTGTAGCTCCTCCAGAGGAGGGGTTACTGCAGAACTGTTGTATTGGACTTCATCTGTTTAGTTATACCTGATAAACTGTAAAGTTATAGTGTCAAGAAGAGCTTTTGATGATGATGAAGTCTGAAACATCTGTATTTTCAGTAACATTTATAGATCTGACTGCCGGAAATAAATTTAAAAACAGCAAAGAATGAAATGACAGGCCGTCAGCTGCACACACGCTGAGGTGCTCAGTAAGAAAAGCATCACTTCCATCACCTCCCGATGTTCCTTGATCTTCGGAAAGTTCAGCGTGAACAACAGGAAGCCGAGCTGCGTGTTTATGGAACAGGTAGCTCGGCGATGTTGACGTAGCTTTTTGTGAGGAGGATGAAACACAAAAGCTGTGAAGTGAATCGCCGCGCAGAGACTCCAGCTAAAATGGAAAAAGTAATCTTCAGCTTTCCTCTCCAGACTTTCCATCCCTTTATGAGACTGAAGGAGTGTGTGTGTGAGTGTGTGTGTGTGTGTGTGTGTGTGTGTGTGTGTGTGTGTGTGTGTGTGTGTGTGTGTGTGCGTGTGTGTGTGTGTGTGTGTGTGTGTGTGTAGCTGAATGGTGGGTTAGTGGAAAGGTGGGTGTCTCGCTTTTTTCAAAGGGGGCAACGAACAAAACAGGAAACCATCCCCTTGTTTTGGCTCATGGCCGTTACAAGTGTTTGGAATTTTGAGGAGGTGAATTCACATGTTAGGTTCATGTCTGCGCTCAGGTCAGAGCATGCACACGCAAACACACACACACACACCACTTTCACACACGGTGGTTGGAATGTGTGGCATGCCTCGATAAGCAGAGACATGAAGACTGTGAACCCCCCCCCCCCGTGGATGTTATGAGGAGCAATCGCTGAATAGACTAAATACTCCGCGTGATGGATGCGTGACCTTGATCGAATCTGGACTCGTGTTCTTTGTGGGTCAAAGTGCTGTTGATGCAAGTGTCTTCAAGATTTTAACTGACGACCTCCAAAAGCACCGCGGCCTCTTTAAACTCGCTCTGTAAACTTTATTCTCTTCGTGGTTCCTTGGGAAACGTCCCGTCACCTTCGACGTGTGCAGCGCACGGCCAGAGACCGGGTCTGTGGGAATGAGTTGTTGTTGCGTTGAAAGAAAACCTGGGCTTGTTGTTGATTCCTTTCTATTAACATGTGGTTTTCCTGCACCTCCTCCGGCTTCACATTGTTCTGTCGTAGCTGGCATCGTTTCTGCGGTTTGGACTTTTTAACGCCGACGTTGGCTGGCATCCTGAAAACAGAGCGACTAAACAGGGTGACACCTATTCTTCTCTGCCGACGTGAGGGAGCCTCCCCGGCGGACACCTTCCTGTACCTGTCACTCCTCCGCTCGTACCCTCGTGATAAACAACGCGAGCAGAGATTTCCTCTCCTGATATTAAAGCTTTTTGATGCTTCCTGTTATTGTGAGAAACTATTTGGTTTCATCAAGGTTCGAAGGTTCAAAGAGGACGTTTGGTGTGGAACTGTACAACAGTAAAAAACCATCGATCTTCCAGTTTTTAATCAATAAATAATCCGTCAGCTTCCCGAGTTCAAAGCAAACTCGGCTTCATCAAAGTTTCACGAATGCATCATCCAATTTCTCTTTTGGAGCACTATGGAAACATTTGAGTTTGTTCCATGTCTCATCTGATAACATGGAGGAGGTGGGGGTTGATGACCTATACTGAAGCCAGCCACCAGGGGGGGATTGAGGTGCTTCTCTTTTCTATTTGTGTTGTTGTTGATGCTGTGTTCAATGAAGCATCAATTCTTTAATATAGTCTAATCACATCTGAACCATACACTTGTTAAGGTATAAGGTTTATGGAACATCCGATATCTTAAGGCTATTATTATTATACAAAAAAACAAAATCTGTGCAAAGTATACGATTAATTAAAGCTTCTAAAAAAAGGTATGTTAGAGAGGTCCCAGAATAATGTGACAAGAGGAGTTTCCCTTTGTTCCCGTGAACCCGACATTTCTCTCATTACACGCCATGTGTGTTGTTTACACATAGACGTTGTCACTCAGGTTCAATAGCGTTGACCTCTGACCTCTGACAAGTACTTCCAGGTGGGGCCTCTCCGGTTTGGCCCCGGCAGTGAGCAGAGGCCTCCTGCAGCTACACACAGATCCACCAACCCTAAACAAACAGGGGTCGGACCGCTCAGCGATGTTACGTGATCCCCGTGAACATGTCGGAGAGAGAGAGAGAGAGAGAGAGAGAGAGAGAGAGAGAGAGAGAGAGAGAGTTTACAAATCAGACTTTATATCGTTGTAATACTGAATAATTTAACTGTTTTAATTCAACTTATCGGTTGTGGTCATATCTGACATGATGGGACTGTGCGTGTGTGTGTGTGTGTGAGCCTCAAATTTCAAACATGCTTCCCTACAGAATGCAGCCAGTGTAACTTGATTATTTTGGGCTGTATTTAAAAAAAAATCTAAGCTCATTGTGAAGCCAGAGTGTCTTCATCGCCCCCTGGTGGCTGTATTGGTCATAAACCCACCTCCTCCATGTTAGTGGATGGGACATGGACCAAGCTTAACGTCAAAAGAAGTTTTTCTCAAATATAGTTTCTGTCATTTGAGGTAGTTGTCAAAATCAAAGAGTGTACAGCTTGTTGTGCACCTGCCAATTTAGGAGCATGTTTCTGTCTTAACAGTGCAACTGCAAGATTCAAGATTCAAGATTCAAGATTCAAGATTCAAGATTCAAGAGTTTATTGTCATATGCACAACGATAACATTAAGCAGTCGCTTGCAATGAAATGCTTGGGTCACAGGCTCTCTTATGACAATGCTCAATCAAAAATTTTAAATTTAAAATAAAATATACACATCTAAAATCGTAACCCTTGTGTTGGTCGATCGTTCCTCGCCGCCTCAGGACAGCAGTCGTCAGGGTCAAACATTCAGGGTGACTTTTCAAAGTGCAGATGATTGACTGGACTTTAACTGTGTAAGACAGTAAAATCCCCTTTTAAAGCAGCAAAAACAATAATTATTGTGTCAAAGACAGTAACATGTAAAGAAAACTGTCAAATTCTAAACGGTACAATTTGTTTTGATAATAAAGTTTTAGTGTCTTAGATGGTAAATCTTATTGTCAAATTTTAAACTTTCTCTTGAATATTTGACATGTACTTGCTCTGAGATGGGGTCTTCATTCTCTCTCTGCTTATCATCTGCAGGGTCACAGGGGATGGAGAATATCCCAGCATGCATTGTGCAAGGATGCCAGTTTATCAGAGGCAACAATCCCTGTGTGATTCTGTTCGTTGGCGTCTTTGTTGCACGTTGTGTGTCTTCACTAGCTGCAGGAAACTGGCTCCGGTTTAGATGCTGGGCCGTTATGTCGTGCGGTATCAGAGCAAAGTGAGTAACTGCAACTTCTGGCAGCTCATTTGTCTCTTGCATTACAAAAGAGCCGATCTGTGTCAGGATGATGATTCCCTCGATCTAATCTCGCCCTACCACAGACCGCTCTGCAGATGTTGACTGGGTATCTACCTGCCTCGTGTGCAACACTCGCCTGCGGCTGCAAACATCCTCAGTGAAATATCAGCTGTCAGGACATCTGTACCCAAATCTGCTGCACGTGCCGGAGGAATGTGTGCAGGACAAAAGCTGCTGCTTGTTTAATTAGTGTAGCTGGAAAAAAAATGATCTTACCTCCCTCCAGTACCTCAGGAATGCTCGTGTGTGAACTGTGGGGTCACGGCGGAGCACGCAGAACATGAATACGAGGAATTTATTTTTCCAAAATCCTTAGCAGGTGCCTGCAAGCACAGTTAATGTACATGTAATCCTCCCTGAGGGGACTGTGGCGCCCCCTTGGTGTCACGCAAGTCTAAGAAGTGCGACTTCTCAGTCATATCCTTCCTCACGTGCGTTACCTTCCCCCCCCCACGTGTCTGTGTTGTGTTCAGCTCTCCCAGACGCCACCTGCCAAGTGGATATCTCAAATATAGAAAACCGCTCAGTCGTTACATCCACCTGCTGTGGAAACGCTCCCGAGGAGATTTTATGGCACCGAAGCTGAAGCATGAAATGTTCAAGCAAGCAATTCTATCTGATTCTATCCGAGATTGTCAGCTGACTTCACTCAACCTGAACACGCCAGTGCATGGAAGCTCCACGGCGCTGCAGGGAGGTCTGGAGCAGGCGAGTGGACAAACAACCTGGGGTCCATGAGGACGATGGACAGAGGACGGCGGAGGAAGATGCTGCTAACTGGGGGTGGTCGATGAGCCTGGTGCCACCTGCAGCTCCGTGGGTCGGGCAGTTCTGCCAAGTTCCTGTGGTTCAGTGTCTCTCTCTCTCCTCTCTCTCTCTCTCTCTGCTCCTCTCTCTCTCCTCTCCTCTTCCTCCCCCTGACTTTATTTATTATTTTCTGAATCGTTTATACTTGTAAATCTGCTTTGCGAAATTGGAAACATTTGTTATTCTTGTCACAGAAGTAACGCACCAGGGTTAAACAGGTCAGAAGCTTAAAGGTGTCAGTCATCTCCCCCCCCCCCCCCCCCCCCCCCCCACCCCACTGAACCCACCACGAGCCACAGGGTCGTCCCAGTAAGAAGCTGTCTTTTCGACGCCCGTGGCCTGTGGCGGCGAGGTAATGGAGTGTTCTGAGGTGTGTATCTGTCAGGCGGCGCTGGACGCTGCAGGCTCGTGGCTCGAGGATTAGCGTAATAGTTCGGGGGGGAAAGGGGGCGTTTCCTCATATTTGAACTGACCTCCCGTGGCACCAGAGACCCGCTGCAGGCCTTTAGCCACACTGATCTCTGCTCATTTCTCCATCCCCTCATAGAGGCACCATCTGTAAAGCCATTCTGAATATTAAAACGATAGATTACAAATGTCTCAGGATGAAGGTGTCAACTTGGAAAGACAAGGAAATTCAAGAGGTGTAATTGAATGGTCATGTCCTGCCGCCTCCGTGTTCACCCACACGCCGCCTCACACCTTGATGTTCGGGACATTGTCCAGTTGTTTTGAAAACGTCCACCTGGACAATCTCCTGCTTCAGTCTTCAAATGTGAAAGGAAAATTCAAATATCTTCCAATATTTCACGGCCTCATTCGTCAAAGTGACACCGGTGTTTGGCCAAAAATATCTCACGCTTAACCAGGTCTCCCTGGAGGTTATTACCTAAGTGAGACGAGGGAGGGGGGGGGGGGGGGGGGGGGGGAGGGGGAGGAGCAGTGACACCAGCATCAGGCCCGAGATGAAGAATGTGGATAACGCTGTTTGTAAGGATCGGCCTGCATAGAAATGAAAACTAACAACTGTCTAAACAGAGTCTTCTGGAGTCATTAAGTCAGCAGGTGTCAACAGGGATCTGCCGTCCAACAATAACAAGCAGACACTGTGACGCTGTCGGGGGTGAAAAATATCGTGCCGCTGATTATAAATATTTCTTGAAGACCTGCGTTTATTCCTGTTCACCAAGAGTCCTAGTTCTTAAATGTGTGCTTTTAACTTGTATTTATTTAAAAGGGACAGGTGCGTTAATAATTAATATGAGCACAATGGTTCTTGTTGGAGTTAGTCTCTGAGAGTCATTTTCACAGAGAACAAACAACAGACAAACAAAGGTACATATAAATATATATATATATTATATTTAAACAAGGCAAAATCCACAACGTACAACAGTTAGTAAAAGTCCGACAATTAAAAGGAGACAGAGAATTAGATTAACGATAACAAGACCGTTCCAGATGATGACATATTGTGATGGTTCAGTAACATTTGTTTTTACAGATTTACGATATAATACCTGAGAAAACAATCTTAACTTCAGGTCCGTGTAGAAGCTGCTGTGGAGCTTTCAGTCGTACTCTCACAAATGTGTTTTAAGGGACTTTAAGGGGCCCCTGGCAAAAGGGACCGGGGGGGGGGGGGGGGGTGTGGGACAAATGTAATCGTCTGTTGAAAACGAGCGAAAGCAAACAAGAACAACTCCCAAATTGTCCGATTATTCCTTCAAAGCCGAGTTTCTGTTTCATTCCTAACACTCGATGTGCTCAGTATTAAACTTCCTGGTGTCAAACCGACAGAACACGACGTAGCAACGCGCTGTTCTCACATTGAACAAACATTGCATCAGCGCCTATTCACCGAGTCCAGTGAAGCTGGAAGAAGAGAAGCTCCACAGACACGCGTGTCGTGGTTTCCAGTAATACAGTGAGGTCGTCGGACGTGTGGCACGAAGCGTTGTGTTGATTCTGAACGTTAAACATTAATCTCACGATCAGGTGTGACTCCACCCTGGTGTTTTTTTGCCGTAAGCGGAGCGATTAACATCTCCATGACATAATGTGTTGAATAATAACAAGATGCTGGTGGGATGTTGCCACAGCCGGGGAGAGAGGCAATTAGCTGTGGTGTTAAAATCACACCACACGTTTCCTCTTACTGTAAATCCACTCGTTATTAGCCGTGTGAAGGTGTTTGGAAGAAGCCCCCCCCCTCCTGCTTCACCCCATGCTGACACTCTGCACTCTAACCTTCCTGGACACTTCTTGTTTTTAAATTCTTCTTCTTCTTCTTCCTGTTGTTCGCCTCATTCCTCTCTTCCTTTCAGCCCTTTGTCCCCGACTCTCGTCTTCCTCTGGCCTTTCAGGAGAGAGCGTGCTCATTTCAGGTTCAGTGACCAACAAGCGTCCAGCACAATGTTTTTTTTTTTCAGGCTGAGAAATTGGGTTCAACTTGGTTCCTGTGCAGAGGAAATCCAGTTCTGTCCAGTTTGTAAAACAGGGAGCAAGTGCAGACGATGTTTTCTTAACGGTGCTTTACAGTATAATGCAACTCTGGCGACAGTACAGTTAATAACAAGTGAGATAAGAAGAGTATTAAATCGACTTATCTTTGTGTTTTGTCAACAAATTGCAGATTTAGACCAAAAACAACACTTGTTGTCTGTTTCCGAACTTTGCTATACTTTATTTTTCTGTGCTCTACAGAGATCCATTGATTTTAAAGCTTTAAAACTCATCAGCTGTTGCAGCAGGTGACACTGATGAATGTACTTTAATAAGAAGTTGATAAATAAGGTTAGAATAAAATTAAAGATCATTTTAGTGCCACATTAATACCGGAAAAATCAAATAACGCAGGATTTGGGAAAACCTAAAAAAAACCTCTGAATTGTGAAGAGATTTCGATTGGTCTGGTATTTCCTTGGTTTGAAACAATACTCGATCAATCAGAGCTTTGTAATCAATATTAAGAACAGATATCATCCATCTTTTCAACTGACATATTTCTTATAGTGTTGAAAAACGTCCTTATTCATCACTGCGTTCCAGTTATTAAGGTTAAAACAACAAGAATGTAATAAGTGAGACAGTTGCTCCGGTGGAATCAGCCCCGGAGGCGACAGATATGAGAAGGTACCGTGACATTAAGGGTCTCGAGTTCTTCCACTTAACCGTCAGTCCTCCTCCGTCCCTCCGTCGGGCTCCCTTCACCTCCCGCCTCAGAAAACCACAGCTGTCACTCAGGTGAGGCGAGACGCTGCGGCGGCGGCGGCATTCCTTCCACTCGCATCTGACAGCGGCCGTTTCGATTCCGCGGCCTACAAAGGAGCATCAGAATGTCTCCCTCCTCCCTGGTCCCCAAATGCCTTGTTAAGAATAACAAACAAGCTGCCAAGATAAATCACGCCGTGTTTTTCACTGGCACTTCTGAAGGCGGGCCGCTCCGTCACGCTGCCGTCGGCCTCGCGGCGAAGCTCCGACCCCGACGCAGATAACGAAGTCAAGAGACCGAGCGAGTGTCGAATCTCTCCTCCGGCCTCACTTTGCAACGCAAACACAAAGCGGGGGGGGGGGGGGGTTGCATCCTCCCGCCTGTGACTTTTGGCAAGTGAGCATGAAAGGGAAATTTACAGTGATACGTCCGGATGTCTGCATCGCGGCGGCCAGAATGTTGATATGAAGTGTTTTTACTTGGGGCAGATAAAAGCCGCACGGCAGCTTTAAGAACTCAACACCGAACGGGAGCAGCAGACAGGAAACACCCGGCTAAACAAATATGACTGGAGCGTTGATAAATGTGCAACAATACCATTATCACTTCCACCCAGTCTGACAGACAGCACAACACGGTTCCTGTTCTATAGACTCAAAGCAATGACTTTACTCTCTTAAAGACCCATACTGGTGTTATATATATATAGTACGTTTTATTGCATTGATAACAATGGTGTGTTGGAGTGGAAGGAACTATTTTGGGTCCCTGGTTTCAAAAGGAAACGGCACATTAATTTTCACGTATCATTTTTTTTACAGCTTCAATAACTGTCTGACTCTATATCTGGTTGTTTTCACGATGTTCTTTGCAGTTAAGTTCATTTTTGCTCCAATCACAGAGCTTAAAATACAGTTATGTGGAAAAACAAGATTTAAAACTATGCGTTTAGAAAACTGGAGAAACTATTTTACTTCACTTTAGGATTTTCAAACAGTTTTGATTTGTTTCTCTTCTCCATGGCAAGAGCACCTGAGGATTGTGGGTAATGTAGTATTTAAACACATAAACCATCTTTTGGGGGATTCTTTGACTTTTTAGATGGGTCCATGTCCCATCTGCTAACCTGGAGGAGGCAGTTCATGACGTGTGCTGCAGCCAGCAGCCACCAGGGGGCCAGCAAGTTGTCTTGGTTTCACTTTGGGTAAAAAAACAAACATCATGTGATCTATGTTTGGAATTTGAACGAGCTAATATTCACTTAGTTTCTACAAGACGTAACCAGCAGTCATTAATGGTTACACGGTTCAGGTCAGTGTCTGAACCATTAGCCCTGAAGGTTTCCCGTCAATACTCTCGAAACTTATTATAATTCATTCAAGTTCGGTGAGGTACGTGCAGCCCTGAGCTGGAGATGAGATGTTGTTGCGTTGTTGTGAACATGTCTGTTGTGCGATCGACGTTGCTACGGAGCGCTGTTCACTTATTCACTCCCAAGTTTATTAATATTGAAGTGTCATGAAGCATAATAACGAGCAGTCATTAGTGGTTTCATACCTGAGCAGCACGTACGATGTCTGTTGCAATGTCTGTGATGGCGTCAGTGACCTCAAGGGACATTAATCACGACAGCAGCGCGTCCACGACACTGAGCAGCGGTGGTTAGTGGTCACATACCTCACGGGGCCAGACGTTCGGGTGCTGTTGCAATGTTCCCGTCATATCCGTGCCTTTAAAAACTCAGAGACATATTTAAATGCATATATTATCTTTAAAGTAATCATTTCTATGATGTGAATTTAATTTTTTTGGGGGGAGGTGCTCTCAGTTTTAAAGGTTTGTGCGACTGGGAGCTCAGATAATGAAGTGGGTGTTTGCCCGTGGACACGAGTGTCGAGTCAGACTTCCAGGCGCGGCAGCAGCAGACTGCGATCCAACTCAATTAGTCCTGTATGTTTCTCCAGTTGTTTGAATTGAGATAATTATGGAAAAATCTCCAGTGGTTCGTTGCTGTGATCGATTTAGAAAACGTTTGTCTTGTCTTCTCATTGTTGTGATTTAACAATTCTCCTGCTCAGGTTCTTGCCTTCGCCGTCGCTGTTGGTCCGACGCTGTGGTTTGAAACCAGGAGGTCAAAGTGGAAACCATAAAGTCTTTTTAGGATTTATACGGCGCAGTTCGGAGCCTATAGAGCCGAGCAGACGAGCAGACGAGCAGACGAGCAGACGAGCAGACGAGCAGACGAGCAGACGAGCAGACGAGCAGACGAGCAGACGAGCAGACGAGCAGACGAGCAGACGAGCAGACGAGCAGACGAGCAGACGAGCACAGAACAGCCAAAGAGATCAAACGACTCAGGAGGAAACCAGCAGATCTGCTGTGGACAAATGTAATCGGCTGTTCTCAGAAAAAAATGGAGGGAAGAAGAGAAGCTCCACAAACACGTGTGTCGTGGTTTCACAGTAATACAGTGAGGTCGTCGGACGTGTGGCACGAAGCGTTGTGTTTATTTTGAACGTGAAACATTAATCTCACGATTCCACGGGCGGAGCGATTAACCTCTCCATGACATAATGTGTTGAAATAATAACAAGATGCTGGTGTGGGATGTTGCCACAGTCGGGGAGAGAGGCAATCAGCTGATCTGCTCAGTTTGTGTGTGAGTCCGTCGCCTTGAAGAGAAGCAGCGCGGCGACATATGCAGGTAAATTTGTCAACAGTGTCGGTGACATGACATCAGAGCTCGTGATAAAAAATGATTTCAGAGCCGAGCACAGTGGACGACATGCAGCGAGTCAGCCGAGGGATTATTAACAACCCGCCGAACGAGCTGGGCGACTCCTCTCCATGAGAAGTGTGTGGGCACTGTTCAAAAAGCATCTTCCTGCTAATCATTTTTAATTTGTGCAGACAAAAGGAAGCTTCCTGCTATAATAAGACACCTTAAGCCTAAAATTAGCGGAGAAGGAATGCAGCAGAGTTTGTCACTGATGGAAAATATTACTATTGATCAACAGCTGAGTCTGTGTCTCATAGTAAAGTGACTGGAAGGAAGACAAAGGCTGGTGTCACTCAACTTTTCCAGTAGATGAAAACATCCACTAAGGAGGCGAAGTTTTCAAACACGTCTTTTTGAGCTGATTTCCAACGAAAGAACTCTGTTTTTTTTCACATTTTCATTGATTTTCCAGGGAATAATTCACGGATCTTGATGCCAATAATCAGGAATATTTTGAGGATATATCTATGATATCTGATATTTGACATCTGATATCTATGAGTGCAGCTTGATTGAATTGAATGTGAGTGTTATAACACAGAAACATCAAAGATCCTCTCAGACGATCGCATTTTTCCTTTTAGATTTATTCGGAGCGTTTTTCTTTCATTATTTTCCTTGAGGTCAAATTATCCGTTATCATATTGTCCCCCAGAGAAAATCCAGAACCCAAATACAAACGCAAAAATGGAAACAATCTGCAGAAGGTTGTGGGAAAGAGTTCGAGTTTGATTGACAGGTTTGCAGTTGCACATTTCTCCGGCTCACATTTTCTATCACATCTTTGATTTCTTGTATTTTGCGACTTCCACAATCTGCTTAAAGAGTAAACCTGTACATTACATATGATGAAACTGGGACACAGCTTATATTATGGGGTCATAATTAAGACTGCAGCCTCACGGGGGCGCTATTGGAGAGTGAAACTTAATTTTTCTCTTATTTAAACTGCATAATTTTACAAATCTATGTTGTGCTTGTTTTGTTTTGAGTCGATAACTCTTCAACCAGAATGTTTTCCCCGTACAGCAGTCAAGTCCGTTATTATGGTACAGGCTGCTCAGTGTTTACAAGCTGACAAGAAGAACACTCTTATTTTGAATTTCCTTCAAACAGAGTTCTGGTATTTGTTTGTTTTTTTGTTTTAGGTACATTACGTGATGCCAGGCGATTGTTAGTGAACTTTATTGCAGCAGCCAAACAACAGAGATGAACACATTGGTTTTGGATCCAGACCCGAACATCCGCTCCGCGGTGATAACCAGCTCCACTCTGACTATCTGTGTACACTCTGAATGTCAAATTGTGACAGATAATATGAGCTTCGGGGGTCACACCTGCTCCCAGCTGCTGCACCACCTGCACAGTCAGGTGCTGCAGCTGTCAGATGTTGACCATCTGCAGGCACAAGTTTATATTCAGGATTAAATAAGACCTTATTTCTGATTGGGAATATCTTTGTTTAATAAATGCAAACCCCCGGTGCAGGATGTGTGGCCTTTAGCCGTCAGTGGGGTTTAACAAGGAGCGGAGGCGTGTCTGTTTCCAGCGGTCGGACATTAGGTTTTATATCTTGAAGAATAGAAATTTGGAGATTCTTCATCGCGGCAGAGGTGGATCCCGTTGTCACGCTGCCCCCCCCCCCCCCCCTGCCCCCCAGGTCATGTTCCTGCAGGGAAGGTCATGGCGTGCTGAATGGCGTCCCAAATAGCCCTCATAAATGCAGGGCCGTTGCAGGACCCCCTGGGGGGATCCGATAGGGAATCGGGGTTCCGTGGACGAAGTGGGGCTCGGGACATGAAAGGCTGGGGCGGGGGGGGGGGGAGAGGGTGAGATCCTCCAGTGGTCGCAGCCGTTAGGAACGTGTTTTTGTAGGGAGAAGATTTTGAAGTCACGCTTAGGTCAATGTGTAACTATCGATCTATTGACTTTCAATTTGACTAATGATTTTGGAGCTGACGTGATTTATCCAAACAATTAACATCTCAATCCCTCAAATATGAAATAAACTTCATGCAGTATACATCTGTAGTATCGATATAAAATGAGCCCCAGTTAGTGATGTTGTAATTAAAACATCACCTATGTGAACACACATCTGTTATACTGAATAAAACTATTTAATAATCCATAGTAACAGTATTAAAGTACATGTATAGTTTCTGGTTGAACCAGTGTTCCCAGGTTTAGTAAATATAATGTTAATAATTAGTTTGCTGCTGTAGGAATTTACCCTGGAGACAAGTGAGAGAACTGTCTGGAGCTCATGTGGAGTCGTCACAGTCAGAGTCTAAGAGGAATACCAGCATATGGCTGTTTATTAGGAAGCTGGTATTGTCTTCAGCGTGTGTGTGTGTGTGTGTGTGTGTGTGTGTGTGTGTGTGTGTGTGGTGTGTTGTGTGTGTGTGTGTGTTGTGTGTGTGTGTGAGTGTGTGTGAGAGAGAGAGAGAGTGTGTGTGTGTGAGAGTGTGAACAAACGAGAGTGGGATCATGGAAAGTTTTGTTCCTGGTGACAAACTGTTGCAGGAATGTGGAAGGAAGCAAAACTTAATTTACACTCTTTTACAGTTGAAATGAAGCATTTTATTCAAGATGCACAATTAAATCAACTTTAATTATGCATTTCAGTTTTTTTTACCAGGAGACAAGAGCATTTATTATATCATATATTGCACTGATGACTCATAACACTTTGTTTGAGGACATTTTCTTTATCTGGACCTTTCTGGAATTATATTGAACATCCCTGATATAGAAGAATCTAAACCTCTGTTCCTGTAATCCTTCGTCATGTTTTCATCTTCTTTTTGTCATATTTTGTTTAGTTGTGTTCCTATCGTTTGGGTTAAAGGTCTGAAGATGTGTTGGTTGTCACCCCCCCCCCCCCCCCCCCCCTGCTGTTGACAGGTTCCGAGCTTTGTTTGGGAACGGCTGCTCTCAACATGCTGCAGGTGCACACTATCTTGTTTGGTTTCTGGGCGATAGCGACGGAGCAGTGAGGGTGTTGTACTCACCGAGGGGCAGAGCGACATTTTCAGAGCTGCACATAAAGAGTGAAGCGGCTCAGTTGTAGCTGATCCTAGATCCTTTTGTGTCTGTTGCACAATCTGCGTGTGTTTGACTGGGAATCAGTGGCTGCTGCTCGTGAGGACACAGTCCGATGTTAGCGAGCAGGAGCAGAAACCATCCTGTGCTCTACACTGCAGCCTTCTACAGGCAATATGGGGCATTATGCATTTAAGGATATGCTTGGAAACCTGGACTGGCGCATACAGACATAATCAAATTAGCTGTAATGTATATATTTATGCGACTGGTGGTTGAGTAATGGAAGAACAGCTCAGCACCTCAGACCACAAAACTGCAGCAGGAAGCAGTTTTCTGCAAACGTTCACTCGACAGCCCGAGCTGAACACTCGAGCGTGGATTCTGTGAAGATTCTGCTCGATGGAAATGAATTCTGCAGATCTACAGACATTTGCCAAGTCGTCATAAAGTCTTTTTGATTTCATGGAAATCTTAAAGATCAGAACTTAACTTCAGAAACGCTTCACTGCAGCTGGGACACTTGTTTATTTCCCGTTGTTCCCTTTAGACCTTGAACAGATAAACTTCTCTTGTAGTGAATTTCAAACCCCAGAACAATCAGACATTTCCTTCTCCCGATAGCGCGAGTTCCCGAAATGTCTTCAGTGGTCTCTTCTTTTATTTATTTATAGAAATAGACCTTGATTTTAATTTCTGTTCTTCCACATGGCACCGTATCGGTGTTATCCTGCAGGTGATGGGACCACGGAGCAGCTGCCCCAGCGTCCCAGTGCGGCTGCTGGTGCTGGGGGTGTGGTGTTCAGTGTTGAGCGGGGACATGTGGGGGCCCCCCCGGCGAAGACTGACAGACGCTTTAGGAAATGGGACAGGAGTAAAAGCACAGAATGTCTGGAATGTGCAGACTGAGAGAGAGAGATAGAAACTTCCTAACGCACCAAGCGAAGGTTAACAGTGGCAGTAATCTGCCAGTCTATCAGGGATGGAAGTGTTTTGACCCTGTGGCCTCGAAGATAACGTTCGGGGATATTAGTCGGGTCGTGGATTCAGTTCGCATCTACAGTGTGGGCTGTGATTCAGCTCAGTCATTTACTTAACCTCACCGGGGTCAAGGTCAGAGGTCACGTCTCCTCATTCTCTGCTTTGTGCTACTCTACATCCCCCTGTACATAGTGTACCATACATTCTGTAAGTATTCCTATTCAGGTTCCTTCTATATATACTTACATATCTTTACATACTTCTTTCATTTCTAGTTATTATAATCCTTTAGGTCTGTATATATTTCTATTCCTGGATAGGGAAACTGTAACAAAACCCGATTTCCCCCCCGAGGATCAATGAACAATTCTCAATCTGATATTTTAAAGTGATTATAATAAATAGTTTCATAACAAAAGTAAAAGAATATGTCGCTAAATATGAAGCTAAATCCAACGGCTGGTTATTTAAGCTCATAGTGGAAAAAAAACTAGAAATAAGAAAAAACTGTCATCACAATAACTTAACCATATAATAACCCATGGGAACTCTCTACTTTCCCTTTGTCTCGCCCCATATTGACATTTCTCCGGCTCAGAAGTGAACAATTTGCTGCAGATCCAACTGTAAACATTTGGATTGTGTGTGGTGGAATGGGAGCTGTGGTCAGGACGCCGATGGAGGCTCCCCAGTAGGTGCCCTGACTCGTTCCCCTCACACGCGTGTTTTGCACAGACCTGTTGGCCTGCACCGCTCGTCCCTTCACAAGAATTTGGATTGTTTACATCCCGGCTTGTATCCATAATGCACCAGTGCACACACGCCGACAGCCTTCTCATTCCTCCCAGATCCCGTATTTATAAAACCACATTCTGCAGCTCGTCCCGTGTTGTCGTTACTCCCTTATTTCCCGCCTCGGGCTGGGATTAAATCTCTGAACTTCCACTGAACTACATAAATCTGATTTAGCACAAGAGAGAAATTAGATCCTTGTTAAAGACTCCAGCAACCGGATAATACGTCCGATTAATTCAGCTTCAAATGTTGCAGCAAGCATGCGATGGAATAACCGAAGTGACGCGAGGATATCACTTGTTCCAACAAAGACTGGAGACTTTAAATAAATACATTAATTACGAGGAACAATGTCAGCAGGTTATGTAAGTTTTATTGCCTGAGATTATCCGTCAGTCAAATGATTAATTGATTTGAAATGATTTTTCTCAGCTGAATTTATCAGATTGTGAAAGTTGTGAGCTGCAAGGGACAAAACACTAAACTAATAGAAATACCTCTGCAGAGTTGATTCATAACGGACAATGGAATGTGTTGTTTTGTCTGAAAGCACTTTTCTTTTTGTTGTTGTTGTTGACAATAGACGGGAATGCAGAATTCCAAGCCCCGACACGAAACAATCCTCTTGGCAGCGAACCGCCGAGTCGAGCACGGAGTGTATAAAAAGACCTGACACAATCGGTCGGACCCAGAAGTTTATCGCTTGGCAGCCGGCCCGTCCAAACAACCAGCCAGACTCCTGGAGATGTTGTCCCAGCCCAGGTTGCCTGTCGCTGGCAGCTGGATGGCAGCGGCCCGCTCAGGTCCCTCACCTCCCGCAGCACAGGCTGGGTTCGGCTGGGTTCGGCTGCGTTCGGGTTCCTGTGAGTCTGGAGTTTAAAAGACTAGTTAAACATCTCGGGAGGCAGAGCCTGGATTCCCCTCTCCGCCGTTTAACCTTCACACAAAGTGTTTTTTGTTGTTTTAAAAACCTCTTCTTCTAAAGACCCAGCTCTGACTTTGAAATTTTTCAAACACATTTAAGAAATGAGAAGTGAGATCATGGGGGTTGATCTCTGATGAAATGTTTTGTTTGCAGAGATCGCGCACAAAGAGAAAGGCTCCGCACACAACGTGAGCGTCTCTCAACATTTACCTTCCACGTCCTTCGCGAGGATGCACGTGTTCCCCGCGTGGTGTGTGCGCAGCGCCGAGGGACGATGAGAGACACTCATGCATCCTTCACAAGGGATTTGGATCATGTGTTGAGAGCGACTGGGCGAGAACCACGACAGAAGAAGAGCTTCATCTCCTTCTGCTCAGCCACGTGAACAAAGGAGAGCAAACAAAACAAAACACACACACACACACACACACACACACACACACACACACACACACACACACACACACACACACACACACACACACACACACACACACACACTCCTGATACCGTGTTATGCTACTGTAAGAGTTTCTGTATTTTTCTGGAATTATCTTTTGGACACAGAGTAAAAATCCGATCGTTATCTGTGTTTGCTCAGCGGAGTGTTTTCTCAGATGGTGTAATGTTTGTTCTCGGTCAAATATCTCAGCGTTGGATTACAATTATGGTGACGAGCCAAATACGGGTCCGAATATCGAGCCGAGGAGAACGCTCTTATCAGGGGGCTGGTTCTTAGGACCAGAACCGGTTTCTGTGTGAAGTTCATCCTCAGGGAAACAGGATTGTCGAGTCGAGTTGTTGTTTCTTAAATTTGAGGAACATTGGAGTTATTGTCGGGTATAAATTAACTTGTGATAAGTTTAAAGACATGATTCGACCTGATGTTGACACTTGACGACAGAGGGAAAGTGATGAATCAGTAGGATTCATCCTCTGGGGACCATGAATATCTGCAGCAAATGCCCTGATCATCCAGCAGTTGTTAAGATATTTTTCCTTATGAATTACGAACGGGAACTTTATGCCGGAGCAAAGTTAGTAGGAGTCATCCTCTGGGGACCGAGAACATGTCGTGCCAATGAATTAAATAGTTGCTGAGACGTTTCAGTTTTAACGATAAACTCATAAACCAAACATTTCCGTCCCGAGAGGCACAGAAATACTTTTGCTTCTTCTCTCGTCTCGCGCTGGTGAACGTCCGACAGCGTTAAACACTCCATGTGGAGCACTGGAAGACTCACACCTGTTATCCACTCACACAAATATGCAAACAATGACCTCAAGTCCCAAATAGCTGCATATTTTACAATGGATTTATTATCTGAGTGGAAGCGTTTGTATATACGCGTTATGCAACTGTTTAGAATCCACACAGGGAGTTAATTTTGGACAGCAAAGTCCAAAGTGGGACTTGTTTCGGAAACTCGATCTATAATTCTTCGCATTCTGAACATTCCCTCTAAATGTGCATATGAGTGCAGGGCCCCCCCGACTCTCTTTGATTTTTTTCAAGTTGAATAAAGCAGAGGAGAAGCTGCAGACGCTCGTCATCCTCCCAGTCTGTCAGAAAAGCATTTCTGTGAACATCTCAGGGATCTTCCTGTAATGCTCTGCAGTGTTTACTGTGCTGCAGGCGGCGAGGGTTGGGTTGTGTCGGGCTGAGCGCAGGATTACAGGTCGGACAGAGTGCTGAGAGATACCTGCTCAGATTCCCATAATCAGCTCTCTGAGAAGCGTGTCATCCCGGCTCACGCACACGCGATGACAAATCAAATTCAACCGCAGAGGAGAATCATTCGAGGGTTGCCGGAGGTCTGACTTTTTTTATCGCAAAGCTGACACCAAAAGGAGCGACATCTTCCTCCCCCCCCGCTCCTCGAGTTATCCTCCCCGACAGGTCTCCTGCGGTTCTGGGTCTCACCAGCCGACTCCTGGTGACCTTTTCCTAACTTTGACTCGTCCAGGAGGGTAATAATCCCCTCTGGTTGGTTCTGCAGCTAGGTTTTCGTGAGTTGCTCTGCCACAGCTGGGAGCGCACGCTGGAAAACCAGGCGTGTGGAGGTAGAGCAGGGCGTTGGTCAGACGTCAGAAGCCGAGGCCAGTCCGCCCCTCCCAGACGTTCCGTGCACAGACTCCTATTGTTCGGCTCCTGAGCTCGAGAATTCCTGTCGAGTGGAGGAGATTCCTTGCTGTGTAATGGGCCATTATGTTCGACTTTGCTCTATTCAATAGACTAATGACTATGCCAAAAGTGAATGTCTCCGGGGAGTTCCACTGCTCAAACGGTAAATGCCATTGTTTTGGGTCGCGGGGCCCCGTCTGCATTGTGTTAACCTTTTCAGTGTGTGGGTCCGTGGAGGCGTCTCGTTTCTGGCATTGATGCCTCGGCACAAGTGAAAGTTTAATGAAGCCACGGCTGACTCGGGCATTTAACGATTTAGAGATAAGGGTCAAACTGCCAAGTCAGAGAAGCAAACATGCGGCGGGCGTTTGGAGAAAGTGAATCAGATAACAGGCTCAGGAGTCGAAACAGACAAAGAGCTGCAGCGATGGTTCTAGAATAAATGTGGAAGAAATAGTTTAGAAAGTAACTAAATATATTTACTGTACTGTTACTTACTGAAGCATTTACTGTAATCCCACTTTATTCTAGAGATATTCTGCTTTTTACTCAACTACATTTCTTGACATTTTCAGTTGCAAATAGATTCCCAAAACAATATTTAAACACGTTCCAATTAGCTCAATTTCAATTAACTACGACATTAAAAATGCTGCTTACAAGTACATGAGGAGTAAAGTATTTAAACATATAATACTTGAACCGACATCCACCACAGGTCAGCGTCCCATCTGTTAAATGTTAAAGAAAGAAAAACAAATTCCTTATTCAATCCTTATCCAGATCCACTCCAAAACTTTACACCTGGTTAGAAGCAATATAACATTAAAAAACAATAAAATAAAGCATTAAAACAAGCAAAAGTCTATTTAAATGATTTGATTCAATCCAGTTAACTCAAAAAAAATGCAGCACTTTTCCTTGTTATGTAGTTTCACCCTGTGGCATTACCACTTTAACTTATGTAAAGAATCTGAATACGTGTTCCACCTCCTCTCAATAACCTCACTGTTATTGTTCAGTTACACTTGTTACGTAACCATTTATTTACAAATAACACGCTGCGTGGAGCCTTATGAAATTTTAAATCCCAGAGAAAACCCCTCTCTCCATTGTCTCCCTCCTGTATCTGCCGTCCCGAGCGTCTCCCTCGGCAGACGAGACCCTGAATTGTTTTGCAAACAGAACCAGGGTCCGTCTGTGAAACGCATGACATCAGTATTATTGTGGTCGGACTCGGCACGCAGCAGCAGGAGGAGGAGGAGGAGGAGGAGGAGGAGGAGGAGGAGGAGGAGGAGGAGGAGGAGGGGAGGAGGAGGACGCAGCCGCGCTCCTCACAATGAGCCCCGGGCACAGATTTGTTTGCTAAAGGGGAAGAGGAGAGATAAGACTTTAAAACCAATTTGCATTGGCTTGTTCTGCACAGGCAGTTCCAGCAGCTCAGTGATGAGTGATGGGAGCAAGTGTTCCACGCACCCGTGTTGGAACTGAGCACACACACACACACACACACACACACACACACACACACACACACACACACACACACACACAACTTATGGGTATAGGAACAAAAACAAGGGGATTTTGCTTTTTGCAGTCCAGTGAAATCCATTTTGCATTTTGGACTAAATCCTATTTCAAAACCCGACGTGATGATCTCGTGCTATGTTGTGATTTCCACGTTACGGGGGTTTGTCCTTCTGAAAGCCGAGGTATTAGCCCGACGAGTGATTCACTGGAATGAATGCGGTTGATTTATTAGCCGAGATAGAAATTCGATAAACCACTGATGTGCCGGGAGGTGGATACAAACAACGGCTCCAGCGAGGGAACAACGGCTCCAGCGAGGGAACAACGGCTCCAGCGAGGGAACAGCAGCGGTTCGGTGCCACAGCCTTTATCTGCTCTGACCTGTTGGAGGTGAGCGCGGCGGCCGGGTCAGGCAGATAACAGAACAACACACCTGTGACTCACGATCTCTCGGATTTTTTTTGCTGAGTCACTCAAACATCCGGCCCTTGGCAGGATAATTGTGAAGTGTTTGGAAACAAAGCGGATCATTACAGGGCTGGAAAACAGACGACGCGCTCGCTGGGATCGCGTCTTTGAAATCCAAGCGCTGAGGGAAAACTCTAAATCTCCCCTCAGCCGATGTAGAAATTGCAGAGTACACACTGGCTCCGAGATGAAAGTGCAGCGCGAGCCGGGTTTTACTGCTCGGGGCCGCGGCGTCTTACACATCGACACTTTGTGGTTATCACATCGGAGTCTGTCTCTGTCTTTATCCCCATTCTGCGTCTCTCGTTGTTGTTCTTTCACTTTTACTTTTTGTCTGTTTTTCAATAGTACTTCAAACCCTGTGAAACCGAACCCGGCACTGCTCCCGTCACACCTCGTGTCTCGAGCTCTTGTTTGCAGGGGACCGAAAAAAGTGATGAACCCGCTGCAGTTCAACGCTTTGTGAAGTTATTGTCTTAATTTAAACGTGTGTTGAGCTCAGCGGAGTTCTGTCCAAGTTCTCTGCTTTTCCCCTGAACGTGACTTGTTTCATTTTTCGACTCCCAGGAGGAAGGATCCAGAATCCTGGTATGAGTTTGCATTATTTCTCTGTGTCTGTGCTTGTTCGAAGAAATACTGATTAACTGGACACGCTCGATAGTCTGTGGCTGTGAGTGTGGTGAATGGTTTGTTTCTGTGTGTTGGCCGGTGCAGGATAAGTGCTGAAATAAATAGAGCACAAACCTCCGTCAAGGCCCAACAGTCCCCTTCAGAAACCATATTCAAATTCACTAGATCTGGATTCTAATCTGGATCTGCACCAAACTGCACAGAATCACATCTCAGTCCTCTAAACATGCCAGATTTGATAAAATCAAGATCCAGTTTTATGGAAATAGCTGGAGTCATGAGTAGTGATGCATAAAACTGGCTGGATGATGGATAATAATGAAGGAAGTTGCTTTAAAATATTGTGTACAAATATTTTATTAACATTCAGCCACAATATGGCAACTTGACGATGACACATTTCATAGAAATAAACCAAAACGCGATGCACCGACGTGGCCATCGAACGACAACGTGCACAAAGAATAAATAAATAACAACACACACGTAAGTAAACATCATTTCATAAATTACGACAAAGACGTCGGTGATAACGTCGGTTAGAGAAACTCCCGGCAGCCGCTGTGGCCGCGGGGGCGTGTCCTCGAACCGTTACATAAAAAAACGCAGTAAATATCTTCAGTCGGTGAGAAAATGTCTTGAATGTTTGTCATTTTGAAATAGAAGAAGTAGAACTGCCTGGGATTCTGATTCTCCGTGACCGGGGTGGGGGGTGGGGGGGGGGGATTTGTGTTGAATCCCTCCAGTGAAGTCAAGTGTTTTTGAAATGATATTTGACCCGAGTGTCCTGGACGCCACAGACTGTGTCCAGCTCGCGTCCGTCCTCTCCCCGTGTGGTCTCCGACCTCGCTCATCGGTCGGATGAGGCCGAGCGTGTAGGACGCCCTCTGCTCTGCCGCAGGCGCCCTGACTCTGACCTCTGACCCCGGAGCCCTGAGGTCGACCTGGAGATAGTTGGCCCCGGCCTCGCGTCGGCTCTCCGGTGCCCTGCCGAGGGGCCCCTGCGTGCAGACGGCTGAGGAGAAGGGCCCCGTGGTTTACGAAAGCCTTTCCCCCCCTCTGAGTTACAAGGTGTGGAGGTGCTGTGTCGTCTTTAGGGGGCCGTGCTCTCGCCCTCCCACGCCCTCGCCCTGTGGCGCCGCCTCACCCTCCACTCCTCCAGCAGCAGGCGGGTTTTCAGGGCGACCCTGAGCGCGGCGGCCGACACCTGCTCCTTGTGCTCTTTCTCCACCTGCGGACGAAGACAGAAGACAATCAGACATCTGAACCGATCCATCACGTGAAAGACCTGCTGTCCCTCTCTGACCTCCACCTCTGTGAGTGGCTGCAGCAGATTGGACTCCATGTTTCCAATTAATAATTTGTCAGGAAGTGCAGACCTGTGGCGCCGCACACGCTCAGAGGTTGGAGTTAGAAACATGATGGTACACGAGAGCATCTGTGGCAGAGAGCAGCTCCATTACCCCACATAACTCACAGATAAGTGGGCGGGGGGGGGGGGGGGGGCTATGCCGCACACTTAAGGATCTTATAGGTTTTGTGGATTTCACTGTGATGCTCAGTCATCGCAATTTACAGGGGATTCCTTCGCTTGAGGCTTAATCTCAAAGCGTCTCTGCCTCTGAGACACGTGCCGGCACAATGATGAGCGGTGTCACAGGCTGGTGCTGGAAACACCTCCGTGCTGCCGGAGCTTGTAATTATCATGTCCATTTATTTAGCAAATAGACTTTGAGGTTTATGCCTCCCCCCCCCCCTCCTCCTCCTCCTCCTGAGAAGTTGTTTTACCTCTTAATCCTGCTCCTGTCAGCTGCCGGCTTGTGTTCCGTGGGGATCAAGGTGTCCTGCGACGTCTGAGACCTGAAAACACAGGAGGTCAGAGGTCAGAGGTGTCAGAGACACGACGGAGGAGAAGAAAGTCTCACACCGAGGTGGAGACAAAACTTTCACTCTGTCGTTGTGATGAAGAAAAGTTTCTATTACCTGAGATGCTCGTTGTCCTGGCGACAGAAGCTGCTGCACGTGCTGTCGTCTCTCACGCACGCACCGGCAGCGAGGCGCGCTCCTGGAGTCCGGCAGCGCGCGCCTAGTCCTGGGAGCGTTGCCCAGTCCGTAAGAGACCACGCGCCTGGAGAGAACAGGGCACGATTAATATCAGGAATAAACAATCATATAAAAAAATGCGCTTACGAATGAACGCGATAAGTTTTGTTTTACTCTTTGAACTTCAGGCTAAATAAGTCAAACTTTCAACTACACACGCACACGTTTACTTTTAGCCTCCATTTACAAACAAAACAATTATATGATCTTTTCTTTCTCCAATTTAAACGCGTTTCAACGTTAAACAGAGAAGCTTCCATTGAGCCGCGCACTAAGTGACCCGTGCAGGAGGACTCACTCAGGTGTGTTGACCCAGATGATGTCCAGGTGGCAGAAGTACACGCACTCCTTGTCCAGGAAAGAGTCGCAGGAGCAGCGCTTCGTGCGCGCGTGTCTCCCCCGGGACGCGTTGCGGGAGTCCGCGGGCTTTCTCTCCGACGGGAGACGACAGAACTGTGGACGGAACCAATCAATGATCAATCACTGTTATCGAAACACTGCAGAACTATCAGCTGCCGGTCCAGTGCGTGAGGAAGGTGCAGAAGGAAAGTGCAGCAGGATCCTGATTTGGGAATTACGCACAGAGACGTTGGATTCTCGTTTAAGACGCGTAAAGATCTGACAAGTAGTTCAGTCGTTGCTTAAGTTTTAAAACTTTAATCAAGTTTGTTTCTTTGATGCTCGGAATGAATCTTGAAATTATTTTTGCTGTTTGTAAAAATAATGCGCAAACACGTACCTGTGCACAGGACTCCACGAGCACATCACTGATAACACGGAAATCAAAGCGTATGTATCCATCTTCCTCAGTTGGTGATGTTCATGAAAATAATCCTGCAGAGGTGGAAAGTAATCATCCAGGGACCGTCCTCGGAGCTGCGGTGTCTCCGTCAGTGTGGCCCCACATGTGGAGACAACTTTGACTTTATACCAAGCGCTCCCCTCCTCCCTCCTCCTCTTCCTCCTCCTCCTCCCCCTCCTCCTCCTCCACCCCTCCACCTCCTCCTCCGCCGTTTGTTTGGCCGCTGATAAGCAGCCACGTCGAGGACCCGTGAGATGCCTGAGTGGCTGGAGGTTGGAGGATGAGGAGGATGAGGAGGATGAGGATGAGGAGGATGAGGAGGATTAAACGCGCCCTGTGCCACATTTTGTGCCGGACCGTCTGCAGGATGTGCTGATTCTCTCAGTGAACAGCAGGTGGCAGCAGAGTCTCACGATTTCTCACTTTGCAGTTGTCAGGTATGAAAATTCAGCAAATATGGAAAATATATGTTTTTACTTCACTTAAAATACTAAAGTAGACAAGAGTAAAAAAAAAAGAATAGCTATTCAAATTCGCATATTGTAGTGTTACAACTGTGAAGTATATATTTTAATAATTTAGTTTATTTTAATATAAATGATATATATGAGAATGATAACTTCCATGTGTGCTGGGAACTTCTTCTGCAAAGTACAACATGAAACCTGCAGAGACAAAGGATAACATACTAGAAATTAAACAAATAAATATTCCGACAAGGCAAAAAATAATTTGAAAGTATTTTATTAGAAAAGTTGTGGTCAGATTTCTTTATTCAAATACAGCAAAAATCATATTTATAAACCAGAATGAAATGAGACTAAAGATACTGAACAAAAAATTTATTTGTCGAAACTATAACTCATCCTTCCTTCTAAACATGTCTTCATAAATTAATTTATCCTAATATCTGCTTTTACATTCACCTATAGACTATTTACTTTATTAAATGTCTGTATACTGTTAATAAATGTTAAATACTTAAAGTTAAAGCCAGTTTCCTTTTTTTTATAATAAATGTTCAAATCAAACTGGAACTGCTATTGAACCATAACATCACAAGTTAGTGTCGGCCATTCATTTAGTATTTTTAAGATTAAGAGCTGAGAATCATAATTCATAAGTAGCTTGTGTTTTTCTACTTCTCCTCTGCTGTGTTACTTACTCGTATGTTTGGGGTGTGAGAGAAGCAGCTTTTCAATCTCCTATGAGAACAAAGTTGACTGACACATCAAATATGTAGAACTACTACAACTTTTACAACTTTAAGTTCTTAATTAGACCAGTTTTCACCTCAGTGCGTAAAAACCTGATTGTGCTTCTTCTTACATCGCCCCCTGATGAATAGAAGGTGGTGCTGCACAGCTGCCTGCCTCCTCTTCTTCATCGATGGACGATTCCTGGAAACACAAGCAGCCTCCAAAGTGGATGTTAATCTAATAGTTTCCCTCCAGCATCACTTGTAATAAACTGTGGAAACAGAGCCCTGCTTCATTTCCCTAAATCACATACTCAAGAGTCATGTGCCGCAGTGGGCCGCTGTGGAAAATGGACCTGTGTGTGTGCGTGTTGGTGTGCACGTGCGTGTGGTGTGCACGTGCGTGTGTGTGTGCAAAGTGGAAAAGTCTTAGGGGGAAGCATCCTGACGTGCTGCAGCTCTGAGGCCCCAATCAGAGGCCGGTTTGCAGAGTTTCCACTGGGCCGGGGACAGATTGTGCCACAGTGAGGAAGAGGATTTTATGTTTTAACTCAGGACAGGATAGAAAACTAGTGGAGGAGCATTAGACTCTTTAGTTGTTGTGTTTTGTTTAAAATCTGTGTGTAGCTGGTGCTGGGAAGTCGTGCAAGATTTGTTGCTGCATTTGTGTTTGTCTTCTCTGCACTTGCAAGGGTTGGCCGCTAGGTGTCTCTGTATGCTTTGCTATAGACTCTCCTCCTGGCAGCCCTGAGGGAGGTGGAGGAGGAGGAGGAGGAGGAAGAAGAGATGGATGAGTCACCTTCTGAATGGGGTGGTCCTCTGAGAGCTCTTTACTCACTCTCTTCTTGTGGGTGCAAAATAAAAAACGAATCAAATCCTTTTTTAATCAAGTTCCACTCGTTTGGTGGCAAGTGGGGATTTTGTTTTCGTAATGAAGTGGCGTCGTTGTGACGATGAGAGCGTCGCGAGGTCGTCTCCTGAGGAGTGAAGGGAAATTATATTTTGTGGTGAAGTACTAAGTGAGCTGTTGACAGACACCGGAGCGTTGGGCCGAACCCTGAATGAACACACGACATCATTTTTCTCACCGTGTCAAAGAAACCTGTGAGATCACAATTCTTCCTCCTGCTGAGGTCCAAAGAAAATGGAAGCAGAAATGTAAAGTTATGTAAAGGGGGGGGGGGGATTCCTACCAGTTGAGGCAACGGCTCCATCCACAGCTGGAATCTCCAACACAGTGTACAGCCCCAATTTACTTTAAGTTTCCATTTCATGGTTGGTTAGTTCCTCAGCAGGGTTACGCAAAAAATTACTGAACAGATTTCTGCAGAACTTAGTGGAAAGATGGGACACGGGCCAAGACAGGAACCAATCAGGGGGCAGATCCCAATCAGGGGGGCAGATCCCAATCAGGAGGCAGATGCCAATCAGGGGGCAGATCCCATCAGGGCAGATCCATCAGGGGCAGATCCCATCAGGGGCAGATCCCAATCAGGGCAGATCCAAATCAGGGGCAGATCCCAATCGGGGGCAGATCCCATCAGGGGGCAGATCCCAATCAGGGGCAGATCCCAATGAGGGAGCAGATCCCAATCGGGGGGCAGATCCCAATCAGGGGGCAGATCCCAATCAGGGGCAAGATCCCAATCAGGGGGCAGATCCCAATCAGGGGCAGATCCCAATCGGGGAGCAGATCCCAATCAGGGGGCAGATCCCAATCAGGGGGCAGATCCCAATCAGGGGGCAGATGCAGGGATTTGTTTCACTTTCTTTATCAAGACCAGAGTCTGTTCCAACACTCTGGATAGTTTCTCAAAGAATAATTCATGGATCTTGATGAAAAAAAATCCAGATCTAGTGAATTTCAATGTGGTTTCATCAGGGGCCTTGTCGGGGGTCAGGTTTCATATAAGTTAGGATTTTATTCAGCCTCTGTATCATAAAAAATTGAGCTGGAAACCTGTAAATATACGTATAAGCTGCTGAGATCCTGGAGATTCAGTAGAGAATCAACAGTTCATATGATCTTCAATAGTTTTAGAACGACTTCCAAACAAAACACGAGTTTAAGGCGACTGTTGTACCGTGAAATCTAAATCCACCTTAAATCATAAGTGATGTTTCTAATGTGAAACCTTCAAAATACAGTGACACCACTTTATTGTTTGTAAACAAATTTTTACTGATACAGTTAAGAATATTGATACAGAAATGTAAAGCTACTATAATGCACATACCTATGGACTTATGAATCATAATGGGCACTAGATGGATTATAATAAATAGTTGAACACAACATCTGTACACAGAAACATTGCCCCATAATCCATAGAAATGTACATATACCAGTACAACATTTATAATTCCATATATTTACGAGTGACATCCTCCAAAATAAAATTGATATTCTCCATCGTTATGCCTTTTTTTACTTCTATAGTTTTGAAATAAACACAAGCAACTACTGAATTTATGAGGAATTATGTACAGGTTCCTAAACAAGAAACTCCATAAAGGCACAATTGTCTATACAACATGTACAAAAAAAAGAAAATGTGTGGAGCTGACAAAAAAAACTGTAAAAATAAAACGATTGGTCATCATAATAATTATCATGTGATTGCACATACAATATGAATGTCAGCATCTGTGCTTTGAAAGGTGATTTGTCCAGAAACAAACCCCTGAAAAGTGTTTTCAGTCTTACAAAGTGACGAGAATTACAAAAAGAGAACAAGAAGAGCTTTTTCCACTTGGGTTTTTTTTTTCAGGTGGCGATGACCAGTCTGTCTTCGTCCTCGCTGGACACCTCATTACAGTCATCAATCACCGTCTGCCAGCTGGACACCGGCGGTGGCGGTCGAGGAGGTGCAGGTTGCTAGCGCCCTCAACTGGTGACTCCTTAGCAGCGTCTGCTCGGCTCACAGGAGCAGGCGGCGGCGGCTGCTGTGGACATTTCTCCCTGTCCTCCCTCTCGACTGTCTGTACCAGCTCTGCTCTGCTGATGCCTCCGGGGCTCGCCCTGCTGCCTGCGGTCAGTCCCGCGGAGCTGCTGACCTTCACGGGGGCGGGTGGTGAAGCGGTCACGCAGCTCCGCGAAGAACCAAGCCCATGTTCACTTTGAGATGGCTGTGCTCCCGGAGCTTCGGGGCTGCCCTGCCTCTCGGAGGGACCGGGGAGAGGACTGAGAGCAGAGAGCGGGCTGAGAGAAGGAATGATGGCAGGCAGGGAGATGTTCACTATCTGCAGACCTGGGACATGTGTCTGGGGGCCGGTGCTGCTTTGGGAGGTGGGGTTGGCAGCTAAAACCTGCAGCCCGAGGGTGGCGTTGAGGGTGAGCCCTTGCTGGGGCAGCAGCCGGGTGGATGTCAGGGCTGTGTTGGTCAGCCCCATGAGGTTAAGTGTCTCCAGACCCAACGGTTGTATCGTTTGAGCCCGCAGGCCAGCGACCTGCCTGAGGGGGAAGCAGGGGACGACGCTGCTGATTGGCTCCTGGACCACGAGCGGCTGGGTCCGCAAGCCCTCCGGATGGCTGGGAGTGTGGAGAGCTGGTAACGGACTCGTGTTCCTGTGAATGACGCTCACTGCTGGGAAGGTGAGCTGGACGGGGCCCGCCTGGAGCGGTACGAAGGCGGAGTAAGCTGCCAGGCCTGCGGGCACCAGCTGGATCCCCCCGACCGGGACCATGCTGTACGTGGAGCGAGACGGCTGCTGGGAGTGCAGGGGCAGGTGACTGAACAGGTGGGTCTGGGTCTCTCTTCCTAGTGTTTGGCAAAGACCCTGCGGTGGAAAGAGCGCGGGGCCGTGAGGCGCGTAGGAGGAGGTCTGAGTGCCCCGGTCCACTGGTATGCCCGGGTAACTGGTCACCGCAGCAGGAGGGGGGGCGGGGGCGACCTTTAAAAAGAGAAAAACGATGTAAAGAGATTAAAGTAGAATAGGCCGACACTTAGTATTCACACGCGCAGTCAGAGGAGGTTGATGTTGCTGCTCGTCTTCTGTGCTTTGCTTGGCAGCGTCCTCCATTTCAAAACAACGTAACATAATCCGGGCGCACTTTACCGATACGTCAGGCTGATCGTGAACTGATTACATTTCCAATACAAACGTTTCCCCCCCACCGTGAAGTGAATGTTTAATTTTTGTATAAAAAGTGGCAGCCCTAAGATATAATGATATTTGGATCGATCCACTAATCAGAACCTAATGAGACTAATCACCTTGTTGCGGAGCACTGACAGGAGCTTTGTGCAAGTGCCTCACATGCAGGATTCAAAGGGAATATGTAGGAAAGAAGGGAGGTAGGCAGAGAGGGGGGGGGAGCGACACACAATGAGAATACATGGCTCTCACCTGGCCTAGCATGGAGCCCTTTCCTGTCACTGGGGGACTAGGGGGCACGTCAAAGTCAGGGTAGTCGATGGACATCTGCCTGCATGGTGACACTGGGCTCATCATGTGCACTGACTCTGTGTCTGAGGTGTAGGACTCTGACGTGGTGGCAACAGGCGGAGGGGAGTATGGGTATGAGAGGGGCAGCGAGCTGCAGCAGGACCCAGAGATGGAGATCTGCTTGCTGAGGGACACGGGGCTCATCATGGGGACGGACTCTGAGTCGGATGTGTGGGATTCAGGAGCTGGAGGCAGGGACAGAGGGAAGGACACTGAGCTGATGCACATCTGGGCGAGGAGGGCGCTAGGGGGGACTTCCGCCTCCTTGGAAGGGATGTGCTGCGGACTGGCGGAGACAGACGGGTTGGTGGACAGGCCCGACTCCGCCTGGCTGTCCTCCTCTTCCTCCTCGTCGTTCTCCTCATCGTCGGGGCCGTCGGAGTCATCGCCGTCTGAGTCTTGGCGGTCGGCACTGCTCACCTGACTGCGGTCTCCTGCACGTGAGAAAACAAGTCAGATTCCTTCGTTATCATCTATTTTGGTTTCATACAGTGAGGAAATCCAGCGCTAAAAATCCAGCTCAGTGTTTTTGTGCTGCTGCAGTAACAGCGTTTCACACCCTGGACCGAGACACACACCCCGGAGCTCCATCACAGACAGAGGAGGAAAAACAAATATGCTCTTAGAGACCGGGACCATAGAACGCTTTCAGGCAGCTTCTCTCGATCTTTTTTTTCTTCTTCTAAAATTAGACGCAGCAATTTCCTCTTTCTAAATGCTGTGAATGCTGCCCACATGTGCTTTGAGTTAACAGAGGAAGAAGCTGCATTTAGAATTTTTTAATTAGACCGTGGCAAAGCTATTGATCGACATAGCAACAGAGCACAAGCGGGAACAATCCTGTGTTTTGTACGTATATCGTGTCGTTGACAGGGAAACTTTTTGAAACAAGGGAAACTCTTGTTGTTTGAAACCAAAGCACATAAGCCGTAAATAAGATGTGTTAAGTCGCTTTTAAACATGGAGGGATTCACTGTAATTAAAACCATGATGAGCGATCCTTCTATATTTCCCTGTGGGCAGACTTACCTGAATCCTCTGCATCCAGATCGTCAATGAGACCCGCAGGCACCCCCATCTCCATGCACTTCTTGCTGTGGGCCTTGGACTTCATGTGCTTGGTCAGATTTCCTGCAGAAACAGAGGCAGTGAGGTCTTGCGGGGGGGTAGAGCTCGAACAATAGCACGGGAGGTTTTTTTATGTAAGAGAATGCGGTCGCTGGGCAAACTGTAAAAGGGGTGAGTAACTGATGAAGACATTTTTAAATGAACGTGGGCTGCTCTGACACCAAGTGCTGTTCTGCAGTGTCGCGTGGGCAGGCACGTTCGATAAAGAACGGTGAATCATCCTGTCTTCGGTTGAAGAGACGGTTAAACAACGTATTTCATTTCATAACTTCTAAAAGTGAACTGCGGCAGATCAAGTTCATCTAAATTATACAGTCTCAAAATGTGCATTAAAGGAAAGCAAATTGTTTTGTCTGATTGGTGTTTGCGAATATAGTTTCCTAAAAACTTCTGGTACTATTTGCATCAGGGTGTAAAGTACGTGTGTATTAATGAACATGAAATGCAGAATATTAAAATAATAAGTTTCTTCTGTTCCTGATGTCAGAACTAAAATACATCTTTATTAATAAGCGCTGAAACAATTTCCCCCGAAAGTCGTACTGGCTCTAAATATATTGTCATTTTCAAAATAAACCGTAAGACACATTTTTTTACTATCACACTTCTCCTGATGTGTTTAAGAGGTTTCACTTGTGTCTTATCCTGCTGCCTTTATTTAGTTTTATTTATTTAATATACAGTTTTTTTTAACCTGCATTTTATATTCACTTTCAATTGAATTTTCTTCTTGTATGGTCATATGATAAATGTTTTAACGGCCTTTATGTGAAGCACTTTGTGTTGTGTGTGAACACGGATCACGTTCTGTGGTCGAACCTTTTGTCTTGAAGGAGAAGTTGCAGTGGACACAGTGGTACGGCCGGACGTCGGAGTGGGTGCGGATGTGTTTGCGCAGCATGCTGGGCTTTTTACAGCGGATCCCACATTCCTCACAGATGTATTTACCACGTCCGCGCCCACGTACGTAAACATACTCTTCATTAGACTTGAATCTGTGGGGTTGCAATTGAGCCAAGAGGGACATTTAGATAGAACACAATTATATAAAGCTTTCTAATGGTGGTGTAATAGAAAATGTCTCCATCGCTGTGAAACATACCCGCCGTCAAATATCTTGACCCGTCTTGGCTCCGTTTTAGGCACCAAGTCTTTGTCCGAGTCGTTGCTGGTTTGACTTTCTGGTAGCACTTTACCTCTGGGTGACACGACCTCTGGGTGAGTGGCAGCTGCAGCAAGAAGAACGTGATGCATTCATTGATCTGATCCAAACTCGAGGCAGGAATATAAATAAAGATATATAATTGATATGAGACCTTTTAAACATTGAGAAATGTGGTTCTTACCCTGGGCATGACTTCTTTCAGCTTGGCAGAGTAAGACAGGGAATCAGATTTTCCGTTGGTTCTTATGGCCGAGGTGTAGTGTATTTTCTTGGAAGTCTGCTTGGAGTCAAACAGAGACATGACCACCTTGGTGGGCAGCCCGAGTGGGTTAGGGTTGTTGGGGCTCACAGTCCAGGCTGCATATGCTGAAGTCTTCAGGTCAGTCTGCTGAACATGGAGAGGTTTCCTCTTCATCAGGAAACACCATGTGAATGTGGTGGCAGTCTTCAGGCTTGGGAAAGACAGGCGGTGACTGTCCTTCGTGTTGACCACAGACACAGATGTGGTCAGTTTCACCTGACTCCCATGGAAACTGGAAGGTTTAATGGGTGATTTAGCCGGCGTCCACCTCTGATCCTCAGCTTTCTCTTGGGGCCTCAGAGTATCATTAGCTGGAGTGCAGATGACCTGGCTACCAGGTGTAGCATTCACGGCAGCGACTGCCTCATGAATAACGGTGCTCGTGTCTTTGTCCAGCCCGGTACTGTCAGGTGACATGGGCTTGACGTCATCAGTCGCCTCCGAGTCCTTCACCCCGTCTGTTTTAATCTGGGGCAGAGGTGGAGCCTCAGTTTCAATGGGACTGTCCACTGGTTCCGTCGTGCAAACCTGCCTCACAAGTGTAAACTTCCGCTGCCGCGTTACCTCAGACATCTTGGAATTAAGATAATTGACGGACCTGCCATCAGTGAGACAGGCCACGCCGTGCTCATCCTTAGCCCGTTTCTGGTGCTTTTCCATGTAGATGTCCAAGCTGTTGGCGGGCGACAGCATTCGTTTACTTGAAGCAGTGGGTTCCTGCTGAGGGCACAGAGTTACTGACGCTAATTTCTGTGTGCAATGTAAAGACCCAAGAGAAGGAGCTCGCTCTCCGATGTGGTTGTGAGTGTTCGCGGTTTCAGTTTGAATCCTATCCTTCTTTGCAGTTGGCACAGCATGAGTATCACTGTCTACACTGTGAGTGGATGAGAGGCTATTTTTACTGGACAGAGAGGGAGCCGGGTGCATCTGCTCGTGGGTGATCAGGATCTGTGGCAGTGGTATCGCTCCTGCTTGGGTCTGATCAAACGGGTTTCTTTGCTGTTTACCTGACAAAACCACAGTTTGCGCCTTAATCTCAGAGGTCTGTTGACTGGGTTGAGCAACATACACATTTTGGATCACATCAGCTGATTTCGAAATACTCAAAATCGGATTGGCAATTGGTATCGTTAAAAGTGGCATGGCTATCTGAGTGCCCTGTGTGCTGGGGAATGAAAACGTTTGGCTTGCTCTCAGAGCGGGACACTGCAGTTGGTATTTGGGCACAAAAGATTTCCTTTCTTCAGAATCTGATGGTTTGTTTTTTGACGTTCTCGTGAGAAATTATGATCTGGCTCAGTGGAGGTTGTATCTTTTGGCATACTTGAACCCTTGATGTTTGATGCCAAGGGTGTGGAAGGCCATGGACTTGAGCCTGTAGAGTTGGGCTTCCCAAATTAATGCTTTGCACCATTTGTTCATTCTTTTGCAACGGTGCATCACCACTATGAAGGATAAAAGGCTGAGCCATAGGGCGCCTATTGGCAATGTGAATCTGCTGGGATCTATTCTGAGTTAAAGAGCTAACATTTGTCATTGGAGGTTTATCTAGAGGTATAACTGCTTTGCGAACAGGTTGCTGACTCTCTGGGCTTATCTTTAAAGACATCTGGCGAACTAATGGCCCCCGCCTCCTTTCAATAAGTGGCATCTGGGGAACGTGGGAGATAATTCCACCTCTTGGGTGGCCAACGGGTGACAGAGATCGGCTGGGGATACATTGCCACAGTCAAAAGACTTGCTGCGATAGTCACATGAAATCTCCACAGAGGGTTGAGTACAAGTGATCTGTTCAGATACAGCACGCCTCATCATTCCAGGCACACCGAGAGTATTGAAGGCTGTTGGCAAACCTTGAGGCTCAGGAACTTTGCCAACGCACTCCCCTCTAGATGGACTCTCTGACCTAGATGTCTCATCTCTGTCGAAAGACGCTGAGATGCTGGAACAACGAGAGAGACTGCTGTCCCTGCTGAGGCTTCGCGAGAGGCTGGACTCCAAACTGGATTCACCTGAGGATTGTTCCATTTGAGCAAGACGAATTCTTTTCTTTTTCGGCGGCAGTTTCTCTGCTGGTAACTTTGACAAACTCTCGCTTCTCTGAGGCCAGTTGAACTGTTCTGCAGGTTTATCTGCTGGTTCAGATATTTGTGTCTCATGCTCTCTGTCAGGCTCCTCTGTGACGAAAATCTCAGGAACTTGAATGTTATTTTGACGAACCAAACGCGACTGATGCACAGGAGTGGTGTTTTCACTAACTGGTGCTCCTGTGCAATCAGTGCATTGCTCCTTCATTTGTTTTCCATAGTCAATACTCTTGGGTTTGGATGTTTCTTCATGGTAGCCGTCAGCGGAGACATTTGCTATTGGGTCTGGTTTGGGTTTGTTCGGGGGATCCTTCTCCATAATATCAACAGGGAGGCCCTGTCAATAGATTCCGTCTCAAACGAATTGGGTCTGCTGAGAGAGTTGGTGTGCCTGATGACTGACGTACCGCTGCCTTGCCTTTGCAGATCTCCTTTAGTGGAAGTGCTGATCTGGGTCTCTCGTATTGGTGATAGTCTGGAATCTGGAGTATTTATACCTCTTGCTACGAGCTGAATCTGAGGTAGCTTTGGCTGATTCATTTTGGGCTGTACGTCTATTACAGCATGCTGAGGAAAAGTCCGACTTGCCGGAGCTGTTGGTGGCTCAAAGGTAACAGAACAAGGGGGAATGGTCTCGGTTGGAGATTGATCATCCTCATCTCCAACACTTTTCATTTTCCTTCTTTTTCTAATAGATTTCTGTTGATCGAGTATTCCTGGAACACCAGTTGATCTGGGGACTAAGGGCTGCTGTACGTTAACGTGAAAAACATCTTGATCCGTTTCTTTGACAGCATGTGGCTTGTTTTTTGGGCCATGAAGCTCAGAGCAATAGAATTTCTTGTGAGTTTCAAAATTCTCTAACTTTCGGTAGCGGTTCCGACAGGTTTCACACTCGTACATTGTGCCTTTGTTCTGAAGAGGCTTTCTGTTTCTGTCCTGATTATGCTCGAAGGATCTGCTCCTTTGTATCACTTCAGCGGAACTGCTTGGACCGTGATAGCCCTCGTCCATGGAGCGAACAGTTGGGATGCCATGTCCTTCACTTGTGGAAAAGTCTTCCACAGCGGCTTGTCTGACTAATGTACGAGAATGTATTGCTGGATTCGGGGTGACGGGGCTGAGGAAAATACATCATCGTTGAACGAACTATGTTTTTCATCAAATGACTGACAAATTCGCAAAGGGTGAGGAAGGGGAGCAACATTAAGAGGAAGAGCCGAGTGTCCGGGTGTCGTGGGCATAGAGTTGCTCCTCGTAATTGGCAAACAATCCATTGGTGGGTATTGAGAAGGTACAGAGAGAAGAAATACTGGCTTAGATTTATCTGTGGGGGTGAATGGGGACTTGGGGATGTCTGAACTGGAACTTGACCTTCTTCCCATCGGTTTAAGATCAAACTGAAAAGAGTCTTTAAATATGTATGATTTGGGGGAGTCTATACTACCTCTCCTTGAGAGGGACGTCCTCCTTGGCTTTACACTGTCCAGCTGTTTGTTGTCGACAACTGCCTCATTGTCAGATATTAACTTTGAAATTCGTTCCTCCAGAGAAAGTGCTTTGGCTTCTAAGGGTGGACGCATCTGTCCAACTGTGGCCCGTGGCTTTTGCTCAGCTGCTACATGCATCACTGTGGCAACCACAGGGGGGATATTTGGAAGAGTGTTCTTGGCAATTCAATATCTACCGGTGGAGTTATCTTTACAAAAGGACTCGGTGGACTCATGGCCTGGTCGGCACTTTCCGAGCGTGAGAAGTACCCAGAATCTGTACTTCCCAGACTGCGGGGGCTTAGTAGACACTTGGCTTGTTGCTGTTGAGAAAAGTCTGTTGCTTGCTGCCTCTGAAGCTGAGCGTGTCCACCCAACAGTGGAGACTTGCACTGCTGGTCTTCATCTTCACTCACAGTATCTAGTGAGGGATTCGCACCGTCCACCTCTTTCAGAGACGACAGGACGGTGATGCTGGATCTCAGATTGGCAGTCTGGAAGTCTCGTTGCCGTTGTGCGGCAGCTTGCTCAGGTGCTGCACCTGTAACTCTTGGACTGTCTGCCCTCAGAGGGGAGACGTTAACTGGATATACGACAACTTTTGGAAGTGCAGCAGTAACTTTGGGCTCATGAGCCCTCTGGCCATGTGCTGGTTTGACAGAGTCGAACACAGCTGGTGAATCCACTTCCCCTTGGCTTGCTTGGTTTGTACCTGCATTCTGTAAACTACTTTCAGACAAAGCTGCCACAAAGCCCTGTGATGAGTCAGGGTCCAAGTCCGCAGTGCTACCTTCCTCATCACTGTCACCGCTCTCCTCCGCATCTGAATGTGTCCCAAGGCTTTGTCAGATTCTTGAGATAACGATCCACCTCCAGATTCAGAGCGAGCAATGAGACCCAGTTTAATAGCATGAGCATGTGATTTCTTGTGCTTGTACAGGTTGCTCTTGGTTTTGAATGAGAAACCACAAGTAACACAGGGATATGGTCTTTCTCCTGTGTGGGACCTGATGTGTTTGAGCAGCACACTGGGTTTTGCACATGCTCGGCTGCAGTATTCACACACGTATTTTCCTGGCTTTTTAGGCTTTTGGTCCTTGGAAACCTGCTCACACCATAGTTCATTACAGTGGCCATCTGAACATGGTTGCTGCCGGGTGTAACTGGGACCTGAATGGTGCTGGGCACACTTGCAGTGATGGACTGGCATGTGTGCACAACAGGTGGTTGGCTTTGTGGCAAAGCGTTGGAACCCGAGGGAACAGGTGCATGAGTTATGGTGGATGGTCCAGAACTGAAGCTCATGTGCAAGGCAGGCTTTTCAGGATTCGAAGATACATGCATAAATTGTGGTGAAACCAGTGGAGACGACAGCATTGGTGTACCCTGTGTGGATGTCTGCACATTCCTCTGCAGCGGTGCCGCAATGCCAATAAAGTTGCCTGGTTTAATATAATAAGTCTGCATATGAGTGGTTTGGTTCTGGAGACCAACATTGACAGCTGGCATTGTATTTAATTCACCGCTGCATTGAGCATGAAGGCTGGAAGCTGGTTTTCCAATGGCTGTGACCTGCAAGGCATTTTTCCTCTCAGCCAGCGAACTGAAGTCGGGCTCCATGGCCTTAAGTAGAACATCAAGTGGAGCACTGCTGTGGTAAGGGTCTCCCTCGAAGCTGGGATCCTCGCTCTTGACGTCTTTGGCCTGCGACACCTCGGCAGCAATCAAAGAGCCTTCCTCAGCATCAGTGGGCTCAAGCGACGGTGGCCTCTGAGATGTTTCTTCCTCCGTCAGCCTTTCAGCATCAGCTGAAGAAGACCCCTCCCCAGGGGATGCTGCAACTGGTGAGGCATCATGTGGCTCTCTTGCACCACCGGGGGACGTCGAAGGATTGTGGGAAGGACTGTTTGAGGAGGAGGAGCAAGACGGTGTAGTTTCCTTCGATGAAGCTCCGTGAAGCACAGTTTCAGGTGTTTTCGACTGCAGGGGCTTCTTCACCGGAGACTTCGGGATTTTCTTGAGCTGATTCTCTGCCACAACCTTTTTCCTCTTCAGGCCTTTGATGTTATCTGCATTTCTGCGACTGCTCTCAGATATTCCTGTGGACAAAGACACGACTATGAGAAAAGCAGAATTGCAGAATGACATCATCATTTTTACAAAATGTTCCCAGCGCTCGACCATATTTGCTGAATGACCACATACGTCCCAGATGAGAAAATAAACTCCATTTCCTCTGCTGTACAGTCGCATTTTCCCCCATTGGCGTATTATACTTGCTTCACTAATTAAATACAAATTTAGTTTAGAGTTCAGATAATCCTGTTATGTTTTATTTGATTTAAGGATAAGCAGTTTCAGGCATTTGGTTTTAGTTTGGTGCAAAATTCCAAATTCATAAGATCGTGGATAAGAGAGAACCCATTATCTTATCATGATACGAGAGTATTTTGGACTTGTCGGTTATATAACTGTCATTCACATTAATAGTGTTAAAGTATATTTTCTTTCCTAATTTGTATCAACAGTTTAGAACATAATAGGATTTACTTTCTTTGCAAGGCATCACCATCACTACCATCTGACATCAGACACACCCATCGCAAAGGTTGTTTGAAATAATTTTAACACTTTGAACAGGAAAACATTTCTTCACCCCCGATTTAGACACTTTTTTTTTTTTTACGGTTTATTTATTTCCTGTGTGACTAATGTGGCCGCGGCCCACGCGTCATTACTTACATAAGTGAACGAGTTCTTTCTTCTCAGGTATGTTGATCTATGGAGGCTTCGGCTGATCAGAGGACGTATGAAACAAACGCGTCTCACGGTTATGAGAGCTGAATGTGCATGTCTTCAACACTGCATTCCAGTAATAATGCAGTTCTGCTTTTAAAAGGGCTACACCCATACCATGGTGTTCCATAATGACTCAGGTCAGTGGTTTTAAAAAGGACATGTTGCATAATGCTGGCAGTGACCTGTCACAGTTTCCTGGCTTGTGAAGGTATTTCCCAAGATGAGGTCAGGGTTCCTTCACAGCTCTGACCTCATCTCGTCTTTACATAGGTTAATCCTTTCACCGCGCCAACACGCAGCCAGTGATCCCTCAGAGCGTGTTCTGTAAACAAACCCTCTGATTTGTCTAAAATAAGCCGCTGTAATGAGACGTTGAAAGACATGGGAAAAGGATTTGTTCTTCCAACCCGCCGCTCGGACAAATGTGCAAAAAAAAAAAAAGATTCCATGACTTCACAAGTCTTCCATCTTAAAAACTGCTTCATAAACAAACAACATCTCTTTCTTTATTTTTAGAAAACTCTGCTTCGGCTATTTCCAGATATAATAAGATAATAATCACGCATTTTAAATTCCATATTTTCCATCTGTAGTCATGATTCTTTATATATTACTTAATATGTGAATTCAAAACTAAAGATCCTTTCCTCTGTGATCCAGTGAAACGTCTCCTGACAGAATTAACTTCTTTTAAAAGGTGGTTGTCACGGAGATTAGCCTTGACTGACAGGCGGGGACATGAAGACCTTTAAAAGTACTTTGAGATATTTCTAATTGTACTGTGTTTCCATTTAGTGTCTCCACCCAGTCTCACTTACAATGGTTGGAGCCGGATGGAATTTAAAAGGACAATGTCTAAGTGACGAGGTGAGTTCAGATGATTTATGCTCAGGCACAGTTTGAACAGTGAAGCAATCCCAGTTCAACCAACCTGGCTTCTCTATTTAAATAAAGTTACACAACCAACTTAAGCAAAAGAAAATTCCTGTCCTATGTGTAATAAGGTTTTTTTTCACTGTAGTGATACTGCACAACACAGTTTCACTGGTTGTAAACAAGCACCAAATTCAAATTCAAATGTGTCTCTGATTTTTCATGTGTCACAAATTGATATTAAAAACACTATTTTAATACCATGGCTGTTGTAAATGTGCAATCAGAACTGTAGATGCAAAATAAATCCTTTATATTGCAAATGATTTTACTGAAGCAGAAACATGAATGGGGATATTTCCTGCAAAAACAATTGCTGCACAGGAACTGTTAGTGAAATAAATATTACTATAAGCTTCGCTTGTATGTAAATACAACATAAGTTAAAATAGAGTTTCTGATTTTTTTCTCAACTGAAGAAACTACAAGATAAAAGAATATTTCAGGGAAACCTTCTTGGAATAATTGGACCAATTACCAGATACCAGAAATGCATTACAATTATTGTCACTGTGTCAAACGCAGAATATGCATTTATCACAAAAATTTTTTTTACTGAAAAATCTGGAAATGTTATATTTTATAGTAATTATAAAATAATAAATTAATTAAGTGAATTTATGATAAACCTAAAATCGCAGCTTTACAGAAAGACACTTTATAATAAATGTTTGTTGAGACACTAACAAAAATCACTTTACATTCCAGACCCTTGAATTAAATCTGTTTTACGGTGAATCAGTTATTCATTTAAAAAAAAAAAAAAAAAAAAAGGTGATAAATGAGCAATGACCAAAACAGTTCTTACAAAATTTTGAAATTTTTAAGAAAGATAAATGAAAGTGAAAGAGAAAACCTTCCATATCTCTTCTTGAAAAATGAATCTAAACTCCTTCCACTAAATCCTGACGAAGCTGATTTCTTACCTTGCTGTGAGCCTTTGGGCTCTTTCAGCTCTTTCTGTGCCTCCTCGATTTTATCTGAAAGACAAGAACAGAAAACATTTTGAGCGGCGCTGCACACACACACACACACACACAGACCACACACACACACACACACACAGACACACTCTGCAGCGAAGGCAGTGCACAACGTAACTAATGATACTGGGGATGCTTCCCACACAGCTGCAGCAGCATGAAGCTCCTCCAAATGAGAAACAGATATTCTTCCACAGCCCAGAGAGTGAACTGTTCCAGTGTGGAAACTAGTGTAATCATGAGGGATGAGGACTGTGTGTGTGTGTGTGTGTGTGTGTGTGTGTGTGTGTGTGTGTGTGTGTGTGTGTGTGTGTGTGTGTGTGTGTGTGTGTGTGTGTGTGTGTGCGCACCATAACACAACCATCCAAGCAACACCAGCACGAGTACGTACAACGTGTAGGTTAAGTTTGCAAACAAGTCGATATAGGGGATTTATTCTCATTATATCACAGCGAGATCTAACCCACAGGCTCATTTACATATTCAAATGCTGTTTACCCCCCCGAGGGAAGAGAGAGTCGCTCCTCTGTGACCTTCTGTACTTCACAGTCATTACCCACAATCCAGCAGGTGAGGAACCTGTTTCTGTACCAACCATATGGACGTGTGGGAGGTGGCACAGAGCTGACTGCGTGTCACTGTAATCAATATTAATTATATACGCGGGCTCAATGTGCTGTGAATGGGCGACACAGAGGGATGGAGGGAGGAGGAGAGAGAGGAGGTGAGACGCATCGTTAAGGTGTAATTACATCTCCATTACTTCTATCTGGTTTTTAAAAAGGAATAAATCAGAGTCGATCGGATGCAATGCAAAACGTCAGGTTTATGAAAAAGGATAATACAAAAATGAGGGGAAGATTTTAAAATGTAAACTCTCAGTTTGTTTTTTCTTTTAGTTTAAGGAAATCTGAGGCACCAGCAGCAGTTTTTATTTTAAATTCTTCCAATTTATGTGAAGCTTTTTCTGGCTCAACACAAGACATTTAGGTTATTACCTCCATCAACAAGCTAATATAAAACTACTGAACCGATTTACATAACATTTTGTGGCATGACCCAAGAAAGACCCGGTAAAGGTTTGGAGCGGATCCAGATAAACGGGCGGATCCAGGAAATTGTTTGTACCTTCTTAAGCGTGGCGGGATTGGGCATAAGCCGGGGCGGAGCTATGCACTACTCACTGTACTTTAATAGTTCTTCATATAACAGGTCTAAGTTCTGAGTTTGTTACTTTGGTTAGTTCAGTAATTTATGTTGCGTTTATTAATGACTTCCAGGTGAATTTCAATAAAAGAAACATCTACACCTCAGTGAATATCTATTACTAATTTATTTACTCTAAATTTCACCCTATGCTTCGATTAGTTCTCCTCAAATCCTTTTAATGAAAGTCTCTAGTTTGTGCAACAACCATAAATTCACAAATTACTGGAAATGTACCACAAATATACGACTTTTACCTGTAATTCACAGTAAATCAAGTTTCTTTCTTCTTCTTTATTGATTCTTCTATTACTTTCATTGTTACCACAGCTTTTAAAATCGATTTCATTGTCTGCATTTCTATTTATTTTAGTCTTATTCCTCATCTTTCACTTGTCACGCTCTTTGCACTGCTAAATTGGCTAATTGATTATCTATAATTTAAAAGAAACTACTTTTTGTGTAAATGGGTAAAAAAAACCGCACTGAGCTTTTCTTCATATGAACGTACGAGTGCGCTCGCAGCTCGCTCACCCACAGAGAGAAATGAGGAATACGTCTGGCAGCCGCATGTTTCTTCCTCCTTCTCATGACCATGGAAACGAGATGGAAAAACACGTTGTGGCTTTTCGTGCCCTGCACATGACATCGGAGTCCTCAAGGACCGGCGCTAACAATTCTGTCCTAGATTGCAGAAATGTTAATCGAGGGTGAAAGAGGATGTTCCTCTGCGGTTCCCAAAATTAGAGAGCGATGCCGGGAATACGAGGGGGGAGGGAGAGGGGGGGGGGGCGCAGAGGAGGTCACTAGTTTATGTCATCATCATCTGAGTGCATGTTATTGTCACACCCTTCTCCCCCTCTCCCCCCCCCCCCCCCTCTCTATATATCCCAGCCACACGCCACAGATTACATAACGTGTCCACACCCCTGCGCTGCCGTGGAGCAAAACAAAGGCACCCTGCCAGCAGCAACACAGCAACCAGGGCACATGTGGAGCGGGCAGGTGTTTGTTTATGTGCAGGTCTTTGACAGGGAGGGAACAGAGATGTGTGTGTGTGTGTGTGTGTTGTTGTCGTGCATGTAAACGACCACGTGAGCCCCCTCGCAATCCGACAGGGGGAATCACGTCGGCTGTGTCTTCCTGGCAAAAAAGCACTGGCACGGTGTTCCTCCGAAGGGAGCGAGGATCCCGAAGCTTCCCCTCAGAGTCACGATTACCGCGGCTCAACCTCCAGTCTCTGTAACAAAACCAATTTGAGGTAATAAACGCTTATTTTTGCGCGGTGAGACGATTTGGAGGCAGACTTTCCTGAACATGTGCTTCACTGTTTGCACAGCTTGACACATATGTCTTGTATTAGACCGCGCTGGCAAACCGAGCCGTGAGTGATTACTGCCCAACAAAAATCGTATTAGTGGTTGCGTATGGTTGGAGAGGAGAGTGTAAGCTATTACAGATCAGATTGCCCCTCTTGCATAACAAACCGCAAACAGGACCCCTCGCGCTGAATGACACCCATGACGCCGAGCGCTGGAGCGCGGAGAAAGACAGGAAACATCAGCTCCAATGAGTGGAAAGGGACAAGGCGGCGTTACCCTCAAAAAACGACCAAAATATATATATATATATTCCATCCCCGGTGCCTGAGTTATAAAAGCAGCAGGGAGTGATTACAGGCTCGCTCATATTTCCCTCAGTATGGATGCTGGGGTGGCCGCGGTGGTCGAAGGGGACGGCCACATGCTCGGGACGTTCATCAATCTGTGCAACCGTCTGGAACCCGCGGGAAAACAATAAAGAGGAATGTACACAAACGCTGCAAGTTGCCGGTGATGAAAACCAGAGCGCGTTGTGGAACACGACCATGAACATGGAGGGCGGGGGGGAGAGAAAAACAGATGAAGTCATGAGGCTCCGGTTTTATAAGTGTTTACAGAGAAAACTCGTCATGTGTAGGACGTTCGAACTCCTAACGAGGATTAGTGCACTGTTCAAACTGCAGACGAGTCCCAGAGGGAGAGATCCTCACCGCCGGCACCAAACCGACCAGACTCGGAAAAGCACAACAGGGCGACTTGATGAAAAGGAGACATTGTTGTAAAAAAGTTTAGAAGCACAGATTCTGCGGCACCTGAGTTTGACCACAACACGTCTCCTTCCAGTGAAAAGCATGTGCAGCGTCTGACTGGCTTTAATAATTTAGTGATATGTGAATCAATACACTTTGCTAATGATACTTAAACATGTGCTTCTTCTATTACATCTTACTCGACCTGCCCCCCCCCCCCCCCCCCAACGCACCATCGCTTCATAACAGTCCTTCAAACACGAGAGGGTGACCTCGTCCTCAGTCTCAAGGTGTCCCGACTCGTGATCTCTGATCTACGCCACGTGATACCTAAAGATACGCGAGCTATCAGGCTGGGGCAGAGAGGGGCCCCCCCCCCCCCCCCCGCCCCGCCCAGCAACCCCCCTCTCTCTGCTCCATCTTGGTTGAGTGGGAAATGTGATTACTTGTGCCCCCCCTCAGGGCCAAAGTGACGTCAGGGTGCAGGAAACGTGCTTTTGGATCCCAGCACCCACCTGACGTGAGCTTACAACCAATCAGCTGGCCGGGGGGGGGGGGGGGGGGGGGTTTGATGGATAATAATCAGGAAATAGCTGCAGATCCAAACACACACTGATGAGCTGCGGCGCCGACTCGCCTCTGGAAAACAGATGTAATAAACCCAACTGCTGTGTGGAAGTGGAGCTCGGCCTGTTCAATAAATAACAATATTACATCACAGCAAAGTGGCAGCTTCATCCCACAACTGCACCCCCCCTGCTACTGGACCCCCCCCCCCCCTTCCCCTGAACGCCCCCTCTGCCTGTTGCCCAACAAATAACCACCAGGCTCCGCACCCCCCCCCCGCCTCCCCGCGCCACCAGCTTGTGACACGTTCATGTTTTGCTCGACAGGCTGCCCTGCTGGGCCTCACCACGCCAAATGGTGGCCAGTGTGGCAGCTCCTCGTGGCAGCCATATGCACGGCGTTCACATGTCTTCAGACGGCCCCGGCGGCTCCAGCTTTTTCCATGAAAGATGTGCATTTCACGGGGAAAAAGCTGCGAGCGACGAGGTGTCATCAGTATGCGCCGCACCACGCCGGCGTGCCAGCAACACGCCTGAACAATGCCAGCGGACCACACTGTGTGGGCAGATGGGCGTCCACCAGCTGCAGCAGCTGAGACGAGAGCTGCAGTAGATCAGCGAACAGATACAGTCACTTCATCACAACACATCGTTTGTGTGTTAGAATTAACACAAGAGATGAGTGATAAAGAAGAGGAAGAGAGGAGAGGAAGGGGAGAGGGGTGGGAAGAAACTGGGAGAGAACGAGTCGAAGGAGAAGGGAGGAAGAAAACAGAGGAGGAGGGGAGGAAAGGAGGCAAAGAGAAAAGAGAAAAAGGGAGGAGGACGAGAAGGGGAGGAAGTAAGGAATGTTAAAGCAAAGAGAGAGAGGAGAGGACGATGGGTGGAAGGAGAGGGGAGGCACAAGGGGACAAGAGGAGGGAAGCAATGTTGAAGGAAAGAAGAAGAGAAGAGATGTAAACAAAGGAGAGGAGGAGGAAGAAAAGAAGAGGAGAAAGGAAAAGGGGAAATATAGGAAAAGAGAGGAGAAGGAGAACTTGCGGGTGAGGTGACGGAGGAGAGTAGGAGGAAATGAAAAAGGGAGAGAGGAGAAGATGGAGAAGAAGGCGAGAGATGCCTCAGCAGGCTGAAGATGACGAGAGGGAGTCGGCAGCTGCCTCCTTCTTCTCCTCCACTGAGCGGGGGGGTGATGGGGATTATGTAACTCGAGCACCTCCACCAGCCCGCTGTACCCACCCGGCTGTGTGCAGGCACACACACATCAAACGCACCATTAGCTGATGTCACTAACAAGACAAAAGCAAACAACTAAACACAGATGAAATGATTTGAGGATTAATCCGTCAGTCGATTAACAGAAAATGAATCAATGACTTCATTTGATCATTTGTTGATTGTTTAGGTGATTTCTAAGATTTTAGAAATGATATCAGGCTTTGGGAACTTTTCATAATCTCTAAACCAATCAATCAATTAATAAAGATTAAAGGACAGATAAATAATTCGTAAAGATGCAAGAAGAGAGAAAAATCTTGGCTAATTTGATCAGTTATGGACCAATAACTCGATTATATATTTGTCAGATTCATACAAAATAAACAGTAGTGGCAGTTTTGGCCTCTGCGTCTTTTCTTAGCCGTGTTTTGAACGAGTTCACTCAGATAAACACAGGCTGAGAAGTTGCCGGCTGCACCAGATGTGGTTAAGACGGAGGTTTGGAGCCAGAGCCTGAGCTGTGTGAACTCTGATAAACACCCAATTTGTTCTTTCATGAAATCACAGTCTTATAAAACAGATGCAGAGAGTCACTCGCATGTCTCTGCGTTGACAGAGAAGCCACGTCGCTCAGCCTTCATGTGAGAACGAAGCTGTTATTAAACACGGACACGTCCTCCTCTCTCAGTCATAACAGCAGCTGGGAGAAGCCGGAGCTGCAGAATTCCCTGACACCTTTTTACGGGAAGTCTGGCCGATCTTATCTCCGCTCTCTTCCTCTGGCCGAGTCGGAGGAGACGCAGGGTTTCTGCTGCCGTCAGCAGCCGACCCTCGCAGTAAGTGGCCATAAGGGCTTCTGTCAGCATCTGACACATTTTGTATGTTGGCGGACACGCCCGGACCGAGAGTCTGGAGGGAGATGAGCCAGCCTGAAAGACTCAGAGAGAAGAGAGAGAGAGAGAGCTACAGGAAGTGCTCGGATTTCTCCCTCGGTGATCAGAACGAGGATGATGATGCAGAGCAGAGGAATCCCCCATTACCCTGCAGTCAATCATCATCAGCAGGCTCGGAGCGTAAACCCGTAAATCCCTGCTCGCGTTAGCCGCACTGAGCTGGAGAGTTTCCCTCCTCCTCGTCGAATCCACATGAGAGGAAAGCGATCGAGAGGAAGATGGAGACGCAGGCAGAGCTATCAAGTCTCGATAGTGGACCTCAAGTGTAATGTGCTCATAACAGCGGTTAGTTAATTAATCAATAGACAGAAATATTAAAAATTATAATCAATTAATGCACCTTTATACAAGAAAAACCTAAAAGTGTGCTGAGAAAAACCCTGAACTTCCAGAAGCTCAGGTGTCACATACTCGTAGAAGGAGCGACGGCTGGAGCAGGAAGTGTTTTGTTTATATGCGGCATGAAACAGCTGAATGGAAACTACAGCGCCAGGGCAGGTACGAATGAAAGGAATATATGGAGCTTTAACTAGAGCCCCGGGCAGCCACCTTTTAATAATGTATGGCTATAAAGGGAAAGAGACACACACACACACACACACACACACAGACACACACACACACACACTTAATGAACAATGTGGAAATGAGGATTTACCTTTCTGGATCTCAACAATACTTAGAGGAGAAGATATTCCCCCATCCTCACAATAACTCGTGACGAAGCTGCAAACACCCAGTCAACAAATGAAATATTGATCTCACACTCTCCCTGCTGCACACACACACACACACACACACCACAAACAAATACACACACACACACACAACAGACAAAGACAGTGGTTTGGCGCTGTATCTGTACAGTACCGCTGCCCCCGCAGGAAACTGTAGGTGGAAGAAGCTGCAGACTGGAGGCCACTGATTATTGGGACTGCGTGGGCACCCGTGTGAAAAATTGATATAACGAGAAATCTACTGGGTGGGTAGAAAGGTGTGTGTGTGTGTGGTTGTGTGTTAGGGGGCTTGATGCAGGTAGAGGTGGACGTGACTGTGATTTTACTTCTTCCATCTTTTTCAGACCAGGTTTAACCCGGGGGTAAAAATGAGTCGTGCAAACACAACATGAGAAACGTAGAAGACACGACAGATATCGATCTCCTTCCCACGCAGTCGCCGATCGTGGAAGGTTTCAAATCCTGTGAAGCCTATTTTTAGGACGCGTTAACTGATTTCAGTTAATCTTCTCGTGGTTTTCCTCAGTGGTTCATAACGAAAGGTTTGTAAAATACAAAATAAAGCTCCCGTTAAAAGGATTTATCTTGCCAGGGACGTCTCGAACTCCGGAGGACGGCCACACACACTTGGGTCAACACACTTTCTCTGGAGTTTTCCTTTCACACAACAAAGCAGCAAAGTATCGGCTCAGACACGTTCACAACAGAACAGAAATCTCCATATCTGAGATATTAGTATTACTTTTGTCATACTACATACTATAGTATGTACTTTTTTCAGTTTTGCATGTGTCGTGTGCACGTCTGAAAGCAGCTACAGCGAAACAGTCGCCATCTTAAATACCCACTGTAAACAAATCACAGGATTGCATCAGCAATAGAGAATATATACGTATCATAGCAGATATCATTATTAATAAACATAAGAAAATAGTTAAGAAAATACAAAATATAAGTATATTCATGTCCCATCAATAGCTGGTATTCCTACTAAATAGCCGTCATAAATACTAATGAGGCGTCTCTGTCTAGTTATGTGCTCAAATAGGGAAAGTCAGAGTCACACCACAGATCAACACGCAGACGGATGTAAAGAGAAAACATGTGATCGAGAGATCTCCGTGGTTCACAACCCGAGAGTCACAGTTTCAGCCCGGGGAAGAAATTCTGCTCTTCCACGTTGATCTTCCTCTAATTTATAGGAAGATAGAAAAATCCAAACTAAAAACCATCGCAGCTCCTGTTGAACTGTCCCAGCAGCTCGGAAAACAGAAAAACAACTGTCCAATCACAGCGTAGGTCCTCGGGCTCCACGCTCCCACTGCCCACTTGTTGGTTACCGTGGCGCCAGGGTTGAGTGACAGCGCACAGACTGCTTCCTGTCTGTGCCGCTCACGTCTCAATCAGTCTGACGGGCGAGGGAGATGTCGCTGTGGACTTTTTAGTGTCGCTCAAAACTTCCAACAGTCAAGACACAGGAACACACACAACTGCAGCTGAACACACACCCACACACACACACACACACACACACGTCTCTGACCTTAAAGTCGGTTCAGCGCAGGACAAACAGTCACTTTAAACAGAACAACACAGCGTATCTCTGTGCGCCTGCTGCCGTGCACCTAAAGGACAAAATGCTGACTTCTTACCCGGGACTCACGCACTCAGCGACTCCTTGTTTGTGTGTGACCAGGAACCAAGAGAAGCCACTTGACAAGGAAAGGAACAACATGTACACACTGCATCAACACAAGCAGTCACAAGTCTGTGTTTCCACCCTATCAGCTGTGGCCGTGCAGCGGTGCGGCGCGGGGCGTAGCCAGCGGTTTCCTCAGAATAATGTGACGAGGAGGGGAATTCCTGTAAGGGCCAGGAAGAGAGAAGAGAGAGAGAGGGGAGGGAGGAGAGAGAGAGGGTGGGGGGGGGAGCAAGCTGAGCAGAGCAGGCCGGGTGACGTCACGTAAACCGGTTTTGGCGCCCTCGAGGGGATCCTTCTCCCGGCCTCCCTCCCTCCCTCCCTCCCTCCCTGTGTTTGTGTTTGGGGGGGGGAGGGATCTAACTCGCCCTGCCAGCTACTGGTTGCCCAACAGCTCGCTCGCCGGGTGACGAAGACTCGGAGGATGACTTCATTTTTTTTCTTGTTTTTCAGTTCCTTGTTGTGGGTGGTTTCAGTTTTTTTTTTTTGTGTTACTTGATACGACGACGGCGTCTCCCTGACTCCCCCCCCCCCCCCCCTCCCCTTCAGACCTTCAGACCTGTTTTAAAGACGAACAACAGAATCTCTGATCATTTTCATAATCTTGTTCAGTAATTCTCTGATCAATAGTCCCTGATTTAAATCTACTTAGGCAACATTCAACATTTAAAGATCCCCTCCAGACATATTTTAAGATGTGAATAATCACCTCCGCCTCCTCTGAGGTTGTGTTTTCATTCCTGTTTGTCGGCAGGATTACGCAAAAGCTACACGACAGATTGTATTGCAACTTAGAGGCAGAGAGGTATATGTGCCAAGGAAGGCGTTTTTTGGATATTTTTATTAATTTCTGAGAGAATAATGAATCAATCTTGATTATCTTAAAATCAGGCATGTTTAGGGGACTGATATTTATGAGTATGAGTGACTTTAAGGAGGTGGAGGTTTGTTCCCTTCTACTTTGTGTCTGCTATCCACAAATCTACTTCTCCCCCATTAAAAAAAACCCACAATCTACATACATCCAAATTTTATTTTGGTTCAGATTTTTCCACTACTGGATAGAAGTCGTTTCCCATGCTTTGTTTTTCCAAAAAAAAAAGCAAACCACTTCTGTTCTTTGTCTTAACTGAGGGAATCCATGGAAAACACCCGGCAGCGATATTGTTTTTCATTTTAACTCCATAAAAAAAGAGACACTCAAGTCTGCGTGTGGGCGTAAAACCAAGAGTCTGGAAGTGGCTGGGAAAAAAGCAGGATTCTTGTGAGAGAGTGTGTTTTTTTTATTTTTTTGAGTCAATATGAAGTCGAGGCTGAGAGTTGAAGCTCTTAAAACAGGAGCCTGGTAAACAGAGTGACAGGCCGGTGTTGACACTGACAGGCCGAGAGATAAAGCCGCAGGGTCAGAGGAAGGGCTCAGAGAAAGAGATTTCTAAAAGAGGTCGATATTTAAAAAAAGGCGGGGATCCACCTTCGCTCGGGGCCGATACTCTGACAAACACTTTCTGCTGTGTCACGTTCACAACAACAACTGGGTGCGACTACATCTTCCTGAGCGACAGTCACCTGTTGGTTTAACCTCGCCGCGCTCGGCCCCCGAAGAAAAGAGGAAGCTCCCCTCTCTTATTCTTATTTCAGTCATTATGGGAAATTCTGACAGTTTAACCGCAAAAAAGAGGTTCTGAAAATCTGCATCAATATTTACACAGGCCCGGGGGCAACACACACACACACCGTGACCAGGCACTTTCTGCAGCGTCATGGCCGCTGGCGCACAAGATAAATACTTCACAGGCAGAAACTCCAACACCAACACGGCGCTCTGTAATTACACCGACCAGAGCTACGGCGCAAAAAGTTGGTGTTTGGCGGAGTTGAAAACAAAACAATAAGCACTGAGTCACTCGGACGGCTCAGCGCTGCGACTCCGAATCTTCCCGATGAGCCGAAGAGGGATCACTCTGGAAAACACCCGCCCCACGCGGCGTGTGTCTGAGGAGAGTGCAGCGGAGGACACGCAGCGTCATCCCTGTGGGAACATCGGAGTTAATGACAGCTGAGCTGGTGATAATGCAGCGGGGGCTGAATGGAGTAATCCAGCTAGTAACCTCTAATACTCGGCCTCCTGTGCGCCCATGAGGTTAAAGATGTCTGCAAACACACACAATCAGAATCACACACACACACACACACATCCTCAGACAGTACAGTCGTGCGTTTTTAACTGTTTCTGCAGCTTTAAAGTGTGCAGACAACCCACCGCCCACACTGACCCCGCCATACTCTGAATACCAAACTGAAAGCGATCCAAAACCACACAGCGAGGCCTGATGAATAACAAAACTCAGATGCAGAGTTACGCTCGTCTTTCTTCTCTCTCTCTCTCTCTCTCTCTCGTCAGAAATCTCCCCGCCGTGACCTTCTCCTCCTCTCGGCTTCGTCTCGTTAACGCAGACAGTCGCGGAAAAAAAAAATCCATTCAGACCCAGACAAAGTCCACATTCAGAGTCAGACGGGCGTCCAGGCCGGAGCGAGCGGATTCTCCTCAGCTCGTATCAAAACTGTCAAAGTGAAGATTTAAACCAGAGACTGATGGAAAGTACATTCACTCAAATGCAAGTCTGAGGCTCTTCAGTCCTTTAGGGTTTTGACTGGATATTTAATACCTCCTTCTCCAATATTGTACTTTTTACTCCACCACATTTAGCTGTAAGTAATAACTTTTCAATTTCAGAGACTTTAAGGAAGTAAAACACGAGCTAATAAAACACAACACACTGGTTTGTGATGTTTTGTCACATTTCCAGGTGTTGGTAGACGTTTCCCCTCGAAACCTCTCACGTGGTTTCATTTCAATTTGTTCATTTTGTCTAATATTTCACAAAAAAAGAACAACACATTTTTTTATTTCCTCTCATTATTATTTCACGGCCACTGAGATTTATCCTGTGACCCTCAGAGTATTATAATAGATATATCAGATTCAGGAACAAGTACTTTTATTTCAATACTTATGAATACTACATGAATCTCATACTTCTGTACTTTTACTTCGGTAGGATTTTGACTGCAGGATGTTTACTTGTTAAGACAGTTTATTTTCTACAGAATAAACAATGCAGACAAGATGTAGATTTGTTTATTTTCTTAATTCATGTTCTTTATATTTGTTTGTATTTGTGTTTTTATTCTATTCATAAAAACAAGTTTACGGTTAAATTCAGAAATATTGAGCCTCAATTACATTTTAGGGTTTTATAGCGACACCGTAGGAATCAATGCTAAATTATTAAAAAGGTACATATCTGGCAATATATCGCATCAGAATTTTTTACTACCTAATATGTGTATCGCCTTAGAACTCCGTATCCAGCAGCTGTCACTTCTTCCATCTCTACAAAACAGTTCAGGGGAATTTTGGGCAAAACCTTCCAAACTTCCCAGGAACCCGACCTCCTGCCGTCAGAGACACGGGTGTGACGCACCCCCCGGTCCAATCAGAGCCAATCAGAGCCAACCTCACACAACACCGACCAATGAGTTTCATCCTGTCGCCAGATGCTTTGCTCTGGAATCTCTGAATCTAATCACTGCACCATCCTCGCTGCAGCAGGAGAGACTATCACAGCCTTCTAGGGAAAGAGAGAGGAGCCTTAATTAGATCGGGAGCTCATGAGGTGGAGAACAGCGAGTGTAACAAAAGGCTGTGAGCCGATACAGGAAACAGGGATCTGAGGGAACGCCAGGTCATTGATCATGTTACAAAACAGCAGTCAGATCCTGCTCAGGCTCAGCTTCTGATTCTTGGCTGGCTCGCACCTTTTCTCTCCCTCCCTCCCTCCTTTCTCCCCCCCCCCCCACTCCCTCCCTCCTGCCGTGCTGATTGCAAAACAAGGTTCGTCTCTCAGTCGTCAGCTGCCTCCCACCTCTCACCCTGAGGGGAGGAGCCGAGATGTTAATGGGGCCTTTGGTGATCGCTGAGTGGAAGTGAAGGTTTGTATACGGAGACATGAAGTTAAACAAACTCTTGTTTCTACAGTGAAGTCACAGCACCGTCGATTTTTTAAGCATGACGGTGATTTATTGAAATAAAAATTGCAGAAATTGGCTTGTTCCACTTTTTAAATGTTTGGATTTTCTCTATAAACTAAATATCTTTGACACTTTAAGTCAGACTGGCTTCTGGGAAAGTTTTTTTTGTTTCTTCTTATATTTTTGGACGAAACAACTTATCAGTTCATCAAGGAATCAACCAGTAGATTGAATTATAATAAACTTGGTTAGTTAATTAGTTCACTGACATTCGTGGCTTTTAATGATCGTCACTAATCGGGAAATAATAAGTATTTTGTCCTAACTACCGTTTGAGGAAAAACTATGTTTTGTAAGGTCATACAAGGGCTGGGTGATAAAACAAAAAACGAGATTTTAAAAAACACAACCTTCACTCAGGAGCAAAAAATCTGTTTTTGAACTTTACACATTTATAATATATATCAACATCGACTGATATTAACATCGTCCAGCCCTTGGTTATAGTGACCTGTGACCTGTGACCTGTGACCTCCAAATTCTGACCACTTCATCATTTTTCACTAAACCTGCCTGTGGACATCACAAAGGTGGAGAAGTAAAACTGACCCTCAAAAGCAGAACTACAGAGCAACAAGTTTCTACCACAGTGGAAGTGATGGGATCTGTCGTACTACCAGTGGTTTGTTTGTTGAAATGAAAAAGAAAAAGAACTGGATTGAAGACTCAGAGACACTGAGAGCTTGTCAACAGAAGAATCCGGAGAAAAAAGGCGTCACAGCACTTTGCAGCTCCGTGCGACTGACAGCCGACCTCGGGGAAAATAAAATACATAAACATCACCAGCGCTTTCAGCCATTTTGTTCAAACACGTCACTGCAACCGTAAAAAACACGGAGCCCCAATGAATTCAGCACAAATGAAGCCTCCGCAGGTCGAGTTCTGCTGCTCGCTGATGTAATCCGACGTGGATCAGAGTGTTTTCAAAGGGAGCGTTTCACACACATAGCAGTGTGAGTCTGTCATGCGGCGTGTCGGTACTGTGTGCCGCCGGCTCGCCCGGAGAGACCGGTGGCCGGCTCTGTGGACTCCCACAGGGCTTTCCTGCAGCTGCTCTCAGGCGCTCTCTGCTTTCTCTCTCTCTCTGTGTGTCTGTGTGTGTGTGTCTGTGTGTGTGAGTGTGGATGCCGCCAGACAACCATCTGCTTTTATAGCTCATTTAGCACATGTACACACTCTCGCACATACATGGCTGGTCCTGCATGTAAACACAGAGGGACATGTCTCAGCGGTGGCCACGACAGACAGCCAGTGAAGCGTGGGCAGAAAGTAACCTGAGGGACTTAACATGAGAAACCAGCACAAACACTCAATTATTGTCAGTTTCAGTGAAAGTTTCAGAAAGCAAAGCCTGACGGATATGGATTTTTTTCTCGGTGGTCGTGCCCAAGACGATACAGAGACACCGGCCCGGTATGAAAATAAGATTCACAGGAGATGTTATCAAACCCTCGTGACCAAAAAAATGAAATTGAGGCTTCAAATTTTTTCAGTTTCACCATGAGCTTAATTATAAATCACTATAAATACAAAGAAAACACGAATACATGGAACAGGAACTGAGAAAATAAACATAAATGCTCATCTTTTCTGCACTTATTCCATAAACTAAAGGTTTTCATATCAGTGCCTCACGTCAAACATAAACACGGACACCAATATTTTCATATCAGCTGTTTGTTATCGACAGTATGGTGGTCAGCAAACTGTGCGCGAGGCATTTAAAGGTTATAAATTAAAGACACATTAATGCTGCAACTAATGATAATTTTCAGTATCTGATAATTTGATTAAATTCCTGATTAACAAATGTATCTATGACATCATATTGTATGTACACTGACTCCATGCAGCTGAGTCTTGGTGACACTGCATGTTCACCACTGCACCAGGATGAATTCTGGGAATAACATGGATCTAAAAGCGTCTTCTGTTTTTTTTTGGGCCTCTGATGCGACGGCCACTGCCGCCGCTTCTTCCTCTGTGGTGTTGTTGTTGCTGCCGCTGCCGCTGCCACCCACCTCCGAGCACATTCGCTGCTCTGAACTCCGTGCTTTCCTCTGCCATCAGCAGTAGGCAGGAGGTAACGTTACATAACGACAGCGAGCGCGAGAGACATGGCGTTCCCTCGCTGTCTTTTTATCTTCCTCCTCCTCCTCCTCCTTACTCCCCCTCCTCCTGATGTTTTCTCAATCCTCAATTTCCTTGTCGTCCTGTTCTCCTCCCTATTTTCTGCCTCTTCCCATCAGCATCACCCTCTTTTCCTCCCCCGGTTTTCTCCTTCCTTCCCTCCCTGCCTCCAGCCCTCGGCTGCCCACTCCTCTCTCCTCCGTTTCTATCACATCAGAGTTTAAAAACAGAGCGAGGACATGGTAACCAGCATCACGTCTGCGTCTTATGAAACCACAACTCTTGTGTCAGTGCCAATTAGGGCTGCAGCTAACAGTTATCTTCTTCATCGCTTCATTTGTTTGGCCGAGAAAACAACAGAAAACATCCAACACGACGTCCCAGAGCCAAAGACAACATCTTCAAAACCGATTGTTTTGCCTGTTAAAGCGTCCAAAACCCAAAAAGGTTCAATTTGTTTTCATGTAAAACAAACGAAAGTAAAACCACAATTGAGAAGCTGGAACCTAGAAAACGTTTTGCATAAAAGCTGTTGCAGATTTATGCAGATCTTTAGAATAGATTTCCTCATTGCAGCAGCTCTCGTACCAGTTTACGACAAATTTTAAGTTTGTGGCGCTAATTCTCCAGCGAGTCGCCATCGATTAAACCATCGCAGAAGAAATGATGCGAATGAAAGAGCGTCAGACAAAAGAAGATGATCTGGAAGATGTGATGGAAAAAATGGCCTTTATGTCTCTATCCTGTTTATTATGTTGTACGTGTAAATTCCAGCGAGGAGGTTGTGCTGTTTGTGGACGGATGGATTCACTGAGCTTCCAGTTCATCTCTTCACTGGCGCTGAAGCATCAGTGTTTATGTCACATGCTTCATGAGCACCAGGATTTATTTGCCGACTCTCTCCGTATCATTTGATTTTATTGGTGCATAAACTGCTCCACCTCAGCCAAGCAGAAAGATTCTTGTGGACAGCTTTTTTTTTTTTAAAGTAAAAACTGAGAATGCTCCTTGGGTGAGTGAAAAGCTCCTCGGTGTTTAAATGTGGCAAACAGGAAGTCGTGCCACGCTGGAGGATTAGCCGATGTTTCCAGGAGAGCTGAAGAAGATGACGCGTAATGAAATTAGAGCAGAAAAGACACAAAGCAAAAAGGATGATGTGAATAAACAGACGGTCAGGAGAGCGTGCCCCAGCACTCGTGAGTGACGCGGTCGCTGTAACAGGTTAATCTATTCTTACATGAAGCTGCAGCCCAGCGGGGGAGAGCGAGCGCGGCTAAGTGAGCCTGGTGAGCTCATGGTGTTGGGAAGAAGTCAGAAGTTCAGCTCTGCTCTATCTCTGGACCGAACTGTTGCATAACACCTCCCGCTCATCTCCGGCTGCAGTGCACAGGCTTATCCTGTCCTCCCGCTCATGTCGTGCGTCAGCTGCTGCTGCTGCAGCGACCTGGACGAGGAGGAAGAGGAGGAAGAGGAGGAAGAGGAGGGAGCGCATGCATGAGCGCTGTTAATGCACGTTAACCCCTCGACCAACATCGTTGATAGTCAGAGGAGAAACAGGAAGGAGAGGCAGAGGGAAATCTATCAACTGCTGTGGATTAAAAAGTATTTGTATATTTATACGACGCAAAAATCTTTCGCAACGTTATGACATTTGACCTCTTTTTTTTTCCGGGATTGAAAATGTCCCAAAAAATCTGATACAAAAATTAAGAAAATGATAAATAACCGACAAATCAAATGTGCAGCTACTTTCATAATCCATGAATCAATAAGGTCACACTCAAAAATGCCAAACATTTCATGGTTGAGCGCTTCTCAAACAAACAGATCTGCTTTTGTTCCGTCTTTTTAAATATTTATCTTGAGTGTCATCTTTATCCTAAAGTGTTAATGTTAAAAAAAATACGAAAATGTCAAATGTGAAGATTGTCAGCTTTTGTTTGCTTAAGTTATGTGTCTTATATATCCTAACGCTTTTATTTCTTATTTATGTACCAGCTTTTAATAAAAAAAAGTGCTAAATAAATATGAACCTATTCTGACTGGGATCCGACCGAAACACCAGCTAATAAAGAAATGAATCTTTAGCTGCAACCCAAAACATTTTAAAGAATTTCTGTCTCCACAGCTGGATCCGAGCAGCAACAATAGAAACGAGGAGGGAGGCGGCCGGGGGAACGATTACAAACTTCAGCTGAATACAGATTAGTGAGCACGATGTAACGTAACGTACGATAAAGAGAAAACAAGGCAGAGCAGACAATGAGACACAGAGAGCCTGCGGCGAGGACTCCAACACAAAGTGATCGGCGGAGGGACGAGGCTCTGGCAGCGCCGAACAATACCTGTTAGCAGAGGAGGAGTGAGGCAAACAAAGTCGACACTTTGGCCGAGAGCAGCCGCCTGCCGCTGCTGCTGCTGCTGCTGCTGCTGCTGGTTTCCCCTCCTGGATTCAGACGCGCTCGTGGGGGAACACCTGAGATTCCCGACCCAGACAGACACTTTCCCAACCAATAACCGCTGACATTCCTCCGCCTCTCTCCGTCTCCCTCACTCTCACTCTCACTCACACACACAAAGAAGGAGGAAAGTGAAATGCCCCTGCAGAGCGGAAAGCCGAGCGTCTGGCTGCCGTCTGTGCTTTCACTTCTCTCTGGTTTCCTCCACTGTCAGTGCGGCGACCACGCTTCTTTCTCCACCCTGCCTCCGTGTGCCTTCTTTCCCCTCCTCTCTTCTTTTCTCCTCCCTTCCTCAATCAGGGAAAACCCTCCCCGCTCCCCTCGCCTGAGCTCTGACTTCCTCCAGCTGAGTAGCAGTGTTTCTCTCGCTCTGTGTAAAAAAAGCAAAACAAAGCAGGATGGAGGCTCAGGCTCCTAATTCCTCTGTACGAATAACTCCCTGAGATACACACTGTCAACATCAGATTAGCCGCTAACCTACTTGTGGCGTTGAACCTCCCACGCCCCCGCAGAGGCTATAAATACCCTGTTCTGTGCATTGATCCTATCTGTGCAGGCGACGCACACTGCGAGACTAATGAAGGTGCTAATAGGAGGAGCCACCGAGAGACGAGCAATCTGCGGAGTCAGGCGGAGGAAGAGAGGAATGTGTGACGTACGCAGGGTTAACCTGCACCTGAACGCAGCTCCACCTCCGCTGCTTTCTCATAGGGGAAGATATGGATAACAAAACATATGATGAGATATTCATGTCCTTAAAAGGATGAGTCCGCGGATGAGTCGTGAAGTTGCGAAAGTCTGGTTTCAAGTAATCGAGGAAGAACAAGTGGATTCATTTCAGAGCAACAGTTTTGTTATTTGATTTAAAGGTTCAGCGTAAGATTCAGGTGAAAGGGATCTATCGGCAGAAATTGAATATAAAATAATACTAGTTATGTTTTCACTAGTGTGTTTCATTGAAATTGTGTGAATTGTTGTTTTCTTTACCCTCGAATTGGCCCTTTACATATAAATACTTTATATTTACATCTACGGAGGCTGCCATGTTTTTTTACAGTAGCCCAAACTGGACAAACTAAACACCTTTTGAGTTTTTATGACAAAAGAAAGTTACCACAGATTCTCCTTCATGTTTGGAAGGGGAGGGTGAGGTGAGGGGTGTTCAGCTTCGGGAGGAAGCCGGAAAACCCAGAGAACTGATTGTTTTCATCAAGACCCATGAATAATTCCCTGGGAAATGTCATAAAACACACACACACACACACACACACACACACACACACACACACACACACACACACACACACACACACACACACACACACACACACACACACACACACACACACACACACACACACACACACACACACACACACACACTGACTGTAACACCTGCGCTCGGCTGAGAGTCAGCGTTAGTCATGACATTCACATGGAAAATGAAATCACGGTTCTGGAGAACAGCGCCTGGATTCTCATTTTACAAGACACACACCTGAACCAGCGCCTGAGTCACACACACACACACAACACCACACAACCACCACCCCACAACATCCCACAACAACACGACTGTCTCTCACCACACCACACACACACACACACATCACAACAGCGTCTTTATTTTGATATAAAATCAGCCAGAAACCACGAAACCATCCAGAACGCCAGGTTTAAAAATATCTCCCGTTTTATTTATTATTTTCCTTCTTCCTCCAGCGAGCGGTGATCTGTCAGAGGAAGGAAGTTGGGGATTGTCGCTGCTCAAGAATTCCCAAGAGTCCCTTCCACCCGTGAGACATCATAAGCTCCGAACCCCCCCCCCCACATCCCTCCCCATGGCAACAGCGGCTAAAGGAAGAGATGGCCCGTGTTACACAAGAGGATGAAGCTTTGCCAACAGGCAGGCACCCCCCCCCTCCATCTCCTCCCTCCTCCACATATTTCCACAGCCTCCCCATTAACCCTTTTACATTCGTCCCCATCGCTGCCTTCACCCGAACTCCTTCCTTCGCTCCGCCACACCTTTCTCTCCGGCTCCGTGCCGTCCCCGTCCTCGGCTGTGGCGTTGCCCCCTTTTTTTATTTTCCTGTAGAAACACTGAGCGGCTGCTGCTGCTGTGTGGCCGACCAGCTTTCCATTTGGAAACAAAAAGGAAAAAGAAGCTATTTCTATTGACCTGATGGTCAGCTTGACGCAATCGCTTGATGGAGGCTCAGTGTGACCGCTCGACCCGGCCGAGGGCGGGGGGGGGGGGGGGGGGAGCACGAGTTTCCCAGCTTCAGAGTTTCTGCAGGGTTCACCGAGCTCAGTTCGAGAGTTTGTTAAAGTATGATGTTTAACCAGCAGGGACAATATGGCTTGTGAATTATTATTTCCCATTATAATCACATTATTTTCATCACTTGTCAGCAGAAAAGAAAACGAGTCAAGAAGATTGATGCTGATAAAGTTTTAAATGTTTTTTCAAGCACAAATAATGAGAAATTGCCAAATATCTCTGATGACTGAATTATTAACTTTTCTGTCGTCGTTTATCATTCTAAAGTAAATTTCAGACATTCGAAGACGTCGCATTCTTAATTTCTTTAATCAGCTGATTAGAGGATAATGAAAATAATCATTTGATGCAGTTTTGCACTAAATCCACCACAGAATAAATAGTCATTATTCATAACTGATATAAATGTTCCACACCGGCCACTGATTTTCATTCACACCGGTGAAACAATGAGAAGCTGCTGCCCGACTGTAAACTGATGATTTGCTAATAAGGAAAAAAGTTTCCGTCATTGCCGATCGGAGCCGATGAAAACCTGTGTCTATACAGAGTCATCGAATCTACTCCCACTGCAGAGGAAAGCCAGATGTTAGCAGGTCACCAGTGGAAAAGGGGGAAAAGAGTCTGAGCTGTGGGAACCTGTGTGAACACATTCACACTCGCAACTCAATCCTGCTGCAGCTCCATCCTCCTTTACACAACCGGGTTTAGATTCATCACAATACTCACAAATCAGCCCAAACACTGAGCACGATCGGATGCAGGTGAGAGGGAATATCTTGTAGATCCACTTCAAGACTTTTTAAATTAGGTTTTTCAGAGCATTTCAAGCCGTTGTCTGTCAAGCACCGGATGACCTCCTCACACCTGACCGCCACCTGTCACCGCCGCCTCCACTCCGGCACGCAGCCGAGGACGGCCCGGCGACCCGCTGACCCCGCTCTGAACACGTGTGTACATCCGGCGGCGTGCATCAGCCCGTGTGTACGTCTTGGAAATATTGACCTGACCTCGCTGACCCTGCTCAACCCCTCCTCGTGACTCACTCACTGTTTGGGGGGCTTTCAATCTTTCAACCATCGACCCGCCAGAATCCACCGGGTCCAGGCGGCCGAGGACCGAACCACCCACCACCACCCGTCTCCCCCACCTCACCCTCACACTCCTCCTCCTCCTCCTCTTCCTCGCTCAGTCAATATCTTACAAACACAAACCGCACAGATGAAACAACATATTTCCCGCTGCACAAGCACTGAGGAAATAATCAAAACAAAGAGCGGAGTTTATGAATGAACAGGCAGGGCTCCGCAGTACGAGGTGGGGGCCCTGTTTTTTTGTTGTTTTTTTAAAGAGGCCCCACAGCGGGAACTTGTTTGCTGACATGCGAAAGGTCCAGTGATTCCTGTAAAACACCCACACTCTGGAGTTATATTGCTCTCAGCTCCATTATTCAGCATCCAGCTTTCTGCTGACGGGAAGCCTGCGTGTTCCCAGACGCTGAGGGAACCGTCACATGAATCTATGTATAAGTCACAGACCAGGAAAATCCAGCAGACGTCCAGACATGAGGCTGATTCACGGCCGAGAGAAAAACTGTCCACAGAACATCTGCTCCGATTCATTAACTTGTTACATCTTAATTTGATCGGTTTTGACAAAGTACGCCTTGTTTGAAACCTCCAAGTGTCTTGATTCTATCTGTGCAAATGATTTCAAGATCCACACATCACTGCAACAGCTGCTGACACAAAGAATTGGTTTTCCACACCAAGGATGGGAAAGTACTGAGGGTGTTATATTTCCCCTTTTCTGCCAAAATGAGTCAAAACAAAAGATCGAAAAACACAACTGTGGTAACTGCGGTGCAGGATCTTGTAAACTCATTTTCAGTTTCTAATGTTTCAAAACAGCAAAACAACATTAACTTATTTTATTTTTCGGGTGCAGTTACGACAGTTTTTCTAAAGTAAAAACGTGATAATTCTGGAGGAAGATGAAGAAATATTGGGTTTTCAGCATCTGGACACACTTTTCTTAATTGAAGTATCTGAGTAAACTTCTGGTATCAGCAACGCAAGCTTATTTAAATATCTCCTCACAGTCCGTTAGCTTTACGTTCTGAGGTGTATTCAAGGCTTTGTGTTTCCAGCACACACACAGAACACACAGCCAGTGGACCGGGAGGAGATATTAGCTGTATCGGATTAAAACCGCTCGCCCCACCTTACGTACGGAGCTGGAGTCAGGATGTGGTTAGCGTAGCATGAACACGTAAAACACTTAACTCTGACCAAAGTTTAAAGAAATAACGAGGTGGGAAAAGTCTCACTAACACGTCGTGTTTTCAAATCAACATGCAGCAAACAGACGGCTCATCTCCTACTTGCTGCAGGTTTCATCTAATCATCTCAAATTGCTTGTTGTTCTGCTAAATCCTCAACCCCCATTAAAATGCCCCCCCCCCCCTCCCCCTTCACTTTGCACAGATCGCTCAGCGTCCAAGGGGGCGGAGCTTGGAGATAAAGTCTAATGGAGCAGAGAGATTGTTAAGAAAAGCAAATTTGACGCGTCGTCTGTTCTGACGGGGGTTTTCTTTAAATGTGCAGCGGCTCCCTGTTCCCACGAGGCCTGATCGTCAGTCATTCGCCCGCCCGAAGCACGTGACTCCACGGCTGTGCTCTCATTGGCTGTCGTGCAGGCGGCGGCGACGATGTCAGACGACCCACGCAGCAGAGAAACAGCGAGTGTCAGTGTTGATAAATGCAGCCCACAGCCTGACCTTAAGGAACCCACACATCTGCCCACCTGAACCACCTGGCCTCTCCTCCACCTCAACATCTGGTGAGCTCAGCAGCAGACGACATGTCGAGGACGACTTTGACAACTTGTGATCTTAAGGTTTCTTTAAAGCTGCTCTCGGGCTCGGACATTCTCCTGACATTTTTGAGCGAGTTGAGGTGTCGATGACGTTTCTAGAACTCAACGGACACGGAACTCGAAATAACAAAAATAATATCCAAATATTGGATGAAAGAAACGTGACATTTCCTCAGCAGAATTATGACATCACATCCTGCCGCTCTGCCCAGGCACCCCCCCCCCCTCACCTGAATGTTCCGGACCCAGTTCACTGCATTTCTCCCGCGTTCATGTCTGAAAACCGATCGTGTGTAATCGCTGACGAAAAATCCATTAAGGTTCCAGATGTTTGCACATCAGCGTCCAGAGCGAGGAGAACGACGCTGAAGTGATTCACTGAAATGTGACACCGCTGCAGCAAACCGCTCCCGTTAACACTAATAGCCGAGCAAATTTGTTCATAAACATATTAAGCTGATACGGGCTTCCAGATTAGTTTAAAATCAAAGTAAAAAAAGTATTTCTCTGTTAATCTTCTTCTTGCACTGCAGCTCAACAGAGAAACAACACACACACTGTCGGAGCCTCAGAGAAAAACTTTTGAATAAATCTTTTCCTGGGAATTTTTGTCTCCCATCACTTCACAGTGAAATCACATTGAGAGGAAATCATTCCAGGGCCTGTGTGAATCGTTACAGCTGCTCCAGCGTCCACGTGCAAAACCCGACTATCATTCTGAGAGACTTCGAAGCGTGTCCTTTAAATTGTCATTAGATGAACGTAACAAGGAGAACGTCTGACCTGAGCCCGGCTTGACTCCGTCTCACTTCAGTCCGACTCCACCACAATAACAATCCTCACTTTCCCTCCTCGTTACTCTGCGTTAAACAGCTCATTTTTATTTCCCAGAATGCCTCTCTGCCCTCCGTCGTCTTGTTACCCCGCTCTCCACGTTCGTAGGAGGTTCCAGCAGTAGGACACAAGGCGCAGCACCTGCAGCCCGAGACTCATGCTGCTCTGTTTCCCTGGCAACCTCGACATTGGGCTTTGCTTGTGCAAACCATTAAGCAATGCCAGCTCTGCGCACACACACACACATGCACACGCACCACACACACACACAAACACACAGAGAGAAAGCGCCCCCCCCCACACACACACACAAGCACCTTTTAAGTGTTTCCGGCCGCCCGACGTCAGCTTTTTGAATTTTGTATATAATTTGAGCAGTTTTTCCAAAGTGATTTTTTATTAATTTCCTTTTTTTTTTAACCTCTAACTCCTGCAGAACTAAGTCGTGTCACATTTTCCATTCGATCATTAATAAAACAACGACCCCCTGGGACCGAGCAGCCCCCCCCCCCCCCGTCTGACGGGTTGTGTTGGGGCATTTCTCTCCCGATGACACTCTACTGTATGTGCTCGGTGTACATAGGCGCTCGCCGCCCCCTCGATGTGTCATGAGCACATCTCCGAACAATGTGACATCCAGCCCCGGCATCGAACACGTTCCTCCACCGCAGGGAGAGTTTCTTCTGCTATTCCTGGACCCTGTGCTGACGCTAGCACAGGCAAATCCTGCGGGGCCCCTCCCCGCCCTGTTCTTTCTCCCCCCCCCCCTCATCACTCCCGCTCTGACGCCAACGCTCACCTTTGTGAGTTGCCAACATCAATGCTGCTCAACAAAGTTTCCAGGAAGTGGCTCTGTAGGCCGCAGACGCGCACCTGTGGGGGGGAAAAGGTGTGTGTTTGTGTGTGTGTGTGTGTGTGTGTGTGTGTGTGGTGTGTGTGTGGGTGAAGGTCCACGTTCGTTAGCTCCAATTTACCTCGGCCTGCCTGAGCCCTTCATTAACGCTTCAGTTTGAAAGGTTTAAGCCTAATAATTTGACTGATTGGGCAGCAGTGCTTGTTACTGACCCCAGATGAAACGCAGGACACACTCACACACACACACACACACACACACACACACACACTATGCTGTAAACAGGGAGGTCACCTGTCTCCAGGAGGTTGTGCGTAAATGGCTCCGGGCTGACGGTGACACACACCTGCTTCAGACGAGGACGTCTGAGCTGCGACAGGGAAGAAAACGACTCGGCCGGCTCTCGATGAATGATTTCTTGATCATTCGTAGAACACTCGGTCGTCAATTCCCTCGCAGGCGAGTAGGTGCACGACTCAGAAACACACAAACGCAGATGCACACACTGGAAACACACACACACACACACAAACTCGTGAGACCTTTACTGCAGAAGCGAGCGGGCGGTGTGAGCCGTGGTATTAGTCACCAACGTCTCATGAACAGACAGGAGCTTGACAGACATTCAAACTGAGAGTCTGCTCAATGCAAATGATTGTGGGTGAGGTGGGAGGGAGAAAAGTTAAAGTGGGACTTCAACAGAAAAGTGAATTAAAGTCCGAGCAGCGAGTTTCATCAGGAAAACAAAGACCTGATATTACAGCTTTTTGCTGGGAGGTTACACAACAAGCTGGGAGGTTTGGTTCAGAGCAGGAACACGAATGTGAAACTATTTTAATCAACTCAATCGCTGCAGCACAGATGTTATGGTTTGTCCGACCCACTCCCCTTTGATCGCCTCCTGGTGGCTGACTGCAGTATACGTCATAAACCCTGCCTCCTCTATGTTAACGGATGGGACATGGCCAAAACTAAAAAAAGATCTAAGTAAATGTCAAATACATTTTCTCTCAAAGATGGTTTCTGTTATTTCAGGTACTTCTTCTCACGCAATCTTCATTTTTCTGGTGAGTTTGGTTTTAATTAGTTATTGAGCTGAAAACGGGGGGGGAACTTTATGATGAACAGCTGAGACGGACTCGCGATTGGTCGAGCGCGTGTTTGGGCCCAAACTCCAAATAATAACACCAGGGCAGCACAGATTTCCAGGATATACACGTTGTCCATCTTTATTTACAGTCATTTTTGACTGACAGTTAAATTCAAAACCTCGACAACTTCCTCGCCCTTCAAAATGTCCCCTTAACGTCCTTAACGTCACATAATAACCAAACAATCACATCCATCTGAAATCCTCACAAAACGTCCAGCTGACAAATCGGTTTCCTCAGAACCAGGTGTTCCCAGGTGTTGCGGAGGTTTCCCTCCGTTACCATGGCGTCGTCCGCCTGAGGGCCGATCTGTCACGGAGCGGCCGCCCTCGCACTTAGCAAAGCCCACAGAGATTTAAACGCTGCCATTTATGGGATGCACCTCACAATCAAGAGTTCAGGCGGAATGGAAAGAGGCTGCGAGTCCCCTGCTCTCTGATAATCTCATTTTCCATCAGCAGAAATGTATTTTGCAGCGTCTGAACGACGAGCCGATCCATTAAAAACGAGCCCGCAGCGAGTGTGTGTGTTTTATTCCTCCATTAAAACAGAAGGAATAGACATTAACCCACATTTCAGGATGGCAAAGTGATTCTCACCGTATTCAATTTCATTCACACAAAATATGGCCATAAACATTCCTGGCAGGCGGGTCCCTCCCTGTCCCAGCTCGGCCTGTGTGTCAAAGTGAAAGCTTCTCTGAGGTTAGCAGCGAGCTAAACAGACATCCCTCAACCAGTTTCAGCCTGTCTGTTGTAGTTACCGTTGCTAAAACCCCGGTTTATTCCTGCCTCTGGGAGAGAAGTTCCCTTTGTGTGAATCTCGCTGCAGTCGTACACACTGTAATTTGAAGGGACTGTACGGAAACACTGGTTTGGCTGCCTGAGCATGACACAACATGTAAAAATCCATTCAGCGAGGCCAGGACGTTTAACTCTTTCTCTGCAGCTCGCACACATTTACACAAGCAAGATGTTTTTCTGCTCATCATCATCACACAGAACGATTAAAATCAAATTGCTTTTAATTATTCTCACTTTTTGTACATTGTTCATTATTTATTCCATATTTAAAAGAGGATCAAAATGATTTTTGACAATAGTGTAAACAGCCGGGTTTTAGTGCGTCACTGTGTTTATATGAGACATTTAACACTTAACAGCTTTCATAGGATTTCTTACTGTATTTTTTAATCACACTTGTTTGTTTATGACATCCAACATTCGGGAAATCTCTGCTGCGCTGTTAAAAAATGGCAAAAACAACCAAAAGTGAAACCGCAACTTAACATTTCATTCAAATTCCCAACGACTTTTTAAACTAAGTGTGAGTCTGAGTTGAACATGTTTCTAACAAACTCCATTTCCTGAGTCGAGAGGTCAAAGTTCAGCTCAAATATGTCAGAGACATTTTTAGACTGAATAAATTACACCCACAGATTCTGAAAATTACTTCAGAAGAAGTTCTTGGTAGGTTTTGTGGAAACAAGTTTCAAATTCTAATCGCAGCTGCTGTGGTGGATAATGATTCATCTCAACTAACCCAACGAGCTTAGTGCGGGGTGTTTAATTTGTGAAGTGGAAGTTACCTACAGTTAAGAGTAGTGGTAGAAAGTAACTAAGTACATTCAAAAGATTTTTAAGATTCTCGACAAGAATACATTTTAATTTCAGTCTGACTTTAAGAAAACAAGCTGGTGCACAAGGCATCGTCGTTTACATTTGTTTTTCCTGCAACCGAAACTGTTGCTGCAGCAGTGGTTTGGTCCGGGAGACCCCAGACGCTGTGCGTGTGACCACAAGGTCCGAGAGCAGCGAGCAGGAGGCATCGCAAATGTTCTCGATGAAAAGTTCAAACCGAGGCCGAACCAGCCTGAACTTTGTGCAAACAAACAAACACCCGTGTGTGTCCAGTGTGCGGACAGTTCCAGCTCCGTGCTGCCGCTGTCGATTCTGACCCTGCATATTTAACCCCGGTCGGAACTGTGGCCCAACGCACGGTTGATCATTAACAGGAAACTGCCGTCAGTGTGGTTTGTTGCAAATTACTGAGGCGAAGAAACACAACGTGAAATCCTTTTCAAACCTTTCAATCTTGCACCGGTTTAAATCATAATAAATGAAACGTCCGTCCAAATTAAACCCGCTGAACGTTAAACAGCCGTCAGGTTAATGTAATGATATCCACAAACTTATTAAATACCAGTGTCAGCACAGTGAGGGATGTTGGCGGGACGGGGAACTCTGTCTCCCGGCATCGTCTTTATGGGGTAAACATTTTCCACCTTGTTAAACCGAACCCCCCCCCCCCCAACCCCTTTCACTGCAGTTGTTCCCCATTTATCACGCAGCGTGTTCTCTGCGGCAGCGGGGGCACCAGACCTGTTGTGCTTCGGTGCACGGAGCCTTTTATAAGACAAGAGGAATGCAGAGTCCGTTCTATAAACACTGGTGTTGCTAACAAGTCTGGGCATTTTCAGGGGCACTTTGTGGAGCGAGGAGAGATAAAAAAAAATTTAAAAAAAAGAGCGAAGGACAAACACCACGTAGCCAGCGAAGGTATCGACTGCCTGACGCCGAGGGGGGAAAGAAAAACCCACGATAGACACTGATGCGTGAAGAGAGAGAGAGAGAGAGAGCAGCCGAGTGCAATTTGTCAGAAAGTTTAATAAACTGCACTTGTTTCTAAATCAGTGACTCCGGGGGGGTCACATTTTTCCATTGCGACTAACTGGCCCACCCATCGTACAGCAGAAGAATCCGCACAGCAATAACTCTTATATAATAATACACGAGACCTATAATATGTCCAGCTTTCGGCCACTAGGGGTGCTTCAATCAAAACATTGATAAAAAAAAAGACCTTGTTTGATGATGTCACGAAGCAGCGTGGGATCATGGGAGTTGTTGTCTTCAGCACCGTTGCCAATGAAAAGCGGCCTGAGGTGCCGATTGTACTCACGGAGGAGGTCACGTGTCAAAGTTTCATGTCTCGCAGCAAACGTTAATGAATAACTGAACAATTATGAGTGACCGACACAAACAGTGGAAGGAAAAGAGACTAACTGAGCAGCAGTGGGGGGTTTTTTACTTTCCCCTGAAAGTTAAAGCGGAGACGGGTAAAGCAGATATGACCCAAATTAAAATGCGAATAAAATGAAATGTCTGTTCAGTTGTTTTTATTGAAGAATTGTTATATATTATACATTTAGAGCAGAGATGGAGACATTCATTTAAACTGTGCTGTTTTTACATTTAAACCTTCAACAAAACTTTCTTAAAATAAAAGTGCATGAGGGGAAATTATCCTGGGGCCTTGAGACCTCGTGAAGAAAACGCACTTCCTGGTCTTTACAGCTAAGAAACCGACCGCGATGGTGAATCTCGTTCCGGCCTCCATGGCGACGGATGAAAAAGGACACTTGTGGCTGCTGGTCTTCGCCGGTCAGACAAACAGACCACCCAGGACCAACCGCGTAATGTCAGCGTCCACGCCGAGGTCAGTCCTCCTGGTCTCCACTGCTCTCCTGGTTTCTGTTACTCAGAAATATGACCTATATGATTCATGTAAACTGAAGTAAATAAACTCGTCGTGCCTCTATTCAAACAAAGCAGTATTTATTTAAATGTGCAAACAAATCCCATATTGTGCGGGATGCAAATCATGAGCAGTGAAAACTGTTTAAATCAATGTTCTGTTCTTTAACCTCCTGTGTCCTGCGTATTCAAACTAGAGGACAGGAAGCCATTCTTTATATGGTCATCCTCCATTTAGATCTTCTAGCTGTAAATGTCTAGAGCCGAAATGAAATAAAATAAATACCTCTTACCTTTGTGTAACTCAGGGTAGAAACAGATCCGCGTCGGTGGCGTGGAAAGCTGGGATTGTCAGGAAGTTATTATTTTTCCGTGTCAAAGGAAACGAATGCTCACAGAGCGACTTCACACTTCTTAAAAAATACATTTCCTACAATTCTGGAGGGAAACTGAGTAAATCACGTTATTTAAAAAAGGACGATCGTCGTCCAACCTTTTCCTGATATTCGATATTTCAACCACGTTCTGTAAACACGGTTTGAAAACTTACAGCTGATGAAGTAGCAGCTGTTATGGTACAAGAGGTGAAACCTTTTTAAGATTAAAGAACCACAGACCTGGTTTCTGCTCGAATGTAAATTTCCCCTGGTATAAAAACAGAGTCAGAGAAACGCTCTGTGGGTTTGTGGCTGCAACTCATTTAATATGGCTTTATTAATTTGCGAGAGGCTGTTGCACCTGTCGCATTGTGATCCTTATGTTTATATGACGTGTTATATTACATACAGCCAATAAAACCCTTAATAATCTGATCTGTGCAGCATCGTGACGTTAGATCGGAGCAACAATAGGACAGGAACGCTCGTCACACTTTTTAAGATCTGCTGTTGGTTGTGAAAGAGGAAGTTTGGATCCGACCCAGCAGATCGTTAGCGTACGGACAGTTTACTGCAGGAAACCACCAGGAAAACCCACGGCTCATAATAATGTAAAAAGAAGGACGGGCCACAGGGAGCAGGAGGATGTAACAGAGATAGACACACACACACCCCCCCCCCCCAGCCTGGAGGTGAAGTGGCTGCAGCAGCATCTCCACCCCAGACTGTGGCCTCTGCTCCGGGTGAGTGACGTCTGTGTGACCAGAGTCTGACGTCCAGCCACACACAGCGGAACACTTTCCCCCACTTTTACTTGAACTGATAATCACTTTTACTTTAACTTGAAAATGAATTCTGGGAGGTGGAGGGGTGAGGTAATGAGGGGCACGCGGTGTGCAATGCAGCGTGTGTCTGTGTGTGTGTGTGTGTGTGTGTGTCTGTGTGTGTGTCTGTGTGTGTGTGTGTGTGGGAAACCTCTGTGTATGCCTGCAGAGCTGCTTAGAGACCAGCTGTTTGACAAAAGTAAACAACGTCTCAGAGGAGGGGACCAGGAGTTCCTAACTTCCTGCATTGTTGCCCACAAACTGCGTCAGAGGATCATTCCCACAGTGCACACACACACACACACACACACACAGACAAGACACACAAACACACACACACATAAACACACAGTTCAGCTCTATAGGACCGACGAAGCCGGGTTAGAAAGTGTAATTAAAAATGCATCAATGTTTGTGGACTTAAAACCAGAGTTAAAGTGTTTTACTCGAGGGCAGACGATGAGATTCAGAGAGCAGAGTTTTCTCATGTCTCAGGAGAGAAACAGAAAATAAAATGTTTTCAGGGAACAGTTCCCCTGTTGTTGTGTTTACTGCGTGCGATGGTTTATCGTGATTCAGGTTGAAATACAGGAACAGTCTCACAAGCTCACACTTCCTTCCTCTCCGCTGCTTGGTTTGAACCGGTCGCTTTTCGCTCATTTCTATGGATACACATGCAGTGACCAGTTTATTAGGTACACTTGTATAATCTAAAACCGATGTTTCCAGAACCACTTCTTAAATGGTGAGTGACAATAATCCATGTTGTGACTTATAGAGTTTTGGCAGGATAATCAATATTACGTTTGTTTCACACATAAAACGTAGTTAATCCACATCTGCAGCAAAACTTAACAGGTTCTTCCGACGACAAGACCCCAGCCAAGTCTGGTGGAAGTCGGTTCAGTGGCATTTGTGTAATCCTGCACACAATAAAACAACAAATAGACACAGATAAATAGTCTGTGGCAGTGGAAATAGTTGTAAAAACCGATGATATCTTATCGCGGCTCATATAAAGTTGAGTCTGATTGTACGTTTGCACTCGTTTCCTCCAACGCGCTCGATTTCCCCCTCGTACAAAGTGACCAGCAACAACAGCGTGCCGCCTTAAATTCACCTGATACATGTCGGCAGCGCGGCCAAGTCGTGCTGGTGTCTGTGCAACAAGTCGCTCTTTGTGTCCCACGGTCGGGACAAAGTCTGTCAAGTCACATTTCAGACGACCGGAGGGGGAATATTAGTGAGTCAAACTTCTGCCAAACCTCGGAGGCAGAAAAGACCCGAGGAGCAACTTCTCATAACTCACAAATCAGCACCTTTGTATCTGAGCTGAGATTAATTACTGCTCTGTTATTGAGCGAAGAAAAATACTGTGACTCATTTAGCCCCAAGCGGAGTGTTGTTAGAGCTCGTCATCACCATGTGACGGCTTTATGGCGGCGGGAGGCGGGCTCTCTGAGTTCCCTTAGAAAAAGGCATTCTCCACAGCGGAGTGTGAGCATGTGATATCTTGCCGTGCAATTAGAATTTCCTGTCTGATGAGGGCAACGCCTTGAGCGCAGACCCGGGAGGAGAGGTGATGAACTGGGTCAAAAGGCACAACAAGTCATTAAACCAACGTCACAGCGCGTTATCAGGAGAGGAGGAAGTGAGCTGGGTTCTCCCCACAACACGCTGACAAGCGTCGAGTTCAAGTCACACACGGGCAGAAAGAAGCCTCTCTGTGAGACGGCCGCAGAGCAGAGCCCGGCCAATTCATCTGCTGCTCGATGGAACACCCGATACGAGCCATTGACAGAAATATCAGCTCGGATGTTGACGTTTGCTGATATGAAAACGTACGTTACAGAATAAGCGATGCAGAAAACAGACGACAGAGACGCCACCATTTTAACGTTTCTCCTCTGAATTCAGGATCCATTCCGGTCGGATTCTCCCCAATAATGCTTTTTTTCAAATCTGCATCTTTTACTCTCAACTTTAAAAAAAAAAATCCCCCAAACACTGCAGCAGCTGCAGCGCCGTTGTCTGCTCGGCGAGAAACAAGGGAACAGTCACCATTAAAAATAGAATCAAGTCTCATTTGGCAGCCGCGTCTCTGCTGGGGGATGTAATGTACCGTTCGAAAACTTAATTATTTATGTTGTTTGGCCAAGTAAGCTCAATAAAGAAAAGACGCGCACAGGAAGTGTTAATAAGATAAATAAACAGGCTGCTCGCAGACACGAGGAAATCTGCTCGGCCGATCGACTGCTGGGGGAATGACAGCGATGCACATTTTCACACCCAGCATGCAACGCTGCATATTCAAGATCTGTGAACCGCAAACGTCTGTTGACACGCAAGTCTGTCGCTTCTCAGCATAACACGAGGTCTTTTTCAGGCCAATTGGTGCTTTGTGTGCGTTCAAGATGTTGCAACTTCAATATGCTGCGAGAGCTGCCATGTTGAGTACGTGTGTGATCAGCTGCAGCGGGGAGGACCGTTTCAGATTCGGCTCGGTTCATCTCAGATCAGCACGTTTTTGTTTACACATTTATAAACCAAATCCACGTATTTGACACCTCGGCTTCATCAGATACGAACGACAGCCGCGGTATGAAAACACTACCGAGGGAGATCAGTGGCCGACCAGGCGGCCACAGCCTCTGCTGTGTGTTAATGTGTTTACACAGTAAAGACTAACAAACCTCACAGATCTCGAGCCAGAAAGATGCTGAGATTAGATGAAAGCGAATACAGTTTTTTGTGTATTTACATCATTAATACAAACATTAGTACGAAGCAGAGCTCACAGTGAAAGTTGTGTTGCGCCAGCCCAACGCAACTTTGAGCCAAAAGTTCCAACGTAAAATCAACTGAACGTCTTTGTTGTGACGAGTTAGTGTCACAACAAACTCGACGACACGTGATTTAACTTCAATACACCGACAGCACAGACGGTCACGTTTCACACTTTCCTGCATCTTCCACACTTCCAACAACAACAACAGCCCCGAGAGCTCAAATTAAGAAAACACACCACAACACACAAATACACACAACTCGGAGATGCAGCTTTTGTAAACTACACTGCAGCTTGATATCAGAGAAGCGAGTTCCGTAAATGTCTTTAAAAGAAAACTGAAACCATTTCTCTTTACTTCAGCCTTTAACTAGATCTTAGCCTTTCCAGCACTTTTATATTTGTCTTATTTATTTCCTTTTCTTTTAAATGTCATTTTAACTAAAGTTTCTACTACTCTCACTTAAAATCTGTTCTCATCTATGAATTACATTTTAACGTGTTTCTATTTGATACTATATTGTATGTTTAACACTTTAAACTGCACAAACAATTAGCCAAACACACAAAACACACGCAACAACATCAAATAGACAAACCAAAACACACACACACGCACAACCAAATGGATACACAACACAAACAACATACAAACTCACAGCTGCACACAACCAAACAGACAAAGGTCATCATCTGAGGCAGCGGTAGCAGCCGCTGAACAGACGTCAGGAGAAGCTATGAAGTCATATTCAGTTGTGGTGAATTTATTTCCTGTGTGGTGCGAAACACTTCTACATAAATCATGTTGCCCTTTAAATTTGGGCCAATATGTCAACCAGCTGAAATATGATGCTGTTGTTGCATCACTCCTCCTGAACTCTCAAGACAACGATGGGTCGTGGGGGGGGAGCTGGAGCCAATCACAGCTGACCTTGGGGCGAGAGGGGCGGGGTTGAACCTGAACAGGTCAGCGGTCCGTCACAGGGAGACAGACGTCCATCAACGCTCACAATTTAGCCTCCAATTCCCTCAGCGTTGGGAAGGAGACAGAAGACGAGGAGAAATGCAAACGCCACGCAGAAAGGCCCCAAAGTCACAAAGCTCAAACCAAAGCTACGTTTGAACTCACGCAGAGCCGATAGAACAGGCTGCTACGGGACGTTATGATGACGACAACACAACAAACTTATCGCACAACCTCAAAAAACTGAAGCACCTGAATCAGTACGAACCAGAAATCACAGAGAAACTTCACCAGCAACATCTGAACATGACAGAAACATGGGCAACAGTAAACAGGATCCTCCTGTGATGAGAGTTCTGGGCATGTACGAAGGGAAATGAAACCATTTCGAGCCACATAACAAATCTCAGGCCAAGAGAGGTTAGTCCGCCAGCTGACAGGAAGTGTAACTCCGAAACTCACCTTTTAAATTCTTCGGGTTGTTCTGCTTGGTGCGCGGCATCTTTCCGCCTCGGTTCACAGGCGCATCCTGGAGAAAGTGGCGTCGAACGCTGGACCTGGAGATGAGCCGACTCCTGAGCCACAGTCTGGGAACATCTACAGAAAACACACACACACACACACAGTATATGTGGTGAGAAGCAGCTGAGCATGAACTCTCCACAGATCAATAAGGCCCTATATGCCGGCCCTGCAGTGCGCTGGTCTCCCTCCGCTCTCGCTCGGCAGCTGGAGTCCAGGACAGAGCCGCTGATTGAGTTTATTCCTCAAACAGGTGCCTGGGCCGGACTTTTCATTTCGGGCCCTCTCCTCTCGGAGCTGCGGTGCAATAATGTGCAGTGCGGACTGGGGCCCCCCCGTCTGTGGGAGGAGGTGGAAACATGTTCTCCCCGCTCTTTCTAAATAACCTCTGCAGCAGCTGATATCTGCCACTCTGATGTCAAACACACACACACACACAGGAGGGGGATCCGCTGTTGTTTATGGGGAAACGTCTGATTGACGGGTCTGATACAGAGAGCCGCTCTTTTTCCTCAGTGACGAATGTCAGCGGCGATGACGAACGATGCAAACAATGAGGTCGACCACACTTGTCACTATCAGAGGAATCTCCCGGAAGTTGGATCCCTGCACAAAGTCCAGACATCACAGAAGGCGGCCGCGTCTGAACACACCTCTACACGCGGGGATTGTTTCTGTTGATCTCCCTTGACGCCCTGTTGTTGGAAAATAAAAAGGGATTTTCATGCAGTTTCGGGGCAAACGCCGGTTTGTTGGGAGCAACATGAGGCTAAACCGTGGTTGTTGAGGTCAAACGCCGGTTTGCTGTCAAGCCCACAGAGCTGCAGCAGCGTCAGAGGGCAATCCACAGGGGGGAACAGCTCACCTCTGCACTGCCATCAGGAATAAATATCTCATTTTAATCATATTCTCTAAGCTGGTTTCTGGCATCCTCTCCTGCACCTCCCCACGAACACCCCTGACCCTGCACTGGAGCGTGTGCACGTTGCAGCGAGCGGCAGATCTTCAGGAAACCAGCCTTTGTTTCCCCCTCCACCGATATTACATAACACTTACTACAAGTGGATGACGGTTTTTCTCCATATACAGTTGGTTGCATGTGGCGCTGGAGCCATGACATCATCTCACGGTGGATATTCTGCACAGGGGCGCTGCTGTGCACGGTCGCATGAGAAAAACACACACGCGCGCACACGCACGCACACGCACGTCGACAGATACATGCAGAGATGATGCTCACCTGGCTGCTCCTGTGAGAGGTGCACAGGTTTGTGTTTTTTGTGTATGTCAGTGCAGGTTGGATTGGCGCACATCAGTCTGCTCAGGCAGTCAGTGCGTCTCCCAGCCTGTCTGCTTGTCCGTGCATGTGCGTGCGTGCGCGTGTGTGTGTGTGTGTGCAGAGCTACTTGAGGGAACACCCCGATACTGACAGGAGGAGCGCGGTGATTCTGCGCAGTAGTATGTGCTGCTCTGCACATGGCAGGTGACTAATGATTTCCGTTTACACCTGAAGACCGGCCACAGGCGTTATGTAAAGAAAACACCGTGCACCGCTTGTTTTCCTTAACGGTGCACGAGATTAACGCCGATTTTCCCAACATGCAACTGTGATTTAAAATTGGATCATATGGGATTTGGGCGCGTGCAGTGAAGTCAGCAAAAAGCAATGCATGGGAATAGCGTGTGTGTGTGTGGCTGTTGCAACACGTGAACGCCCTGCAAGTGAGGGAGGGGCCAGGGAAAACCCCTCACCGTCTCTGCAACAGCGCCCGACCGGGACTCTGCTCCCCCCCCCCACCACCCCCCCTCCGACTCGTCCAACAAATCCCAGCTCCAAGCGGCCGCAGCACGCACACACACACACATGTCACATGCACGTCCATGAAACACGCATGTAAAGAGCGGAGACTCACCCAGGGAAGGGGGGGCGAGTGGAGTGTGGGGGGGGGGGCGAGGGGGGGTAAAGAGACGCTGCGGCTCCAAGTTCGATGCTCGGCTCGTCCGCCAAAAAAAAAACAACAACACTGCGCCAAACTCCTCGCGCCCTCACCTGCGGCCGCCGCACCGCGGGAAGCGACCCCGCAAAGTTCACCCGACGCCCGGGACGAGCCTCGCGCCCGCGTGTGAGACTCGCTGGGGGGGGGGGGGCTGCAGCCGCCGCGACCCCCGCACCGCCACACTGACACCGACCCGCCCGGCTCCCCACACACACACACACACACACACACACTCTCTCACTCACACACACTCACGCAGACACACACCGCGGGGGGAGGACGAGGAACAGACGCACACAAAGTGGATGTCGGGATACTCACAGGTGCAGGTTTGGTGTCGGTGACCGTAACGCACCTTTTCGTGGAGGAGGAGGGGGGTGCGGGGGGGGGGAGTGCTGCGTTATTTCCTCCCTTCACCTTGTCGCTCACTTTCTATTGCAGGAAATAGACAGGCCCACTGACGTCAGCGGGGGTCCCGTCTCCGCCTCCCTGCCACGGGGCGTCCTCTCCCGGCTGCAGGGGGCTCCCGACGGCCGACAGGGCCCCGCTGCAGTCCCCGCCCCCAAGCCCCGAGCCAATCAGCGCGCTCCTCTCCGTCGGGCCACACCTCCTCTTCCTCCTTTGCAAAAAGAAAGAAACCCCCCACATGTTCCAGGAGCTGCTGTCACTCATGCACCGAACTCCGCATTTCTCCGGAGGATGTGCATGTGTGGACGTGAAAGTCCGATTCAGAAGTTTCTACGAACTTTATCCTTCTGGCCTCCTAGTATAAAGTCGTAGAAATCCAGGGGGGGGGGGGGGGGTGAGGGCGCTTCTAAAGGCCAAGTCGTGCTTCTGCGTCGAAGCTACATCGCCGCCGTCGCCTACGCGTAGACGTGTATCCCACGCAGAGACCTAATGTCGTACCGTGACGCTCACCTGTGATCGGTAGCATCGCATTTCCCGCCGACTCTGCGCCATTTTTTAAATTGAGTTAAAGGTTCATGTGACAACGCAAATGTCCGAAGCCAGAAACTCCAGTCTCTCTCTCACACAATCAGGAATAATATCACAATCGGAATCATAAAGGAGGATAAAAATTGTGATACTTTACTAATTTTAGGATTTTTTCCATCCTTAAGTGTAAATACATAGAAGCAAAGCCTCTATTTACAGTTTTCATATAAAAGTTGTACCTTATCCTTAAGAAGAAACCTGCTGAACACATATTTACGTCAACTATATTATTATTTTTGGATTTATTTAGCTTTGCTCTATCTCCTTGTCTGTAGTCATGTACGCAGAGCCTGTATATGTCTCTCTTCCTCTTCCACACGTTGCTTTACAACGAGTCTCCCTCCTCTTGCAGCGCGGGTCGCTGCTGCAGCCTCCCGTCGTGTGGGCGGTCGCGAGCCTCCCTCCCCGGCCGGGCCCCACCTACCCTCTCCTCTGCACATAGTTCAGCACTGACGGTTTTCCCGGAGGTTCCTTGTTGTCAGGTCACGTTGTGCCCCTCCGCCACTGACGACCGGGCTTTCCCGTGTTCAGACCCGCAGCAGGGCCCCGGCAGCGGGGCCCCCGAGCTCCAGGACCGGCGGCCTGTGGATGTAAATAATACAGACGGACGAGCTGTGGCCTCGGTTGGTGCCAGACGAGCAAACGTATTGAATTGTGTGGTTGTTCACCAGCAGGATTATTTTTATGTAATCTCAAATGACATGGAAACTTCCCACCGAGTTCCATTTAAGACATTTTAATACCACAAATAATCCAATTTAATTCACGTTCCCCACAAATAAACCATGATGGAATATTTTTTTACAATGTATGTTGACATTTGAGTCTGTATTTTATATGAATTATTACTAATAATGTCATCTGTCAACAGTTAACAAAATAAGCAGCAGATAATCGATGAAGGGGTGGAAGCATCAATCAAATTCACAGATTAATATGATTAATACATGACGACACATGTTGTCTTTATACGGAATTTCTGAGCTCGTGGTTACGACATTGCTAAACGTTCAAGTTCTGAGAAATCCGCTGCTAGGCAACGGCAACAGGGATACAGCAGAGCAGAGGCTACATGCTAGCAGGTGGACAACGTAACGTACGACATCCTCGTCTCCACCATTTCTGGAAACGTCAGCAAACACGTCACCACCAGAGGGCGGTGTTTGGACTCCTGTCGTTTGAAGTTTATTCAATCATTTTAACCCAGATAATGTTGCTGATTTAAATATGATAACTCTCAGGGACCCCAAAAAAACAATACATATTAATATATGTATGGTTATATATTTAAATATAATCATTGTAAATCCTTAAATTCGTTCTGTACTAGCCAAACATTAGTAGCGCTAACACCACGTCCATGTTTATCTACTCACCAGAATATATACGACTCATTTGCATACAGCTTATCAAACATTTGATTGTCAAACTGCTATTTTGATTTATTGTTCAACGGACTAGATAAGATCACTTTGCAGGACGGCTTGCTGTAATAAAGTTAAGCTAGGTAGCACTGCGTGTAGTGTTAAAGCATATATGATGAAACATATAACTATATAATGTGTTTGAAGAAAATAAACCAATTTAAAATTGCACATGAAATGAAACTTTGAATTGAACGCTGTGGATAATTCAACCCTGTTTACTCGAGCCTGACATAAACAATATTCATATAACTGATCCACACTTTGTTTTCTGCTTAAATCAATCGAGAACCACACAGAATCTATGATTGCACAGTCGATTCCTGTTCAAAGCACAGTTTACAGTGGAGTGGGTTCTCGGTTACATTTCAAAAATGACCTTTGTGAATTCACACTTTTTTTTCAACTTGTGTTTCCGCTGCTGAGATTCACATTTTCCGCCATTTAGCCTTAAAGCTAATGTCAAGAACCCTGTGAGCGCGGAGGGGAAGTTCACTTGTTGCTCAGCGTCTCTCAACATGTAACAAGGTCATCCCACAGTGAAGCATGTTCCACAGCCCACTCAGTCAAAAACAGGTCTGCAGAACAAGACCATTGGGTTTGACTATTATTTAACATTTGATTATTGAATTCATTTATGTATTTCTGTGGCTGTGGTCGTGTCATTAGCAGCAGAAGAACCTGCGGTGGTTGACTGGGGGCACAGGTGGGTCTGCCGCGGCTATTTTTATCCTCCAATGCTATAACTGAGAGCAGCTATATGACACATAGCTATATGACACATCACCCCAACCAGAAGGTCGTGCTATTTCCTCATCGTATGTGTAATTAAATAGAACATTTCCACCCGGTAGCCAAAGCAACGTGTCGGCAGAGCAGCGACCACATGCAGTGCAGATTATCGACAGGTTTCTCCTCATTTTTATTGGATTTAGTCCGAAGAACGATTGACCCAGATTTTTTTAAAAAGGAACGTGCAGCCTGAACAGTTTCCCGATTTTTCTGTAGCTGCAGCTTCTGCAAAATAAAAAAAAACTGTCTCTGACAAGCACGGTGCTGTCACCTAAAGGAACTTTACTGCAGCGAGGCAAATCTACCCATTAATAAGTGATTGTGTGACATCCGCCCACCATCATATCACAGGCTTCCTGCTCACTGCGGAGTGGGACTCCTGGCTCCGGCGAGCTTTATGACTCACCTGTTTTCAAATGCAACCGCTTTCAAATGGCACATTTGAATAGTGGAGGAGCGAGGTGTTGTCTTTTCTCAGCCAGAGATTTGTGCATTGATGCAGCGTCTCCGTCCGTTTAGGGGATTCGTTTTTTTGTATGAATGAATGAATGAGGCCCCGGCCGTGACGTCATGCGTGTGAAGGGGATTCGATTTTACTCTCTCCAATGCAACAGGGAGTTTTTCAGTTAGAATGAATCTCATTTAAAAATGGCAACTGTTGTCGACGAGGCTTCTCACTTGTCTCTGTGACATGTTGCTTTTTGGCATTCACTGCCGTCTGTGCGCCTACGTAAGAATTTAGATGGTTCTTCAGCGCAGGATGAAAAAGGCAAGGAGGGGAAATGTGTGTGAGTGATGTGAAAACCTTTTTTTACATAACCACATTTTTTTCTGAGAAGACAGCTTGTTTGCTTTGAGCCACTGCAAAGCCAAGAGTAGAACAATTGTTTATGAATTGAGCCTTCAGCTGCCACCCTGTTCGCCAAAGTCAACGCGAGCGCGCGGATCAACTCGGAGTTTTCAGCGGACCGGAGCTGAACCGGAGCCACTTGGTCTTTAACGTTCCCGGCAGAAATGTGGATCTGCTTCAGACGCGTCGGGAAGATTTGGAGTAACGACTTTTTAACGGACCTCAGGGCTCCGCTGTTAACCTCTCGCAATCACTGACTTATTTCCCACTGCTGCGCTTGTGATGCAACTGTACATCTCATAAAAGTTGATCACATCTACAGTTAATGAGAGGTCACGTGGAAAACGTCAGGAGCAACTGACTCGGACGTTTACATTCGTCAGATCTGGTTTTAAAAAAGAAACCAAGATGGCGCTGGAAAGAATATGGGGCTCAGGAGGTTCGGTCGTCCACTAATCAGAAGGTCGTGGTTTGATCTCGACCTTCGAAGGTCCTCGGGCACATGCAGCGCTACGTGTGTGTGAGTGAGTGTGAAGCACAACATTTATAGCACAGGTGCTGTATGGATGTGTGTGTGTGTGTGTGAAAGGGTGAATGTGACCTGTAGTAGAGGAGGGGATGGGAAAAGAGCTATATAAAGCTAAAGCTGTATAAATGTCCACCATTTATCATTCGCTGCTTGTCATCCCCTCTCTCTCTCTCTCCTGTCTCTCTCTCTCTCTCTCTCTCTCTCTCTCCCACTCTCTCTCTCTCTCTCTCTCTCTCTCTCTCTCTCTCTCTCTCTCTCTCTCTTCTCCTTCTCTCTCTCCTTTCCCGTCACTCTCCAGACTCTCTCTATCAAATTAAACAGAACTTGCAACGTAAAATAATTAAAAACAAATGAATGAAAAGACAGAAACCATCCATCAAAGTCTTTGGATATCAAATATCTTTCATCGCATCAGCCACACACTGTAAATAAAGATGGATGCCGTGTCTCCCTTTCCTCTCTTTGTGAAACAAAAAAAATTAATCTGAAATATCCCAATCCCCAAATCTGACCGAATTACACCAAGATCCTCTCAGGACTGAACTTGGAAGTCGCTTGTTGTATTTCCTGCATTATAAATGAAATGATAAACGAGTGTTGCCGCGTTCCAGACAAACGTCGGATACATAACCCGGGAGAGAACACATACTCAAGAGGGTCCGACGGGCCTCAGCGCTACAGTGTCTACGGCTCCATGAGCGCCGCCATGAAGTCGGGGTGGATGGATCTACCCCGAGTTTTATAAGTTATGAACTCTAAGTATAAGTTGGAACTCCGACTTTGAGTGGCGTTCCATTGAGGTTGGAAAATTCAGACATCCGAGTTGTCTGGAACGTGGCATGAAAACCGTGTTTTTGTTTTTTTTACAGATGATGAGGATCCTGAGACGACTGAGGAGTCGAATGTTCATCTCTCTCTCTCTCTCTTCCTGAATTATCTTGAAAAAGAAAGTGGCCGTGCAGATCCCCTGACGTCCGCCGTGTCAGTTGAACCTTTGTCCCAGCGGCCGTATAACCACAGTTTGGTGGTGTTATAAAGAAGGGGACTTCCTCAACTGCCCCCACAGCAGTGTTAGTAAATGGCAGCGGGGCTAATAATATCCTGGAGTGGCTCCAGAAGAGAAGCACAGCTGCCCTGCAGAACTGTCCTCCTGAACAATAGGCTCTTATGCTGAGGGAAGGCACGGCTGTCTGTGTCTCTCTGTAACCAAGTGTTCACGGCGGGGGGGTGGGGTGGGGGGGGGGGGGTTTCTTCTGCTGTTTCTCCATCTTTGTTTCCCCCTCGTATCAAAAATAGATATTTATTGAACCCGACCCTCCAAAGAAAGGGAGTATTCATGAGGGAACGCCGGAGTGTCCTATTTCTCTTGGCTCACAATAAGGCGTTTGGATGAAGACTGATGTTGCTGAAGTATTTATAGGGAGGCTTCTCCCCCCTCTTCCTAAATTGCTGCTGATATGCAAGGACCCAACCATAAAATAAACATTTATAAATACATTACAATCGTCTTGGCACACAGGCTGTCCAGAGGAGATAAGCTCTACCTCACACTCACGTCGCACGGGACAGCGTTTTCATTTAGCCGCCGTCACAGAGTCCGGGGGCACAAGCAGCCCCCACAAACCATATTTCAGGATTTTTTTCAATGAGACGTGACACGCTCAGTTGTAGGACGGTGAATTGTGAGGCTGCAATGTCCCTGTAATTTGTAATTTGTTGTGTTTTTTTTGTGGAGAGGCAGATTTGAATTGAACTGGCTTGAGCAACACTTGTCTGTTTCCGTGTGTGTTCTCCACAGCGGCGATGAAAAGGCAGCGTGTACACATTGCTTTGTTTACACCGCAACATATGATGTTACATAACTGAGGCTGTTGCTGTGGCAACGCCAAGACCCCCCCCCCCCCCCCCCCCCCCCTACCCCCCACTGAACCACCTTTTAGACACGCACACTCGCACATTCAGTACAACACACACACACACACACACACACACACACCAGTGCTCAGGCAACAGGACATTCTCCGGCCACATGACTGGTTGAGTGACCCCCCGCTGATACACACCGTTAACGAGATGGCCTCTCTCGCTCTCTGGCGTCCGGAAATGTTCCTGAGAGAGAGCTAAGCGTCGCCAGGAGGGGGAACATCTCGGCCGTGATGGCTCACCCCGGTGTTGTTTCGTGAGCAAATTAAACATTCACCACATTTTACTACCTGCAGCCAAACAATCTGTAATTTATGGCTGTCCGTCAAAGCATCGCCCGGCACAGACGTGAGGCCGGCTCTCGTTGAGGTCGTGCGGCCACATGAGCACACGCCGTCGTCGTCACTTTTCATTACTTAATGTGAGCAATCAGCTCCGTGAGATGGATTCAAGGTCAGAGAGACGGGAGTGCCTTCCTGAGCCCAACAATAACATCACCGGGCGTCCCCGCGCAAGAGCTGTCTCTTTGTGTTGAAGGGTACAGCGCTGAGGACTCTCTCTCAGCTCTCAACGCCATCTCCGAGCTCCGTTCGCACGCCATCACGCACGCCATCACACACTCCAACGCAGCAGCTCATGGTCCAGGAGGCAGAAGTGGACGCTTCAGGCCGAGGGCCTCAACCCCCCCCCCGCCGCTGAATCTGTCACGAAACTGATCCATTAAAATCCACTTTTCTGACCGAGGAAAAGGATTTTAACATTCAATGCTTCTTTTTATCCTCAAGTTTAATTTTATTAGTCAGATTTTGTCTAATTTGGCTCCATCTCAATATATAAGGGGCATAGAGAATGGATGAATGGTGTTATCTCTCTTATCGTGACTGGAACAACGATTCTGTTTATAGCAGTGGGGTTTTCTTGGTTCTCGGCTGTTTGTTCATAAACCAAAAGTTTGAAAAGTCAGGAGATTATTACAGTTCAGCCTGAGGAGGACGTGAACTGAACTGAAACACACACACAATCCATCCAGTGTGTGTTTAAGACATTTTACTCCAAACCTTCACGGTGACACACGTAAGAGTATCTGGGTCAGAAATAAGAGAAACAAATAGATTTTCTTTTTCCGTTTTGAGTTTTAAAAATAAGGTGGAAATGTCAAGAGTTAAACTCCTCTGGTAAAACCATCAGTATTTTTTGAATGATTCCGTTCCCAGTTAGCTCAGGTTGCACAGATGTGTGCATAATGTGTTTATGTCTCTTCCAGAGTTTTGTGGTTACAGAAGCAATTTTGGGCTCAATCTCTTCAAAGTCCCATAATACTCATCATCACGCTGTTTGATATTGGACAAGAGTCTCGACCAGTGTAACAACCATTCTCACCTAAGGTCAGTTTAGACATTACGTGACTGTATTCGCGATATGCAAAACATTCTTCTCTCATTAAGTTCGATTTAATCCTCAACACTTCAACTTTATTCTCAAAATGGAAAAGAAATTCTCTCTCTTCTCACTTTTTCTCAAGCCTGGTCCTGATTCTGCTCCGTGTGGGGATCATCACTCAGTCTGGGGCGTCGTGACCGACCCTGTCGACGCTCACATTCGTAGCGAGGCTAAAAAATCTTCCTGCCTCTTACGTAAAGACAAACCCTCGGAGCAGAGATCTGAATCTGTGGAAAGTAAGTTTTCTCACAGAAAGTAAAAGCAGGTTGACGTCAGGCCCGTGTCCGCTGAACCTCGGAATGATCCTCACATTACAGAGGCATGTGTGCATAATGTGTTTATGTCTGGTTTGCATGTTTTAGTGCAGAAATAGCGTCATATACATATAAATAACATCTGTCTCAAGGACGTCTTTATCATGTGTGTGTGTGTGAGTCAATCAATCAATCAATCAAATTTTATTTGTATAGCCCATATTCACAAATCACAATTTGTCTCATAGGGCTTTAACAGGGTGTGACATCCTCTGCCCTTAACCCTCAACAAGAGTAAGGAAAAACTACTAAAAAACCCTTTTAACAGGGTAAAAAGAACATAGAAACCTCAGAGAGAGCCACATGTGAGGGATCCCTCTCCCAGGATGGACAGAAGTGCAATAGATGTCAAGTGTAAACATGACCAAGACAGAGGCCCTAGCAGCATTGACAAGGGCAAACAGGTGAATTGGTGGACTAATGTCACCAATGGTCAAGTATCTGAGGAGAAGTACTCCTCTCCGTATCAGCAGTCCCGCTGCAACCATAGTCCATGGACAGCAGCCAGCAAGATCACGATACACCATCAAGATCGGATGCCACCATAGTCCACAGTCACTGTCCACCGCCGCCACCTAGGATCCATCGTCAGCTGCCACCTCGGTCGTGGTCCACCACCACCATCGGACGCCAACACGACAAGGATCCGCCTCTACCACCACGATCAGCCAGCACGACACAGAATCCGCCATACTGGATCCACCATTACGATCTCTGATACACGATCCACAGATCCTAATCCATGATGTGGCCACAGCTGCGGCCCCGGATCTGCGGACGATAGGGCAAAGGGACTCCGGGGAAGAAGTCAAGTCAGTAACATGTATTGATGGGATATGAATTACATTGATGTGGTAACAGTTTGAGAAGTGGAAGGAGAAGCAGGAAAGAGAAGCTCCGAGTGTCATGTGTCCCCCGACCTTCTTGACCTATAGCAGCATAACTAAGAGCAGGTCCAGGATAAGCCTGGACCGGCTCTAACTATAAGCTTTATCAAAAAGGAAGGTTTTAAGCCTACTCTTAAACATACAGATGGTGTCTGCCTCCCGAATTGAAAGTGGGAGATGATTCCACAGGAGAGGTGCTTGGTAGCTGAAGGTTCTGGCTCCTACTCTACTTTTAGAGACTTTCGGGACGACAAGTAATCCTGAATTCTGGGAGCGCAGTGCTCTAGTGGGGTTATATGGTACTATCAGCTCTTTAAGATATAGTGGTGCCATATTATTAAGGGCCTTGAAGGTGAGGAGAAGAATTTTAAATTCTATTCTAGATTTAACCGGAAGCCAGTGTAGTGAAGCTAATACTGGAGAAATGTGCTCTCTTTTATTGGTTCTTGTCAGGACACGTGCTGCGGCATTTTGGACAAGCTGCAGAGTCTTTAACGATTTACTGCTGGAGCCTGATAGTAATGAATTACAATAATCCAATCTGGATGTAACAAAGCGTGGACTAGTTTTTCTGCATCCTTTTGCGAGAGGACATGTCTGATTTTTGCAATATTACGCAAGTGAAAAAAGGCGGTCCTAGAAATTAGTTTTAGGTGAGAATTAAAGGATAAATCGGAATCGAAGATCACTCCCAAGTTCCTGACTGTTTCATTGGAAGCAAGGGCAATGTCGTCTAGCGCAGCTATATTATTAGATATTGTATCTCTAAGGTGTTTAGGGCCAAGTATTAAAACCTCTGTTTTATCTGAGTTTAATAAGAGAAAATTGCGGGTCATCCAGGTTTTTATGTCCTTGAGACATGCTTGGAGTTTAGTTATTTGATTACTTTGTTCAGGTTTTATTGACAAATATAACTGGGTGTCATCCGCATAGCAGTGGAAATTTACCGAGTGTGTCCTGATAATGTTTCCGAGTGGAAGCATATATAATGAGAATAAAATTGGGCCGAGCACAGAGCCCTGTGGAACACCATGGTTAACTTTGGTGCGCACAGATGACTCATCATTGTGAGTGTGTGTGTCTACATGTGTGTGTAGACATGATGGTTGGCCCCTCAGAGGGACAACATCTGACAGTATCCCCATGTCATCCATCATGGCGGTGCGGTGCAGAGCTGTGCAGTGAATACACGATCAAATCTCAGACGGATTCAGGGGCCTCCGCTTCACGTCCAGAAATGTGCGTCGCAGAGTAAAGTTACGCAAACTGTGTCTAATCGTGTGAAATGGGCGAAGGTGGTGATTTTTTTTAATTTGGTGTAAATCTCCCGGAATCCACTCGAGCTAAAGGATCTTTTAAGGCCGACTTAAAGCGCCGCACAGTGTCTGAGGATTTGATGTTTAATCAGTGGAGCAGAAGTGGAAAGATGCCGCTGAGTGCGTTCAGTGAAAGACTTTACGCCCCTACACTAATCCCTGGTGAGAAAATCACTTTGCCCGGTGCCAGCTCCAAACGCAGCGCTCCTTGGAAAAAGCACGTCTGAGGTAAACCCCTGTTTCTGTGCCCTGTGTGACCCCATCCCGCAAAATGAGAAAAATAAATTCCCCTTTCTTCGCCGTTTCCCTCGTGACCCACATATAGCCCAGAAGGAAAAAACTAAAGTACTTTTAAGCCACTCTTTAAAGCGGCACCAACATCCTTTCTTCTTCTTCTGGGATTTCGTTGCCCTGCGTTGAGTCACTGCCACCGACTCGCTGCCAGTAAATGACTACAGTCCTGCAGAGTTTCCATTCAGCCGGAGACCTGCGGACCTGCGAGGACCAGGCCCCCGAGCCGGAGCTGTGACGACACCTCCGCAGCATCGCCAGCGCCAGACTGGAATCCTGGAGCCTGAAGAAGAGGAGTGTTTCAGGCCGAAGCCGGGTGTTGTGTCAACATTTCCAGTGACGCTACCACAGAGGGAAAAATCCCTGCCGCTGCTGGGAAGGCCAGGCGGCGCTAATAAGGGAAAATGCTCCGAGTGTCTGCTTATATGACAGTAAATAAACTGCTCTCTGAGCGGGAGCAGAACTTCAATCATTACTTTCCAGGGAGGAGTGGAGAAGGAATATTGTAGAGGAATTAGATTTCTGAAGCTAAAAAACACTGAGTGCTGATATAAATGCTCGTAAACAGACGCAGAGCTACAAGGAAGCACACTGCCCTTCTGTACTGGTTGCTTTAAAGCCAGAGTCGGCCCAGTAGCCATCAGGGGATGGAGCCGCGGCAGTGAGGTCCCTCCCAGACGTGCTCTGGGCCAATGATCAATCAGTCTCAGCTGTCAATCATGTCGTTTTACCCCATTAGCTACAAGCAAGCAAACAAACTGTAAAGCCCGGTATCCATTGGGGGGCGTGGATAACATATGATTGACAGCTTGTATTGGCCAATGGATACATTAGTGGCTGGCTTCACTGTGTGTCATAAATCCTACCTCCTCCATGTGAGCAGATGGGACATGGGCAAAATAAAAAGTCTAATTTTTCCAGCAAGTTTGGTTTTAATTAGTTATTTGATCCAATAAAATGTGGTAAAATATCATGATTGGCAGCTGCATAGCTGAGTCTCGACCCCAAATGCTTAAGATGGCGGCTTTCGTACCCGGGATATTTTATCTTCATTTCTGGACAGTGGGAGGAAATGAAGAGAGGCCTCCTCCATCTTTATTTACAGTCCATTCTCGTTTTAAGGCCCAGGCACGATAAAGGAAATGCAGTTTGTGTTTGCTCTGCTCCTGAATCCAGTATTTCACGAGATATCTAAGTCTTTAACCAAATGTCTTTTGACCGATCCCGTCCTCTAAATATAAAGCGTTCAGAGTATGTCTGCACTTTCCACTTGTTTGCACTCTGAATGCCTGGAAAACATTTGTGGGTGGAAGAAGAAGAAAAACCGGGAAGGAAAAAAGAATCATGTCAGCTGTATTGTTGCTACTTTTAGACCCTTCACTGGAAAAGAACGAGGGCAGGAAACAAAGAAACACGGTGGGAAAATGCTGCATTAGTCAGAGGAGGAGCCGGCTGCAGCCGTCCTGGTGTATATACATACATCAGCTGATTTATGGGTTACACACACAGCACTTAATAACCCTCGTGTGTCGCTGCGAGCGCCGGCTCTGAGAGCGTCAGAGACCAGGAGGGCCGAGCGTCGGGGGAATCCTCCAGAATCCAATTTATCGATCCGTTAATTGTCCTCTGGGAGCCGTGAAGGCCTCTGGGTTCCACTTGGGGCGAATGTTTCTCCACAACTGAGGGATGATCTTTGTAGAATTAAAAGAAACTTATAAGAAAAAGCGTTATTACAAACTTAGGTCTTCATTTTAAGAGTCTTCCTGTCTTTAGTGCAGGTTGTGGAAACACTGAATGCACAAATCTGCGGATAGGGAAACATCTGTGAATGAATCTACCATGAAAAACAAGCTGTTGGACGAATTGTCAAAAAGCTAAATCTACTAAAAACAGTGAAGCCACTTAAAACACCTCAGGATGATGTCATCGAGGGGATGCCCCCCCCCCCCCCTCCATCCATCCATCCATCCATCCATTTTTATGAACTAATTACAGCCTCTTCTTAATTGAGGCAACACTTATTTCCCAGTCTTCAGCTTCACTGCTGATAAATCACTCAGGAAACCAGGGGTTTTAAGTCGTTTTGAGGAAATTAGCAGCGATGAAAATCAAACGCAGACTTTCCCCCGGAGCTGCTGCCTCACATCTTCATCGCCCTCCTGCTGCCTCACATCTTCATCGCCCTCCTGGTACCGAACCATCGGACTTTCATCTGCTTCCTGTTCCTTCTCGGGACGAGTCTGTCGGCTGCATTACACAGCGTCTTCTCAATGGAAATATTTTTACAGAATGATTCAATACAGGATGAATTTCAGATCATGTAAATATAAAAGTATGAGGGGTTTTATTTTTACCAGTTCAGCTGCAGAGGAGAGCCACTGGGTTTTCAGCTCTCTTGCGCCCCCTGTGGACAAAACGCACAGTTAATATTTCAGATCTGACTCTGAATGTCTTCTGGGTGTTTAACAACAATACATTTAATTATAACTTTGTCTCTAGAGCCCCTTTTTACAAAGAGCTTCACTAAGAGGACACATACAAACATAATAAAACAGAAGAAGCAAATTATAAGTGTTATTTAAAATCATATACAGCAAACAAAAGAATAGAAAATCTAAAATCTCCCTCGACAGTTTAATATTTGAAATCAAAGATGAAAAATGATAAGATACAACATCGAGTAAAAGACATTTGGTAGAAGTGCGTTTTGAGAGATGTTTTATTTTAACTTTAACTAAATCAAATTAAAATGTGATTTTGTGTCGACACCTTGTTTCTGTGGCCTGAAAATTTAAATTGAATCTGGTTTATTCAAACTGAAGTAACCCTCTCCTCCTCCTCCTCCTCTTCCTCCTCCTCCTCCTCCTCTTCCTCTCTCCTCCTCCCCTCCTCCTCCTCCTCCTCCTCCTCATCTTCCTCCTCCTCATCCTCCTCCTCCTCCTCCTCTTCCTCCTCCTCCTCCTCCTCCTCCTCCTCCTCCTCCTCCTCCTCCTCCTCCTCCTCCTCCAGCTCTCTCTCATCCTCCTGCGACAAAAAATCTCTCTCTCTCTCTCTCTCTCTCTCTCATTTGATGAAACCGCCCCGTGAAGCCTCTGGGCCGTCTGTCGGTTTACCCTCCTCCTGCAACTCAACTGACTGATTTAACTACGGCAGTTCGATTCCCGGGCTCGTCCACGACACAGCCGAGCGTCAAACTCGACCCACAACACTGGTGAAGTGCTTTGGGGGGGGGTGTAAGAGGCGACCCCTCAGCCGAGTCCCACATTGATGAATTATACATGCCTGGCATCACACCTCCCACGCTCCAGCTTATGTAATGTCAGCCACGCGTGGAGAAGCGTATGCATGTACGTGTGTCTGTGAGGATGTATTTATATCCAGACTGGGATTGAGGGAACAGTGACTCATTCTCTTTGCTCTTTATTTTTACCCCACAATCTGCCCACCCACCCACCGCCTATTTCGACGAAGAAGCAGAAGAAGAAGAAGAAGAAGTAAAGAAGTGCATTAGTTTAGACATTTCCCAGCTGTGCGAAATTGTTATAATATTTTTGTCTGAGCGAGAACGGGGACATTTTCGCCCTGGTGTAAAAATAAATATAATAAGGTTAAAATTCTCACGTACAAACGATGCATCCAGACACTCTCTCTCTAATCTTTGATCCTCTCGGTGAGTTCTTTCATTTTAATGCCTCTGCGTCCCACTGTGAACGCAATATCTCAAAAACCTTGAGGGAATTTCTTCAAATTTGACACAACTTTAATTAAACTTGAGGATAAACTGATGAGATTTTGGTGATCAGAGCTCAAAGGTCAAGGTCGCTAGCCTTGTGAACACAATATCTCAACAACGCCTTATGGGAATTTCTTCAAATTTGGTACAAATGTTCTCTTGAACTCATGAGGAGGGGAGGTCAAGGCCATGGTGACCTCATATGATTCTGGTGCTGGTTGGTACAGACATACAACTGTTTTCCTGCATGAGAGGCTCTGCTGTGTAAATATCAAAATCCCCAAAACTGCACAAAACCTCATTTGAATCTGTCCCTAACTAAAATATTGCTCTGTGTGTTGGGGTCATGTGAACATAAAAGATGTGGGAGCAAGTTCAAATGATCCACTTTTAACATTTGGACTCACTAAGTATTCACTGAGCCAAATCATTTCATTAGTTGATTCAGTTTTACAAGTGCAACCCAGAGCAGCATAATTATTCTGATATGTGTCTGCTTTTTATGACTCAATGTATGAAATAAAATTAAAGGATAATTCATAACCCCCCCCCCCCCCCCCCCCCCCCCCCCCCCCCCTTCCACACTTGATTACAACATCAATGAAGCCTGCGTCTCGAAGAAAGTTCACGAAGTTTATGGAAAAACAGAACTTTGAACTTTGCGCGACAGATTAATTTCATCTGTTGAGGAAATCGTGTGATGTGGTCGAACCGCTCCAGAGCAGCTGCTGCCGGAGCCGGAAGTGAAATAGTTCTGTCACAATAGATCCTGAGGGAAATTTGGGAAAAATGTCTAATTACAGAAACATGAACTAACTCAATACGTTATTTGAAGTTTATGCATTTTTGAGTTCCCCCCCCGCTGCTCTTGCACCATGCAGCGCTTCATCACAACGTTTTTTCACCACTTGCATCCAAACATAATTACGTCGTCACACTTTTAAGACACAAGCCTCGACTTTCTGGCGTCTTATGCTGAATAAAGATCTTGAGGTGTAAAACTGGTGCAACCTCCCTTTAATGAAAACTGTTTTTGATGCAGTAAACAAGATGTAATGTGAATCAGCGACATGTTTTGCACAGATCTTTGTTTTCACTCTTCTCTTTTCTTCTCTGACCTCAACTGATGTCAGTATTTTAAAGAGGCTGCCGTCAGCACATGTTCAGCATGAACTTTTATTACATAATGCTGCACCTGCCTCAAAGGCCTACGTCAGGAACCTGCGGGCTCAGCTCACACCTGAGAGCACATCGCATTCCTGCTCAGTGCGACTGCGATAATCGGCCTTTACTTCCAGGCCGACGCGGGCAGAGAGGTCGGCGTCCCGGCCAGCAGACTGAGAGTAATGACGGGGATGAAAGTGCCCCTGTCCTCCCCTCACTGAGCGACAGGCGCAGGATGGCAGACCGAGAACCAAATGAGAAGTGACGTCTCAGCGGTGGCTTGTTACCACGAGCGACCCGGTGTGTTCAATCAAAACGCCGGCGTCCGGGCCGGGCGAGGAGGCTGAGGCCTGGGAGGAAGTGACGGGACAACAGGAGTCTATCAGTTTTATTTCAATATATAGAATTCTATCCTGCACGTGTGTGGTATTATATACATGTTGGGTGGGGACCAGAGACCACCACAAAGATACAACAAACCATCACAAAGATGCAACAATTATGTGAAATAAATGGACAAATAACCCCAGTGACAACACAGATACACAATTCACTCCCAAAGAGACACAAAATAACCACAAAGATACAAAGACGATTCCAAAGAGACACAGAATTGAGGAGAAATAGATGCAAATCAAACACAAAGACACACAAAACGACCACCAAAGAGTCTTAATGCCCTCAAAAGACACAAAACAACCACACAGATACACAAGATGTGCGTCTCTGAGTCTTTCTCCTGTGACGGACGCTCCCGACCTGGTAGACCTCTCGCATTAAAAAGTTTCAGGACCCAGCCCCGTGTTACATAACTGTTCTGGGTTCGACGGAGTCGTCCTGAAGAGCAGCAGCGACAAACGTTTCTACGGTGAGAATCCATTATAGATGAGGAGGGAGCTTGTTTTTAGCACAACTCATCTGGATGAAGGAACCAGTGGCTCCGCAGTTACAGCTGACACGTTACATAACGGAGGCGATGAAGAAGAAGAGGAGGAAGAGGAAGAGGAAGAAGAAGAAGAAGAAGAAGAAGAAGAAGAAGAAGAAGAAGAAGGAGGAAATCCTCAAGTCTTGTGTCTGAAAAGCATCCGACGAGATGCTTTCTGCTTCACACTGTGGAAAACCTGACATCCTCAAAGACACATCACAGATTCTGTCCGTCTGAGAAGAGACGAAATGTGATCAGAAAGAAACGGGCTGTTCAGAACCGTTGTTCCAAAGATGGAGGACGTTCCTGTAGATGTGAGTGTTGGAAACGTTGGTTCGATTCCAGAGATTTTGACAAACACAAGTCAGACTTCAAAGTTTTTTCTTAAATTGTATGAATTCAATATTTTTCACATGCTGCTGCTCCTGGATGATGATGCTGATGCTATTTCTGTCGGCTGCTCTGATGCTTTCAGACGATCCTGAGAACACGGAGTTCTCGTATTAACTTGACTTTTCGGAAATACACTTCCATTTAGATAAAAATAAAAAAGATTCTCACCTTCTGAGCTGCTGACGTCCAGAACACGGCCGACACACAGACGATGCACGAGGACGGATTAGTGCCACAAAGTGCTTTTCAAGGCCAGAGAAGTTAAAGACACACACACACACACTAACAGGATTAATATAGAGTCCAGTAAAGTTCATAAACAGACAAACCTGGTTCACATAGAAAAACCTCAACCTGTTTAAATGTGTGTGTTTTGTTTTTTTTAATGAATCCACAGATTCAGGAAACATTAATGATGTGAATATATATAAATATATATACTTGATGGTGCAGTGATCGATATGCAAGAGCGAGAATCTTTGCCTAAAGTTAAGTTTTAGGTTAAGGTAGGATAGGATAGGTTAGGTTAGGTTAAGTTAAGGTAAGGTAAGGTAAGGGTAAGTGTAAGTGTAAGGGTTAGGGTTAAGGTTAAGAGTAAGTCTGCAGGAAATCAATTTAAGTCATTATAATGTCCACTGTCATGGAGACGTGTGTGTGTGTGCGTGTGTGCGTGTGTGTGTGTGTGTGTGTGTGTGTCTCCCTCGCCCTGTGACAGCCTGACGTCGACCTGTCCAGTTGGACGGAGCCTCTCTTCCAATGACAGCTCAGCGGAGTGACAGACAGATAACAGACCTGTCAGTTGTTGTGTCTGGGGATAACATCCACTTTCTATAGCAGCGCTTACTTTACTCAGAGATTAATGCCCGATTTAAATAAGAACTACAAGAGGACAGAAGTCTCCTCTTCCTCTTGTATTATTCCGCTCCTCCTCTTCCTCGTAAATCACTTGATTAAACTGTGACCAGGGCGATAACATGGTGCCGTGGCTGCACGGTGAGTTATGGCCTCTGTCACAGAGCAGTTTAGCCAGTTTGGCTTCAGCGGACTCAACCCAATTATACTGTTGATTTGCAGAAGACTGAATTAACTGATGTAATTGCCTCGATTGTGATGTATTTATCAACCAGAGGCCAAAACAACATTTACTCTACATGGATGCTGCTTCAGTCATTTCTGTGCCGATGCTCTTTGTGACGGTTGCTCCTCGTTTTCTCTGGAGGAATAATTTCAGAATGAAAACAGCACATTTCCAGTTCCTCGTGCAGGTTGTGTTCCGCAGCCTTGTGAGCGTCAGACTCGGCCTCGGATGCAGGGAGCAGGCCGTCGCTCCCACTTGCCCAGGTTGAACAAGGGCTAAGCCTCCATTTTTCCCGGTCACCCCGCTTGGGTTTGATATTGACCGGGAAAAAGAGGATGGGCTTTGGGTCAGGGCGTCGGTCCCTGCGGCTCAGAGGATGAATCACTGTGGGGATCCCAGCGGGTGATGCAAGTCGGAGCTGGACAGCTGGCAGGCAAACAGAGAGAGAGGGAAGGAGGGAAGGGAGGGAAAAGAGAGGGGAGGAAAGGGGAGAGAGAGAGGGGGAAGGGGGGGAGTAGGAGGGGGGGGGGGATAAAAAGGGGGGGGGAAAGGGGGGGAAAAAGGGGGGGGAAAAAAAGGGGGGAGGGGGGGAGGGGGGGGGAAAAGAAAGAGGGGAGAGGGGGGGATAAAACGGGGGGGAAGGGGGGAAAGAAGGAGGGGGGGGGGGAAAAGGGGGGGGGGGCCGGGGGGGGGGGGGGAAAAGGGGGGGGGGAAAAGGGGGGGTTTTAAAAAAATGGGGGGGGGGGTTTGGGGGGTGGCCCGGGGGGGTTGGGGGGGGGGGCGGGGGCGGGGGAAAGGGGGGGGTGGGGGGGGGGGGGGATCTCTTCCCTTGGCTTTTAGGGGGGTTTTAAAAATTTTTGCATGGATGCCTCACACAGGTTTGGGGGTTCAGGGAAAAAACCCCATGAGCAAAAAAAAAACAAAAAAACCATAAAGGGGGTTGTAGCATTGGGAAAAACCCCCGTACTGTGGGTCATTTATTTTTTTTATGTTTTCTCCGTGCTTCAAATTCCTTTTTGGGTTAAAAAATTAAAAAAAAAAGGAAAAAAGACGGGGAACGTTTTTTAAATTGAAGGGGAAAGATTTTCCTCAGAGTTTGAAAGAAATGGGGGGGGGGGGGGCATAAGGGGGGTTATATTTTATTAAAAAATTTTATGTAAAAGAGGAGTTATATTTAGGGTTTCCCTCGATTCCTACACATTCATCCACAAGTTGTTCCTTTGTGTTTGATGCCAGAGACAAAGCCAGAAGACGAGGGGGAGTCGTCGCACTGTCCCTCGCACACGACCACCATTGTCATCAGAATTGAATCATCGACGAAGGGCAGACCCAGCGGGGGGGGGGGGGGGGGGTTTCCTCATTGTTCCCAATGAGGAGGAGACGTAGGGGCGCGGGGGGGCGAGACGCTGCAGAACAATGGAGGCATGTTTTCATCTCATCTTTCAGAGGCAGGATGAGGTGATTCCCAGATTTACATGTCACTGTGATCTGATTACGAAATCTCATATCGTTCTGATTCATTCTTATTTATGGGCACGAGGTTTATCATTTATCGTCTGCAAGAGCTAGAGGAACAAATCAAAAAGCCAGAGAAGGGTTAGAAAAGTATTAATAAATTAAAACGGTCGCTTTCAGACCAACACTTTAAACCTAAGGTTCAGATTTAGACAACAAATCCCAGGATTCCCAAAACTGATTCTCACACATCTTCCTGTGTAACTGGCATTTCAACCCCTGTCGATGGTTGTAAACACAAAGAGACGCAGCTCGGACTATTTCTGTTTGACTCAAAACCTTTTCACTGTGTCACATCTGAGCGACTTCTGCAGAATCCACTTCACCTGCTTTCAGTCTCACGCTTCAACGCTTCAGATGACTAAATGATTCTGGTACTAATTGGTTCCAGGACTTCAAACTAAATGAAAAGTTGTATTACTCACACTTTGACACTTCAAAGTCCCTTCAGCACTTCACTGAACATCACTCATATTGAAACATTAACACTTCTTTCCTGATACAATCAATCAAAAGGATCATTATCTGACACTATGAATAGTCTCTGGCGTCAATAAACCTATATTTGGATTGACTGGAAAACTACAAAGGAGCGGAGAACGTTTCTGTGAACACCCCCCCCCCCGTCCTGACTCACACTTCCCTGTGTTGACACTGCAGGAGAGAACCCTCTGTGCCGAGGACACTGCAGCACGAGGTCAGGACGGAGGATCGCTCTCTAAGTCAACACGGGCAGACATCACAGCCTCGTGCAGATGGCTGGCGCTGCCCTGACAGCGGGTCGGGCCCGTGATGGAGACTCCTGGACCCGTTTGTTGTCTGCGTTGCTTTATATACTGAGCGACCGGAGTCGAGTCCCCCAGCACAAAGGCTCGGGTCAATAACGCGAAGTGATCTGCTGGGTCAGAAGACTTGGTTTGGTTCCAGCCATTGTCGGAGGGGTGTTTTTCTTTCAAAGAGAGCATGCTATCCCCTCGTCTGCACTCGCGCTCAGCTCCTGAGTATTTCCTGAGGAGGAAACAATAAGACAATAGCAGCGAGTGGCTCGGTATGGTCTGCAGAAAGGAGCAGCATTAAATATTATGATATGCAAAGAAGCTGCGGCTGGCGGTAAACAATGCAGTGCCCGAAATACCAAGGAGGCTTGGCAGGAAGTTTAGATAAACTAAAGATTCCAGAGGAGCTTTAATCCTCAAAGACCTTTAAGCTGCAGAAACTAAACTAACGTGAAACTGAAAATCTCTGGACGACTCTTGAAATGAAAGTATTTAGAGACTTGAAACTTTCAGACAATGACCAAAGAAAGTGTTTCGCCCGACTTCCATTGACCTCTCCAGGATAAGCAGGGCTGAATATCCAGTTACATAAAGACCTATATCAATATCTTGAGTTATGAAGATGTCAGTGATGAGGCAACAAACATCGGCTCGACTGCCATGAGGAGACATTTGCTACTGATTTCACCTGATGCACAAACTTGTTTAACCAACTACCAACATCTGTGGTAACAACAAACAGTTATTCGATAATATCGATTTTTTTTACAATACAATTCATGATGAATTCTCTTCAATAGAGGTAAACAAATATCTAAAATATTACAAAAATCTACGTGGGGGCAACAAAGCAAAGCTATTTTAAATATATCTAATCGAGTTGGGATCATTTCTTTGTTTACTTTAGTTAGTTTGGATTCAGCAACAAGTGTTTTCAATAATTTATGCAAAATTATGTTTCATTGGAAATCTTGCATGCTGCTACAATGGTGCTAGCAAATGCAAAGTTAGCATGAAAACACCTGCAACTTTTTTTGGGGGGAGAATTTAACGAACAGTCACACGAAGCAGCATCGATACACATCTGCAGGATTCACACATCTGCAGGGAATCCACTTTACCAGTATGAACCATTAACCGAACCCATCAATCTTCCCAGTTTACCCCAAACACGCATCAAACACGTCTAAATACCAACGGCACACTTCCTGTCCTGTCCCGAAACACTTCCTGGCCTCGCGGAGCAGCCGCTGACCTCTTATCAGCTCGGCTCAGCTTTTCTCTCGGACTGGTCGGAACACCAGTGTCCACGGCTGCTGATGAATGGGAACCACGAGGCCCCCGTTACCGCCTCTGTGCGCCGCCAAGAATAAAATAACAAAAAACAAGGTTGATAACAACTCTGGACCTTTGTCCTTTTCAATCCACGAGCACGCTGATTAAATTCCATCCACGTTATTCATAGCCCCCCCTCCTCCTCCGTGCATTATAAACACATTACACGCAGCAGCAGAGACAGCTGACTGACTGGAGCGGTCCGGTCCCCTCGACCCGGGGAGGAAGGCCCCTCACAATGTCACATCAGATACGAGGAGACGGATTGTGTCTGGCCCCTGAATTGTGTTTTGTTCAGTCGAGGAGTCGCGGGTACAGTCTGAATGATTTAGGGAGGTCCTGCCCCTGTCACTGCGACGATGAGGCATCACGTACTGAACGCTTTCTTTGGGTATCACGCCAACAAATGAAAACAACCAATTTCCTGGCAGACATAACACAACATTCTGCTTCTCTAAAAAAAATGGTTGATGCAGGAAAGCACGTACGGCACAGCCGAGAGCCGGAGTGGCTCAGCAGCGGCAACATGGCGTCCTCTCTGATGAGCTGCGTCTGCCCCGGTGCCACCGGGAGACGAGACACGGGCGGAGATGTGACGTCTCTGAGCCCGAGGACAATAGAAGCAGACGCAGGGAATGATAATGGATTCACAAACTGGGCTTCACCAGCCTGACGCTCCGGCTGATTACATCCACAGAGGGTGAACACGACGGTCACTAATACTAATGATTCTTTGTTATCCACAGTCAAGACACGAGATATTATACATGATCTGGACCAGGCAACACATTGTCAACGATTAAACCAAAGACAGCTGATTTTCTTTAAATGCTAAAGTACCTAACTAGCAGAGAAATGTGGTGTGTAAAATGTATAATATTATCCTCTGAAAATGTAAAGATAAAAGTACAAAGTGACATAAAAGTACAAAAAATACTCAACAGGCACCTGACAACTGTATTTAAGTACAATAATTGAGTATTCATTTTTGAACACGCACTTCAGAGCCATCATCAGCTCTTAAGGTCCCATATCAGCTCTGGTGAACTTTAAATAATCTCTGAACAACAGAAAATCATCATTTCTAACTTGAAGGTCGTCGAGGTCACAGACGCCATCATGACTGATTCTCATCATCGGAGTGGATCCACTTTACGCTGCAGATTTTTCCAAAAGCTCTAATAAAAAAATCATCTGAAAGAATTTAAGTGAATGTGGACTCGGGACGATTTGGCTCCGGCTTTTAACACCGACAACTTCTTCTGTCCTAATGAAGTGTTTCCACTTCTTCACGTCTAATGACTGGAAAGAGGAGGAGGTGAGGATCAGGAAAAAGAAAAACTGGAAGGGAAAGATGGAGCGGCAGCCAGAATCTGCAGGGAGAGTGATGGTGGACACAAGGGCACCGAGGAGGCAGCAGATGGAGGAGATGGGACGATGCAGGAAAAAGCAAATCAAGGACGTTTTAAACCACATAGCAAAAAATTAAAAAATGGCAACTCAAAAATGCAATTCAAGGCAACTTGCTGCAGTAGACTGAACTCGCTCTCCTGTCTTGAATCAACTCATTATTCCAAAATCATTTTCACAAGTCGAGCAGTTTCAAGTGTTTTTTTACAGTGATGATGCAGAAAGTGAGAAAACAGTCGGTGGAGAAACAGGAAGTGTTTATACTGCAAAAGATTTTTATTTCAACTTACTGTCGAGTATGTACAGGAGAAACAATTTGTACATAAATAGGCAATAGTTATAAATATCAGCGGCTCGGCTGGTACAAAATTAAAAAAAGAACATATTGTACACTATCTACAAAGTGCCACTGTGGGATTCGTACATGGTCTCTGGATGGATTGTCCGTACTTGTCCATTCGCACAGACTATCGGAGCCGCACTGCACGTGTAATCCCAGCGGGGGGGCAGAGTCGGAGTCCAGGGGAACATGTGGCATTTAGACAACAGTGGTCCGAGGGGCCGGCTTCAGTGAGACGCCAACAAAGGAACCGGGATTATTGAGCCGGGCCTCTCGCTGCAGTGCGATGGTATTATTAGTTGCTGGGTGTCTCCTTAGATATTGCAGCACCACACACACACACACACACACAAAAGAAAAACTATATTCCTCATGAGCGTTCATGGCACTGGGTGTGAAAATAAACATGTTATCCAGTGGTCATCTTGTTCACATCAGACACTTCGGTTGTGCACATCGAACACTGGGGCTATTTACAGCTCAGGATGTGCAGCGAGCGCACTGACCTCACGACCTCACGACCTCAGGACAGTTCTGACAGCTTCAGCTGCAGAAAGGTTTTTTTTCCTGACGCAGCAAATGAAAAGATTTCCTCATGTAAGACACAGACTCCTCCGAGCAAAGCGTCACCTGCACTTAGGTCCTCGCCGTCTTCACACACGTTCAGGGCTTCGCTAACGAACGTGCACGACCCTGCGAAGCGATAGTTAATTAATTCATTCTCACATGCACGACCACGCAGACTGTGTCACGTCTCCCGTGATGTGCACAGCCACACGGAAACCTGCAGAAACTGCCCCACACACAGCCTCACAGAGACTCCATCGCTATGACAGCAGATGAGTCATCAGCAGCAGCTCACATTTGGTCCCTGAAAATTGAAAAACATTCACAGCGGGTGGTGGGGACAATGTGCGGAGCGTTCAGTGGGTGAAGAGCCCGGCGTTTTCATTCTCCCCGACATGAAGTTCACACGTTTTGTTCTTAGAAAACACTTCTGCAGCAACAATCATCCCTCAGGCTCCTGCTGCCTCCTCATTCGTGTGCGACAGCGTCCTCTTGTGTGCCAAGTGGGTACTGAAGGTGAGCTGTGTCAGTTACATAACTCGTGTTACCTCCAGTGACTCGCAGCACACACACACACACACACACAGGTTTACAACACAACCATCTTCACACCAACCGTGGGGTTTATACGTTTTAACCACAGGTCTCGAGCCAATGTGCAAATGTTTCTAAAACTGAGAGAAACGAATTCAATCTGGGCTGTGATGTTAATCAAAAAGGGTAAAAGATGATAAATAAAAAGGTAAATCGTGAGCGATACTTTGGCATAACTCCTCTCACCCGGGGTTTATGTACAAAGGAATCGGTTTGAATACTGGGGAGGATTCACGGGGCCAGTTTCTTCTTATTCTTCAGTAACGAGTGCGTACAGTAGTTTCACATTCTTCATATTTGATCCTTACAGAACAAGAACCTCCAGAGTCTCTTCTGGGTATAATGATGTGAGAAGTGGGCGGGGTCACACCAGAGTCGTGTCAACGCGTGTGCTGAAAACCAAGGCAGATTAAATTCAGTGCAATGTGCAAAGTTAAACTTAAGGAACATGGGTTAAAAGCAACGACACAAAGAAAAGAGGAAGCCACTGAGCAGCCGAGTGTGTCCGACGTTCATGCTGTCGACAAACCGTTATATATATATATCAATACCACTTTCTTTAAAACCGATGAAGAGAATCCTGAATCCTGATCTCTCGGTTTGCTTAAAAGAAACATTTCAACACCTCAGGAAACAGATTTAGACGAGAGGAGCGATTCAGTCTCGTGTCTGTGCAGGAGAAGTGAAGCGGGAAGAGGCAGCTGTGTGTAGAGATGGACGAGGCCAGTGTCTGTGGCCCGGCTGTAATAAACACAATCCAATCATCTCAATGTTCGGAAAAAAATCAAACGTGATATTCAATTTAAACTGTGATTCTGTGTCTGTGAACCTCGACAGGATCATTGTGGCTGATAATCTGTTCAGGCCGACCTCGGATCAATAACTCTCCCGTGATTATTGGGAAGGTCGATTCAGATCCGAGTCTCGCTTCATATTTACTGCACAGACACGAGGGGGGGGGGGGGGGGGGGGAAGTGAATAATTGTATTTCCCCCAGAACGTCTCCATCCCGAGATGCGGTTGGCACACGACAAATCAAGATTTCAAACAGGAGGAAGCGAACGTAGCAGTGATGCTGGTTTTCTCCTCCACATCCGCTGGTTCCACATCGTCTTAGGCAAAGAGCGTCTCCGACATTTACAAGTGCACAACTCAAAGCTGCGTGTTGCTCGCGAGTGGGAAGGTGCAGCTCTGAAGTCGACTGAGGGAAAAGGAGCGATCGACCTGGAGGCTTCAAGCTGATGAAGAGCGAGTTACGCTGATGAACACTGTCGGTGGTTTCCGCTCCATAAACTCCTCTTCTTCTCACACTGATCGTTTATTTCAGGTCGTCACTGTTGCTTCACTTTAAAAAAAAAATGGTTTCTTCTTCCCAGCGAGTGCAACAGAAAGCCTTCAAGAGTCAGGGGCCACGCAGGCATCGGAACTCTGGAAAACACCCGGAACGTGACGTGGCGTTCGAGTCCAGAGGCTGAGGATGGCGCCATCTCCACCTGATCTCCGCCCGCCGCTGCTCTTTTACATGAAGTTCCCTCTTGTTGCAGAGACAGAGCAGGGACCCAGGGGGCGCTCTGTCCTGCATCTAGCTCTAAAAGGTCCAGAGCATCTCTGCACACCGGTCAGGACGAGTGCCTCTAAGTCTCTGATTGGCTCGATTCATCAGCGTCCGTGGTTCAACCGGTCGAGGGTTCCCTTCACAGAGTGGCCAGGATGCGTGAGAAGGATATGACGACAGAGAGGGAGGTCTGACCCACGCCGAGCACCAGAGCCTCCAGCGGGGCCATGTCCTTCCCCGCCACGCGGTAAACTCCGGCCACCGCCGCGCCTGAAGGGAGAAGAAACACATTGTTCATATTAGAAACTCTTTAGGGCTTTAAAAGTTTTAAATCTTGTTTCTTCTTCACGACGTGATCATTCCTTTGCTCCTGCTTCTGCTGAGATCGTCTCTGATGTTAATCCAGTCTCGTGTAAACATCAGTGTGTGTGTGTGTGTGTGTGCTCACCGTCAATAGTCTCATCTCCCCGATCGCTTCACATTAATAATAAAGTGTCTTTCTATTTTAGAGGAGGGGGGGGGGGGGGGGGGGGGGGGGTGCAGCTTGCAGCTCCTGCTCCAGGAGATTTGGGTTTGTTTACACTCCGCTCCGACAAGTCTAAATAATATCTGGTGCAACCCGGGAACATCCTGACAAACCTGGGCTGTTGTCTCCCGTTCAACTCTCTGACTGGTCGACTGATCCGACCACAGCCACATTGTGACTGGTCAGACGATCCCCAGTGTTTTACTCACAACAAGAGAAGTGCTACATCAGGAGCTAACTGGGATTAGTCTGATATTTTCACCGGTGGCCGGAACAGACGATGACGTTTTCACAGATTCACAATTTAGCATCGTTACCTCCAGGTTCTGTTGTCGTCTGCGTTTGTTTGTCCGTCTGTTATTTAGTAAGATTAACCACTGCACAGATTAACATGAAAGTTAATGGAATGATGCATTATGGGTCAGGGAAGAACGCATCAAGTTTTGGTGCGGATTCCTAAATAGTTTCATTAGGGGACTGTTGGGCCTTGGTGGAGGTGTGCGCTCTACTGACTGCTATTCTGTTTCTCTGGTAATCGGATTTCTAAATTTGTTCGGTTCCCAAACTACTTACGAACCGAGCTCCATCAAACACAGTTGTTCCCTCTGAGTAAACATCAGTAGCATCCTACAGGGTCAAGTTTGAGGCATTTTGCAGATCACAGCTCGGTGAAAGCACAACTGCATGTTCAAAATATTGTTTCCATTTTCTTAATCAAGGTATTAGGCTAAAAATATTGTGATATTTCAATTTTGTCAGATGGAGACGAAGGTTCCTGTGAGACGTAAACAGAACTCTCTCTCTCTCTCTCTTCCCTCTCTGTCTGTCAGGTCGTGTCTTTCTCTAGTTGACAGGAGTGAACCCGCTAACTCCCAGCATCCTGTTCTCTCTCTCTCTCTCTCTCTCCCTCCCTCGCTGTCATCGCCCTTCCTCTTCTTCTGGGTGACGCCGAGGTCGGGCCTAAAAAAAGAACGAATAATAGAATATAAAAAGAAGAAGTGGAGTTACTGCACTTACTGGTGATGACGCTTCCGGAGAGGGTTGCCAGGAAACCCACGCTGACCAGCACCAGGGTGATGAGGCGGCCCCGCTTGTGGCGCTGCAGCATGACCAACATGAGCAGCCCCACCGCCCCGTGGACAAAGAGCGAGGAGAAGAGACACCACAGGAACACCCAGTACCACATCTCTGACGGGGGGGGGGGGGGGGGGGGGGGGGGGGGAGCGAACACAGGAGGTTGGATCAGACACAGCTGGAAACACACTAAACACAACTTTCTGACTGTACAGAGGTGAAGTTTGAGATTTTATTCAGGAACGCTTCAGTAGTGCTCAAATGATTAGTGTAGATAAACTATATTTTACAATTTATAGCTATATGCTAGGATTTCTCAGTCAGGAGTTCAGTAAATCATTCAAACTTATTTACACACAGTAAACTACACATGTGAACAATATGAAATCACATTTGACACAGGATTAGAAATCTCATCTCAGTGAAGAAGATGAAAACATGACTCCCTGGAGAAGTAAAGATTAAATGTCCCTTTAACGCAAAGTGTGAGATGATAGAATATTATCTTGTAACGTCGTCCGCCGGCAGATTTCCTGATGCGTTTTTACAGATTTACACTTTACAGATCCGGGTGCAGCGCTGCTGTTAGAGCGAGTGCACGAGTCGCTGTGAAGCCAAGCAGGGGTTTCAATCTGCAGCCGCCACAATCCGAGTCAGGGCTCATCAGGGAGGCAGCCGACCACGGTAATGGAGCCGAGGTGAGAGACGTATGAAATCGGCTGTGAGTGAGATTCCAGCCGAGCTGCTGTGAGATGCTCGCATCCTGCAGGGTCAAGATTGAGCCGATTCAATAAAGGATGCCATTAGAGAGTAATTAAAGTAAAAAGCTTTGCAGAAGCTCTGAGGTCAAACCCGTTCAATACGTCTCCCTCCTCACCCTCTTCTGTCTCATGGGTCGTTTTTGCATAAAGAGTTCTGGCGTCAGCGCACTTGGCCAGCGAGGGGCCTCGCTCCGAACCGCTGGCACCGCGGGAGCGAGGAGCAGCCAGCTGGCCATGAGATTATTCAAGGAGAAAAGAGATCGGCCGAGGACGAGGACCAATCCAAAGCACGGGGATGTTGTGTAAAGGCCTGTTTGGACAAAGCGACATAAACCGGAAAAACACGGCGTCGTTGTGTGGTGTAAACATCCCAAAGACCCAATTCTATGACAGAGTATTTCTCATGGAGCATATCCATTTAACCCGGTTGTCCCACAGTCCACTGAGCGCCTACATCCACTTATTGATCTGCCAGTGGATCGGGCAGAGATGTGACAGCGCGGTGACACAACGGCTTTCTGTTCTGCACCACTGGGCACAATCAGGTCACGCATCACAGGCCGTCCGCCGCCGCCTCTCCACGACCATCACCGGCCGTCCACCGAGCGAGAGGAGGGAGACGTCCGCGACGGGACACGAGAGTGGTCGAGGACAGTGGCGCTCTCAGTTCTGTTAACTGTGCCTCCCCCTGTCCTCGGACCCCTGACCCCGACACTGATAGAGGTCCACCTTCACAGAGGATGTTCAGATCCTCTTAACGCGTCTTGGAGGAGACGAGAGGAGAGGCAGTGAATCAAGGAGCTCACAGAAGAGGGCAAACCTCCACCGAGGAGAAGGCCTCATCTCGCCAGGGTGGAGACATTGAAATATAAAAATTCTGGCAACGGTTCTTAGATCGACAAAGATGTGAGGCTGGATATTTTACAGTTTAACCATATCCATAATAAATAACTATAATTAAATAGAAAACACCTCACACGTGTCAGGATTAGAAGCTTTTTCTTTCCGAGACTTTGACAAAAACGAATTCAAAACGCAGAAACTGCAACAGCTTTGTTTCACTATATTCAGATTTTATAGATTTAAATATAAATCGAAAAAATAACGGATTAGGAATCAATTATTCAAATCATTGTCAATCAGAGACTTAAATAATTAAACTGATGCATCGGTAATCAGATCATTTATATGCACATTTATTAGATTTTCCTGATCACGTTTTTCCACTTTCTGACTGTCGGAGTTTCACAGATCACGAAGGAGAACGTCTCCATCGTGCGCTGGCACGTTTACAGAAGTAACGACTCTCTCTGACACGAACAGCTGCAGAGAACTTAATGCCAGTAAAATCTGTCTTTGGTGGCTAAATGGGGAAACAGTCACTGGCCAAGCTGCATGTCCCGAACATTCAGATCCAACGTTTACATTCGCAGGAATCTCTGTTGCACTTCTTGATGAATCACAAGCCTGATTGAAATGTCATCAAGTTTTTTTTAAATGAAGATCCACAGGGGAGAAGATTGGTGGGGGGCGAAAATGCTGGGAGAGGAAATCCACGGCTGGTTATTCCCCCTGCCTGATGGAAATGGGTCTCGGCAGGTCGTTTATTTCGGTTTAGCAGGTGAACATTAAATCACAGGGCAGAGGCAGTGCTGGTGGCCTCAGCTCAGAGAGCGAGAGAGAGAGAGAGCACCTATGGGACGAGAGATGTGCTGCGTCACGTTCAGAGAGGCGAGCGAAACACACAGTCCGAGCACGGCATTAACTTCTGCTAATCCGCAACCAGGAGGCCGAGGTCTCTCCGTCAGCACGGCAGCTTTAGAGCTCGCCTGTCAACGGGGACACATGTGAAAAAAGCAGGTCGCTCGATAAGAGGTCAGGTGAGAGATTTTGCATGAGCACGCACGCGAGGCCCCATGCAGAACACACACAGGCCACAGTGGGGGTAAAGCTGCAGATTCACAAAGTGGGAGCCCGGCAGGGGATCGGAGCTCGGCCGCCAGGAGGAAGGACGATGGATCTGACCCGACGTGGAGAGAGAGGGAGAGCTGGGATACGAACCGGTCGGTGGGGATGAAGCTGAACACAGCAGAACCGAATCTAACAAATTACCAAATGTGAGCATCGGGCTGTATATTTAAAGTTGGACAGTGGGCCTTGGCAGAGTTTGGGGTCAGTGGTTCAGGCACAAACCCAGTTTCCTGTCAATGTGCCCTGGGTGGAGCTACGAATGTAAACATGGACACTGGGAACATAGAAGCAAACGTATTTCTGCAGGTTATATAACCATGATGAATGGACTAATTGAACAGTCTGAAAATAGAGTAAAAGCCTTTTTACCGCAGTGAAATACAAGTATGACCTCTTTTACAAAATAACAAAATAAATGACCTGCATGTTCCGCTGACCTCAAACTGCGCGAGCTCACAAATCATAAACAGGAAGTTCAGCAGTTTGAGGAACTCCCCTGGGCCTCAAAGAAAGGTCAAAGGTCTTATGCCTCTTAAAACTTCACATCTGCGTATGGAGCCTGTCCCTCTTGTTCAGGACTCACTCCCCCCCCCCCCCCCGTTCTGACCTTATCTCACGTCCCAGGAGGTCGTTTTTCACCTGGCTGGTGAACTGTAGGGTTGCGGGAGGGGGGGGGGTGGCAGCTCCGTGAACCCTGCTCCCCAAAAGCAACAAGGGTGTCAGCTCCTCACAGGTTCGTACCCGCTGCTGCTGCTGCTGCTGATCTGCTTCCGCAAAAAACTCTACATGCGCCGCGGCGTCCTGCTGAGTCAGCATCACTCACTGCCTCTTTTTTTATGTGCTTTTGCTCGATGTGCGTTTCTCCACACACGGAAACAGCTGCACTTCATAACGTGGGTCTGTGCCAACTCGCACATGACCACACGTCCGCCTTTTGCTCCACTCTCGCGCTGCGGGGAGGGGACTCAAGAATTTCTGTAATCTTGTATTTATACAACAGGCAGCACAAATCAATCCTGTGGTTTCTAGAGACAAATCCACCTTCGCCATATTTGAGCAGCAGCTTTCTATCTCTGAGGAAGTTTGGCTCATCTGCAGACGAGATAAGAAACCAAAATAATTTGAAATGGTCAAGTTCATCTTCCTCAAAGCTTCTTAACACCTGAGGCACTTGTTCTATAATTCATCGAGGTTCAGTTTAAGGTTCAGCCCGAACTGGAAAGAACAGGATTCTCCGTTCAGCTTTATCACCAACAACTAACCAGCAGTATAGAATAGAACAGAATAGAAAGGACAGAATCGAACAGAGATCATGTGGACAACATAATAACATTATGGATTGGATGTCATTTCAGATCTTCCTTTGTCTGCACCACATCATTCCTGGGAAATCAGTGAAAATGTAAAATTACCTATCTCGCAACAATATCTATTCCATTCCACCTCCTTCCACAAAGTTCCGTGGTAATCCGATCCGTAGGTTTTTGTGTAATCTCGCTTACAAATATACAAACCAACAATAAAACGAACATAACCTCCTCGGTGGAGGTAATAATCTGTGGAGAAACTGAGACCTGACCGGCCACAGATGGAAATGAAGTGGACCCACAGATCCCAGCGACCTCCAAGTCTCTAGAGTAGTTATAATATTTACTAGATTTACAGAAAGTGGTAAATAAAATTCCCTGAATCTGCACCAGAATTTAAAGGGTTTTCTTCCTTCCAACAAGTTTCATAGAAGAGCGTCCAGTAGTTTTTGCGTAATCTTGTTCACAATCAAACAAACCACCGAACAAACACCTGCACGCCGCCCTATTCTCTTTTGGGGATTGTTGACAGCAACTTCTGGAGGAGGCACTCACATTTAAAATGTCACACTTCAGCCATCAGTCCAATAAACGATAACCCAGTGTCCTTTCAGAAAACCCCACATTAAAGAAGCTGTAGGTGGATTGGAGCTCCACACAGAGCTGCTGCCCTGAGCCCAGGAGGCTGCCTCTCATCGACCCTTGGTTCCCGGACTGCAGGACAAAGGGAGGAGGAGGGAACCGAGCCACACTTCATCTACTAACCTGGATGATTCCCTATTTCTGTTTGTCGTGCCATGCACCGACTCCACACGCGCGGACAGTGGACAGACATTTTTTTTATTCTCTATAAAAGAGGAGGTGGCACCGATGCTCCTTTTATTAGGAACACCTCAGCCCCTTTGCACACCGAGCACGCGAAGGGGAACAAACATTACAATGTACGTTTGTTTAGATTTACGCACATTACGCACATGTGGTAGTAATGTGCAGCGGATGATGCTGATGATACTGATGATGAAGAAGAAGAAGATGAGGGTGAGGATGACACCACCTTCCATTACGCATACCTGCGAAGTGCTGCAGAGTCGCGCCTTGCACCCAGAGGCTCAGCACTTGCTGCACCGACAGATTAACAGAATAATCCCGGCTCGTGCTCATGGTTCCGCCGCCGCCGCCGCCCGGGCTCGCTCGCCTCTCTATCGAGTCGCTGTACCGGGCTTTACACGAAGGCATGGAGGAGACCGGGGTGGCATCGGTGGGTGGGGTTGGGTGGGTGGTGGTGGTGGGAGAGGGGGGTGTGTGAGGCGGCTCTCCCCGGTGCGCCTCGCCTCTACCGGTGCCTCTGCTTCGGCTTGACGTCCGTCTCCGCTGCGGGAAGGGAAGGGCCGCCGGCGGGTCGCTGCATCCTCGGCTGCGCGGAGGCCATGATGTGGAGGTGAAGTCCTACATCGGCCACGTTAAAGGGCCAGAGCCTGGTTCACTGAAGGAAGGGGGGGGGCTCACGCTTTACGTCCGCTTCATGAATGGGGAAGAGGAAAAGAGGGGCGGTGGCGTTTACGCAGGAAATGTGCGTAAATCTTCTGGGCAGCGCGTAATCACGTCACACAAGCAGGATTGGCTGGAGATCACGTGTTGCACCGGTCAGCTGGGCCACATGGGGAAATGTTGAGGTTTTAGACCAGGAGCTCAGAATTATCAGATTTTGAGGAAAAAGTATCAACCAGAGTAAAGATGGGAATCTGGATACCGACACTTCGAAGCCGTGTCGAGATCCCGAAGCGATTAGCTCACAGAGACGATACCTTTTGAGAAACAAGGACAGATTCAGATTACAACTGATAACACTAATTCTTAAAAATATGATTGTACAAATACGTTAATTATCTTACATCTGGCAACAGTGGTACAGATCATTATTAACACTCGAATACAGTTTAGCTAGCTACAATTTGAAATATGTAATTCTGCTAGGCAACAGACAAGAGCACTTCTAGCCGTTAGCCACTATTAGCACGAGCAGTACACACACATACAAATAACAACCACAACAGTATATATAACGTTAATAAAATATCATGATTTGTGTAGTAATGTTTATTTTATGTATATTCTTTTTAGGCCTGAATAAAGCTACGTATGAGGACGCCATCATGGGGCGTTGCCTACGACGACGGACGGATGTGGGAACTCTCCGGGGGTGCTGATTGGCTCCTGCTACGTCACCATGACAAACACCTGATGTAATAATATGATGGGATGGATGTGAGGAAGACACAAAGGAAACTTCTGTTCCTTTGTACAAAATGTGACAAGCCAAATGTTTGAATCGTAGACTTGTACCCTAAACGTTGAAAATGGAGCTGGATTCAAATGCAGCAGACTTCTTTCACCGAAGACCATTTTATCCAAAGTGTGACATCTTCTCTTCCTCGCACAGTTCAGCGTCAGGAAGAAAAACAAAAAAGCGAGTAATAAAAGTTAAATGCGTGGCGGCCAGGAGGAGCCGGCGTGTTATGCAGACAGTTAATGTTCTGGCACATTTCTCTGAGGAGCGCGGTATTTTAAGAAGTGGCCCAGTTCAGACGTACGAGGGCGAAAGAAACGCGTCTGACATTTGACATCTTTTGAGTCTAAAGTCTTTTCCCTCAGGGCAACAGGGTGGGATTTAAGAAGCTGCTGAATAAAGAGGAAATACATATCTTATATCAATGTCTCAGGTACCAGTGAGGTTTTGCTATCAAGTTACAGATTATTTACACTTCACAGTTATGCTGAATACTATAAAACATTTTGACTTCATGCCAGAGAGCCATTATCTTCCATTTGAAATATAATGTAATATAATTATTCTTTATCTAGGTCGTGTTGCCCTATCTTCGCACGGTGAGCACAGGTTCTCACCGTTGCACGTCAGCAACTCCCATTTTTCATGGGATATGAAATCTGAAAAATACACAATACATCAATTCAAAAGTGAAAAGCTACGATGCACTGAGACACATCCCCCACTGAGCTCCCTGAGGTTGAAACTGTTGGAACACTTACTTTCCCTTTTCCCCCCGTAGCCATCTTGTTTTGGAGATATCTTCAACGTGCTCCGTGTCTCTGCCCCGAAGCCTGAACACGACTGGAAAGGTTCAGACACGATATTGAAGAAAGGGAAAAAACTATTTTTGAAAAGCACCACGTTGTTTTTCAACCATGTCTGTTATGGATTTGATACGAAATATTAACTGAAGAAAGAAATGAGTGAAGCAGAAATCGTCTTAAGCTTCGTCAACATGTACCAACTTTAACACGTCTTCTTCAAGGTGTCCGACAACAGAGATTCGATAAATACATAGAATTGGATTCAAATCATTAGATGAAGAACAATCTAAAGAAATCATGTTGTAATTTTACAGTGCAATCAATTGGGCAGCCTTTTAAGCACATTATATATTTAACCCTTAGTCCTGGGTTATATTGGCTTTTGATTTAGCTTTCATATACCCCATATTTAACATGCATATTTATCTATTTTTCAGCCCAGCGTTGCCTGTATGTCACAAATCACATGTTTACCTCAGGTTTATAGACAAACTTCAAAGTTCATGTCGTCCTATAAATACTGTGATATGTATATTTGACTCTGACTCTTTGTTTTTAATGTTTTACGTTTGATTGATGCTTTTATACCAAAGGGTGGGAAACGATTGTTTCCATTGTGATTGAGTGAAGAGGCAGTTGTTTGGTTGTGGGCTTGGTCCGCCGGCTGGAGGGAGGGAGGTGGAGCTGCGTGGGCGGAGGAGATGAAGAAGAAGCCGAACACATCAATGGTTCGCAGCAGCGAGATGAAAGACTCCTTTGACTCTCCCACAGTTTGCTGCATCTTTGACTCCATCTGAACCGTCTCTCCGCTCACGGATCCGAGAACAAAAGATGTATTTACTCTGCGACTCGTCTCCTTTTGGTTTGGTAAGCACAGATCCGAGCGGTGAGGGGATTCATCTGCTTCTCCCTTCATCCCAGAGAGAATACAACTTTGTTTATTAAAGGAGGAGTTGGGTTTTTTTTTTTCCTCCACCACATGGAAAACAAACACGTTATTAACATATCAAATGCAGCCGAGCTCGAGTGGATTTAACGAACCAGGGGCTGAAAGCTAAAATAAAGGTCAGGCAGGATTTAGGTCAGAACCATAATTAATTGGGGCTGTTTAATAAGGCGGCAGGCAGATTCAAATGTCATGTTAAACGTCTCCTTGCTTTGAAATATCATCCCAGCTGGGAAAATGGCTTGCTTTGCTCCGAGCGGTGATTCCTGCAGTCGGCCAGTAGGTGGATTCCTTCTTCCACTTTTCCCCCCGTGCCTCGAGCTTTCCTTTTAGGAGCTGCTGGGTTTTTCTTCTTTTCCAACAACAACATGATTCATGTTCAGGAATCTGCAAAAACAAAATAGCACACAGGTTAGTGGGTGAGACGATTGTTCAAATGACCGTGTCTGACCTTTACCTGCCCTCGGAGACACGGTTCTGTTATTTAACTCCTGACTCACTGCTGCTCTCATTGTCTCCCTGTGTGTGTCACCATGCAGAGTACCCCCCCCCCCCCCCTGCTTTTGAGCTGTCACTCTCTGCTTCGGGAAGATGAGGTGTAACCATCAAAGGGAACGTGAATCCCCCCTTTTTCCAAACTCACGAGGGGCCTGAACAAATGATTTCTGTCTCCAATGGGGGATTTTCAGGAGCAACGTGAGACGTCACTGAATCCCGGACGGATTCACGCAGGCATTGTGCCTGTGCCCCCCCCCCCCCCCACACACAGACTCAGCCCGAGGTTCTGTATGAACCTGCAGCATTTTGGACCCATTATCCAGAGTTTGATCTCATGTACATTGAGCCTATTGTGTTCATTTCTTGCTTTGGCAGTAACTGAAACTGAAATGTGAGACGTCTCCCCCTTGAACTCATTCATGTGCGGGTGCTGTGGTCTTTTTTTGTGGTCTGCCCCCCCCCCCCCCCCCTCAGGCAGATGGGCCTCACTCAGGTGAGTCATCAGCACAGAGCCCCCTCATCTGGTGAACATCTCTGTCACCGGGACGACATTAAACGGAGCCAAGCGGCTGTGTGATGACTCAAGGTGCCGCTGCCGCTGCCGCGCCATTAGACACGCAGTCGTCTTCCAGCTGTTTGTTTCCTGCTGTCGGTTTCTGTTGGAGTCTTTTTCCAGTTCAATTCAATGTGTTCGATTCCACCTTCACTCAATTCTTAATGAGTCCTTCAGGAGGGAAGTGAGGCAATAAAAAACACAAAAACACAAAAACACTCACACGGTAAAAAGAGCTCGTACCTCTGCCAAGGCCGAGCGGTTCCCTAATGAAACCACATTTAAAATCAATAGATCCTGATTTTAATTTGGATCTGAACCAACTTGCACAAACTCACTTCTCTAGACATCTCGGACTTGTTCCATCGAGATCCATAAATTATTCTCTCAGATATCTACTTTCTTTAAAACTTTAAAGAAAATGAAAAGAAAATCCTGGATCTGACCCCTGATCTGGAAATTGTAATGAGATCCTCCCTGACCCCTGACCCCTGTGTCATCCAGTCGTTGTTTAAGTAATGTTGCTGACAAACAAATAAACCAGAACTTTCTTGAATCACGCTCCACTAAATTAAAATGTTGTGTATTTGTCAGAATATGAAATAAAGAGAAGATTTAGGTTTTGGAGTCACTTCTTCAATTAGATCTTTGAAATGTTGGATTAAAAAAACGTTAAAAGTTGGAAAATAAACAAATCGCAAATGTGGGCCGACACGACACATCGTGATCGAAGTTCCCTTTAACTTTTAACATGCAGTTACTTGACGGACAGAAGAACCCGGTTGAACTCGGTCCTTTTGTGCTGCGTCGGTAAACAAATGTAAAAGTCAGGCAGAGTTCACCAGGGCAGGTTCTCTGCTTCCCTTTGTACTGAGAACAAGCAGCGGCTCCCACCGGATCGCGAGCGGAGTTATCGTGGCTCACCTTTGATAACTCTCCGAGGGCAGGTGTGCACGATCACAGTTTAAACAGCGAGTGCGTTTGAAGTGGAACGAGGGGAACAAATGAAGGGTTTGATCTTTCTTTGGCTCGACATGAAAATAGCTGCACCTGAGAGACCTCGCGTTCGACCACAACCACAACGCCGACACCTGCATGCGACAACATCTGGCCCCGGGACGCTTGACTTCTCTCGTCCTGCCATTTATCTTCCGAAAGAAAAACTCCCCAGCTCTTCTGGTGTTTATCTTGTTCTTATCCTTTAAAGAAAATACCCTGTTCTATTTCCTTTTTTTTTTTTATTGAAGTAAAAGACGACAAAATGACAGAAATGATTAACGGACACTTGTTAAAAGAAGCAATTTGTTTCAGCGGCAGCGAGCGGTAGAAGTCAGGGATTATGTGATTAGAGGGATCTCGTCTCTTTGAAGGGGTTACATCAAAAACAGTGTTGAGTGACCGACGCTGCCGCTGTGGGGAAACCCGCGCTGGGATCCATATTGCTCGAGGCGATGCAATTCTGATGAAAGACCACCAATCCTCTGCCACTGGCGAGAAATGTTTAGCTGAGGCTCAGAGCTCGAGCGGCGGGCGAGTCGGCGCAGCGAGGACGGGCCGCTTCATGTTCCTGCACGAGGGAGGACCCGACCCGTCGGTGAGGAAACGTTCCCTCGGGGCACGGATTTCAGTTTTAGGTCAAAAACAGGGAGTTGATAAAGACTTCATTCATAACTTTTATGGTTTTTTTATTGTGGGGGAAAACAACATCCACTTGTTATGGTGGCAAAAAACCCTAAACAGCTAACATAGGCTTTTACAGGAGGACGACAACTGAATATTTAAAAGCAGAACAGGTAAATAAAGTGTGTAAATCCCACAGCCATACTACAGGAACTGTGAAGTGAGAGTCTGACACTTCCTGTTAACGCCATTATACCACAACTGGTGTCAATTCTCCGAGAGGGCATCAGCGAGGTGATCCTGAGTTAATGGAGCTCAACGGCTAAAATAATAATTTACAACTTCTTCTCAACGAAAAGGCAGATACATCATGATATCAGAACTTAAACGGAAAAAATACCAATGTCCTTTCTGACAGATTTTGTCCATTTCACGCAAGCGGAAGCATAAAGGTTAGATTTTGGGGCTACAGCTCCATAGCCCCCCCTCAAGAGCGCCCCCTACACAACACAGAAGTGTGAGTGTAAGTTCCCCCTATAGTAGAAATTGTTTGAGTCAGTGGGAAACCTGTAAACAATTCATCTTGGACCAATCATCTTTGAATCAAACCAACGACGCGCTAATGTAACTAACAACAGCTCAGACAAACTAGAAAGAAACTAAAAAACTGACCCTTTTAAACGAGATAACTTGTGAACATGTAAAGTAAAACCACAGATGTCTCAATACATGTTTCAAATTGGAAAGCAAAGGACAAAAAAACTGGAATACAACAAAGGCAGCTCGGTCTGTTTCTGCTCTGCGAACTGCAGTCATACAATGAAACAGCCAAATATCTGAAACTTCACTTATATCAACCTAAACTCTTCCCCAGAGGCCTGTATCCATTCCAGAGTCACTAAAACCCCGTCTGGAGCGAAGGGGAAAGGAATACATGCCAGTGGTATGTGGGCGATGCAGACAAGCGCAACACCAAACTTTCCAGAAGCATAAATGTTCCCGGCATGTTTTGAGTCAGCCAGGCAGCCGGTCCCTGCAGACCTATCACGTCTGGGATCTGGTTTTATACGTCCTGCAGCAGGGAGAGGACACAACGACCCACTCAGGCTGCAGGGACACTGACATGTCTCCGCCACGGCTCTTTCAAAAAGCTGTGAAGTGCAGTGACTCGCGTTGAAGCATTTACGTTTACTCGTCTGCAGTTTTATTGTGACGGGAAGCTCTTGAATCCCCCGTAAAAGACCTCCGGTGAGATAAGGGGCCCCTCGTGTTTTTTCCGCTGTAGACGTCCTGGAGGTGCAGGAGACGGTTTAGACAGACAAATACCAGAGGAGCGCCCGTATCGCCAGCTCAGAATGTGTCACAGTCTTATCAACAGCACAGACTCAATACACAGTGGACAAACAAAGACTTAGGGGCATTGAGTGTAGTGTTAGAGAGTTGTGTTCCTCCCTTTGTTCCTCCTTGAGACACAAACTTCTTTAGTCGTTCAAAACAATTTAAGTGTTGATCGAGTCTCCTTGAGGTTGACGGGCAACTTACAAAATATTCTCTTTATCCATCTCAGCCGTTTACTGTAAATAAAGATAACACATCTCATACTACTTCCCGCTGTATGAAAATGAAACCAAAACATCCCATATACACGGGCGCGGCCATCTTGCGCTTTTGATATCATTTGCCCGGAGCCGGGGGTTTTCAGGTCTCGCAGACACACGTTCGACCTATCGTGAGTTTACTGTTAACGTTCAGCTGTGTAATAAGTTTTCCATCGAATTCATCAAGACATAAAACCCCGGATGAGTCACTCACGGTCGGCAGCGGCGAGAGACTCGACAACTGCTCGGAGATTCGATCCGATTGGTGGAGGCCTGAATCCGTGTGTGTCGCTGTGATCACTGTTTCCACGATCTGCTTTACGCGGCATGAATTCAGCCCCATACATGAACATTTCTTGCCTTTTTTACGACTGTAAAACTCAGAGTTCACACATAGTTGACGATTTATTTACTCCCCCCCTCCAACAGCAACAATCCAGTCTGAGAAACCGTAAACTGGATTGTCAAGCAACGAAATAGCTCAATAAAACAACACATAAAGGGGCTGGAGTCGTCCTGCGTTAGCCACAGGTTTGATTCCAACTTGGCCCTCTGTGTGCGTGTCTTCAATCTCCATTTCACGCTTGAACTGTCCCGTCAAAAAAAGGTGAAATACCCCCCAAAAAATATCTTTAAGAAATCAAAATATGAGTAAAACACCTGCTTCTTTGACCATCTTCGGTACCTTGTTATTCAGATCATCACAGGAAGCTTGAGTCACAGGATTTCACAGCCATTGTCTTGTATTTACAGTCGGAGCGGCAGCTGGTGGAGAAATATTCCTCCGAGTGATTTAATTTCCTTTGCAGACCTGCGATCAGCGCCTTCATGCCTGGACAGTTTAATCAGAAGCGGAGCCCGGGGGCAGGTGGAGCGTCTAATTCCAGGTGAGATGAGGATTTGCTCGGGCGGGAAAAGAGAAAGAGATCGGCCCCCGATTAATTATTCAGGATACTCCAGGAGAGCGGAGAGCAGCGTGTGGATGTGGGCACTGATAAATGGTGGATGTGATAAATAGATGTGCAAATGTGTCAAAACGTCAGGAGACGGTCAGGCAGCCATAAGTCTCAATAAAAAAAAAAGAACAAAACCTCACCAGGATCCGACTTGATTCACAAAAAGCCGTCGTTAATCTTGGGCAAAAAGAAACCTGAGATCAAACGGAGGACTCTGGAATTTATGAACCACGGAGGATAATGTTTTTACTGGCAAACACTGAGATGTTATCATCGCTGTTTCTGGGTAAGGTGCCCACGTCTCAGGATCAAGTTACACCTCTACCTGGATTTTATGAGACGTGAGTGTTAGAGAATCACTACACTGGACTCCTTTGTTACCAACAAAACCCTCAGTTCTCCAGTGTTGTCAGGCCCGTGGAGGTATGTGCTAACTGGACAAACATCCCCGCCGACGTTAACTCCATAAAAGGCCGCTATACGAGCGTCCTTGCATAACACAGAGAACCTCAGAATTACCCAACACCTGCAGAGTCAGACAAGATCAAACTTTTTTCTCTACATTCACTCCTTCGCCTGTTTTTGCCAAATGAGCAGCTGCTGCCGGGTTAAAAAAACAAAACGCTCTTATTTGCGTTTCCTGCCCACAGAGCTGATGTCACTGGGTGCGGAGCTGCAGCAGCACAGCTGAAAATTACAGGGCTCGCCAACAACCTGGAAACACAGCGAGGACAAACAACACACACTCTGTGGACGCAGACGAAACGAGGAGCTGTGATTAGTATTAAAACTCAATATAAGGAACCGACTCCTCGCTGCCCAGGTCGTTAAACAGGAGCGAGAGCGCAAACGAGAACTAAAAGAGAAGCTGGAAACTATTTTTGGGTCGTCACGTCCTCCTGGTGCTATAAAAAGAAGTCTGAGCATTTCGTGACACATGGAAAAGTAACAAAGCGTGTTGATGGGACGGCAGGGATGTGTGTCAGTGTGTGAGCTACGACAAGGACACAACACAAACAACAAACATCCGGATTCAGGGTTCTCAGCTGGTGTGTTCACAGTGTCACAGTGTTAGTATGTGTTTACAGTAATGTAAAGGAAATCCTGAATAGAAACTACACTTGTGTGTCACTGTTCTCTCTTGTTAAAGGTCCTATAAAGGTCCTAAAGGGATCTATTGGCACCCTAAAATGGCCCTTTACACTGAATACTTTATATTTAAATACTTTATATTTACATCGGGAGCGGGTCCTCTCTACGGAGGCCGCCATGTTTTTTTTTACAGTAGCCCAGACTGGACAAACTAAACACCTTTTGAGTTTTTATCACAACTAAAGGCGACCACAGGTTCTCTGTCATGTTTGGAAGGGGGGTGAGGTGAGGGGTATTCAGCTGCAACACTGCAACTTCACCACTGGATGTCACTAAATTCTACACACTGAACCTTTAAGGGAAAGGAAAGGAAAGCAAGGGACGGGAAAGGAAAGGAAAGGAAAGGAAAGGAAAGGAAAGGAAAGGAAAGGAAAGGAAAGGAAAAGGAAAAACGTCAGTCTCAGCTGTCAATCCTGACGCTTCACCCTGTTTCTATAACATCAAATAACTCATAAAAACCTCCACTTGCACCCATTTGACGGAACTGGCTGTCAATCACGTTGTCCACGTCCCAATGCATACGGTGCCTAAGCTTCTATTTGAATCTAAATGGGAACATGCTTACAAAACATCATGGTGCATTGAAGAAGAAGTTTATTTTCTCAATGACCTCTGTGGAAATTGACTCTATTAAAAGCAGAAGAAAATGTCCATTTTTATACAAAGACTTTGCCTCACACACAAAACTTTGCTGTCACACCGCATCAGGACCTCAACGATTTCCGAAATACTATTTTTAGAGTCATTTTTAGAGGATAAGCAGATTAACAGATTTTTTGACTTGAGGCAGATAATCCCATTTAATCCTTCATGTGTTTACAAAACATCTGCTACCTGCTCTCCTGAGCAGCAGAACGCTCGACAGTGTCCAAACCCCACAGCCCCACAGTCACTGGCGGGTGAACGGGATCTTTGTGGTTTTCAGACTCTCACTTGTCCTTTGTGTGTTTTTGTTGTTGTTGTTATTGCATTTCCCTTCAAATATTTAACGAGGGATCGGGTGTTGCATACGACAGATGCCTTTCTCCCTCCTCACTTTGCTCTCTCTTCGTGTGTGTGTGTGTGTGTGTGTGTGTGTGTGTGTGTGTGTGTGTGTGTGTGTGTGTGTGTGTGTGTGTGTGTGTGTGTGCGGTGTGTGTGTGTGTGTGCGTGTGTGTGGTGTGTGCGCGCTGAGGTGCAGGTCATTATGCATCCTGGCTGAGCAACTTGATGGGTCACAGTTCAGCGATGGAGCTTCAAATGAGGAGGAAGGGAGGCCTGGCAGGGACGGCTGCTTCTTCCATCTGCGTTACCTGCGTCTCTGGTGGCTGCTCTCCCGCTCCCCGACCCTCGGAGGCTTTCATCAGAGAGCCTGTGTGTACCTCCGCCTCAGGGATCACACACAAAGGCTGAGGAGGAACACTGCACTGCTTTTTCACATCCTCCCTCAGAGAGTATTAGAAACACACATTGGGCACAGTGGACCCGTTTGGACCCGATTCAGCATACCAGTGGGCTGAAACGGGGGTTGGAGGACGGGTTGTGGTGTTTATATGTGTGTGTGTGGAGAACAGAAACATTCCTCCGGATAAAACGTCCCACTCCACCATCTGATATGTTTAGCAGAGTTGCCCCATCTCAAAGTACCCAGAATGCCGAGTATTTTCTTGATCTGGGCTGAGCTCAAAGGGAAGGCATGCAGCCCTGATCCCGGGGTCACCACACTTAAGAGCTGATGTGGACGGAGGCCAGCGGGGGGAGAGAGACTGACTCAGTGCGGGTTTGGTCCTCGCCTGAGTCACGGCAGACCAGAGTGAGTCAGGCTCTGAGATATGAAGTGTTTGGGTCTTTGAACGCAGAGCGAGACCTGCGAGCTTGGTGGGACACGGTTCACGAGGAAGCGCGGCTCAGTGGCTCGTGTTTTCCTGCAGAGTTACAGAATTGTCCTGTTTACCAGATGAGGAAAAACATGTGTATTCACAGGAACAGCTGCCAGAAGAAAGCTGGGGGGGGGGGGGGGGGGGGGGCGTTTGGAGAACGTGTGCATCACCGCTGCTGATGAAAGTGGGTCGGGTTCAAATTACACCCATGTTTGTTCTTTTCATAATAATACTAATATAACAAACATAAGGAACAATAAAACCTGTGTATTATGACCCTATAGATACTTTACAGAGCCGGGACACTTCCTGAAATGACAGAAACTATCTTTGATTGAATGGGAAGTTACTTTTTAGTTCGGTCCATGTCCCATCCACTAACACAGAGGAGGCTGGGTTTATGACCTATACTGCAGCCGGCCACCAGGGGGGTGATTTTTGTCACGTTGTAATCTAAGGTATAAACCGTTTACCGCATGTTTGTTGATTTACTTTTCCTGATTTGTGCAAATATTCCAGCATTTCTCTCTCTGTTTTGTTTTTGCAGCCTGACCTCAGTGTCTCTTGTTTGTTTTTCCCTATTTTGCTTTCGTTTGACAAATTTCCCCTCAAAGTGTTAAAAACAAGTCGTATTTTGGTTTGAGTTGTTTTTCCTTTTTGCACAAAACGTAGAAACAACACAAGTGAAAAAACAAACCTCCGACCTTTGTCCACAAAGACCCCGAACCTTGAAGTCACGAGGTTCAAGCAGCAGCAGCGGCGGCATGTTTAATACAACAGGCGTACAGTAACTACCTGCCCAGAGGCCCATAATAACAGGGTTCCCTTCCTGCATTGCCCCCCCCCCCCCCGATCCACCCTCCCCAGCCAGGCATCACATCCTAGCTCCTGCACACCAAGCCGCAGAGCTCTCACCAGCCAGGCCCCATGGAAAAATTGAACTGGACACTGAGAGGAAGCCCAGCTTTGTGGTCATGGCAGGGGAGTATGATTGGATAAACACACGCCGAAGCCTCAAACCCGGCTCGCTCGGTTGCCCGGTGGTGATGTGACGAGAGGCAGGGAGCGCGGTTTTCACTCCGGGGGGGCGGGGGGTGAGGGTGGGGGGGTTTGGATCTGAAGGGCACATACTGTTCCTGGACTCTCACAGGGGATTGAAGGGGGACATTTATCCAAGTGGAGCAGACCAGGCAGCAGTGACATCCTCACTGTCTGTTTATTAAAAACAGACCTAATTATCCCGACCACTCCGCCGGCCCTGAGCTATTTCGGGCCACAATGAGCATTGTGACGAGTGTTTGAACAAACTGGGTCGTGTGCTCGCACGTCATTCGGCGTCCGACCCGAGCGTGGCCCCGGCAGCAGAGCTCTCATCATCATTCAATTAGTGCCGATCATTAGTGTTTCAGTTCCTGTCTGACTCTGTAGGCAGCTGTGTTCCTGAGATCATCGATGTGTGTGTGTGTGTGTGTGTCTGTGTGTGTGTGTGTGTGTGTGTGCTCAGTGCAGGTTCTTAATGGACACGTGCAACACATCATGTCCATCACAGCTGGATACAGATGCTTTGAAGTGGATTATAGGTAGTTTAAAGAAGCCGGAGACAAACTACATCAACATCTACTACTTTTTTTTATTTCCTCTCGTTATTTGGATCCAACTAAAAACAAATTGTGTCCAAAAGTGTGAACTCTGACTCCACACTGCCCCTATAGGCCTCTGATGTGCAAGTTGCAGAGACCTGTAGCTTTAATTTCTGAGGACGTGCACAACCACGTTGCAAACAGATGCAGGATCTGCGAGGCCGCCGTCATCTGCATGCAAACACTCCAGGACTCCATCCAATGAATCTGATCATAATCAAACTGCTGTTACAGAAGCAGAAGAAGAAGAAGCTTTTGGAGAAAAGCCCATTATTAGACTTTATCTCACAGGGCAGACAAATTGTTTCTGGATGTAATTTGGAAAAATTCCCTGGAGAATAAACTTTTTTGCTGTTTTTTTTTCATTATTATTTACAAACTTATTCCCAAAGTGGATATTGAACCAATTTGGATTGAAACTCTTCTTTTGTCTCGACCCATCGCAGCAGAATAAACTCATCAGTTTTCCTAATTGTCTGCGGCGCCCGGAAGAACATATCTGAGATCTGCTCCTCATCGAGTTCCTTCTCCCTCTCTCACTCGGCTGAACTCATTTGCATATCATTATCCTGCCGTCTGCGAGAGACAAAATATGAAATTATTATTTACACCGTGCAAGGAAAAGAGAGTGAAAGTAATCTCGTCTTCCGGGGGAGGGAATAAAATTTGAAATGCAAATCATAAAAATAATTACTACTTGTGAAAAAAAAGTGGTGTGGGGGGGGGGGGGACTGCAGACCCCTCTGCAATGCTAATGATATCATCCAGAAGAAATAGGATTTTGTTTTTATGTATCTATGCAATGCCTCTGTTTTGGTCTTTTTTTATTTTATTTCTGAGCGTCCTTCTCAGAATTGAATTGTTTGCAGAAAGAGGAAAGTTCATTAACTAGTCATTAGCCGGCTTTTGTCAAAGTAAACATTGTTACTGTGTGAGTGTATTTTAACAATAGTGTGAGAATCAATTTAAAATTCTCCACACACACGCAGACACACACACACACACACACACACACACACACACACAGACACACAACTCTTCCTCCAGACTCAATGCTCTCAGACCAAAACAATGTTGTCATCACAGTACTGCAATCACATCAAATCAAAAAATGCATACGCAGTCGTGTCATGGTGTCGTTCTAGTGATTTACAGTTTGAAACATCAATAAGAAGAAGAGGGAAAGTTCGTGTGATGACAGACGAGACATCACCGGGAAAACAAATGAAGTCGGCCTCAGTTTTCCACTTTAAGAAACTTCATTTACAGGATCAAAAACTTCTGTTTCTTCTGAAAAGGAAACTAACCCCCAAACTTAAGTCAATGTTCTTTTTCTTTCACGATTGCAATTGTGTGAAATGTGTTTCGTCATGTTCTCTTCAGGCTTCAGCCAGTCTGTGCAATGACCTCTGGTTGTGTTGCAGCACGAGTCTTTGTCTCATCACCAGGAAAGACACTCCTTGTGAAAGTGACTAGAAACACCCCAAATAAAAACAAACGACGATACCAAGGAAACCAAGCTTTCCTTAAAACATATTTCTACGTTACATTTTTCTCATGTCTGAGCTTCACGTACAAAATTGTTACTCACATGCGTCGTATTGTTTTTAGCGACTTCAGAAGTCTCAGCAATGGAAACGTCAACACGCAGGAAATTAAAAAAATGTAACGGCGTGCATGCAAATTGTATTTTTGAACTTAAAGTGAACTTGATTAAAGAGGAACTTTAATTCTATATTAATCAATCATAGTTTTAAAAAAATACTGCTACGGATTTGCTCCCTTGATCAGAGGTAATTTAAAAATGCCGCACAATAAAACCACAGAATAAACAGATCAAATGAAACAATAAAAAAATCACTGGGCTGTTTATGGAGAGGAGGTAACAAGTTGGGTTAATGTTTGTACTTCAAGCTGTTTATCACAGACGTCACTCACGACTTTTTAAAAACGACTAATAGAGCCAACATGTGTGACACACACGCCCGGCCGATGACAGAGATGAACCCCTGTCCGTGTTTGGACAGGCCTCGGAGAGTCTGGCAGTCGGGCTAATGGTCGGCCCTTTTGCTTTTTCAGGTGGAGCCACAGACAGTCGCTGAGGTCAGACGGAGACGGCGGCGTCCTGCACCCACGGCTGCTTCCTGTCCCTCCTCCGCCGTCCCACCGGGGCTGAACCTTATCAATACATCTTTTCTTCACAGCTTCAGAATTCCTTCTGACGAGGTCCTGTGCTCCCGTGTGTTTCCTTACGTTGTGTGTACTGCATTTTGTGTACGTTTTAAAGGTATAACCAAGTCATCAGGATTCATCCTCTGGGGATCCTGAACGTCAGCACAGAATTAATGGTAATTTCTCCGCTAGTTGGGAGATTTTAGCCAGAACTGAAGTTGCCAACTTATAGAACAAGCCCACGTCTGTTGATCACCACATCTTGAGCTAGTATGACAAAGCCAAAGATGCTGAATAGCAGGAAACTACCACAAGGACTTAAACTTCTAAAACCCCACACTTTGTCATTTTCCGTCTTTGTTATCGGTCTTTCTCCGTCTCTTAATCTTTCCCTCTGTCTGTGTCTTTCTCACCCAAACACAACAGGGAGCTGAGTTAATCCTGTGAGATCCGCCGCTGTGATGACAAGCGCCTGTGGGTGGTCTCCCTGGTCAACAGCCTCTCGTCTCTGCGCCCGGAGAAACCGATGGTGACGGGAATCAACAGCTTCAGCCTCGTCTGCGTTTTTCCTCTACGTTCACCTCTCATCAATAATAAATTACCGGTAGGCTGCAAACTACAAGGAGCCAGTTTCAGCTCAAACCTAAATCGTATTACGACTGGATTAAGTAGATTTACACATCATTAAATCCAAATTGGTTGGACCACAGGAAGTAGTTTTTAGTTTAAGATTAGTTTGTTAATACCTGGAAACTGCTGTAACAGTTACGTACGTTAGCTAATAAATTAGCCAATGTTAGCGTGAAGAGAAAAATAAAGGTGGTATCTGACATCACTAATGTGACACTTGATTAAAATTATGTTTAATATATAGCTTAAATATGACATTGAAATTATACGATATGGAAATATTCGACGAAATGGCGATTTAGGCTAACATTAGCGTAGGTGATGATTTCTTCTCACTGTAAACTGTTTAACAAGCCTGTTATATTTACAAATGCAAGAAGTAGCAACATTTGTTAATTAGCCAACAATTAATCCATAATTGTTTTAATAATCAAGGCGTTCTTCAAATGTAAATAAAAATCACACGTTTTCTACGTATTAAATTGAATATTGAATATAAATTGTGTTTTGGACTTCTAGTCGTGCAAAACAAGACATTGAAAGACGTCACCTTGGACCCTATACCTTTATTTATGTCCTGACATTTTATAGATCGTATAATAAATCAAGAAAATATAGTAGCCTGGCCCACGCAAGCTGAAGATACTTGATGGATTTATGAAAAGTTGGTGCGATCCAGGTGACGTGGGTTTCAGTGTCGAATGATTCACAACAAGCGATGGAAAAATAGAGACATCACGAGCCTCTCAATAATCATTTCCTTCTTTCTGACGTCCGCTGACCCTCGTCCAACACTGGATATTTCCATCAGTTACCCCACAGAGCTCGCAGCCTCTTTTTTAAAATCTGTTTCCATGCACATCCTGGCCCCTGACAGATCCCTGAAGACTAAAACCCCAGACCTAGTAAATCTCTCTGTGACTGGCCGGCCTCTTGTCCAATGATAAACTGCACATGTGTCGTGGAGTAGGTGACAGTCGGAGGAGATGAGGTAGCGCGTGTCTGCACGGTCGCTGCAGGAAAACATCAACGACCCAAAGAACCCTATCACAGAGCCGAGACAGCAGCGGGCCTGATGGGCTGGAACAATTATTCCTCCTATTTTTATCCGAGGATAACGCTGTCATTTCATCAAAAAGATTCGTCACAGCTCTGTAATCAAGGCTGTAAAACCTTTGAGATCACAGGAAAAGTCTATATATTTTATATACATATAGCTAATCAAGGCACTTGATGTTAAACTATAGAACAGCAGCACAGACCTGCCTCTAAAACCACCACTTTTCTGTTTGTGTAAGGATTTTTAAAAAATAGCTGCGACGCACTGAATTTGCACGTTTCTACTGTTTCCCGTCTTTATGCTAAGCTAGGCTAATCAACCCGTGTCTTGAGCTCCACACTTAGCGCACAGGCATCAGCGAGTCTCGTTTAGCTCTTTAGCTCTAGTGTATTTCATCACACGTGTGTTTGTGTGTGTCCGCAGCTTAGAGCGTTGCCCCACCGCGGATTTGACGAAGGTAAACGCGTCTGAGTGAGCAGTTACAGAGGATTTAAAAAGCATTAAGTCACATTTCTCAAGCAGTTTGTCATTTGGAGCTAATTCTGTGTACAGGCAACAGACCTGTTTTCCACGCCAGCCTTTGGTGACGTGGAAAACAGTCAGCAAGTGTATTAATGATGATAAGGTCTAGAAATCAGGTTCCTTACTGTGTTATATCCTGCTCGTCGTGCAAGAGCTGGAGAAACAAAAACCTTCCCCATCAACACGTCGGTGCCAGGTTTGACAGCTGAGCGACGTCGGAGCAGCGGTTGGCTCAAATTAAAACATTTTATTTGTTTATCCTTTGTTTTGAGCGTCACACTTTATTAGCATTCATCTGCGTGACAGTGTTAAAGATGATCGTAAACAAGTGGACAAACTGATGCGTGTTCACAGGTACTGACTGAACCCTCCTGAGGCCCAGACAGGAGACACTGGCTTTAGGAAACACTCCCCGTGCAGCGCAGGCAGCTCTGAGAACATGTCTGTCTGTCTCTGGAGGAATCCCCCCACCCCCCCCCCCCCAGGGATCGTCCGTAAAACGAGATCAGTGTGAGAAACGTGTTGAGTGCAAAGGTCAGGGTTCGGAGGGGCCTGCGGGGTTCAGGGGGAAGCGCTCTGCGGCGAGGGTGTGATTCTCACAGCGGGGTCGGTGCCTGTGTAAATCTAAAGTATCCGATTTTATTAGTGAAAAGACGAAAAGACTAAAAATAAAACCATATCGGTGAAGCAGTTTCCTCCGCTGCCCAAAATATCTCTTGTTCAGATTTAGCTGCTTGATCTGCTGTGACACTCGTAACAGAAAAAACTCTATTATGTCAGTGACGTTTCTTTGATGCTAACTTTTCTTTGAAGAAACAGATTTGTGGACTAAATTTATCCCAAATCCACAGAGAATTAATAAGAGGTGACAACGAAACAGAAAACATCGTTTGTGCGTCTGCTTGTTTCCAGTTTGTGTCTCTTTGAGTTCTCGTTGTGGCCTTTTTGTGTCTCTTGTGGCTGTGCGTCATCTCTTTGTCGTTCTTTTTGTGTCTCTTTCCAGGACAGTTTGCCGGTGAAGGCTATGAGCCGTGTGACCACTTGGACCGCAGGCGCCTGTGCCTGATTGGCCCGTGCAGTAATCCATCCATGATGGTGATGATTAATGGTCATAACGATCCCCATGCTTCATAATTAACGTCCATCTGCGTGTTGTTGTGTGTAAATGAGTCACAAAAGGAAGCGGGTTTGAAGCTCAGCACCTGAGCCGCGTCCTTTTCTCTCCTCTGGACTCGTGAGTCAACATCTCATTGAGCTGCACAGTGGCACATGTCATTCTCTTTCATTCGGCTACTGTCCCCAAGGATTCCTGTTAACAAGGCGGGGGAATACCTGAGCTCGCCTGCGCTCTAAGTGGTTAACGCTCAGGTTACGCTCTCCGCTGGGGGGGGGGGGGGGCGCTTGCATTTTGTTCCCTGTTTTCCCACCGACCCTCGGAGCAGGGAGGCCTCGGTACGTTCTGTCCCGCCTGAAACTCTGGAAACCAGACACTCCCCTCTCTCCTCAATCCAGGCTGAAAGGATGGCAGCACCCAGGGAGATCGTCTTTCAGCTCCCACGTCTGACACCGGGTTTACCTGCGAGGGCCGGGGCCAAGTTCGGGCCTGTCCGCTCCGCACTGTCAAGGCTGCGTATGAGTACAGGTGCAGCCTCAGCAGCTCAGCCACTTTAATCCCCGACCCGAACCGACCCGTCTCCGTCTCACAACACCTCCCTTCTGGGGCAGCGTGAGGAGTAATCCCACTTATTAAGTCAGAGATCCAAAGGAAGATGATGTATTTCCCTCCACAGTTATAAATTCTGGAATAATAATCAGCCCTGGTTTGAGGCTTTTAAGGCTTTTAAGGATTCTGATGTTAAGTCTAACTCATGGATGATACTGCATCATTGAAACCAGTATCAATATGTATTTCTGATACTTGACACGGAAAAACATCTGCTGTATGAGCGGATATTAAACATTTTTGGACCCGGTCCATCGATTGTGGTTATTAGAGAGCTGCAGAAGACATAAGGTAAGATGGTTAGAAAACTCTTCCACTGGAAACTCCACTGGAAATTTACTTTTCTTTTTTTAAATCAAACACTCAGAATAAACACAGTTATTGACAAAAAAAAAAAAAAAGTCGTTCCACTGACGGATCAAACTCCATTTTGCCAGGGCCGACGGAGATGCAGTTAAAAGCTCTGAAAAAAAAAAAAGAGTGAGATTTTTACCTTTCACCTTTTTATGTCCCACTACATCAACGCTGACATTGCATGTAGTGGATTTACGACCTCTGTTCTCCTAGTTGTTCAGTCAGGAGGGACCTAATGAGCCCATCTGGCCCCGCACCAGAAGTCTGGTTCTTGGTATAAAGTCGGAATCCTATGGCTCAGCACAATGGGGATGTTTTATTTTCCGGTGGAGATGCAGACTCACGGGGTAAATGGGTTGTGTTTTCATTTTCTTTGGACCGCGTGCATGTACTTACATTAGCAGGTGTCTGCCTCTCTCCGTAGCGCCAGAAACAGGACGGTGTTAAGAGAAGTGGATTTCTGGGAAGGTTCTTTTTTAACACCGCCGTGTTAACGCCGTGATCGTGGGACCGTCTGCGCTGCTGAATGAGTCACTGTCCCGGATCAGAGAGTCCTTCACCCAACGGTCGAGCAAACATTGACCTTCTGGTGGAGTCGGCCTGTTGGTGAAACCATCACGGTGACACCAAGCAAAGACACTACACATGTTGTACCCCTTGCCAGCGTCGTGGATCTGGTTCATCGCTGCCAGACGGAAACAGCTCAGCAACTTTTATGTTGCCCGTAAAACTTAGATATTAAGATATTCATGATCCACAGAAGACTTTGATCATCCCCTGCCTTTTTTCATACAGCCCCACCAGCGCCTCAACATCTCATCCAGTAAAATATATCTACATCTTATGGATGGATGGGCTAAAGTATTGCATATTCACAAATTCCAGATGTGGTTGACTTTTATAGTTTTGAGTGAAATGTACGGGATGGATTGGTCTAACTTTGGTGCAGACATTCATTTCCCCCTGAGCTGTAATAACGTTGGGAGTTCAGTCATTGGGTCGGGTTTGAAAAGTCTGAATTTTATAGTATTGCTGCGAATAAACAAATACAAATAAAGACTTAAACTATAGCAGCAGGACTCTAATGTGAAGCCGTTAGAACGTCCTGCGTGACCTCCGGCTGACTACAACCAGAACAATTTTGGATTTCACAATTAGTCCAACTTGAGGGGGGAAAATAAGCATTAGCCAAGTAAACACGGATAAATCAGTTGGACGTTATATATCTACAAATCAAAGAGGCTTCAATTGATGAATGTGGCACCGCACCATAGTTTCTTCCTCCTGCACAAACAATCGTACCACACACTCCCAGTGCCAGACACCGCTCCACATGGATTCACCATAGAGCCACACAAAGGCTGCAAACAGGGGCTTCCAGCTTGAACCCTCTCCGGACAAACCCAAGGATCCTTGGTCCCCCCCCCCCCCCCCCCGTCAGTGCAGCTTGTCCCAGCTAACGGGGGCTGCTGGGAGGGCAGCGGAGAACATGGGAAACCAGCTTGTTAATTCATCTTCCTGCAGGAGCTTTCTATGGGCTCCTCTTGTGTGACAAAAGGAGGCTGGAAACAAAACCAACCGGCTCATTCTTTGTTTTTGTTATGCAGTAAAAAAAAAACCACTAAATGAAGCACATTCCTCACAGTGAGAACAGGTACAGACGTGTTGTTAGCGGTGACGCTTATGACAAACCAACAAACACAAGAGTTATGTGTTCGGATTAGTGTTCATTTCAAATAGCTTGTTGGGTAACAGGTTATATTAAGGCTACGTCCACGCATACCACTCAGGTCTCTGTCCCACACGAAGCATTTAGCTTCACCTCTTACATGCATGGAATCACATGGCCCTTCACATACTGTGATCATGCAGGAGGTCAGTGTAAAGAAGGAGCAGATTGTCACTTGCTTAAAACCAGGGATTTCGATAAGGTTATCGAAAGTAAAGTGTCAGGCTACATCCATACAACCTTTTTAATTTGAAAAACACACAAACTCTGCCACAGAGATGCCTGATGTTTACGTTACTCCGGAGTTTGAGAGATGCTAAAACAGAGAAGTTGCCGGGGGCGTCGTTTTAGTCTGGACGAGCAGAAACAGAGCTGTTTGGAAACGGTGACGCAGACACTAACAGCCGCTTGCTCACTGGGTCTTGATGACGTAGCCTTCGCATGTTAGTATGGACAGTGTCTGTCTTCAGTTTACACTGAAACAAGCTCTGGCTGTTTCCTAAACAAAGCTCACAGGGTTGAGAGGCGCCTCAGGTGAGACCGGAATAGACTCAGCTCATCTTTTTGTACGGTGAATTTATCTCTAATCCACAACAAGGGGCACGGATGTACCACCACGTTGCATCATCAGACACTTCATCCAGATTGGATGAACTATAGTCCACCTTTAAATCACCTGTATGTGCCGTCAGATTTAGTCCGAAGCCGTATCAGTCAGTTTGTTGACGGTAAAAACGTGTGTGTCGACCTCAGCGTTTCCCCCAGGGGGTCGTTTTCATGTTGTCTGGGACAAAGACTGGGCACCAGGACAGAAAGGTCAGTGCCCTGAACCACTGACCTGAACCTGAGGAGATTTCCCAGAATAAACGTTGGTCCGATACCTCTCGGGTTCACACGTACGTGGAGTCAGGAAGTCAAAAGTGCAGATGCTGTGTCTATAACAAGCAGAAACCGTACAAAGTGCTTCACACAAACGTCCATGGCAAAGTTAGGATTGGATTGCAATAAAAGAAATTCTGTTCAGTCCAATTTAAGAGCCACATGAGGTTTAAATTGCGAAACCCACCAGTTCCCACAGGAGTTTAGATTTTGACCTTCTCTGGACGTCACATTCTGCAAGTTCATCAATCACAATCCGTGACCCCTGAGTAAGATGGGCCGGGACCGGTTAGTTCTGCTTGTTGCTCCATAAACAAAAATGTGTTTGCATGATGGAGGATCCGGTTTCCTTCACGTCACCGTTCAGGACACGTGTGCGACATACCGATGGTATCAGCTCGAGTCACAAGAAAGGAATCAGTCACAGCTTCCTGCTGAACTAATACGGGAAAGGTAAAAAACTTTTTCTACGACTGAACTTGCATCAATCTGCAAGTAGATTAGACAATAGCTTAATAATGTCAGTCATATGTCAAACAAAAGAACGACAGCTTTTCTGGGTGTTTCTGTTTTTCTTTGTCTAATAAGATAATAAATCACAAATAAACTAATTATCTTCGGACAGACGACAGCTTTAGGTTCATGGGCCGTGGATGTTAAAGAACTGATTATCGTTCAGATCAATCGATACCGAGGAGAATAGATTCTGCCCACCCACTTATTTTTGTACAAAAGAGAAATATTCCCGAAAGCCGGAGACTCCGAGTGAATCCATCACAATTAACGCGGAGCCTCGTTTGGCTTCTTCATTATCGTCTCGTTTCATTGTGCCCGCGTTGCTTTGTCATATCACTGCGCTTCATTATGGTTCACTGTGTGTGCTGTCAATCAACCGCGGCGCACAAAGACAACAGGAAGCACTGGCAGAATATCGGATGAGCTGGACGTTTGTGTGTCTCTCCTCATTTCAAGCCTGGTTCGACACCGGGAAATAAACGACAATTAGATAGGAATCATGTTAATATAGCAAAACTGTTTACAGCACGTGTTGCCAGGAGATACAAAATACAAGCCAGACACAGGTAAACAATCAATATGTGAGGAATTAGCATTGGAAGTGTGTGCGTCTGATGCAGAGACATCCAGGCAGCTCGGTAAGACAAAGCAGTGTCTGTTCTCCTGCTCTTCAGAGACAGATGTGAACCCAGCGGGGGGGGAGACGCACCCGCTCTGCTGTCTCCTGCTAAATCTTGGACCAATTCTTCATTGATTTCTCCCCCCCCCGCCCATTTTTTGTGACAAGGTAGAGAATAGGTTTCAAAGACATCACATACCCTCAGAGCTCTAACCCGAATGCAGCAACAGAGGAAAAGGCTTTAGGTTGTTGTGCCGCGGGGGAATAACGTCTGGCCGGGCTTTGCCGACAGGGGCCTCGCCTGCTGGGGAAACAGCAGCCGTGACCCACTTCTCTGCTCCGTGTGAAGCTCGTCTCTGGTTTGGATACGGTGAGATGGGCTGAGCACACGTCTGATGTTTGGGAAAGAAAAGGTGACGTCACACAAAGTGCAAACGGAGCCTGGTGGAGTAGAAACACAATGAAAAGCGGTTCTACGTCAACTGGGTCTGCTTGGCGTGTCTGTTATTAAGGACCCGAGGGAGTGCAGCATGGAATTTAATGCGATTTTGACACTGTACGCTTATCTCCAGACATTTTCTGGAACTTTCCGTGTGCTTACCAGGTTTTGAGACAACACCAAACGCCAAAAAAGGAATAATCCTGAAATTAGTCCGACTCTGCCGTCCACTTCTCCGCCTGCGATCGTATGACAGGCTGGTGTTGGATGTAGCTTCCTGTTCTGTCTAGTCTTGCGTGTTGGATGCCAAATATCTTTGGTAACAGTCGAGGCATGTCTGAATGAATCCGTGAGGAACTTTAAAAGTCACCCACGGCCCAAAGACACAAAGCCGTCGCTTTAACAGCTGCTGGGAAACAAAGCCAGAGAGAAGGACATTCATCAACAGCAGATCATGTCAAACTAATGAGCCATTGTTCTTTTGCAATTTTAATATTCCAACCCCTTCACTTTTCAATGTCCTACTCAGTCCTACCAAAGAAATAAAATCCCCCAGAAAGCTTCAAATAGTTCCAGCAAAAAATTCCCATCGTGAGATTTTAATCCAGTGGCTCACGCTCGCTTTTAATTTCTTCAAATCCATAAAACACACACACCTGTGTGGATCAAACTGAACCGATGACAACATTTAACAAAACTTCACGTAGCTACAGAAAAAACACGTCTCCTACAGTTTCGAGTTGACCTCAAACATCCTGCTTTCTTTAGTCTCCCACAGAGGAGAAAATGAGTAGCTTTTTAAATAGAAACACAAACAGCCATGTGACATTTTAGACCAACACACACACACACACACAATTACTGAGCGTATGAGAAAACGTTTGTGTTTGCGGGTTCTCCAACTGACAGTGGTTGAACAGAGCAGAAGTTTTCCCATGTGTTTCAATGCATGTCATCTGTAGGAGGCGTGTGAGCTTCCAAAGAAAGAAACGACTCCGGCTGAGCACAAGAGAAACCTCATCTGGCAGCTCGCGGGTTCCCCGACGGACCGAAATAAACACAAAGGCAACAGAGATTAGTTCAATTTAGCTTCTGATTAAAGGGAAAGTTATAAGTTCGACAATAAAAAATGAAATAAACTCTGTGTATCCTCCATTCAGACCAGGTCTAATTACAAAAGTCTTACAATTACACCTCAGCTGGGCAAACACACATTTTAGAAATGTTGTTAAACCCAAATGACGCATCGTGTGTCCTCATGTCCCGGTTTCACTTTCACTGTGATTTGCCATTTCCTCAGAATTGACTCCTGGTTATGTATCAGATGAGCCCAAAGACGACCACACAAAAATGTATGACTTATCAGGAATTCATCTGATCGCTGGTTGCTGCCCCCTGTACGACAAACGATGAGGCTGAAGTGTGGTTAGACTATAAAAAGAGTAGAAACGTAATTTCTATTCCATTTATGACAACATTGGACATTTTGACCAGATCCAGGATTCTAACCACGACACGTAGACTTGTCCGATCCGAGCTGTACAACCAGGGAGGGTGTAAAGCACATTTACATCCAGCAAACCTGCAAATGAGTTTCCCTAACTTCTGCTAACGTCCCCCTCCCCCTCAGAATTTCTTTGGGATCCACTTAAACGTTCAGCCATTGACGTGTCGCAGGGTAATAAAAGAGCTCAAGTTGCCCCTGTGTTTTCACCGGAGACGCAGTGTGGCAAACAAACAAGGCGAGCGAAAGGCAAACCCCCGTTGTTTAGAGCCAACTACATCCTGTACAGTGTAATCCCTAAACGGAGGTCTTTTGTTGTGAAGGCCCGAGCTAACTGCAGGGCGTGGTGGTATTACTGTACCATACCTCAACAGAGCTGTCAGCACGAAACAGAGCTGCCCTCATCTCGCACACAAACCCAGAGAAAGAAGAGAAGGGAGGTTCGACACAAACCAAACCAGAAGCGAGACGAGGAAATACAAAAGGAATTGTTGTTTTGTGTGGAAAACACCACATGGATTATGGTTCAGACAAAAGAAGGCCTGCGGTCGACGAGCTTAAATCATATTCATGGGCTCTGAACAAAAAATCAGGTCATTTCATAATGTCGTATCCCGAGCGACGGCGGGATCCAGCCTCGGTGTGACAGTGATATACAGTAAACACTCCTGCAGGCGGAGAGCAGGCGAGGGGACGGAGGATGGCAGAGACACGTGAGGGAATGCATCACCGGACCTGTTATTACAACAGGACGCGGCCATTTGTGGCTCCGCTCGGCGCACATACAGCTGCGGAATTGCATAATATGTGAATAGGAAATTCTACTGATAAACTCGCCATTGTTCCCAAGTGCCAGCAAAATAAACACAACATGGGTTTGTCCAAACAACGCGGCTTCAGGGGGATGGGTGTTGGAAGGTGCAGTGAACGCCAGCGCAGCAGAAGTTTCATTATGTGTGTGTTTCTTTGCACATTTAAAATATATCAAAACGAGAGATCAGATAGCACAAACCTCGCCCAAGGCCCAATAGTCCCCTCATAAACACACATTCAAATTCACGAGCTTAGAATTTTTTATTTAATCAAGATCCATGAATTATTCTCTGAGAAAATCAACAAAAATGTCCAAAAAAAAGCATCAGTGCTTCCACAGGAATGAATCTGCTGGATAACAGACAAACAAATCAAACAGAAGCAGACGAAAAGAGGTAAAAGAGGTAAAAATGACCATTTACACGAATAGTTATAGTTGTGCATTAATATCTGGAGGAAAAAGATTTGACGATTGAATGTTCCTGATCAGCTGGGAGCCAAACATCTGAAGAGTGATCATCTCTCCTCCCTCTGGTGAAGTGAAACCTCCACAGATGGTCCAGATTCTCCAGTCAGCCACAAGGGCTCATGTCAAACCACGTTTCATCTCCTGCCACTGGCCGCCCGTGGCCCCCCCGAATCAAAGTCAAGTCCCTAATTCTCGCCCACAGAGTGACGTGCGTGTCTGCATCCGTCTGCTCGGCCGCTGCGTTTCTCCAAGTGACATCATCTGGCGTCGCCGCCGCCCCCTGAACGCGGGGCAATCACAGTCCTGGCTCTTCTTGTTTGTGTTGTTTTCCGTGGAACCAGCTTCTGAGTTCTGAGCAGTGACGTCCATCTTCATCTTCAAGAGCCTCCTGAGGAGTCGTCTCGTCTGAGAACACCTTCTCTCCTCACTCCTCTAAAAACATCCCTGACTCGTACTTCTGAAGAGAAAGAGGTGCATTCGTCTGTTGAGTAAATATATCAACTTCCATTTCTCCAGAATCTCTTTCCTCCAAAAGCATATTGATACTTCATGGCTGTAGGGAGGTTGCAGGCTCTCCTCTCGTTATCCCGGAAAAACACTTTATTATTAGAAAGATATCATTTCGCCACAATCACACAGAAAATGGAGATCCTAGCCCTTTTAAATCTAAACATCTAACGACCCTCCAGAGGTTTGGTGAGCGTGCCCTCAGGATTCGCTCTCGCTCACAAACAAACATCTCCCCCCCCTCCGTTAAACCCTACCCGGGCCTCCTCGCAGTATTTGTGTGTGTAACGAGATGAAACTAGGTCTCGGTAAGTGGGTGAAGCTCGGTTCAGAAACGGCGGCTGTGGAAATCCTCCGGGGAGCCGCATGCATGCAGGTTATATCAGGTCATGATCGAAAGCTTGATACCCTGCAGCGGCCGGCAGGATCGGCGTCCTGGCCTGTTTTCATTACAGCCAAGCGCTCCGGGACCGGCTCTGGTGGAATTGGTTTGGCCCCGGGAAGCGGTGGATGAGGAATCCATATTTGCAGCAGAAAATGGAAATGTGCACGCCTGTACGGTGCAATAACCTCATCGGCAGTGGTGGGAGCAGACGTGCACGGCTCAGACACGAAAGGTTTGGATGTTTGCTTTGTTTCTGTGCCTCTATTTACAAGAAATGGCCTTTTTCTGATCAAAACACACGATTGTTACTGATCCACTTTAGTGTTGCTGAGCTGAAAAGAACAAACGGCTCATGATAGGAATTTGTGAACGCTGTATTTCATCCACGCATACCAACTAAATAGAAAGTCACCATTTCCCAGGATCACAACACGCAGCGCTGACTGAAGCTCCAGCAGCTCCGACCACGACTTGGAATACGGAATGATTTACAGCGAGGCGCATTTTTCACCCGCATTAAAACGGAGAGCTGCTCCCCGCGAGCCAGAGGAATACAAATATAAACATCATTTAAAGTTCCTGCGCTCCAGATGAGCTCAATGGCAAAAACAAATGGCTGGTTAAGTCCGGCACTGAGCCCCGCGCACATTCTTCCACTGATGGATTTCTCATCTGTCGTCGAGGTTTCGTCTCTTCTTCAGCATCTGTTGCTTGGAAATTTGAACACGGCATCAATCTGAGGTGGTGAAAAAAATAATAATTCTGGAACCGCTTCCGTCATGTGAAGGTGCAGAAACCTGAGCAGCGCTGGTTCCGTAAATAGACAAGTTTAGAATATCACAGGGAAAAAGCAATGAGGGGAAAATGTGCTTGTGGTGAGTTATTGTGACATTCTGTTATTACTCCTGGTAATGCGTAAAATATTCACGTGCACAAAGGGTATGTATAAAAACACGCGCTACGGGTTTCTCATTTGAAAAGCATTCTGGGAAATATGGCGGTGAACTCATGCATAGTTTCAGCATTAAGTTTGTATTGAAAAAGCAATATTTCCGTCACAGCCCCGCGGTCAGTGCCTCAACCTCGAAATATGACGAAAAATAACATCTTTATACTCCGGCTACCGGCTGCAAGGATCCAATAAAGAGGAGACGGGGGAACAGTATACAGTTTATACAAGTTCAGGGAGTGAACGGCTCGGTAATGTATGAACATACTTTTCAGGCCGACTCTTAGACCCATAGTCCCATTTGGTGGGCTCCTCCAAACACGGCCAACAAATGTGTCCTTCCAATCCTGCCACCCCAGGATTTATTGCACAACATAACAAAGCTAATTGACTCTTTTCAGTTTAACCCCGACCTCCGAAGATGCAGCCCCTGACTTTGCACACACAGCTCTAGTTGTACTACCGTATGGAAACCTGCCGCCGTGGGACCAGTTGTGACGTAACTTTTGAAACAAGCCACAAACGGTGTGCATGTCATCGGTGCATAAACAAACCTCCTCTGGATTCAGTGTTTCTCTTACGGGAAGAGAAAACTTACATTAAACCAAATACGCTTAAAAAACCCCCACTGGCCATGTGAAATAAATATAATGGTTACAGATAACCAGTTAAATTCATGTTGAAGGAAAAGAAAAGAAACTGCTTTACATACGTTAAGGAGAATAAAGGGAAAGTTAAAAAACATCTCTGTTAAAAGTATTTTCTGGAGCAGTACCGTTGCTCAACTCTGCTATGACTATGCATGTTAAATCTGAAGGCCTGTATTTGTGCGGCTGCTCCTGCTCAGATTGAGTCTGACTGCATGGGGGGGGGGGGGGGGGGTACATAGCATTGAGACTAAAACCACTCCGGATGGCGGTGAGCAGAAACTGGATCAAGCTGTTGACCACACGTTTGCCTGCGTTGGTGCATGTGTGTGTCACAAAGAGAAAGGCAGAAGTTATTTTTAGTCTTTTATGTGTTGTTTCTAAATATAAAACTCTTGCCGTATTGAACACACTCGAGATGTGTCGGTGCCGTTGACGACGCTGAGGTTTGATCGGTGGATTGATTATTGTGTGCTAACGATCACTGCCATGTTGTGAACATCTGGTTTTTTTATGCTAGGCATACTGTGGCCAGTGGTTGAATGTTTCTTCGCAGCCGTTTGCCTGCAAAGCTTCAACCGAGAAAAAGGAACATGCATTAAAATAACTCAATTCCTTCAGTTAACCAGTGAGTCCAACACCAGTCCGTTGTTGCTGCAACACAAATAAATGAGTTTGTTTACAGGCTTAAAAAAGGCAAATCCAAGGTAGAGGGAGCAACAGGATGAATATGAATATTTCTTTACTCTCTTTATCGTTTTTTTCATGTTCAGCAGTTGCAACCGATCCATTCACTTCACCAAAAAAAATACGAGCAACGACTTGCGCTCTTTAAAACGCATTCATGCACAACACTACATCAGTTAACTTTCCTTTTTCCATTGATGTTGTTCAACAGATTGTCGGTTTTGCGCGACCTCCCTGGGTGGCGCCCGGTGCGGATTCAAAACCTGCGTGACCCCGCTGATGTAATCGCTTGTTTCCATTGCATGTTCGATACCAAAAGAAGTCCCACATTCAAGCGTGTCTCTTCACGTCTCCTCCACCCGCGGTCGACTCCAAATCCTGACGCAAGCCAAAAGCTCGCTTTACTTTTCCGCCGCAGGTCCCGGGCAGAGCTCTGTGTCCCGACAACAGCAACCAGAAGGCAATCAGACCGTTCTCGAGAGCCGCAATTAGATTTGTAGAGTTTTCTCCGCTCCAGACTCGGTGTCGAGCAATCAGCCAACCTAGACTACACCCTGCTATGAGTTCATTAAGAAACTGCCCACACTACACCCATTCATCTCAGTCAGCAGGGGTATGCAGGAAACCAGAATCCCCATTTCCAATACACCGCCAGTCAAACTACGGGCACACACTCGCACACAAAGACCTCAACATGGCCGACTTGCATTGTATCGGGGACGTTGCTTCCTGCGCCTTCACGTGTTTGCTCAAGCCCTTGCTTCGACTGTGCTTTCTTCGGGGTATTTTAAGGATTAGCTTGAGAAAACATCAGCATGCAGGTACGACCGCAGGGGATCAAAGCCACGGCGAACACGAGAAGTGCCTGGCTAAATAAAGGGGGGGGGGGGGGGGGGGGGGGAGGTTAACTTGTACAGTGCAGGCAGAAGGAGCTAAAAGTAGGTCAGCTGGCAGGGAGCCGTTTGCCTCGCAACAAAATGGTGAGTAACGGGACCGTAGGTGGAGGCAGGGGTCAGGAATCCCTCTTGAAGCCGACTTTGTTTTTCCTGTGTGCGTATCTAAAAGTGTGTGTGTGTGTGTGTGTGTGTGTGTGTGTGTGTGTGTGTGTGTGTGTGTGTGTGTGTGTGTGTGTGTGTGTGTGTGTGTGTGTGTGCCTGTGTTGCACTCTGGAGCATCGCCTGTTGAAAGCCAGAGGCACCGGTGGTCCTCCCCAAACCCCAACATGTTTGGAGTTGGGGGTTGTTGCCTCGTTTTGGATCCTTCACTTCCCAGAATCCCTCCCCATCCCCCCCCCCCTCCCTGCATTGCCCCTGCCCGCAGCGCACACAAAAGGATGGATGGATCCTCTCCATAAATAACCCGGCAGAGCAAAGCCAAAACCACTATGTTTTTCTCTCCATGCTTTGTTTCAAAGGAACCCGGACAGCTCGCCCCAGAAAGTGTCTCCTGTCCAAATGTGCTGGATTCATCACGCGGGGCAGATCAATCTCTGGCACACATTTCAATGAAGGGGAAAAATACAAGCGTTGGAATTTGATAAATACAGAGGGGGAAGCCGTGATGTGGAATTGAATATGATCAGATTAGACTAACTTGATTATAAATACCGAATAATGTCAAAATGTGTTGATGGAGTGGACAGTTTATTTTTGCTTCTGTGAAATGAAATGAGTGATTGACAGGTTTGACACTGGATTAACGGTTGTGGGCGATTCATCAAGATGTCAAACAATTGGCTTGTTTCAACTTCTCACAACTTTTTTCCGCTGTTTTATATTATTTGAACTTGTGATTGACTGATTACTTTCGGAGGATTTAAGTGTGCGTCAGTCAGACAAAACAAGAAATCAAATCTGTCACCGTGGGCTTTGTGTTCGGTTCCCGATGACGTGAATATAAACGGACAAAATAATGAGCTCATTCAGACCAAGACATAAACTGGCTCCGCTCCGTGTGTCCCACAAAGACTAGTTAAAACTGGCATTAAAAAAATCCTGAGGAAAAAATGGTTTTGGGAAATAAAGACAGACTTGAAATCTGAAATAAACACCCACTGCCATGAAGGGAACATGTTCTGCATGTGGTCTGTTGCAGGATGAAATAAGAAGATCTCGTTACAATGAGCTTTAATGAGCTTTCTACACGATTACTTTACGGTTTAATTAGATATTTTGTACGAATGTATTACCATGATCCTTTAATGCAAAGAAACATCAGTTAAACGATTCATATTTGACTCTCTGCTCATCAGTTAATCAGAAAAATAAATGACCAATTAATTGAACAAGCTCCTGTTAATGACGCCGAGAGACTTTTGACACATACGTGTAAAAACACTCCTCATCATCTCTCGCTCAGCTCGACGCGTCTCCTCCCCCCCCCCCCCCCACGCTGCTGCAGCTTCACAGCACCCGGGGATTAGTGGCCTGATTAAAGCTTTGTGTGCTGCTCACACTTCGCTGCAACACACATCACATACAGTAAACACACACGTGCTCACAGACACACAGTCACAGACACAACTCTCCAATCAGACAGAGAACATGGAGAGGGGGGGGGGGGTCAATACGATCAGTCTGTCACCTTGCCAACCAGGAGCTCTTATCACACTTCCCGCCAGGCGGAGAATCTCACAGCAATCACACAGCCCGTCGCCGCCGCTTCGAGATCAGGGCAGACGCACACTGTCGGTCTGGTTTCCTTGTGCTGGGCCGTATCACCCTGCACAGCATGTCCTCCCTTCTCACTCGGACCTGCTCACTTTACACTGCTAACACTAATAACACGTCATACACTCTAATCAGAAGTTAGTAGGACGTGAACAGTGCTGAAGTTCAACCGCTGCCACACGTGACACGAGACGAGATGTGCCGCGTACAGACAGGACGTCGGGGTCAAAGCGACTGGAACGATCCGGATTCATCGTCAAGCAGCCACACACTCCTGCAGAGAGGAGAGAAGTTATTTTATGACGCCCCGTTTATCCAGGGACACAAATATGAATTCAGTGGGTTTCTATAAAGATCAGTTGCACGTGTGAGTGATAAGAAAAGAGTCGAGGAGCAGAGTCTCTTGTTGACCCGCGTTGTGTAACGCACCTCGATGCAGTGGCGCTGCCAAGACTGCTAAATACAGTCCTGGGGGAAACACTTGAATGGGAATGTCAACACATTATCAGACATCATCAAATCACAGCCCAGACTCGGAACCAGTGTGCACGACCTTCTCTGTCTGACACACTCCCACTGGTTCTACTGCACTAATACTAAATGTTGATTTAAACAGATTTAAACGTGTTGTTGAATCATGTAACTTACATCGAAACGTATTACAACAAAACTGTTTAACTCTTTAGTCACGTTTGCATTGACACTTTCATTTCAGGTTTTTGTTTTAGCACTTTCCTCATTTACCCATTGCTTTCAGCTATAGGCTTTATTCTGAAGGCTGCATGACAACTGGAGAACACACTGGGGCGCGAGTTATACGTGATACCACAGGGATAACACCGCTCACGATAGAGGAAGAGAGGTTCTCGAGGATCAGGTCCGACAAAGCTGTTTGCTGACTTATATCTGAGAAGTCTGCTGCCGTCTGTTGGACCGAGGGAAATACTGTACACGGCTTATTGTTCACTGGAGGGGATGATTGGGTGCCAGACCCGAGCCTATACGGTGTCAATATCAAGTGTATGACCTCGGTGTCCTTGCATTGCGAGTGCAAACCCGGGCTTTTGCACCTCTCTTGTTTCCATTAATACAGCTCTGTTGTATGCAGGGGACCTGTATGTCGTCTGAATTTTAAAAAACTGCTCTCGACACTGAAGCATTATCCTGCAGCGGCTGGTGACAGAATGATGAACAGTTGGCTCTGCAGCAGAATACAAGACCAATCCAGAGGCAAATTACTCACTGGGGAAGGTGTGCCCGGGCAATGTACAATGAATGGACAAGTGAGAGGGATTGAGAAAACAGAGTGAACATTGAACTCCGGGTTTTAAAAGATGGCCTTGGCGCCCAGTTAAGAGTAATCCACGCTCACGGTGAGCATTAACGTGTGCGGCACAATCTAAGTCTAATACAGACTTTTATGGCCTTGTTTTTCGGCGGCCGTGGATCATTTATATCACTGCCAAGTTGAAGGCCAAATAAAGCAAAGCCTCTAGCCGCATACAAGGAGCCATTCAGGCCCATGAAATACAACTGTGACAATCAGACGTAAATGAAAACCCCTCATGTTAGTGAGGTGGGTCAAACTGGAGCCTCGGAGCGGTTGCTAAAGGTTACGGTGCTATAGAGCTGCGACTGTTCCCCCTCGGATCTGTGGTTGATTCAGCAAATGATGCAGAAGGGAATTAATCAACTGTAACGTTTGAGCAGTGCGACCGAGAACATCCACCGCAGCACGTAACCACTGTCAGAGCCGTCGCGAGGCGGCGACTTGAGAAGCCCCGATGTCAGTTTGGGTTCATTGTTTTCGAATCATCCGAAATTCACTCCGCAAATGGAAAAACCACTGGGATCGGATTTTTGTTTGTGTGTTTTGTGTGCGTGCGAATGTGAACGCGGCTCCGAGGAGGATATCAGAGGATATTTAGGTTTAAAAGATGATGTGGATGATGCTGTTTTGAGTTGAATATGAACGTCTGGACTTGCCGACACTTGGATGACACCACACGAGCAGTATGTAGGCGTGTTGTGGTTTTTTCTTACGTTTGAAAATGTATCACCAGTTCCTTCACTTGTACTGGATTCGGCTGCAACGCTGTTCACCCCCGAGATTCCCAAAGTGCTTTATGGACTCAAACACTTCACCCCCCCCCCCCCCCCTCCCATCAGCATAGTGGAGAGTAGATCATGAGTGAATTTACATTTTTCGGCGAACTACCTCTTTAAAGGGGCATTCAATCAACGTTTAGGGTACAAATGGCAGAAAAACATCGAGAACCCAACTGTGTGTCCGACTCACGTTTTGTCACTTCTCTCGGTCTTGTGTGTTTTGGACATTCCTCTCTGCGGCTGCTCGGCCACGAGGCTGCCCGAGGTCACAGGGCACAAAGAGGGAGACACTGAGGACGAGTGGGGGGCCTCGCCTCTCTGAGAGCAGACTGTGGAGTTGGGTGGTGGTGTAGGGGGGGGTGGTCCCATAAATCTGTCTGAGCTGGTTTGCGAGAGTTGGAGGGGCAGACTTTCACAGGGAGCAGCGAGAGGCCACCTCTGCCCGGCCCGGCACAGAGGAGCTGTTGTCAGGCCTTTCCTCCTCCTCCTCCTCCTCCTCCTCCTCCTCCTCCTCCTCCTCCTGCTTCTGTCCATCCACTGAAATCTGCAGTGATGATCCCGGCTTCAGGCAGCAGAGCCCTGTGATCTCCACTTATGGAAGATGTATGGCTGTTCTGGCCTGCGTTAAACCCGGGGTCAGATCTGCGGGGGCACTTATGTAAACCAAACATCACAGACACCTGGCGGAGATGAAAGCTCGTTTTTCACTCGCTCTTCACTTCCGCGCTGAAATGTGCCAAAGGAACACCGACAGGCCCGTGCACCCGTACAGAGCGGAGGCCTCTTCTGCTCATGTACACTCGGTATAAGACCACAAACACCGTGGTCATGGTGGCAGTTGTCATGGCGACCGGGACTCGCCAGTCTTTCCCTGGCTGCTGAGATTCAAAGTGACGGTTTTGAGCTTCAACTCTAACTTATTCGGATGATTTAGCAAAAGTGGCTCTTGCTCAACGATCTAGGCTCATGTTCTAAAGCACGTGGGGCAAAAAGACTTTGGCGTTGGCCGGTTTAATGGCGGAAAAAACCCGTAATGCATCTGACAGGAGGTTCAGAAGATTCCTACTTAGTCTTGCAGGTAATAGTGGACGTGCTTTGGGCGTGACAGGCAACAAACCAATCAGGGTGACATCTCCCATCCTCTTTAAAAGCCAAAGAAGGATTGTTATAAGAGAGAAAACCGTCTCTGTGGCTAACATGCAGAGGATTTGCATATTGTGCACCCGTCTATGATAATAGGACCTTTTCATAACAGGGAAATACTGATTTCAGATCAGGTTTTACTTAAGTGCACTTCTCCTTTAACCTTTCTCTGCAAAACCTCTACAATGCATCTGATCACACTTCATCCTAAGACCAACTCACCCACGGGTGTTCAGATGGGTGCAAGTGCATTTCCATTGAAACAACTAGTGCAGTGCCCGTTCTAAATGAACACAACTAGCCGAGAACCTTGTGTTGCCCGTGGCTCTGCTTTGCACAGGGTGCACGATCTGATCCGATCACTCCTACCACCTCCGAGCTGATAACACATGTCAGTCTTCAGTTGGAACCAGCTGAAATTACAGAAACGACACTGGAGAACTGAAACTAATAGACTCATTCAGTCCAGCCAGATGTGGTGAAACGGGGAATAAACAACCTTGTTTCAGGGCTGTTATCTTCCACAGCGCCGATACAAACAAATGGGAAAATGAGTCGCGCTTGTCAGAGGAAACAGGTGCTCACATGCACGTAATCACACGGCACACACCGAAAAGAATGGACCCCCCGTACCCACTTGTGGCCCAGAGAATGGGCTCCAGCTGGCCGTGGTGTATATTACACAAACGAGTGTTTTGAGTGCCGCTTCGAGAGGCATTCATCTGAGGATATGACTGTTCGGGGGGGGGGGACAATGAGAGCCGATAGGGTCCCTGTGATTGTGATGAATGAGCTGACGCAAATTAGAGCATACGGAAACACATGAGGATCAGGCTAATTACAGGAGATGTTTGCCACTTTAAAGAAGGCAAGGTCACAGAAAACAGTCAGGAACAAACACGTGTGCCCCACGGACAGATCCAGAGAACATGGGCACAAACAGAAAAACAACCCCACTCCATATATACAGAAAGGACATGGTTGTGTTGTATGAAGTCTGTATATCTCTTTATGGCCGTCTTTGAATCTGAAAGAAGTGTCAAAGATCAGTAAAAGATAAACTATTATTTAATTATGATTAAAACTATTACAACAGGAGTGCAGGATGTTTTCTGTGAATGGGGTTGAGGAAACAGAGATGGTGTAGTGTGACCCCCCCCCCCCCTGTTGCCAGTTTGTCATTTCATTATCTAAAAGGTTCCCAACTCAGCATTAAACAGAGGCTCTGACTGACGAGAGTATGATAAATAATACTTTGCAGAAACCAGACGCGAGCGTGGTGATGCAGAGCGAAAGGAGGATTTCCTGGGTGTTTCTCGGCTTGTCAGAGATCAGCCTGGGTGTCTCTCGTCACCTCTGCCACATGCTGAACCGGGGCGAAGGGAGGCAACACCTCGGCTTCCTCATACATCAATACGGTAACAAGTCGTCCCGTTGCTATAGTAAGTACAATGATCTCTAACACCACTGCCTTTATTAGATCATGTAGACAAACGTATTTTGATTTACAGTCCTTTTATTGTACTTGGTGGTGGATTTCTTTGAATTAATATATTAATTTGTAAAACCATGCAGCACATACACATACATTTATATTTATAACACATGTGATATCACTGTATTAGCCTATGTATTGATCCTTCTGCCAGTTTTCGTGTTGATATTTTAGATAGAAGTGTTTTTTCTCACATCCAGCTGCGTGTAACATCGGCAGTATCAACGAACAAGGTTTACAAACCAACTTTTAAAGCAGGATTTGTCATAATTGTTGATTAACATCTGTAGATTTTACAATATTAAAATCTGTGTAGCACAAAAAGTATTTTTAAAAGACAGTGTTGCCATGGGAAACGAGGCAGGAAGAATCCGGTTACTACCTGCATCCTTTCACCGAAACCACTACCGACCGATTCCCCTCTGGATAACGTGCTGCAAACTGAAAGTGGTAGTTATTGGTCTGTAAGTACGAGTTTGTGTCACCCGGCTTCACCTCTGAGAAAAAAAGAATATGTATATATTTGATGTATTTATTGATTCAAAGAGGAACCGGATGAAGGAGATTCGGTGTAGAAGCTAGTAGGTGTTGCAGTTTGCAGCTGAACCAACAGAAACATTTCCGCGCGGAAGAAAAATGCCACATAATCACGCTTCCTTTCACTCTCGGGGTTATAGTGCTTCTCAGAAAAACACTTGAAGCTCCCGGATGTGTGTTCAGAGAAACAAGACGAGGTCCAAAGCCTGGCTGAGACGCGTGGGTGGAACTGTTGTAAACAACTATTTATAATGGAAGTCGCTCAATTCTAGAATTGGTAACGAAAAAAGTAGCTAATTGTTATAATAAGCTAATTGGCATATTCGAGATGTCATTTTTTTTTGCCTATTTGCGACCATTTCATATATTATTTTATTATTTTTCATGGTGTGTCTCTTTGCGGTGGTTGAATTTTGTCATTTTTGTAGTCTGCTCCTCGTGATTTGTTATCGCGTTGAGGTCGTTTTGTGTCTCTCTGTTTCTTCTCCTTTATTGTGTGTCTCGTTATAGTCATTTTGTGTCGTTTGTTCATTTCCTGTCTCTTTGTCGTCATTTTTGTGTCTCACTCTCTGGTCGTTTTGTGTCTCTTTCCCAGTTATTTGTGTCTCTTTCCAGTGGACCCTTCTCTCATGTGTGTGTCTGATATTCCCTCTCACTATTTCATCAACTTAAGACAAGGGACACTTCTAAATCCATAAATCATTACATGCCCTGTTTCATTATGTCTTACACAGAGAAAAAACTGCATCATTCCATTAGAACGTGTCACACAAACACACACACACACACACACACACACACACACAACTTCATCCACTGTCGTAGGGTGGCAATGACGTCAGTTTTCAACAGAGGAGGCGTGGTGTGTGTCGGTGTGTGTGTGTTGTGTGTGTGTGTGTGTGTGTGCGTGCGTGTGAGTGTGTGGAGAAGGGGGGGGGGGCGGGGACAGACTCTGCCTGCGGACCAATCAGCGGCTGTGTATGTAGCCGAGCTGCGGGAGAGAGAGAGAGAGAGAGAGAGAGAGAGAGAGGATCTGGTTCGAGCAGCGGAAAGTCGCAGATTCTCCTCCGTGTGTGTTCGTGTGTCTGTGAGCGTGAAGCCCGGATGGCTGCTTGACTCATCCTGTTCACATGTGTCGCTCTCTGCTGCGATAGAAACACGAACGGATATTTCCTCTACTTTTTGTTTTTTGTTTTTGTTTGTTTCGTTGTGTTGTTTTGTTGGTTTTTGACCGCGCGAGTCGCAGAGACGAGCTGAAGATGAAATATAAAGTAAGTGAAGCTCGGACACACACTTCGTGTCGCCTGTGGTCAAAGTGTGTTAAGTTGTGTCTCTGCTGCTCCTTGTTATCCGACTTCCTTAAATAGATGCCCTCGGGTTAGTGTTCTTCAAATAAGGATGGTGTGGTGTGTGTTCTGGTTCGAACTGCCTGGTAGACGCATAAATGAATAAGTGTGTGTGTGTGTTTGTGTGTGTGTGTGTGTTTGAGTGTGTTTGAGTGATGTGTGCTTGAGTGTGTGAATGTGTGCTCGAGTGTGTGAATGTGTGCTTGAATGTGTGAATGTGTGTTTCATCTTTGCATAACAGTAAATGCCACCACAGGGGCGCAAATAGATTCAATGTGGAACCAAATCTGGGCCCCTATGGACCCCCCACCACCCCCACCCCTGATCAAAAGTAGAAATTTAGGTAAACATGGATAAAGATATGTTGTTTCTAATTTCCCCTTTTTTATTATTTTTTTTTTTATACCAAACTAATTGTAGTAAAGTAAAATGTCTTGTTTTGCCCAAACAGCCCAGAATCAAAAGATACTTCACTTCACTGTCATGTATGACTAAGTAATACATTGTGCAATTTGTAGAAACTTGAACCAGCAAATATTTGTCGCTTTCTCTTTCAGATTTGCCAATGCAATGTTTGCTTTGTTGGGATTGTGTAGCTGAGCTTTCAGCTTCACACTGCGATGCATTGATTCAACATGATTTAGCCCAATGCAGCTAAAAATAGAAAGTTTCCACTGCATAAACGTTACATGTTAATTTCTAGCACATAATATGCATTAAGCTATTTTCCACTTGTCGCAGGGATCATGTGACACTGTCACTAATCAATGATTCAGCTTGTTGATGCTGTGGATCTCTCCGGCTGATCTTCACCTCATCACGTAGCCAATCACCGACTCTGTTATCGTCTGTCACTGCTCATCTCCAGGTTCATTTGTGATGTCACACAGCTTGATGCTCTTTATCCTTCTGTGGACCCTGGTTTAGCTTCTCAGCTCTTAGCAGCGTCTCGGGGAGAACGTTCAGATTGTTTGTGACACTTTATCAAATTGTCATCTGCTCCGTGTGTTTCAGTCTAAATTCTTCTTCACCATAAAAGGGAAGCAGACACTGTTTGCTCTCTCTCTCTCTCTCTCTCTCTCTGTGGTGCAGAACTATGCGAAGTGTGAAGATGATTCAGGCGTTCGGAGAAAAAGTGGCTTCACTTTTTAACCGACTGTTTCCCTAAGTGCGAAGCTGCCGTTTGACAGCGGGGTTGTTTGAGCCGGACTCCAGACTTGACATAGCTCCTGCTGTAATGTGTGTAATTTGGGTGTTTTTTTCCCTCAGTGCCTGCTGGGCCTGGTGTCAGGGCTTGGTTGTGATAGGAGGGCGGGCTCACTGTGCATCTGCGTCATGGTTCCTAACTGACTCATTGTCCTGTTGAGTACACAGTTCGCAGAGCCGGGGGGAAGTCGAGGGTGATGGTGAAAGTGTGGGCGACGTGCCAGTGAGCGTGGAGGGGGAGTAACTCTGACCTGATCTCTGTCGTCATTATTCATCCATAAGAGACGAAAGGTCTGTGGATGTGAATGAATGTGATCAACTCAAACGTTTGCTCTTTCCTTTTTGACGTCGGCCCGCGTCCCCCTGTCTGTGTTTGCCTTGAACATTCAGACTTGATAAGGAAGTGCGTAGAAACCTTGCAGCCGCCTCTTTGCTCATGATAAACATATCTGCATTATGTAACACGGCCAGAGGAGAAGAGGGCGGCAGGGAGAGAGAGAGAGCGAGGTGGGAAATCAGGCCTCGTCGCGGTCAGATGACACATTTTGTGGCAGAGCTGTGTTCAGCACGTTTCTTGCGACTCCCAGATCCATGGTAAGAGCTGGTAAAGTTTACAGTGTCACAGTTTACGACGCCCCCCCTCTCTGCTTTCGCTCTCTGATCCCAGCCATGATTAATTATTCACAGCTATATCAAGCTCTCCTTTTCACGAGGAGTGCTAATGTTTAAACAGAAGCACTAACGAGGTCGCCCCCCCGGCCCGGCGCGTCCGCCTCCATCACGTGTCCCTGAGGCGAGAGGCTGCAGTCTGACCAGACGCCGGCCGGGCCTCCCTCCTCCTCGCTGACATCAGAGGTGGTTTCCAGACACCTGGTGGTTTCCAGGTGTTCAGGTGTGAAGGCAAAGCTTTTTGTTCCATAGGTCACGTAATGCGTATAATCCCCAAGAACAAGCAGCAGCAGCATGGGAGATAAAGAAAGAAAGGGACGATGCCCGAGGTGGTTTAAAGGAATAGTTTGATGTTATGGAAAAACCCGAGTGGTAGAGTTAGATGAGAGGGTTGCTGTTGGGTAGTTGTCATGTTGTCCATCTTTTTATATTCTTATGATGTTTATCATTGAGCGTTACAAGTGCTGGGGGGCTTCTTCATAACAGAGCTAGGCTAGCTATGTTTCCGTCTTTACGCTAAGCTAAGCTAAGCAGCTACTTCATATTTAAAGTACAGACACGAGCGTTGTATCAAACTTCTCGTCTCGCTCTCCACCTGGAATCAAAGTTTGAGGCGGATATTGTTTACGATATATTAGCTGATACTAGTTAAATATTTAAAACCTCAACAACAATGTAGATACTGATCCCTGAGATTTGTACCAAATCATACAGCAAAAGTCTATTGTGAATGTTGACAACGAATCCTACCATCTGACATTTCTCTTCGGCGACCACTCGTCACTTACGAGGTCAAATATCGATGTATCTGCTTCGAGCTAACATCGGGCATCAGTCGGTCTCTAACGCAAACTTCCCAGAAAGTCAAACCGTTTCTTTAAAGTGCCGTGAGAGACAACTGTATTCAGGAGAAATGACTTTTTAAAAAAGCCTCTTAGCCCAGAGACTTCCACAACCTTTCAAGTCATTCCTTGGTATCTGACGTAACTGTTGCAGAAATAGCTTCACAACCGCAGCGAGGAGTGATTAGGTGAACCCATACCTCGGCCAGTATGTGTCTTTTCCTCAGCGTTTTTTTTTTTCTTCAAGTGCTCAGGTTCCAGGCACTGGTCCAAAAGCAAAGGGAGCTGGAGGAGAGCAGACATTGTTCTGGGAGGGAGGAGGAGGATCTGTGATTCTGAAAAGGGTTGGGGCTGCAGAAAATGAAAGAGAGAGGAAGTTGTGAGGGAGGGAGGGGGGGGGCACAAGAGGGCAAACAGAGTTGGGTGTATTGTCGGGGGGGGGGGGGATGGGAGTTTGGGAGGTCTGGAGTGGGGGGGGGGGGCGCCCCCGTGAGAATGAGAGCAACCCAGGCGTTGGTGCATGGGAAGGTTGCTCGGAAGATGCACATGATTGTTTCAAGGTGCCTCTTTATGTAGTTAATGAGTCCGGCTGCAGGAAACACCAGGTTCAGCTCTGCTCTGTGTGCGTGTGTGCGTGTTTGCGTGTGCACGGCGGCGGCCTCGCACGGAAAGAGACATTTGTTTTAAAACAGAAAAATATTTTTTAATCCGAGAAAAACCCCAGATTGTTTCCTGGTAGAGAAACTTCTGCAAGTTTTACACACTGCAGCAGTTCAACGTCTTCTCTCCGCTCCAAGGGCTTCCGACCCTTTTTCTTTTTTTTATTACTGCACAAAGTTGTGGTGTTATCAGGCTGTGAAGTTGTTGTTTTTTCTGTCCCTTTGCCGTGACGTTGATCCTGTGCAGGATTTTTTTTCCCAGCGAGCGTGAAGAGCTTCTCCCCCAGCGAGCATGAATAGCAGTCGCTCCAGCACCCCCCCCCCCCCTCTACCCCTCACTGTGTGCCCTCGCACCATGAACCAGCCATTAACAACAGTCAGCAGGAGAGAGACTCTGCTGTGTGTTACTTTCATCCAGAGGCGGAGGGAGGGAGGGAGGGAGGGTGAGAGAGAGATTACCCAACGTCAGCAACAACGCAGATAATCATTTTCATGTTTGACCTTTGGCGGAAATAATTCTCGCCAACCCCCCCTCGGATACTTTGCCTTGAGGAATGTCAACTATGTCTCAGGGTCATCTCTCAAGTCGTAGTGAGCCGCCTGGTTCGACCCTTCTGAAAATGTGTTGGGGGGGGGGGGGGGTGTGATCATCAGCCAATAAACCAAGAGGTAGATTGAGACGCTGGAGCTGTTTGGCAAAGAGTGATAGACATGTCTGAGCATCTCAGTGTATTACAGGATCTGACACCAGAGAATATTTGTAATTTTAAAAATGTCTGAAACTATTATTCACTTGGTTAAGATTATCAAGAATCAAAGTTTGTGTCCAAGTTGAATTCCCCTTTGGACAAATAAAGTAATCTTGAATCTTGATCGTGAATTTTTGAATCATTGTTTCGGTCTTTCTCAGAGCAGAAAATTCAAATTTCCTCTAGTATCAGCTCCTTACATGTGAGAATTAGCTGCTATTCTTTGTCATGTATGAAAGTGAACAAAGTATCGCTGATGTGCAAACTCTGGCTCCAAATTTGCAAGATGGCCGTGTTCGTATCCGGGGTAATTTCATAATTTCAGTAAATATTATAGCAAAAAGTAAAGATTCTCTAGAATATCAATAATGTAGTTTTTTTACTTTACTGTTTTACGTCACTAGCATTTATATGTCTTTGGATTTAGACTTTTCATAGTCACCTTGGATTGTGGGAGATGTTTATTCAAAATTATATTTTCTAGAGCTAATTTCAAGAGCCGTGATTAAAACAAACCTCGTCTGAGCAAATGACAAGAAAATATTCATTAGCTGCAGCCTCAAATCAAATCTCGCTCATTAAAATCGCAAGAGACTAGAAGCATCATCAGTTAATTTTAATATTTAAAAGTCTGAGTCTTTCCCTTTATTTAAATTTTAAATACAAAAGAGCCTCTTCTCATGTCAGGCAGCCTTCGTGTTTCAAAGGGAGAAGATGGCAGCCTCTGTTGTTTGTCTATAGAGATCAGTGCGTAGCGTGAAATCAGGTGGACACTGGGGGGGGGATCTCCATCTCATTGGCTGTTCCTATATGTAAAGCCATTCAATGTGGCCCCGCGGAGATACCATGAGACATATTTCACATCTCCGCTCATGCCCCCCTCCGGAGGGATTAGCTCCCATCTCTGGGGGTAACCACCGCGCTCTCATGTACCCTCGCTTGGCACCAGTGCCAGGCTTGGAAGTAATCCACGTCGTCTCTCTGCTCCGCCGAGCCGAGCGCTCGTTGGCCGGCGTCCCTGGAGTACAATCCGACTTCTTGTGTTTCTGATGTTTTCCCGACCCCTGTTGTTGCATTAAATTGTTTTTGTGTCAAGCCAGAGGTCAGCGTGAGCGACCGGAACAAAAGCCCCTCGCGTAGGGGACGTTTGAGGTTTTTCAGTTTGAAGGACAGTTTCTCTTCCCCGCGGCTTTAAACCAGGCCCGGGATGACTTGGCAGAACACGAGAGGCAACGTTGCACAATGTTATTTCCCCAGCAGCTCTTCCAGTTCACAGAATCCAATTCTTTTTTTCGAGAGAGAGTGTGTATCTCCAGTGTGGCTTTCACGTCTAATTATAGGGTCGTACATGGCGCTCGGCACCAGAGCAAGGGAGTCCGAGATGTGAGACGATTAGACGAGGTCGGCCCGTAGCCTGGATCTCATCGGGTTCGGCAGGAAGTGCTGCAGGCTAAGGAGCGGGGCGGAAACAGAGGAGGGCCGTCACGTCAAGTTACCTGGTAGTTTATGTGACAGTAAAAAAATAAAACGTCAGTGATGAATAGGCAGAGTGAGGAGGAGCTGAAGGGAGGAGGACAGTCATCTCACTTCCTGTGAGTTGAGTTAAAGGTGCATGACGGCGATTCGGTCACGTCCAGCCCATGTTGTGTTTCATCTTGCTTTTTACTTCAGTGCCTCAGAGTGATGGAAACTATCTGACAGGAATGAAAGGAACTGGGTTTTAAAAAATGGGTTTCAGAAAATGTTTTTAATACCAACATCATACTGAATTTAACCACCACAGTAACAAAATAATAATTTCCTTAAACCTCTGAAAACAGACGTCCTGCAGGCGGCTCTTACTCGCTGTGAGAGAGATTGTTATTTGGGCAACCCTGTTCAAATCCGATCTTTAAAAAAAAATGCACACTATTGCTATTCTCACTTTGAGGAACAAGCAGCAAAATAGACAAAGTCCCTTTTTTAAAATTTGACCAAAGAAGCCAGACTTCTCAAATGCAGGAAACTGAGCCTCGAACTCACCCAATAATCACAATGACTGTTACGATTCTGAAATCAGTGACGAATCTCTGTAGCATCTTTTGTTGACGGTTTCCAAGCAACAGCGCATTTATTGCCACAGAGATGATAGTGAAGTTAAAGTCAGACTGAATAGTTCAATGTGTGAATCACGTCTGTGTGCTCTGAGTTATGACTCATCCGTTTTTTTTTTTTACACAAATTGCTGCAGGGGGGGGGGCGTCCAGTGTTTTCAGGAGCCGGCCTTAATGAGATCTGTCACATGCTGCTGTTCATCAATTGGGCCGAACTACAATAATCAACTTCCTGTGTCGCAGTGAATGTGCCTCGCTTCTTTCCTTTCTGAAACTCCTTTTAGCGATATAAAACAAATGTGTATCTGCCAAAAAATATACAAGAGATAAGTCCAAATAAATATGAAATAGCATTGAAATACTGCATAGTTTTGCACTCGTGTGCGTCGGATATATTGTTAAATGAGGAGAAAACAACATTATCAACAGTTAAATCTGTAAAAGTGTGAAACGAGCTGAGGTTTGATGAAATTAGCTTAAATTCACATTCCTGTCTTTATTTAGTTTTCAGGGAAACTCCATGACTATGACACAGTTTTAGTTACACACACACACACACACACACACACACACACACACACACACACACACACACAGACTAAACAAGAATCTAATCTCAGATGTTTCGAGCCTCTGTGGTTTGTCACAACTCGCCGTGTGTGTGTTCGATGCTACACGGTACACATCCTGTCGAAGAGACAGTTGCTATGCTGCCGCTGTGAAGAGCTTTAGTTTTCTCTTGCAGCTCGTGAATCGCAAGCGAGAGGGGGGGTGGAAGGTGGTGGGTGTCATATTTACCCTGCGGATACAATAGTCTTTTTATGCCGCGTTACAGAATGAATGGAGCCTTTTCTATCGGCTTGGAGCAGCTCGCTCGGCTGCGTCCTGACATTTGGTGTCCAATGAAAAAACACAATCCGAGTAATTATACAACAATTTGTCACAGAAAACAAGAAGAGACAAAGTGATGTGCTGCTGTGATCAGCGTCTGTGTGATGATGAAATAGCCGATCAATGGACCACACGGCTAAAAAGAGCTGTTTATTGATCAGCTAGTTACAACTCTAAAGTATTGATCTGCAGCTGCTTACGTAAGCTATTTGATTGAGAAGCAACTCTGCATGTGTCGGATCAATAGACTGTATTTAGTGAAGCCAAATCTTCTGGATCGCCCCCTGGTGGCTGGCTGCAGTATAGGTTGTTTTTGGGGGGCGCCTGCTAGCCCACCTAGTAGCGTTCGTGCCCTGCACTCAGCGGCGGCAGGTCCGGTTGCAACCCGGCCCTCTGCGGCGTGTTTTCCACCATCTCTCTCTCGCACTGTCCTCTCAATCAAGGAAACAGTCCCAAAATATATCATTTTAAAAATGGAGCGAGACATTAAGATTGACAGGTGAGGTCTCGTGATTGGTTGAAAGTGTGTGTGTCAGCGGGAGCTGGATACCGCAGCCCCACACCAAATGACGTCAAGCGCTCAATGTTGGCGCCCGTATCCGCAAAATATTTTGGCTTCCTTTTAGTACAGTGGCAGGAAGTGGAGACGCGTCTTCCATCTTTATATACACTCTATGGTCGGATCATGTTGTGCTCTAAACTTGTGACATGGACGGGTTTTTCTTTCCACGGGACTCTTTCAGAAACGGACGAGGTTAAAATTTCACTGAGCCTGCTGTGTAATTATGTTAATACATGGCCACTGGCAGGGCTTATAAAGAGGCTGTAATCAGAGGGTCAACCTTCCCGAGAACTGTCCAAATGAAGAAATTACCATGTACTCCGAGCTCTGAACCACTTCCCATGAGCCTTTCCTACCCAGAACCCTTCACACGGCCCATTTATTTGAACTGGCTCTCACCCGCAGCAGGCCGCACTCTAAGGAAAGACTTGTAAAAGTCATCAGGTCCTCATTATCGTCATTACTATAATTATTTTCTATATTTACCCATGTGAAATGAGGCCAAATGAGCGTATCTGAACCACCCCGGGACACGTGCTACAGTGGTACGGCCCTAATTTTCACACCGGCCCCCGCTGCAGAGGTACCGCGCCGTGGTCTTGCAGTTGGAGCGTACCACTTCTTTTCGGGAGCAGGCTGAGTTTTGTTTGGGTTCAAAACATCCTCGTCTCTTTGAAAGCCGGACGGCTCCCGTTGCTGTGGAGACGCGGGTTTCTGCTATGCAATGCGGTGGTGTTCTTTGGCGGCAGCAGCAGGGGAATTTGAGTATTTGCGAGCTTGTTTAGCCAAAGCCACCTTCATTATTATTACATTGATGCGAACACCAGAGAGTCCGAGCCAAAACCACCCAGAGAGCACTTACTGAAAGCAAAGGTGGGGCAGCAGGCGGTGGAGTTACGTAAGGGAGTTTTTCTGGGGACTGGTCAGCATCGGGCCCGGGATTCAAATACAAATGAGAGGACGTTTGTACTGTTTGTGTTCAGGCGAGACACTGGTGGGGAAAAAAAGGCCCTTGTTAATGTAGAGAGGTGTGAGTCATGAGAGGGATTCAGAGTCGGGGGGGGGGGGGGTCTCAGACAGCTGGGACCTCAGGCTGGATATCGTGCTCCAGGTGCGAATGTGGACGGCTCAGCTTTGCACGATTCTTCGCTTCCTAATGACAAAAACACACGAAGCTGAGAGAGATTCTCGAAGCCAGATGTCGCCAGGGGCAGAGCGAGACCCCGAGAGACCCGAGGGAATATGTTCTGTCAGGTTTTCAGTTCAAAAACATCTTCAGAACTGAAATGACAAAGGGATTATTTCAAGTAGTCAGTCAACAGATATATTTTGATAATCAATTAATGGCAAAAACTTCCAAATAATGTTTCCAGACTCTCAAATATGGGGATTTTATATCAGGATGAAGTGAATATCTTTAAAAAAAACATTTGTAAATCACCTAAGAAATCTCATTTTTATTTGACATTTCAGAGGCTGAATGTTGATGATCCTAGTAAATACAATAATCTGTATTTTAAATCAGTGCAAATGTTACAGGCAAATCGAGTTTATAGAGTTATAGAGTGAAAAGAGTCAAAACTAAATAAACTTAATGATTAAAATATATTTTAAGAGGAAATCTAAAGGACAGTGAATTAGTCAGTTCCACATTTAAAGACCTGCCAGCAAAGATTATCCTGCCCTAGTTTTGAACCAGCAAAGAAAACTGTAACTCATGAAGTGAGACTTTTACCGTCTAAGCCAAGAGAACCAAACAGACATTAGGATGCAGCAGAACGTCTCCGCCTCACTGACTTTTTACAGAAAACTTCCTGGAAGCTCGAACTCATCTGTGGGTGAAGCAGCCTCCTCCCTCCCTCCCTCCCTCCCTCTCCCTCCCTGACAAATGACAAACACATGTGTTTATAGGAGGATCAATGGCAAGTGATGGAGTCACTGTGTTGTGAGTAACCGGTGTTTATGCCAGAGAAGTGACGCCCGCTGTAATAGTCAGTTTCACCTGCTACGATTACAGCGGCGCGGCCGACTGAAACAAACAAAAACAGGACGACGGGAGCTGGGAGCTGGGACTTTCCCCCCCCCCCCCCCCGACTGCATCCCTTCAAAGGGACGTGTGTGTAGTTGTGGGTCATACAGCAAACAACCTGTCGGTTCACGTTTCACATGACCCTTCAGTCACCGGTTCATCGTTGAATCACTGCGCTATAAATTTATATATCGCTGTGTGTTTACCTAACCACGAGCTCGGCCCGGATAAAAGCTGAACCGCAGTGAGAACAAGGTATAAATGTGTCCCTGTGGTCACCAGAGTCACCACAACGTGTTTGGTGGAGAATTAATCTCACAAACTCAAACTGATTTCTGCACAAAACCAGATGTACTGTAGTTTGCTTTTTTCGGCTGATGGCAGCAGTGGTTAGAGAGCACATCGTGTCCCCTGTGGTCTGTAAATAAAGATGGACGCATCTCCACCTCTGCCCGTTAAGAAGCTAAAGTAATCAGTGATAAGAGATGCATTGTACTAGATTCAGCAAGTAGACAATGCAGAAATTAGGAAGTCAAGACGGTGATAAAGATGCTTGTGAGGGTTTTTAAAGTGTGTAAATGCAAATGTGTCACGAGCTGTCGACACCTGGACACGTTCATCTTCCAGCTCACGTCTGCAAAGTGTAGCCGGACTGAAATCACCGAGTCCTGTGGAATACGAGTGGTTTTCACTACCTCTTTCCTGCGTGCAGCGGTGCACGTGCCGGTTTGTGACAGCGTGCACGTGTGGTTGTGAAAATGACACTGGCGGCGGCAGCTGGCGGCGGCGATCACTGTAATTAGCGGAGACAGAGGAGGAGACCGAGGAGCATGAAAGGTGCTGCTCTCGTGTCTGTGAGGTGATTTTCGATTCTCCCGAGCATCAAACACAGAGCAGGTCAGACACCGCGCCACGTTGGAACCACATTGTCCACAGTGGACGATTTAAGAGACAGTGGGGACGATCATCCAGGTTCTTACAATTGTCTTTTAGTTATAACATTCGTGTGCAATCTGCCTTTCTCTACAAAAACAGAGGCAATCAGGCAATTCCAAATATTTCATCCACCCATTGTCGTGCATTTATCTGAGATTGGGTTCGGTAGAAGAATATTCCAGACACCCCCCTCCCCATCCATTGTATCCACAATTTAAACAATTAACGGATTATGAAAAGCGATTAGTTCTCTGTAGATGCAGTAATCCTAGCGACTTAACATGCTTCCTCATATTTTCAAACTTCAGTATTCAGCGCTCGGTTTCCCTCGCAGTCTCGGAGCCCATCGCTTTCATCTGTCAAGGAATTAGCCTCCGGGGCAACAGCCAATATCTCGGGGCTCCCGGTGTAGCCTGTGGATATCCGAGCCAAATCTCAGTCTCGAGTCAAATGTTTCTCCACAAAACACAGAGAGTGATGTGGAATACAGATTACCTCATCGATGTCCCCTGAACAAATAAACATCCATTTCATGACGTAGATCTCCCGCGATCACAATCGAGCTCCCAGCAGCTACGTGGCTTGACGGGTGGCGGTTTGAGGGTTTGATAGTGCCATGGGTGTGACTGGCTAATGGCCCTCACACGGTATAGTCAGACAATAGCCAAGGGAAGCCAGGCGCGCAGTGGGAGATAACGGTGCTTCGAGCAAAGAGTTTCACATGGGAACTGTCTGAATCCGGCCGGGGGCAGAAAGAGGAAGGCCAAGCAGGGTTCAAGAAAGCCTCAAACCAAAGTGGGCTTCCTGATTCCAACACCGAGCGACAAAAGGTTGAGGTGTTAATAACATGGGTTGAAAATGGACTCTTCCTACGAAACCAGTTTCTTGTTTACATGTTTGTGGTAATCCTCAGTCTGCAGAAATATTTCCTTCTGATCCAAATGTCTATGCAGTGCGTCGCCTTCAGCTCCTTTCATCGGATACGACTGAGTTTAATCCGGCTCACTCTCGCTGCGAGATATAACAGCGTATGAGGATTTGAAGCGAGCGGCAGCGAAGCTTAAATCCAACTGTCTGTTTTTAAAAGTTTATCTGGAATAAGGGAGAAGCTAGAACATGAGTGACACCACAACATAAATTCCTTTTACTGACAGTCGGGAGAAATATTCAGTGGTAATTGGAATAGCTGACCTGAATTAAGATGTTTGCAAATACAAGAGAAAAAGCATAAGTAATGATAAATAAAGTAATTATTCATATTGAAGTTAAGCTGATTATATAAATATGACAATATGAAAAAATATATTAAGATAAGGTGCTGAAAGCTTGCTCGAACATTTCTTCTTCGAGGTTTCCAAATTTAGAAATGAATGAATAATAACAGATGGGAGAGATTTAGAGAATTGAACCCCACAGTCCCTCTGTATTCCATTATGGGATATTTTAGAAGTTTTATTGCTAAACCAGAAGCAGCGAGAGTCAGTCGTTAGTGTCTGACTCAGTGTTCCTGGGTGCTGCAAAAAAATAAGTGCTGCAAGGAACAAAGACAAGAAGGGGAAAAAACGAATTTAAGATGTGGTCAAGAAAAGTGGAGAGAATTGAACAACAGTCCTTTCTGGCAGCCCTTGCCTTTGAGCAAGGTGCTTAATACCTAACTGTATTTATAATGAGTAGATTGCTGAAAGTATTGGAGTGCTGATGTGCCAGGTAGCTCCCAGAAGTTACAGTTGTGTGAGTGTCAAGCTGCTGAAAAGGAGTATTCATGCTCAGTTAACTCCTTCCCTGGATGAATGAAGGCTAAAGGAAAGAGACTGAAGCGTTTACCGAGGCAATTAGCCTTAAATGCTTCTCTCAGACACAGAAGTGGCACACTCTGGGGCTTTTCCTATCTCCAAAATCTGTGGTTTGCAGCCATTATCCCTCAGCCATCACTGCCCCCTTTAGATAAATCTGCCCTGGAGCACGGGGCTGAGAAAATCCCATCGACTTTAGATTCGGCTCGAAAGACATCTGGCGTGGCGCTGCAGGCTAATGGCAATCCTGCATGGTAATTAGAAGAGCAGGAACAAGTTCACCAGCGTGTCGATCACCAAACCTGCCACGGAGGTGTGGGAAGTGGCGTTAGACTCTCGTGCTCGGAAGGAACATGATGTCCCTTTTATTGTAGAGGACTGGATATTGTTGATACCACTTTCAAGTCTGTAGAGCAAATATAAAGAAGCAGCCAGTTAGCTTAGCATAGGATAGATTGGAAGACTGGAAACAGGGGGAAACTCCAAGCCTAGCTCGGATTTGGAGGTTTTACATGGCTATGTCCATTGAACAAGGTATAGGGTCAAAGTTGTAGTTGCGACTTGCTTCAAAAAAAAGTGTTCTAACAGCATCTACTGTCTCTTTCTGCAGAACCTAATGGCCAAAGCGTTGTACGACAATGTGCCGGAGTCCCCCGAGGAGCTGGCCTTCCGCAAAGGGGACATCCTGACCGTCATTGAGCAGAACACAGGAGGGCTGGAGGGATGGTGGCTTTGCTCCCTGCACGGCCGCCAAGGCATCGCCCCTGGCAACCGCCTGAAACTGCTGATCGGCGCGATGTTTGGCGCTCAGTCGCCATCGGGCGCCGCTTCTGCCACGGCCCAGTCGCCGCAGAGCTATCAGCAGAAGGCCGGCTCGGGATCTCAGGGGATCTACCAGGTGCCCCCATCCCTCCAGAGCCCACAACAGCAGAGCCAGCAGGGCATCTACCAGGTTCCTCCTGGACAAGACGTCTACCAAGTCCCACCGAGGAATACGCTAGCTGCTGACAACAGCAAGGTGAGAAACAGAATCACGTGCTTCTCCATGAACAGGAGGCATTCAGTTTGCAAGAGTCTAGAGAATCTAATTCAATATGAGCATCTTACAGGAGAAGGAAAGACATTTTTAAAAAAGTGTAAATGTTCCAGCAGAAGCCCCCAAGTCCCAGTTTATCAATGATCTACATACAATTAGTATTCTACAGCGATAAAGAAAAGAAAGGGAATGGAGTGGGTTTACAGAAGGACAGAAAACTGATCCTGGTTCATTCCCTGACCTCTGGAAAGGGTTCTTGAGGATCAGAGAGGATTTGAAAACATAACATCCACTCTGGTGGGTGTGTCCTGCTCCAGTGAGTATGGGTATTAGATGTGATAGGACATGGCAGATACACATTTACACTTTGACCCGTCGTCCTGCAGTCTGCCGCGGCTCTCGTCAGTGTGATTGCACACACACACACACAGAAAGTAGAAAGGCCGGACAGATTGTGGGTCTGTGATGTGAAAGGAGAACAGGGTGTGCCCGGCCTGGCGTTCACCACAGAGCAGGGTAGTGTTTTTGTGCAGGGCTCCCATATTACTTGTATATTGGCACATTGTGTGTAGCAGAGCCAGTCTAAGCCACAGAAGGGCAGTGAATGTGGGAACAACTCGTGGAAAAGCAAACAGCACAGAGCTGTTTTCTGGACTTTGGTGGAGCCCAGCTGCCTGATGATAGTTTTTTTTTTTCTGTTTTTAAAATGCTGTACATAGTCACTGAGTAACCCATTGCACTCGGATTGGTCATTCACAGTGTCGCCCTGTGCAGCGTGTCCAATATGTTTGTTGTTTTATTGGCTATAGTTACGCTAGATCAGCAGATATGACAGACTATGAATAAAGCCTGTAATTCCGAAGAAGGATGACGACCAGATTTCTAGCGAGGCTCGTTTTCTGTGTGATTCACGTGCAGAGGGAGAAGATAGAGCGTAGATATCGCACATTTACTCATTTACAACACAGAGAAAAACAATCAGTGTTTCGCGGCTCGGTGACTGTGACTAGTTAACTGTCAAATATTAGCTTCAGCAACTGGATCTTAACGGCTACTTAGGTTCACTATCATTTTAGCTGATGATAGCAGACACAAGGCAACTTAAGCACCGATAAGAGACTGGATCTTAGTTATCAGCTTAAATGAACTACTACTTTACTGTTCTCTATTAATCCAGTTACTGTTATTTTCAGCAAACGTCCTCCTTTGAATGCGCCATTTAAACCAGAGTGAGAGGAGGGATCCTTCAGTAAATGGCCATCGCCAGGTGTGTGCTGACACAAAAGGGGGAAATGTTCCTGTTCACTCGACTGTTTAACTAGTTCCTGCACCTCGACCAGATCATCCCTCCAGGAGACGCACAGTAATTATGGGCTGGATGAGATTCTGATACCCAGAGGGTGTTTTTTCAGACAAATCAGCTCCAGTCATCGTAGAAATGAGCCAAGGTGAGCATTTCCGTAGGTAAATAGGCGGCAGGCGCCGGGAGCTTAGAGGACTTTGTTTGGTTCAGTGCGCGGCGTAAGTGTGATAAAGGCAGTCAGAGCCAGGGGCTGAGGGAGGGGGGGGGGGGGGGGGGGGGGGCTTGTCAATCAACATGAACACTCGCACACATATGCACATGTGCACACGGCAGACCTGTCAACCAACACCTCTCTTTTCCACTAACAGGACTGGAGGCTTAACTGAGAAATGGTATTAAAAGCCACTTTGGTGATAACACGGAAAATGAAATGTTCTTCTAACGAGACTGCGTTTTGAGCTGTAATCATGTTATTGGGGAGATTAAATTAAGTCTTGGACGGTTTACTTTCCCTCCAATCTGTGGTTATCAAAGTGCTGCCATTTGCAGCATTTGTTCCTGTCTATTAAATAGAAAGATTTTCACTGTGTGTTACACTTCACGTGTGGTGTGTGTGTGTGTGTGTCTGTGTGCATGTAGGAGTCCAGACAAGGCTCGGGTTTGTTTCCCGGTGACGTCTGAGTGTTGGACCGACGCACTATCAGTCTCTGTGGTCAGTGCTTTAAAAGCCAAACAGCAATATCAAGATCATAAAAGAACGAGTTGAGGAGAAATATTGTTGCTGGTGGACATTAAGCACGTATTACTCCCCACATGCCTTCGTCTGTCTCGTCTAAATTCATCTTAACGAATGGCTAAATAGCTAATTTTAGTATTTCAACATCTCTCCTTTCTAAAAACACAACATACCCAAAGCTTGACAAAGCTGAAACAGTTCCACTGGGAGTCGTCACATGCACGTCTAGTTTAAGGTTGAATCATCCGGACTTGTGTTGCCCAGTTGAGGATATTATTAATAGGAATACCTGAATGAAGCAGCAGCTCCTTCCCTCAGAGTCACAGTATCCTGTGTCACGGTATTTATAGAGCAAGAAATGTTGTTGACGTGAAATCCAAACCCTGACCTTTGCTCCTCTAAACACCAAACATGTTTACTACTGCTTGTCTTGGAAACCGTATTGATGATAGGCCGTGAGCTTTGACTCACGCTGTATCGACCCACTTTCTTGTCACGTGAAAACAAGTGTTCATGCAAACACACACACACACACACACACCACAGGCTTTCCAAATGATTATGGTGTCAGATGCGTCTAATGATAATCTAAAATTACTTTAAAGATTCAATTTCCTGTGTGTCCATCACCATGTGTCACGCGTGCATGCTCTCCTGTCTGCTGCACGAATCCTGCAGAATGCATCCTCGGGCTTTCAGGCCAACTCCGCAGTGCAGATCCAGATTGGCGACTGGTTACGTTCCTCTTCATGTGGTGTGGGGTTCTGGTATATAAAGGCACACGGAGGTCTGGAGCTTTCCTCCTCTCTGGCTGTTTGCTTTGATGCTGTGGCCTTGTCCTTGTGTGACCCTCCTGGGAGCCACACACACAGCTGCCCCCCCTACCCACCCCCCACACTCCCTTTAAGACCTCGGAGCTGGGACCATGTGGGGCAGATGCCTGGAACCCCCCAAGCAGACAATGAGTCTCCTCACACTGAGGGGCCAGGAGAAGCCTCGTTACCATCTTTAAGCATTCCGCTCTCTCTTCATCTCACTTTGCTGCACTTCATTCCCTCTTTCTTTCGGCTGCTCTGAAAGCCGTGTCTGTTTCACGCCGCCCAGTTTCTCCTCGGTGTTCCCGTTTCCTCTGTGCTCCCCCCCTCTGAGTCGGGCTCTGAGGTCATCCCGTTCAAAAATGGGCTGGGTTCAGAGTTCAAAGATCTCCGCCGAGCGTCTTATCTACTCCCACCACACGGCCCTTTCATTCCTCACTTCCTGCTTTCAGGAGGTCTGCTCCATGTATGGGTATTTCCTCTGTTCACTGTGTCATACCCACAGATCCAATCGGCTCATTGGTGCCATAAAGAGGTAACGGCTGCAACAAAAGGATTAATAAGCTCAAACACAACTCCAGGAAGTGTTCTGATAACTGTTTATGGGCTACGAGGGTGCGCCATCCACCTTGATAAAGCTCCTTCAGGAAGAAACCAGGTTTTGTGTAATGAATGGCTTGTTGTTTGCTTCAGCCATATTTTCTCTGCCTAATCATGCACACATTGATCTCCGCACCAGATAAGTGACTTATTTCTTCCTGGAGCAGGCCAGCTCCTTCAGATGCTTGTCTGCTCTCCATTGTCGCAGTTGTGATGAATCACTGGCCCATGATATTTGACCAGGAGGGCAAGGTCATGAATCAGCTGCACCTAAAAGTAGTCTTCTCCGTGGTGGTGTGCACACGGAGGGGACTTTCTCCCCTTGAAATGAAAAAATTTGAAGCAGAGATTATGATAAAATAAAAGTTCAAGGAGGAGAGAAGCTGCTTAAAACCCGAGGAGATTCAGTTTCTTATATAACCGAAGACAATGAAAAACCAGGGGGAAAAATGCAAGCCACGGCAGCAAGTCTTTGGATGGCAGTGTCCCTCCGTGTGTCGGTCAGTCCACCACACAAGCAAATGACTTTCCATTCAGCAAATGTGTGGTATGATAACATCGCAAGCAAAGAGCTCGAATACATAGACTGTATCCAGACACTAAGAGCTGCTGCTGCTGTGGAAAGAAAATCGGGGGATGGAGCTACGTGACCTCCACTAACATGGAGGAGGTGGGGTTTGTGGCGGCTGCCGTACAGGTCACCGTACAGTGGCTTTTGCAGATTCATATACAGTCTATGGGTGTACATAGGAAATCGTGTTGGCATGCTAGTGTTAGCATTTAGCTCAAAGCACCCCTGCCTCACAGAGCTACTGTAGAATCTCGGTCTTAATCCCTGTCAAGAGTTATGCTGAAGGGTCATTCAAGCCAGTTCTCCTTCCACATTATCCTCTTTTCTTTTCTCTTAGAGGATTATACCATGACATTGTTATTTTTGCAAAAATGTCAAACACATCTTTTATGATTACGTCTCCTCAGATAATCACGCTGCCGAAGTCGGAGGGATGCTTTGATCTGAGAGAATAAGCGATGATCCTTATTGCTGCTCAAATCAGTGTGTTCTCTTTTAATGCTCCTCATTAGGCCCGCTGTCTGTTTGGGTTTAGCCACTTGGACGTGTTACGGCTGAAGGCCTCGCAGGACCCGAGACTTAATTACTCGCATTAATTAGTTTGCCACTTTAATAAACTGGTGCAGCTCCACATTATCAAGCGGCTCGGAGCGGCGTGGAAAATGGCCCCCAACGCTACGAGAGACATCTTTTGTGGTGTGATTCAGCAAAGCAGAAAAAAAAGCAGGTTATTACAGTTCAGACACACACCCTACATTTAAGGGATGCAGTCATATACAAAATATCACCGTTACCTCACATATGACTGACAGCGCGGTTAGATTGTGGCAGCTGGTGGTCCAGATTTACATTTTTCCGCGTGTCCTTGGTTGACCCCTCCGTTAAAATACGAGCCTACGGCGCCGCGCTGACGGAGCGAACGGTAAAAGGAGGAGGCAGTCGCACACAGATAAGGTGCGTGAGTAGAGGAGCGGTGATGAGGAGGTGCGAAAGAGGAGACGGATGGATGAAATTCTATAGTGCATTCACAACATCGCCGGCAGCGTCACTGTCACCGTCTCTTATAACCCCAGCTCTGGTGAAAAGCCTCGTTACGGTTGTTGATTTGTGTCAACAGGTCATTAGCATGGGGGAAGTGTGTGTGTGTGTGTGTGTGTGTGTGTGTGTGTGTGTGAACCAATGAAAAGGTGTGAAAGGATGATTTCTTTTGAAATATTGCACGCAGGTGTCATTATACACCCACTGGAAATCGTGTAGGAATGAGCCATGCAAGGGTTAGGCAAAGTGTTTTGGAAATTTAATAATAAAGAAGAAACACTTTATGGAGTCTTTATTTACAGCTTTCAGTTGACGTAGATCCTCCAACGTCTGTGAGACTCGACCAGAGGAATTAAACACCGTCTTTACAAGAGATATTCCCTCATGTGTTGTTTTTCGATGACGCCTGTGGAGAAACTTGCATCTGAAACCTCCCACTGGTGTGTAGCTGGGTTATGATGTGTTGACTGCTAAAGCCAAAACATATGATTCACAGAATCAGTATTTGTTGCTGCATGTTTTTCTCTACTTTATTTATTGAGGTTTCTCTTTTGTTTGTCCTCTACGCGCACGTCACAATATGCAGATGTTCTGTAACTTATGCAAATTGATGTTCAAAGCAATCAACTGCGTTCCACTTTCGTTCAGAACTGCAGCCGGTGATTATCTTCATCATATATTTAAATAATTGTTTGTGTGGCTCAACTTTTGAAAAAACAAAGGCCTATCACAATTTCCCAAGTTGTTGTTTTCATGCAGCTTTTTAGATTTATTTATTTTTATTAGGTACAGTACATCAAGATAACACTGAAGCAATCTAATGCAACAGTCCAGCCATAAATCCTCCTTCCATGGAGGTTACAAAGTCCAGTTTCTATTTAACTGTGTTAGAGAGGTGTTTATTACTTTATAACTTTGGAGGATGCAGGTTTTGGTGCCATTGAAACTTATTGTAAGATACAGAGTGTTTCTGTTGTTTAGCCATTTGTGTAAAAAAGGATCGAAACAGAAACAAAACATCTCTTCATATGTGAAACGAAAAACTGCAGGGATTTTAATTACAATTTGCCCACAATAATATTTGTACAGCAACAATAACATCACCAGATCATAGTCATAATATGATTCTGTGGACGGATTTATCTCCCGGACCCACAGCACCGACTCAACGTGGAGCTGCCCATCAATACAAATGCAACAAACTCATGAGGTAGTTGTTGACACTATGACGACACCTCTCAAATTACTCTGAAGTGAAGCTGAAAAGTCCGACCTGCCAAAGCCAGAGCCGGCCAGGATGCTAAGTAAACACAGTGTTGCTGAAAGAGCCATGAGTCACTCATCGTCACACGTAGGAGCGTTAACCAGGCCTCTCTCTGGCTCCTCGGGCCACGGGTTTAAACCTGATCTCTCTTTAGTCTTTGCTCGGCCTCCTCCGTGAAGGAATCTTAAGAGCCTATCACCTGAGCGGGGACAAATGTTTACTCAGTCGCCCCAGCTCTTCATGATGTCATCGCTCGCTTTAAAGACTGCCATTGCCGCCATGCGAGCGCCAACCTCATCGGAGGCGGTAAATATTTACCCAGCAGCAATTACAGCAGCGCCGAGCGGCCTCTGAGCAACAAGCCTGCTGGGTAAACAGAGTGCGGAGATGGGAAATAAATGAGCAGTGTGCATCTGGCAGCGCCGAGAGGAGCCGCTGACGGCAAGAGTGCCGCTCGAAGCGAGGCCATGTACCTGTGGAAAAAAGGTCACCGAGGTCCGTGACGGACGCCTCGCTGCCGTGTGCATGTGGCAGCAGAGCCCAGACGTCCTCAGCACACGGGCTCAACCCGCCGGGACAGCAGCCGGGCCGAGGTGACCTTTTACCAAGCATCACTTTGTTGTCACCCAGTGAAAGGCGAAGTCCATATCTGCTGTGTCTGGTTACGAGCTCGGGGGGGGGGGGGATTCAACATTCACGACACATTTGCAAACAATTAAAACTAAATGTGTAAAAGTCAAGAATCTGGCTACAGCTGTTGTTTACACTCACACTGTGGTAACAACAAGCTCATTAAGGCACTTTTAAAGGCTCTAAAATATGTAGATTAAAGTAAGAGAGTAATTATAGGAGTCACGAATCCAATAATACTAACATTTTATGAATTGACTGATATTTTCCTACTTTTAAAACCACGAAATACTAAATTTATAGTGTACAATGAATTAATTCTTTTTTTTGTGTACTATACACGACATGAATGTGTTAAACATAGACTGTTTATAAAGATAGACGACATGACGGCTCCACAAGAGTGAAGCCAAAGTGTCCTGATCGACCCCTGGTGGCTGGCTGCAGTATAGGTCATAAATTCTGCCTCCTCTGTGTTAGTGGATTGGACATGGACCAATCTAAAAAGTCAAAGTTCATGTCAAATTCATTTTTAATATAGTCTTTATCATCAAGTGTTAGTTTTGCCTCTAGATTTGGTTTTAATTCGTTATTCGATTAGATTCTCTGCCAAGACGAACTCGTTATGCGCAAGATGGGATAATTTGTCTTTATTTCTGGATAGTGGGAGGAAGTTAGGATGTGTCGTCCATCTTCATACACAGTCAGTCCATCAGTCAATCCATGGAGTCGTATCAAATGACGACGCCGTGGTTTCCACTATAAAGTGGATAAAACCCCGTTTGAAGGTTTCACACCCGGAGGTGTAGGAGAGCGGCTGCGTGAGGAGAGAGGAAAGCAGCGAGGCTATTTATTCCTGTGTGGGTTTATTTGGGCGCTTGGCTCGTCGTGTTTCGAGCCCTCGGTGTGGGTTTCAGCTCTGACCCCACAGGCCCTGTTTGGGATGATGTATGCACAGACAGGAATGCCAACAATGAACACCTTAAATCACCACGGGCTTGTTCAGATTAGACTTATGAGAACCATATGCACTACTGTTAGTCAGACTCCAGCTCAGATGAATGGCATTCCTTTCCATACTAGGCGACGTACTCTCATTTTCCGTTCCCTCTCACTTCCCCCCCGCCTCCTCCTCCTCCTCTGTTTTGTTTTTTCGTAAATCTCTTTTACAAACCAATTCCTCGTCTGCCCCTATTGCTTCTTCCTCAGAAACATTAATCCCATTCCGAGTTGGCTGAGGTTTCAGCTCCTGCTGCTCACGCTCCGATAAATGTGTCCGCGGTGCGAGAGATGGTATGAGGATATTAACTGTGCTACTCAGCGACTGGAGACTGGGACTAAAGTCTTAAACCTCCCTTGAGACTTCTTCCCCCCCCCCTACCCTTTGCCAGGAAGCCATGCGTATGGTTCCTATTTTCGAGCCCTGTTAATGAACCCTGCTCGTTCCATAGTGGCGATAGTGGTGCGTGGGGGCAGAGGAGGAGTGGGGGGGGGGGGCTGAGGGAAGGACATTCCCAGCATTCCTCTGTCTGTCTGACGCAGCAAGGAGGTCTGCAGCTCCACTTTTAGGGGGTTACAAGACGACTGGGAAAGGGGGGGGGGTGGAAACACTGGGATAAGGAGGTGAGGAGGGACAGATTATCACCGACAGGACGAGGAGGAGGGAAAATGTGATGAAGTATTAACAGGGGTTGATGTCGCAGGCGGAGTGTAGGTGACGCCAGTGGTGTGAATTATGTTTGTTTTTCCCCCCAAGTAATAATCACACCATTATGCCGAAGCCCGGTCGGTACCACGGTGTAAAATATTTTTTTAAAGGTGTGTGTTAAATCCTCCAGCACCAAATGCCTGGGTTTTAATAGGAGGTGGTCATCTGTACCGAGGATGATTACTTCACCAGAGTATGAAAACCCTCCCAGTGCAGCCAGTGCGATGATCAAACTCCTTCTCCGACACAGTTTGAATCATAAAACCAGCTTCCATTCAGATGAAGTCAGCGCCAGCTAAAACGCAAAGGGGTTTAAATTTCTTCCATTCCAGAAAGTGCTGCTAAAGTTTGACTTTAGCTTATTTTACTGCTTGACCGCATTCATTTTATATTTTAATTCCATTTTCATTAGTGGAACCGAAGTCTGCGTCTGTCTCTTGTCCAGCGGGGCACTTTGTTGAACGTCGGCCCGTCACAACAGTCTTTTTGCTTCTATATTCACAGCTTTAATATGCATCCCGCAGGTTTCAGGTTTCAGGTCTTTAAATTGAGAGTTGTGTTGCTTTTTAAAAAGAAGGAAAACAGCCAAGTGCAAAGTTCCTATCACATAAAACACTCTGATTCAGTACAACAGGGATTTGCTGTCGTAGCCCAAGCTAGGAAGAACTGGAAGCTTTTATAGGGTAACGTTAGCTAACGGTAGCTAAAACCTCTCCTTCTCTTGCTGTTAAGGTTTCATATTTTACATATCTAAATTTAGAATGCAGTCTTACAACCCTTAGACAACCAGGATGTTGTGTTTCCGATGTTCTCAGACAGAATCACTTCCCTGCAGCTCCACGCTTCTGGTTATCGGTTGATTTCCCTAATATTCTGAACCCGGCGCGGATGTTCGGAACATATCTGCCTCCTGTTGTAATCGACAAAATGTGTGATCCTCGGCATTTGTGCGGAGCCCTGCTGTTCCTCCAGGTGTCGTTATTTAAGCCGCGGCGCTGATTGTTTGTCTCTCCCCCTGCTGTGATTGGACAGGTGGTGACCCCGACCCGAGTGGGACAGTCCTACACTTATAGCCCAGGCCAACACAATCAGCAGGACCTCTATGACGTCCCGCCCATGAGACCACAGGGGGTAGGTGTCTCGTGTTCCACAGCACGTACAGTTCAACACTGGGACCTGTACTGTCTATTTAAAGCGCACCACATTAGGCAGCTGTTTTATTTTTGCTAACACGTCAACATCAAAGGTGATAGCATAGCTTTGTTCTCGACTAGTTTTTCCCCAAAAAAAGAAATCAGAAGAATTATTGGACTCATATTCTAAAAGAACACATTAGCTTCGCGAGTATCATTTTCACTCTGGTGTTTATCTCGTTTCACTTTCACGTTTCAGGTGTACGATATTCCTCCTGGTCAGATGTTCGCCGGTCAGCACGCCGCGGCCAGAAACCAGGGAGTCTACGACGTCCCCCCCTCTCTGCTCGACCACAGGACACAAGGCGTTTACGACATACCTTCCTCTTCACAAGGGGTAAGAGAAGCTTTCAGCAGTCAGTCCATCTCCCACCGCAATGAGAGGACACGTCGTTTGCTTCAGTCAAATGAAGATGAATTAAGGAAGTGGTAGAGCCGCTTATGTCCGGAAAATAGTTATTTTATGATACAGTTCCTAGTATTTCTCTTAATTGTCTGCAATAAATGAATAATACATCAAATGTCTCATTTATGGACATTCTTGTGGCCGCCGCGAATGAGAGCTCTGCCTGCCAGTTGAGTTTAACCAAAATTCCATTAGTATGGTTCTGTCTGAAATCTCCAGCGTGGATTAAAAAGTCAAGGCCATAACTCTTCTCTTTCCAGACCCTCTAGGATTTCACCAGACTTCCAGAGCCGACCAGGCAGAGCGCCACCAGTTTGTTTGTAATAACCTGAAATATGCTGGGACCTGTTATTTGCGTCGTTCCTAATTACAGTTTTTGGGCGAGCCCGTCTGGCTGCAAAGAGCATTTCAAGGCTGATGGAAATCACTTACTGGCCACCATTTTATTCACCTCGGTGCGCTTCCCAGCATGCTTTGTGCCATGCAGGCTGGGACACACACACACTCTGCTCTGGCAAGCTCGCGGGAGGATTAAGCTTTGTTTTATTCTGGTGCTGCTGCGTTAGAGAAAGGAATCAGATGCAGAAACCTAAGGGTTTCGAACGTGGTGTCTGCAGGAGCCAGAAGCTGTTTGACTCCCTCACGCTCTAGCTGCAGTAATGCTGTACACACAGTATCCAGTTAAAACCCACATCCACTGTCTTTGCACAGTAACCAGGTCACAGTCGACTGTCACGTAAAGGACAAATGTGGCTCCTGCAAAACAAAAGACTGCTGAATGAAAGAGTCGATGCATTCGTAGCAGATAATTCAGACCAACTAGAAAGCCTGAGTAGTGGATCACATCTCTCAACAACAGTTTCCTTGAATTGAATCAAGCTGTACCAAACTTCACACACTCATAGAAATCAGGAAATGATCTAAATAAATAATTAAATCTCATCTTCTTCCTCAGGTGTACTCGGTGCCTCCCTGCAGGACCAACCCTGCGCTCCAGGAGGGAAACTATGACTTCCCGCAGCCTCTCAAACACAAGCAGGAGGGCATCTACGACGTCCCCCCACCCGCCCTCACCAAGCCAGCGCAGAGCCCACAGTCCCATTATGATTTCCCCCCCAACGTGGAACCTGCTGCCCACCACCAACACCAGAACGCCAACAGCAATGAGGGCATTTACGACGTGCCTCCGCCTGCCCTTCTTTTAGGTGCGGGGTCTCAGAAGGACATATACGACATCCCCCGCGGCAAGCTGCCGTCCCAGCACAAGACCTCCCCCTCTGACCGAGACGGAAGCAAGGGCATCTACGACATGCCCGCTCAGGATGTCCGAGCAGTCGGAGACGTGACGGACGGAGTGAACCGTCTGTCGTTCTCCAGCACCGGCAGCACGCGCAGCAGCATGTCCACGTCCTCGTCCTCCACGGGCTCCGGCTCTGAGGGCCGCCTCATTCTGGATGTGGACGCGGGTATCCAGAGGTTATACCGCCTGCAGCAGGCCGTGGAGGCTTCAGTCTGGGCGTTGCATACAATGGCAGCTTCCCCTCACTGGAGGACGTTTCCCTTCATGGAGCGCCATGCTAACGACGTGCGCACGGTGCTGGACAGGATCCGGGCCGCTCTGGGGGACTTCGTCGTGTTTGGTCGAGGGGCTGCAGCGAACGCCACGTCTCTGTCGGACTCCAGCCTGCACAGCAAGCTGAGGCGGCAGCTGGGACGCCTGGAGGACTCTCAGCAGATCCTCCTGCAGATCTACCAAGTCCTGGAGAACTGCAGCTGGGCCCTGAACACGCTGGCCTCCTCCGGAAAGCACCACAACAAGAGCGACGACCTGGACCGCTTCGTCATGGTCTCCAGGACCGTGCCCGACGACGCCAAGCCGCTGGCCTCCACGATAGGCAGCAATGCTGAGCTGCTGTTCAGGCCGACGCACGTGGACGGGTCTTTCTCTAACGGGAGCACGCCTGACGAGAACACGATCCACCCGCTCACCTCTCCCTCCTCCGATAACGACAACTATGGGGAGAAGACCAAGCCCTTCCCTGTTCCCTCCAGCCAGGACAAAGACAACATGAACAACAGTGAGAAGTGTGTGAAAAGCTGGATGGAGGACTACGATTACGTGCACCTGCAGGTAAATGCTGCACGAACACATCACGTTAAAACCCCTGTGTTGATCCCTATTGGGATAAATTGTAATATTTTTGTGATCACTATATGTACATTGTTTTCGACAGAAGCATATTAGTGCTGCACAGGAAAAAGACTAACAATAAACAATAATCTATTAGGTTATAATGTGATATTGATCTGATTTTCTATTTATGTCGTGGCAGCAATAAGCTTCTGTACTTATGTTTCCTAAGTTTGTAGATAATGTTTCAGTTATTTTTGTGCAGACCAGCTAAAGTTCATTAGGGTTTTTAAGCTCATTGCGTCGTTGATTATTTTCCCAATGATATCAAAGCACATTCGTGTGTTTCCGATTCGCGTTTCATGAGTTAAAAGTCAAACCTGGTCAACGTGAGTGAGCTCACACTCCGTGGTTTTCCTCCGCAGGGCAAAGAGGACTTTGAGCGTCAGCAGAAGGAGCTGCTGGAGAAAGAAAACATCATCAAACAGAGTCAAGTGCAGCTGGGACAAGAACAAGTGAGACTTTCTGTTTGTTTTCACGGTCACAGACGTGGTTACGCTGATGAAGCCGCGAGCGCGAGTCTCGGGGCAAGTTCAGGGGGAGAGATTTCTCTGTTTGAGTTATTTTTGGAACAGCGCATATGCGTTTGAAAAAAATCATGAGTTGATGATCAGAGAGAGTTACTGATTCTGTCTCGGACGCAGTTTCTCGGAGCTCGTCCTCATCTGACTGTTCCTGTGATAAACCAGAGATATGATACATGCTAGCAAGCAACTAATCTGAATCCTGTCACCCTTCACAGATCAATCAGTTCAAGAAGCTGGAGCAGGAAGTGATCCAGCCCGTGGAGAACGACATCACGCAGTGGACGCCCCACCAGCACTTGCCAGTAACCTCCGCCCCAGTAGCCCCCGCCCCAGACTCGTCCTCCTCCACCCTGTCCCCCTTCACTCACATGTGCGCTCGCGACGGCCAGCTGCTCGGCTTCTACTCGGACCAGTGCGAGCAGCACTTCGTCACGCTGCTCAGCGCCGTCGACGCCTTCTTCGGCTGCGTCAGCACCGGGCAGCCGCCCGCATCTTCGTCGCGCACAGCAAGTTTGTCATCCTCAGTGCCCACAAACTGGTCTTCATCGGGGACACTCTGTCCAGACAGGCCTCGGCCCCCGAGGTGGCCAACAGGGTGATGAACTCCAGCAACGTGCTGTGTGACTTGTTAAAGACGGTGGTGGCCGCGACCAAAACGGCCGCCCTGAACTACCCGAACACTGTCGCCATCCAGGAGATGGTGGACCGAGTCACCGACCTCTCGCATCACTCGCAGCAGTTTAAAGAACAGTTGCTGCAAATGGCTCATTCATGATTTTCAACCATGTTGCTCCTGTACATTTCAAAACAACCTCCATGTGTACATTAATCTACCATAAATATATATATTTACAGCATGCATATATATATATATATATATATATATAAACATACATATATATGTATATATGCTCTTCATCTTTCAGCTTGTTTGGATGTTGTAAATAGTCGGTTCTGTAAATATTTGCTCTATTTTTGTGTAGATTGTTTTATATTATATATGTAGATGCAGTGTTGGTGTCTCTGTAGGATATGTGGACATTTTTCATAACATTCCTGTTGCGTATTAAGAAGCACCTTATGAGATGTCCTGTTGTGTTTTTTTTGTTTTCACCTGTAAAACGTCGTGGATGTGTGTTACTGCTGAGTGTGACAGTAAAGATCTCCTTGTAAAATCACGTTTCATGTCGATGTGTGTGGAGATTTCCACAAAGTAAAAGATTGTTCTTAACCATGTGACTGTCTTTTCATTTCTGGCATAACTCATTTGTTGTAGTGAGAGTGGAAAAAGAGCAGAGTGGTTTAATAAGTATATAAGAAGGTGGTTATTGTTGTTTTATCTTAGGGAGACATTTTACTATAACTGATCCAATATTTACTCTTATATCTGCCTGTGATATATCCAATTTATTGATGGAAAAATAACTTAAAGGAGAACTTTGGAGCTGGTAGAAGCAAAAACAGATTAATCTGGGATTTACTGGTCAGTGCGATAACAGACAATGAAATCAGTGTCACTATCAGCAAAATGAAATTATACACTTGTGCCCTCATGTGCACTTGACCCCGTTTTTAACAATCCGTTTGATCCAGCTTCCGCCGCCTCTCCCAGGAAACAATAATTGGCAGTTCTGTGTAATTGGGTATTTTCCCCGCCGCTTTTAAAACATCTGGTAAAACGTCATAAACCTTGAACCCACAGTTTAACAAAAGGCACACAGGCAGATTACTGAAGGGGCAGAGATGTGATTCCAAATGACTCACGTATGAGTACACTTATTATATATCGAGTATTATTATTGAATTCATCAGACAAAAGAAAGATATTAAATATGACTGAGAAGAGCACAAACATCCACCAAGAGCCAGCTAAACAAGATCGACAATATTTTCCTGAGAAGATTAACCAAAGGGAACAAAGAATTCCTGGATCTGCCGCTTTAATGGATTCTTCCTTATCTTGCGTCTCATCATTCCACCAAGTTTGATGTAATCTGTTAAGTAGTTTTTGTGTAATCTGGTTTACAAACAGACAAACCAAACAAAAAACCACAAGGGGGTGAAAACATAACCTCTTTGGCAGAGGTAATAATAGTAAAGAGCTATATTTATAGATAATAAAACATCACTGTCTTGTCAAACCAAATCAAATCCCCGTGGACCCCTACAGGATATTTCCGATTCAAGTCATATCGGATCAGTCACTTGTTCCCTCTAATCGTGACAAGAGCTGAAAGTCGGGGCTGAAAGGATTTCACATGAAGCGGGACAGAGCTGCTGGAATACGGCGGCCGTGCCAAATAATTCCTCACTTGGTTGCAGAACATTAGATATGACACACGGTAGAATAATGAGGGGCAAGCAAAGGACGGGACGCCGCTATACATGTTCTCTGGACCGTGAGGAACGTGTTTTTCCGAGCGACACTATCAGCCGCAGAACACATTCTCTCTGGTTCCAAGTGGAGGGAATTGAGAAAATGTCCAGAACGACTGTGCGCGTCTTCTGCGACCGGGAAACAAACAACCTTTGTGTTTCCTCTCCCTCTCTCACTGTAATCTGAGTGAAATATAGTGTGACCCTGTGGAGAGGCGGCTCTGTGGATAGATAGATGGGCCTGCGTGAGGAAGAGATGCCCATGACTACTTCCTCCTCCCCCCCCCCTCTTCAGCTCCCAATCAGAAAATCTCATTAAACATCCTACAAGCTCACACAGGCTGGCACTTACAAGCAATCTAAGTGTTTTTATTATTCACTGCATTCCTCCCAGGGCTCTCCGGGGAGATAAGTAAGAAAGGAATTTGCAGTGGAAAGACTTCTTTAAAAAACAAAAGACACAGACGGTAAATCAGGAGACGTCAGATCCACCTTAAAGGTCCGTCTCTGTTAATCTGGCCGACACAGGCAGAAAGCAGCAGCAGCAGCAGTAGTAGTGCACTTATAAGAGAGAATAAAAAGGTATTGAAAGTTTTCAGGCTCACTTGCAAACAGATAGTCAGGTAACAGAGCCTTCGTCTCACAGCTGAGGAATGTCATTAGCTTGGTCATAAAGTTTGACCGGTCATTAGCTGCAATATACAAAGTCACAGAGGCAGTTTTATAGCAATCTGATTATTGTTATCGCTTCACTCGATAAGAGAAGACTTTAAACCTCCAAAGAAAAAAGTCAGGGCTTCACCAGAGTCATTGGGATTCATCCTCAGTGGGACAATGCAAAATTCTGTACCAGGAGAGGCTAAGATACAGAATGAAACTGGATTAGTTCAACTTTTCCATGCTAGTAGCACCACATCCTCTGGGCACCACGAATATAACTGCGACCATTAATAGAAGTTTAGCGGAGCTCTTCACGATCATGATTGGATTTGGATGCTTCCTCCTTAAGTAATGTGGAATAATTGAATTAACGAGATACTTTTCAATTACAAATAAGGGCTCGAGGCAATACATTTAGTTTTACCTTTAGCTAAGTAGCTGCCGTGACAGCTACTTTCAGTTTGTTTGGCCTTGCAGGGCAGTAATAATGTCAGGACATCGTGTGGCTCTAAACCAGTGAGAAGAATTGCTTTTGGCCGGAGACCTGCGGAGAGATTGATGAATCAATGAGTTATTTTAACTCTGGCAGCTTTAATAGATCCACCGGGGCCAGAACGCACAGTCCCGGACACAACAGCTGCAGAAGCTTCGGTGTGTGTATCCCGTCATCGTGGGGCATCGTGCCCAACATCTCATTAACGACTGTCTTTGGTCGACCACAATTCCATAACCTACGCAAGGTGCCGCACAGACAAGCTGCATTTTGTTCAAATCCCCTGGAGAGGTTTGTCTCCGAGCTGCCCGATGAGACACTGTCTAGTCAGGCAGAGAAACTGCAAACAGGCACCGGACTGCTGAGATGGAAATTTGCAGTGAGAGCACCTGCAATCAAAACCTCGGCTGTTCACCTGTCGGTCGAGTGAGCAACACGGCAAAGGGTCATCAGGGCGATAACGTACTACACCTACAGCCAGCAGCTAGGCCCTCGCTATATACACACACGTATATAAAGTAAGAGTTGGAGGAGCGCTGGAGAGTCGATGTCATTTCCTTGGCTTACCACAATCATTTCCTGTAAAGTATTTGCAGGCTCTGAAATTACAGCTTCGCAGCTCAGTGGGGCCTCGAAAAAGGCCCCAGCTGCAGGCAGAGCCGAGGCCAGCCGAATCCGGGGGAGAGGTGGCATCCTCAGCAGGAATCAAACGTGAGGCGAAGGTTTGCCTCATATAGGCAGTTTACTGTACGGGTGGTTTCTGAATTTTCTTGCATCTGTTTCCAGTGAGTGACGGACGCAGGAGCTTCTGGACGAGTGGATTCTCAACATTTGAGTCATACCACAGTGAGATGTCTCCGTTACTGCACTCGGAATAACCCAGATCTATTTCTTGTTTACATTTGATTGGGTAGAAGCAGCAATACCACAAATACATTGATCCCCAGACACAGGCCGAGGGGGCCAAGAGGGGGCCAAGAGGGGGCCACGAGGGCAAAGGGTCTCTTGGGAAACAGACTCTGTCTAAAGAGATCTGAATCTGTAATGAGTGGAATTCCTCGACGAGGGATCAATAAAGTCTTATCTATTCTTTTCTTAGCTTAGCTATCCAGCTAGCAAACAGGATACTCCGCCACCTGACTTAGGTGTGTTAGCACAGGCTAGCTCCAGTTAGCATGCTAAAACAAGTACTTATTACTTCTCCGTTCACTCGGCTGTTGTACGTTTAACACAAGTTATTAGTGAATGAATCCGTTTGCATTTTAAACCATTTACAGCTTATTTGGTGAATCTAAGCTGCTCACTCACCTGAGAACAATAACAGGAAGTTACAGTCTTTAACGCGTCATGTGTTCCGGTGATTTCCCGCCACCCTGACATACACCACATGTCATTGTAGCCCAGCCCACCACCTACAGGTTAAACTATGTCCTAGCATGTAAACTGTCGTAGTCGACAGAATTCATTCAGTGTCAGGAGTGCTCCTAAACATTAACTTTATGAACTTTAATTCAAAAGGTGAGGTAATTTAAATAAATGCATTTTGTGGCTATGTTTTTACAGACTGGTTCCAAAACAACCAAAAAGAGACACAAAATCACTACAGAGACACAAAATCAACAAGAAAGAGACACAAATATCTACAGAGACGCACAATTACTACAAGGAGACACACAATCACAACTAATAGTTAGACAACAACTGAAAAGATCAACAAAATGGCCACAAAGAGAAAGGTCTCAGTATATGTGAGTACTGGGGAGTGACACGCTTTTTACCTGTCAGTACCCAAGAGGCAATTCTCTATAATTTCTCCATGTTTAGAAATAGAGGACCAGAAAAAGTATATAATCATCCCCGTCAAAATATACTTAAGTTTCAAACACTGGATTCTCGGCGCGTTCTCTGCTACTCAAAATGCAAACTGCTGCACAGAGAGGAAAAGCTGTGTCTCAGTCGTGAGAGAAATTCTCATTTGAGTTTCCAAAGAGCTGACTGACACAGAAACAGGTCTGAAAACCCACAAGCTGCAGTGAAATTCAAATCAGTTGAACTTTTAAAAAAAAGAGTCAACCTCTTACTTTACCCCCACGAATACTAAGCGTTTTAGAATAATCTGGCTTTAAAAGTCTGCAACTCGAGAAAACATAGTCTTTATTATAACAGGGGGTGGGGGGGTGTACTGTTAGCTTTCCGATTTATGCAGCATGTTTGCAGCCACAATCGTTGCATTAGGTACGAGCTGTTCAGGAATAAGCTAATGACCCTTGGGGGTGAAATGCATTAAGCCTTGTCAGAGGATAAAATGGTCTTTTAAAGCTCGGCACACTCAGTATAGATTATACACACAGAAGATTAATTCTCTGCTCCGAGGTCTGGGACAGTAATTTATGGCAGCCATTAGAAATCGGGGCAGCAGAGAGAGATTTCACTGGAATCGGTGCATACTTGTTTTATTGTTTAGTTTTTTTACTTTGGTAAGTTTTAGAGTCGTTTTTTTGTCTCTAAATTCCCCTTAAAATTAAAACAGCTGCCCTGTTGGTGCCAGAGTAAAAAAAATCATTAACTTTACTCTGATCAAAAGATGTGGGCAACATAAAACTAATTTTATTATCTTTAATGGTTAATTAGAATCAGATCTGTGGAACAAAATGAGAAAGTTTGGACAATGAGGTAAAAAGCTCAATATAAACCTTTTGAAACGTAACAACGGGTAAATATTGATTATTATAAAGAGTACAAGTACCTCAAAACTGCATTTAAGTACAGAACATTTACTTGAGCAAAAGTAATAAGTAACTCCCCCCCCCTTGTTCTCACAAATACTCACCTTCAGGCTCAGGTGCGTTTGAATGTTTTTTTCTATAAGTGCGATACTGCCCCCCTGTGGTCAAACTGTAGAAGGACGTGAGGGAGCTGAGACGTTTAAAGCCAACTAGGTTTAAAAGGTTGTTGTTCCACGTCATCTGTCGGTACCAGCAACAAACTATATTGTCTATGTTCATGAAGAAGTCTAAATCTCAGGTGAAGGTTTGAAAGCAGCTGTGACAACACACAGAGTAGAAAAAGCTGCAAATCTGAAACATACTTTTTCAATTAGTCGATTATCCAAATAGTTAGTCAATCGACTCATCATTCCAGATGTAATAATGAATTTTAAAAGGCTAAAATTAAATTACTTACATGTGTATACACAGAATGAGGACAGATTTGTCTCTATTCTGCATCACTCACTTTCGTATTAAAGAAAACAGGACAGAGCTCGGTATATTCATGGCATCGTTTATTTGAAGCTACAGCTCCTCCTGAAGAAGAAAAAATAAAATCATCGCTGATAAGAAGGTGCAAGAGTAACATTGTACCTGGAGGGAATATGGAGCAGGCGCTGGTCAGCTTCGACTCGCCATGTAATGAGCACTAATGACTGCTGGAGGCCGGGTAACACACAGTGGCTGCTGGAGGCCGGGTAACACACAGTGGCTGCCATCGAGACAGGCACTGGTACAGACAGAGGCACAGGGAACGGGAGGTTTTTCTGCCTCGTCTCTTCTCCGAGACGTCGGCTAAACTACGTAGCAGCTTCTAAAACACCAACTGTCTCTTGAAACGTTCTCCTGACTCTTCAAGTATAAACGTGTAAAAAGGGCGAAGGAGAAGTTGCAAGGAACAGGTCCCATTTCACATTTTACTGAAATGGGACCTTGTCATTTGGGCATCATCTGCTGCACGAGACAGTTTCCACCATAACACGCAGAGTTAATCTGAGAAACAGCGAAACAACAGCGTGAACATTCCTTCCATTGCACTCTCTGTTGTCAGTAAAGTGAAGTTGTCAGTTGTACATGTCACGATTTCAGTTTCTACCTTTCAGTTTGTTCTTGTTGAAACGATGCGGACGAGCTCAGCGTTGACAGCTTTTCTGCCAACATCTGCTAAAAATACACGATTTACAACGTGTACGCAAGAGAGGGAATCCATCTCTTTGTGTGTTGGAGCAGCTTAACACTCCCCAGAGGCAGGAAGCAGCGCGGGAGCTGATGAAAGCCGGCCGGCACTACTGCAGGATGACTGTGGGACAGAGTGGAGCCCCGGTGCCACTGCTCGGTACATAAACATACGAACAGAGGACATAAAGAAATGGACAGCAATGTACTTTAATGGCTTTTCCCTTTGAAACCAGAAGTTCTTCCTGGTTGGTTTAAAGTGTCCTGGTGAGGGGGGGGGGGGGAGTAGTGTAGAGTGCAGGGTCGGCGGGGAGGATCTCTGATGATCACACGGTGGCGTCTGTAGCATCAGGGTGTGAGAGCGGGTTTCCGGTGCAGAGACACAGCGGCCGTCGGGGGCGATCTACGAAGTGCTTTCTGGAGAGGCAACTCTTTGGCGTGCGGTCCTGGGCCGACTTCGAGCCGGGGCGTTCGCTGTGCGCTCGCTCTTGGGTTCGGACGGTTGAGTTTCCGCCTGCGGGGTGCTAGCGTCCCCGACAAGTTCACGCAGGAACTTGAACTTGGATAAGAAGAGCTGCCAGACTACATACCAACCTGAGGAGGGGGGGGGGGAGAGAGAGATGAGATTTTAGAGGAAATAAACGCTGAAAGTGTTATTACCCACAGCTTTGTGTGTTTTTCCATCTCTCCATGTTCTAACTCGACCTGATTTCCCGAATCAAACCCAGACAGGAGGGAGAAACTGAAACTACAGAGTGCCCTTTGTTTTACAAGAAAACATTCTGTACAGTGGGGGGGGGGGGGGGGGGGGGGACGCTGACGTCATTTGTGTTCACCGACACCAGATGATGTGGAGTTAAAAAGATGTGTCATAGATTACGTGTGTCTCCACATTCTCTCCCAATATTCAGAAATGAAACCAAAACATCCTGGATAAAAAAAAACGCCGCCATCTTGTGCCTTTGGATTCTCCGCAGTAGGGATGGAGGTCTCAACTGTCAATCATGATGTTTCTCACACCATCTTTATAGAACAAATAACTGATTAAACTTTGAGAAACATTTATTTGACCTGTACTTTGACTTTTAGTTTTATCCAGATCTACTCGGGGACAAGTGCAGCGACCCACCACGGAGCGATCCAGATGTTTTGGCTTCACTTTTTGAGGAGCGGTCATGTCGTCCATCTTTGTTAAACAGTGTCAACACTTGTGGACGGACGTTAAAAAAAACCAGGTCGTAAAGAAGCATCTTCAGCTGCAAGAAGAAACAGGAACTGACGTCAACTGACTAATAAAAAACGTGATTGATATTATCTCCCAGTCTAAAACCTTCTTCGTGGTCTGAAGACGAGTTTGTGAGGAGGAGGAAGAAGAGGAAGAAGAGGAAGAAGAAGAAGAAGAAGAAGAAGAAGAAGAAGAAGAAGAGTGAAAGAGATGGTGAAGGAACAACCTCCTGACTCCTGCTGGGCACATGGTATAAATAGAAACCTGTCAAAGACACTCAATACACCGAGCTGCCATGAGGCCACAGTGAAAGGAGCAGTTCCACATTTGAGCTTTTGGGAAACTGTTTTGTAAATGTTCGTATTTCATTATATTCACAGCAGCGGTCTCAGTCACACAGATCACACGTGTTGAATCCACCACACAACATGTGTTAAAGGTCATGTGTGTGTGTGTGTGTCATGTCTAAACTCACCGAACAACATGAAGAGCAGCGCACAGACCAGTGTGGCCACGATGACCAGCAGCGTGAGCCCGACGCTTTGCCACATCTTAGCCGGACTCCTGGCAGCAGCGGCGGCATCAACCGCGGGGACGGTGGCGTGTGTGTGTTTGTATCAGCTCCAACAAAAACAACAACAACAACAACAACAACACCACCTGGCAGCTAGGCTAATGGGCTAGCTAACCGAGACGAACCGCAGCGCATCGCTAACCTCACACACCAGCGAGTTAGCTAGCGTGTAGCTAGCGTGTAGCCAGCGAGCGAGCGGGGTCGGGCGAACTGGGCCCCCGGTGAAGCGACCTCAAACCCGGATGAGACTGTTAGCTCGTGTTAGCATGTGTTAGCTAACGTTAGCCGGCGTCCTCGGGTTAAAGCGGCGCTTCTGTGAACTACATCACTGCAGCCTGTGTTTGTTAGCTAGCATTAGCCACACACAGCCAAACAGGCGTCATAAGGTCAGACTGCGGCTGCGCACGGCCCAGTGGATTTATGGGTAATGTAGTCCGTCGCAGTTTATGCTCCTCCTCCTTCTTCTGCTACTAATTATAATAACAATATTAATAATAATAGTAATAATAAATCATGTTTACATACAAAGTGCACAAAAGTATTTATTATTATTATTATATTGTTATATTATTATTACTAGTTATTATAAAGCAGCACTGAGCCCATACATTGATAATAATAAATGAACGTACGAATACAATATATTATTATTATATTATTATAACATAAAATGTCATGCTTGTGCTCCGGACGTCCAATAGAAGTGACTAGATACTGTATTTGAAGAAGTATTAGATAAAGTCTAATATAAATACATATATCGTAAGAAGCAAATACTTTTGTCTTATAAAAACTATTAAGTTAAATAGAATAGATCAAATAAAGTGATCTTAATAAAAGTGGTGACCAAACTAATCGCTACTGAAGGAGAAAAAGGTCCATTTCACCTTTTCCTGTAACACTTCTTGAGGCAAATTCGTCTAGAATAATTGAAATAAATCAAATCTGACTTGACTCCTCTTTACATTTAGCTTCTTTGCTGCAACTCTGCATTAAAGACAAAAGCTATTTTGCCTCAGTCCAGCAGGAAGCGCCACAATCAAACATGTGTAACCTGTTGTTTATATTTACCTGAGAAAGTTGTGTTACTTTACATGCAGATGAGCAACTACACATTTTCCAGCCCCTTAAATGAACAATAAATAAATTCTCTTTTTACATGAGAAAGTTGCACAGGAAACTTCCACCTCGTGCGTTTGTTTCACTGCTGCATTAAAACACTGAATGACAAGTGGTTGATGTTGATGAATATCTTATCCTGAATGACTAGTTTATATAAAGTAGGTCATACATGTGACCTTTGCTGCTGCATACTTACTATTCATTACAACACAAACTGAATGCTGTATCATTAGAAGAAGGGAGGAGACACTGTGAACACACTGTCCACACGTTTCACTCTCTCTGGCTCTAAGTGAATCTGTAGGAACAAGTTGCCAAGTCTTGACTTGTGAACACTCCTGTGCTGAGTTCACGCTGCAGCCTCTGTTATTTGCATATAAGACAGAATGAGTCATGTTTCACGATGGCATCTTAAACATGTGTGAGGTGAAGAGCGAGTCTATCTGTGTGTGTGTGTGTGTGTGTGTGTGTGTGTGTGTGTGTGTGTGTGTGTGTGTGTGTGTGTGTGTGTGTGTGTGTGTGTGTGTGTGTGTGTGTGTGAGTACAGCCCTCAGGAAACGTCTCTGTTTTATATAAGCATTTGTCACGTAATGATTAAACGTAGGGTTTGGATTATTAGATTCAAACTTTAATCTAGTCAGATGTTTGCAGAATTACAATGTATTTAGGGATTTGTTAAAATGTGAAATAGGTCGCTTGTGGTGTCAAACTGAATCAGCAGGTCCATTAATAAGCTTTAGACGTGACTTGTTAATGTGTTTTATACGTAAAATATATCAATAAATTAAACTATAAAGAGTAAAAAGTACAATATTTGGCTCTGAAATCTATTGGTTAGAAGTCAAGTACAAGTACTAAAAAACTGTAATATTTTAATAAATCGTAGTCCATAGAACTTTACCTCCATAAAATCAAATGCTATTTTGGACACTTGATTTAATACTAAAATGCATTTATACATTTTCAGCATGTTAAAAGTGCATGTTTATGGTCCTGTTTTACTATCAATTTTATTAATACTTCCTTGTTTTCATTTTTATTTTAATTGCTAATTTGTCCCATTGATAACAAGTGTAGTTTATTATCGTTTCATCTAATTGTGCTGAAATAAGGAAACAATTTTTCTTGTTCCACATCTTGACTCATACACACGGAGGCCAAATATACGTGTGTACCTGTAATTTGCACATGTCTAATTTGCATATTGTCTAAATACCTTGTATTTTGTAACCACTGCCAAGAAGGTTGAGTTTGTTTATCTGTCTGTGAGCAGGAATATGCAAAACCATGAAACCTTGAGGAGGGGCCGGGTCCGACCAAAAGAAGAACCAGTAACATTCTGGTTTTGATCTGGATCAGGGTGCAGATCCAGGATTTTAAATTCTGTCACTTTCTTTAACATCCTGAGACATTTTCAACATTTTCCTTGATTTCTCAGAGAATAATTCTTGGATTTTGATTTAAAAAAAAAAAATCAGGCATGTTTATAGGACTTGTATTTATGATACCGAGTGCTTCTTTCTACGTCAATATCAGATCGCACTGTACGGAGGGAAAGTGCACGGAAAGAAAACGGTTTCTGGGGGTGAGTGATGAGTAATTGGAGCAAGTGTCCCAGGTTCCCAGCAGCTTGTTCCTTTGTTTGTTTCATGTGCTCAGTGGGGGAAAAAAAACACACGAAGCAAACGTAGAGAAATGAAAACCATTAAATTCAATTTGAGAAGCTTGCCTCAGCTTTCCACGACTCTTCATCCCCTCTGCACATGTTGATACCTGATACAGACAGAACCGATCATTATCTAATGTCATCACAACCTCTCATTTGACCTAATTCAATCAGAACAACAACCGGCAACTGCCTCGGCTTCTCCTCTGTCCCCGTGGAGATGTGCTGGGCAATTATTAAATATCCTTACTCACTTTTTATTGAAGGGCCTTGTGCTCATTGGAGTCTCCATCTTCTACCACTTTATTCTTCCAAATGATTCTGTATCAGACAATTGTGAGAGAAGCTCCTAATAATACACCCCCATCAATAACGACTACTGTTTAACAGTCTGCACTGTCTCCACATGATCCGCTGTGTATTTCCAGTGCAGGACTTTGACTTGTAGTGGAGAATGTTTATATTGCAGTATAATAAAAGATCGTATAGTATATACACACGCATAAACACGGTTAATGAGAATATTGACACAACTGTACAAACATAGGACATCCTGTAACACATAGACAACACTTAATGACAGTTAATAATAATTATATTTAACTGTCGACCAATTATCAACTGTCAAGGAATTAATGCTCAATCTAGAGTTGCATGAATTAGTCAATAATCTGATTGTGTGATTATTAGAATTATTCATTTACGTCATTTTTCAAGGAAGAAATTCAAAGGTTTCCATATTTCCTGCTCCTCTTGTGTGAAGAGTCGCTGTTTTGGATTTTTTGAACAGACAGACAAACAAATTGAAAATGTCAATTTAGGCTCGAGGAAATTGTGACTCATGTTTTAAATGTGTTATAAAACATTTGAGTGACAAGGAAATGATTAACTGACGGTTAAATTTAAATGGATCTAACCTCTGGAATGAACACGTGTGACTGCGTGCAAAAGATTTGACCAGGTGTGATGGGAAATATGTACCTGTGGGAACAAGACGCCGCACCACACACACACACACACACACACACACACACACACACACACACACACACACACACACACACACACACACACACACAGTCAAAAATGAAGGATGGACCCACTGAGACAAGTAATTATTTATCATTATTTTTATTTCATAACCTTGACATTCATGACTGACATTCAAATTAAAGCAATGCATGTTTGTCATGTTCAATAACCATTAGTCAATTTGTGGCTTATTATTGTGACTATAAATAACCCACAGGTACGTACGTCCGCGTCTAACTGACAAGCAACTGACAAGCAACTGACAAACTGTTATGAAACATCTACTTTCTCGTGATCTATGTCACAGAAAACTAAAAAATCTGCACCGTGTCGACACTCGAGTCTCTACAGCAAGTTCAAGCTGTGGCAGACACACTGAGCAGAGAATATAAAGCATTAAAAAAATCTCATCATCTGTGAGATTTAATAATAATAATAATATTGTGCATCACAGTAAAAGGACATTGTTATTTCACCACAACACATTAACTGAGGGGTTGGTGAAGTTGAGTTGTTGCCCAACCGGCTGTGAGAGCGTAAATGTTGAACGGTGCCAATATGACACAAACACATCTTTATATTCATCTCATCCAGGCCACTCAATACACTCGGTGGCCAGTTTAATAGGTACACTGGATAGACCAATACAATGGTTCTAAGCAAGTTCGACTGTACTTTTATCATTGAGGTCACGATGGAGCAGGAGTTGAACTGGATGGATTCCACTGTACAGGCGTACCTAATAAAGTGGACATTGAGTGTGAGTATCAGGGTGTTACCCCCTGTTAACCCCAATAAGTTGCCATAAAATCCACTTTTCTTTGTACATTTTAATTAAAGATACAATTTGTATCAACTGCATACTGCAAAAACTATTTATAGCAAGGTGGATACCACAATACAAAAATACAGAAACTCATGTTTATCACAATTTCTGCAGCTGTTTTAGTCTTTGCACTGAAAGACGTGTGTTCAGGCCGGACGGGCTCATCTCAGTGGCCGGCTCTGACTCTGCAGCCGGAGGATCTCGGCGACAAGCATCTGTGGATCCATCGACTGAGGGAACATCTCCATGGCCGTGTCCACCAAGTGGGCGCTGAAGATGGCGAGGAGCTTCTTGCGAACGACCTCTCGCTCCTCTCTGCTGGGTTGGGTCGCCTGAGGGGGCTCCCACTGGGAGCGCTCCCCCTGCGGGCGGTGGACCGCCGGAGTATGACCCCCAAATGGATCGGACCAGTACGTCTGCTGCTGTCGGTTGTGGACTCTGCTGTGCTGGTAATCCGCCGGCTGACTGTATGCAGCAGGCGCACTGACCGGGTACGCACTGTAGCCGGGGTAATGAGGTTGGCCGTAGGGGGTTATATCAGAGCCGTGGCTGCTGACGGGCCCGATGCTGTGATGGTGGCTGTGGTGCTGGAAAGCTGGTGCGCTCCCCCGAGAGGGAGGACCGTGTGAGCAGCAGCTGCACGGTGCTGGAGGGCAGCACTGCTGTCGGACACTGTGGACATGCTGGCAGCTCCTGTACGTCGCCCCGTACTGGTAATCATTAATCCAGGGAGCCTCCATGGGCTGACTGTCAATGGAGCCCAAACCAGAGTCCAGCTGCTCCGGAGATCCACGCACTGAGCCGTGGTCGGAGGACGAGTGGAAGCTGCTCTTTTCCTTTCTGCACGTCGCCTTCTTGCCGGAGCGGTGACTCGCCTGAGCTACATGTTCGTTTTTATGATCTTTCTTCACGAAGCCGCTCTCGTGTCCCAGACTCAGTTTCTTGGCCATGTCCTCCACCAGCAACAGGCTCTGTCCAGGCACCGGACTGGAACAAGCGGAGGACTGTTTCTGAGCAGATGAAGGGAGCTTGGCGTTTTCCCGAATCTCATCGGCCACCAAGCGATTGGACTGTTTGGCTCGCTCAGGATGGTGGAATTTACATTTGATTCCGAAAGTGCATTTCCTTCCTGAAAGAGAAACGAAAAAAGTTCAGCACTGATGATCATTTACAGACTATAGAAACAAGTCTGGTGCAACTGAAAACATTTAACAGATGTCGTGCTCTCACCATAAGGGCACAGGAGCTTTTTCTGCGTCTTAGGAAACTTTCTCAGGAAGTTCTCCAGAGTTGGTCCATAGCGGCCTAGAGGATCATCAGGTGGCATAAACCTGCATCAGAGGGAAATTGAAACATTAGTCTACAAGTAGAACTTCACAGTGTCTCTCCTCCTCTTCCTCATTTCAGCGAGGGAGGACGTACTTGTTATTAACGAAGGAGTACATGAGCAGCCTCTCCTCGATGAAGCGCTTCCACTCGGGTTTCTCCCCCTGAAGGTCCCGGTACATGTCGTTGGACACGATGATGCCGTCAGACTCGTAGCCCAGCTTGACGATGAAGCAGTCGTCATTACAGACCACTCGCTTGCCCGCGACGCGCCGCGACGGCGTGAACACCAGGATCTTCCTCCTCTCCAGGTCGAGCAGAATGTGCTGATCTGTAAAACCAGACGTCGTAAAGATGCATGAGGGGATGATTGAGGACACACGTTGGATTTAGAGTCATGAAAAGCGAGCAGGCAGAGAAAGCGAACTCAGTGACCTGCTCTGTCTGTTTCTGTATCTCCAGCTATAAAATAACAGTTGATTAGTCAGAGTATGTGGACGTGAAACTTAATCTAATCAATTAGTCTCCATTACGATTTGCCCGGGCTTCACAGAGCAGATAGATTTACCCCGAGCACATATTAACTAAAAGGCCCAGAACATACATCCTGCCGATGTAGATCAGAAACTGCTCATCTACATAAAGCAAACACTCTTGTAACAGAGTCAGAAGCCGACTTCCAAATGTTGCCCACATCAGGGTGTTATAATAACTGATGGTTATCTTTCAGTTTCACAAACAGTCAGAAAACCAGCCCCCCCCACACATTTTCATTTTAGAGTTGAAGCTATATAGGCCACAGATCAAGCTTAACCTACATTGGGGCCCCCCCCATTCGGAGAAATGCAGCCGAGTGTGAGAATCAGCAGCTGCATCGGAGGAAATCATGTTTTTTTAAAATCCAAACCAAAAAGCCCAGAGAGGAAGGCTGCTCCCATCATTAATTCAGTCTATATGAGAGCATTACAGTGGGATTCCTGCAAGCACCCTTCTTTTATTTGTATAAAATGTGAAAAAACGGTGAGAATGTATTTTAAAACCTCCCAGAAAAACAAGTTTTGATGTTCAAATACTTCAAAATCCACACATTTGAGCAACTGAAACCTGTAATTTTATTTCCGTTTTGGCGTGAACCATTCTAAAAGTACATCCGAAACAACAAATGATTCATTCTGTGTGCAGGACAGTAAATGGCAGCTCACACACACGTCGGGTCACGTTACCTGTGATGGGAACATCTGGCCGCGGCTGCTCCTTCCTCCACAGGGGAACGAACACGGTGACGTTGGTGTGACCTCGGTCCAGGAAGAAGTTCACAGCCAACTGGATTCCCAGACACGAGAAGACTTCCTTGTTCCCGTGGCTTTGTGAGTGAATAGAAACCCGGAGGAACGAGTGAGATAAAAGGAAACATTTGCACTTTAACAACTGAAAAACAAAAAACCTTTAGGAATGAAAGTGTCGCTGAGCCAGTTCACACAAAGACCGAAGCTTTATAATCTCCGTCTTTGGAGGATCACAGCTCTTATCAGTGCACCCGATCACAACAGGACGACGCCACGCGTCTTAAAACAGGTCGCGCTTCATGATTGTGTCACGGTAACTAGGGCGATGAAGTCTTGATGAAGTATTTCTAACTGATCTAGGAACAGGACTCGCTTCAGGCTCATAAAGATGTTTGACATCTGTTTTCACTAACTGAGTCCCAGGTCAATGACAACTGCGGATGTATTACTTACTCTAATTACGATCATTATAGATCATTATTTTCTAAATTGATCAATTAAATATGAAATAGATAACATGTCAGTAAAATAAAAGTCTATCGCCAAGTTCTCAAAGCTCAAAGATTGTAATAAATGTACTATGTTTGAAAATTCAAATCTGAGAAGCTGATAAGAGAATTTCAGGCAAAAATGGGAAACAATTATTGAATTTGTACAATTGTGTAAAAAAAAAAAAAAAAAACATTAATAATCATAGCACAAATAAACTACACTGGTTGCTTTGAAAACTTCAATTATCTACAAATCATAAAGCACAAAGTAACACCAGCTGTGAATCGAAGTACAATGTTCATGTACAATTACTCACACAAAGCTTCACTGTGACAACACAACACTCGTATGTGCTCAGAGGCCTCGGGGGATTTTTTGCATCTGTCAAGTTTAAAGTCGGAGGACAAGGGAAAGACGTCAGCCTATGGGAGCTTGACAGGGTGAACTGGTGTACCGGTTGAAATGGGGCTTTTTTTTTTTCGTTCTTTGCAAGCATCGCAGCTCCTCAAGGAAACAACAAGCGGCACACACACCTATGTGCTCGAATTTGCATACTAGAGCAGCTAGGTCACCACATGCCTGAACGGGCGTGCCTGGCTGGGAGAGGCAGGAGGGCAGAGAGGTGTGCAGACTCTGCACACACACACACACACACACGTAGACACGAGTTTAAACACTGCGTTTTGTCCATTTCCTGAACCATTTAGCCTCCGACTGTGTGTGTACGTGTGTGCGTTCACTGGGTGCAGTAGGAAGAACGAGGGGAAAGGTCGAGCGCACACACACACACACAGAGTTCCCGTAACGACTGGTGATGCATCGGCCCTAGAGGTGCAGATAACACCACTTCCGGCTTCTCTATGGCAACCTCCAACACACAGCAGAAACCATTGGGAAACACACAACAGGCAGTGGCTGGGCGAAGCTGTAATTGTGTGTACAGAAGCGTATCGTGCGCCGAGTTAAATGACAGTCATCGGTGTCGATCAATTATGTGTAATCGCAAAACACAGAGCAACAGCCCGACGGTGCTGTGGGAACCTCGGACCTATTCACCACAGTAATTTGTCATTTAGCTTGAGAACCCGTCAATTATATTTTAATTGGTACTTCTGCCTCCACCCGTCCGTGTGTGTTGGTTTATTTCTTGGCAGGATCATGCAAATAGTGCCGAATTGATTTGCTCTGTACTAGGGTGTGGTGTGTGTGTGTGTGTGTGGGGGGGGGGGCACGGGCCAAGGAAGAACCATTTAAATCTTAGTTTTAAATCTACACTTTCACTCATTTCTCAGGAGATCATTTGTGGATCTTGAAAAAAACTGACGTATTTATGGTTGATGCGATTACGACAGACGGGATTGTTTGGCCTCCGTCTTCCACTATGCTCGGTTATTATCTTTATTAGCCGGTCGATTGACACGACCGAAACATTTCAACAATCTACCGGGTGGATTGAAATGTGATACGTTGGACATACACGTACAACCACAGGATGAATTGCAATTAATTTGATAATCACACATAGCGACACGTCTTAAAGTCTTCGTTTTGTTACACCACAGCCACGTGTTTAACTGTACTTGGACGAATGTGACATGGATCATGCACTACTGCTGTAGTAATGTTCTTTTACCATAACATTTAAATTAAACAAATGACAATTACCTACTAGTTCTTTGAAAGATGTAGTAAAAGCAAAAATTAGCATGTTAGCATTGTCTCTGTGAGCATGCTAGCAGACATTAGCACGTAATTAGACTTAGCGCATCGGGCTGCATTTTAGTAATTTTGTTTAAATAGGCTACGACGTACACAACACAAGATATGATACACTTAAAAATGACAAGATTGGTTTGTTAGCATTGCCTCTGTTAGAACATGCCCTGTACAACACAACATATGACGCAAGAGTGAAACATTTGCATGTTAGCATGGGGACATTTGCATTTCGCTCTAAGCGCTAGTTTGACGAGCCCTGCAGTCGCTAATCCTTTAAATATTACAATTATTAGTAATAATACTTAGCGTTGATGTCGTGACAGCTAAGAAGACGAGTGGCTTAATTACACGTTTGAGTAAAAATTGTGCTTTAATTAGGTTATATTAACTAAATTGAGTTTTAATTGTGCTGCTGATCCTGATGGGGGGGATACTCCCTGTATCTTCACACACGCACTTCCGAGAAGTGGTGACAACGATATTCAGTTTCCAATCATATCAGGACAGCATTTATTTTCATTATCAATTATAACTATAAGTATTTTTCTCATTTAAATCATCCGACAGAAGGGTCAGACAATAAAATAAAAAATACAGCTCAAGGTGACATATGCCAACTGCTCAAAATGAATACAAATATTATTTGATCATCAAGCATAGTTGCCAATTGATCAACTAATTGATAAGTTGAGATAAAGCAGAGCAATATAATGATTTTAATAATATAAGAAAGGAAATAACAAGTGACAACCTATGAATTTGGTGTAAATTTACAAGAAAAAAAACGTATGACACTATTTATTTTCTCACCTCATGGCCACATTGCTGCCGTCTATCACGATGGGTCTCAGGGCGTCTTCATCCTCGCTGCTCTCCTCTCTGGTCTGAGGAGCCGACACAGTGACAGGCAGCTGCAGCGTGGGGCCCCCAGCCTGGGGGTCCCCTCTGGGCAGCAACACCGACATCATGGTCAGCGGCACCTGCTTGGCCTCCTGACTGACTCCCATCTTCATCAGCTCGCCCAGAACCTTATCCGTGTCTATGTTGGGGCCAAACTTCTGCTGAACGGACCGAACCTGAGCCGTGGAGTATCCCAGCTTGAGGAAGAAGTCCATCTGGGCCTCCAGCTGCTCGGGGTCCAGGGACGGGTCGGGTTCAGCAGAGTACATTTTCTCACTGGACGGACGGGAGGAGTTTTGCACGGGGAGGAGCGAGGGGAAGATCCATGCAGGAGCGGCAGAGTCTGTGGGGTTCAGACAGGTCGCGGTGGGGATTTTACTCCACGGGTGCACAGATGGAAAAACGGCGACTTTAGCATTCATCCCTCCTTCCTCGGCGAAGCTCATTCAGGCCCTAAAAATGATAACTGTTCCAGTGTCAGGTCTGAAAATCCAGAAAGACAGAGACGTTAGATTACCGTTTGTTACAGCTACAACTATTAGAAATTAAACAATTAGTTGACTCATACCTGTCGTGGAAGAGGTTTTAGAGATTAACCTCCCTCCGGCATTATGAGCAAAATGTATTTAAAAGTCTCATCTTACTTTTGGGTGGTTTCATGTGTCGTATAACAATTCCTAGTATATTACGTTAAAGTCATTTCATATTTTTAAGTTCTTCTAAATGCTGTTAAATACGTGCAGCAAAAAGAAGAATTTATCTGTGAATTGTTACAGAGTATGAGACCAAAAGATCAAATATTTGAATAAAGCAGCTTATAATTGTTTTTAAGTTCAATTCTTGAGTAAATGTTCATAGTTTCTTGATTGTTTGAGTCGTGTTTTTAAGCAGAAATACAGCAAATTCACTTCGATTCTGCTTTTCTTAGACGAATAAAACAGTCAAGTTAACATCTTTGGGTGAACAGATGGTCGAAGCAATATGAAGACAGCACATTGGACTCTGGGAAACTGAGGTTAACATTGACACAGTACTATGATCACACATTTTATAGACAGACAAACGAAACTAATCATAAAACTAAGTGATAATAAAATATAGTTCCTTTAGTCTTACACCTACTTGGCTGCTTTTTCTATTTCTAATACTAAAGGATGTTCTCATCATCAATAAACATACAGATCGTTTTCCTGATTGGGTGTCAGCTCAATAAGATGGAGAAAACCAATTTTACAGTCTAATAAAACTGAGAAAAGCAGCAAATTCTCACATTTGAACGACTGGAACTGGATTGTTTTTTTTAATATCACATTTTTGATTTTAAAAAATGAGGAAGGGGGGGGGGGGGGGTGAGTCCCACCCCCCTGCCTTTGCCTGTAACTGATGGAGAACTTCAGTGATCACTGTCTTCACTCCAAACATTTCTCATTCAACTTAATCCACAGAACAGTGTGATACACTGAAGACGTATGAGAACATGCATTAATATAATTAAATCAAATTTCAACGGGGAGGAACCAGATTGGTTTAAAACAGCCAAACTGTAAAGCTCCACGGTTTCTCCTTCAGCTCCAAGTCAATGGAAACACCGGGCAGGAGAGTTCAGTGTGTAAGAACTCGCTCCTGCTGGTTCCGCCTCACCTGAAACTTCACAAAAACCAAACACACAAAACGTACCTGAGGGCCAGACGCGTCTTTCTTTAAAAAAAACAACCCCAGAAAAGTGTGCGTTCGCTCCGGTTTGCATGTGAACACTGACTCTGCAGATCACTGACGAGAAGCCTCCCTCCCTCCCTCTCTCCCCTCCCTCTCTCTCTCACAGCCGGTACAAGGAAGTTGGGGTTTTTCCCTGTTGTTGACATCAGCAGCCGAGCAGCGGGAGGACCAACCAGGAGGTGTGAGCGAGTCACGTGCTGGGACTCCGGTCGAAGACGAGCGATCGGCGAGAGGCGACGCAATCTGGCACCATCCGCGTGCGTCCGTGGCACCGCTGTGTCCATTACGCACGGATACATGGCTTCCACGAATAAATACTACAGAGATGATGTCATAGAACAGCCTAATGTAACTTTACAGCCAAATAATTGATGTTTTCTTCACATTAAAACGCCTCTAAAATAAGTTTAACAATAAACAATTATAAGTCTTTGTTATATTACAGTTAAAATGAGGAGTTATAAGCCTCCCAGCTTTAAAAAAGATAAATAATGATTATTTAATGTATTTGAAGCTGAAGCAGCAGGGCCGTATGGAACCACAAGAGGGCCCCAGGGCAAAAACTCCCCATTTCTGCTGTGTTTGTACTTGTACTAAGTTTGTCCAGTCATCCTGAGGCAAACAATTATAGCATTAAAAATACACCATGACGTGCAAACAAAAATATTCACAGAATAATAAACGCTTTTCATTTCGTTTTTTATAAATGATAAACAACCACTTCTGCAGTAAAGTATGGAAGATGATAAGACATTCAGATTAAAAGAAATTATGGAAAATCACTTTGAGTCCTGAGATTTGTGTCTGTGTTGTTTTAATTTCAGCAAATTATTGACATCAATAGTATCATGTGAATATGAAAAAAAATAGATGGCAAAATAAATTCAAATCATGCTTTTAATTTAGTTATTCTTCACCATTTCACAGGATTCCTTTCTAAAATATGAGATAATATGAGGTCATATTATTCAATTTACTCATTCATGTTTTTAACCTCTATGACAATTACGCTGTCTCGACGGTGGGTTTGGCTTACGCTGCTCAGGTAAAGGGAGATTGGGAAGAACAGCTGGATGGGACTCAGGATCGTGTAAGGTTTCTCTTTATTTGCTGTGTGGGACTCAGGTGATGGCTCTGACACGTGCTGAGATGTTGTTGATTCTGGCTCAGGTTCAGGGCCGGAGTGTGGCAGTACAGAATACAACCCAGGTGCTTGCCTCAGCTGCTGTTTCTGGAGCCGACCCAAGAGTTGTTGAGTCTGGTTCAGGTGTTACTTCAGTCGTGATGTCCGAATCTGGCTCAAGCTTTGTTGAGTCTGAAGTTGGGGATGGCTCAGGTGTTGGTTCAGCGGTTGGTTCCAAATCCCCCCCGAGTGTCGTTGTGTCTGTTGCAGCCACTACTTCGTCTGTTGTTTCCAAATCCAAACCTAGTGTTGAGGTGTCCAGTGCAGGGGCCGCCACAGCTTTTGTTTCCAACTCCAACGCAGGTGTGGCTGCAGTAGTTGATTTTGAATCTGGCTCAAGTGTTGCTGTGTTTGGTGTAGCCACTGCGTCAGGGATTGTAGATTCTGGCCCAGGTGCTGCTTCAGGTGTTGTTTCCAACTCGGGCCTGGGCTCCGCTTCAGGTGTTGTTCCTGAATATGATCCAGATGTTGTGGAGTCGGGTGCAAGTACAGTTGTTGTTTCTGACTCAGGCTCAGATGATGCTTCAATTGTTGTTTCCGAATTCAGACCAAGAGTTGTTGAGTCAGGAGAAGGTGCTTCTTCAGCTGTTGTCTCAGACACCGGTCCAAGTGTTGCTGTGTCTGTTGCAGCCACTCCTTCAGCTATTGTTTCTGAGTCTGGCCCAGGTGCTGCTCCAGAAGTTGTTTCCAACTCTGGAATGGGTATTGCTTCATTTGTTGGCTCTGAATTGAGACCAAGAGTTGTTGAGTCTGGCTCAGGTGCTGCTTCAGCAGGTGTTTCTGAATTGAGACCAATAGTTGTTGAGTCTGGAGCAGGTGCTGCTTCAGCAGGTGTTTCTGAATTGAGACCAATAGTTGTTGAGTCTGGCTCAGGTGCTGCTTCAGCAGGTGTTTCTGAATTGAGACCAATAGTTGTTGAGTCTGGCTCAGGTGCTGCTTCAGCAGGTGTTTCTGAATTGAGACCAAGAGTTGTTGAGTCTGGCTCAGGTGCTGCTTCAGCATGGTGTTTCTGAATTGAGACCAATAGTTGTTGAGTCTGGCTCAGGTGCTGCTTCAGGTGTTGTTTCTGAATTGAGACCAAGAGTTGTTGAGTCTGGAGCAGGTTCTGCTTCAGCAGGTGTTTCTGAATTGAGACCAATAGTTGTTGAGTCTGGCTCAGGTGCTGCTTCAGCAGGTGTTTCTGAATTGAGACCAAGAGTTGTTGAGTCTGGAGCAGGTGCTGCTTCAGCAGGTGTTTCTGAATTGAGACCAAGAGTTGTTGAGTCTGGCTCAGGTGCTGCTTCAGCAGGTGTTTCTGAATTGAGACCAATAGTTGTTGAGTCTGGCTCAGGTGCTGCTTCAGCAGGTGTTTCTGAATTGAGACCAATAGTTGTTGAGTCTGGCTCAGGTGCTGCTTCAGCAGTGTTTCTGAATTGAGACCAATAGTTGTTGATCTGGCTCAGGTGCTGCTTCAGCGTGTTGTTCTGAATTGAGACCAATAGTTGTTGAGTCTGGCTCAGGTGCTGCTTCAGCAGTTGTTTCTGAATTGAGACCAAGAGTTGTTGAATCTGGCTCAGGTGCGGCTTCAGCAGTTGTTTCTGAATTGAGACCAATAGTTGTTGAGTCTGGCTCAGGTGCTGCTTCAGCAGGTGTTTCTGAATTGAGACCAAGAGTTGTTGAATCTGGCTCAGGTGCGGCTTCAGCAGGTGTTTCTGAATTGAGACCAATAGTTGTTGAGTCTGGCCAGGTGCTGCTTCAGCAGGTGTTTCTGAATTGAGACCAAGAGTTGTTGATCTGGTCAGGTGCGCTTCAGCAGGTGTTTCTGAATTGAGACCAATAGTTGTTGAGTCTGGGCAGGTGCTGCTTCAGCAGTGTGTTTCTGAATTGAGACCAAGAGTTGTTGATCTGGCTCAGGTGCGGCTTCAGCAGGTGTTTCTGAATTGAGACCAATAGTTGTTGAGTCTGGCTCAGGTGCTGCTTCAGCAGGTGTTTTCTGAATTGAGACCAAGTTGTTGAGTCTGGAGCAGGTGCTGCTTCAGTGTTGTTTCTTGAATTGAGACCAAGAGTTGTTGAATCTGGCTCAGGTGCTGCTTCAGCAGGTGTTTCTGAATTGAGACCAATAGTTGTTGAGTCTGGGCTCAGGTGCTGCTTCAGCGGTGTTTCTGAATTGAGACCAAAGTTGTTGAGTCTTGGGCAGGTGGCTGCTTCAGGTGTTGTCTCTGAATTGAGACCAAGATTGTTGAGTCTGGCTCAGGTGCTGCTTCAGCATGTGTTTCTGAATTGAGACCAATAGTTGTGTTGAGTCTGAGCAGTGCTGGCTTTCAGGGTTGTTCTGAATTGAGACCAAATTGTTTGAGTCTGGAGCAGATGCTGCTTTCAGCAGTTGTTCTGAATTGAGACCAGAGTTGTTGAGTCTGAGCAGGTGCTGCTTCAGCAGGTGTTCTGAATTGAGACCAAGAGTTGTTGAGTCTGGAGCAGGTGCTGCTTCAGAGGTTGTTTCTGAATGAGACCAATAGTTGTTGAGTCTGGCTCAGGTGCTGCTTCAGCAGGTGTTTCTGAATTGAGACCAAGAGTTGTTGAGTCTGGGCCAGTGCTGCTTCAGGTGTTGTCTCTGAATTGAGACCAAGAGTTGTTGAGTTCTGGCTCGGTGCTCTTCAGCAGGTGTTCTGAATTGGTGGTTGATCTTCGTTCAGCAGTGTTTCTGAATTGAGACCAATAGTTGTTGAGTCTGGCTCAGGTGCTGCTTCAGCAGGTGTTTCTGAATTGAGACCAATAGTTGTTGAGTCTGGCTCAGGTGCTGCTTCAGCTGTTGTTTCTGAATTGAGACCAATAGTTGTTGAGTCTGGCTCAGGTGCTGCTTCAGGTGTTGTTTCTGAATTGAGACCAAGAGTTGTTGAGTCTGGCTCAGGTGCTGCTTCAGCAGGTGTTTCTGAATTGAGACCAATAGTTGTTGAGTCTGGCTCAGGTGCTGCTTCAGCAGGTGTTTCTGAATTGAGACCAATAGTTGTTGAGTCTGGAGCAGGTTCTGCTTCAGCAGGTGTTTCTGAATTGAGACCAAGAGTTGTTGAGTCTGGCTCAGGTGCTGCTTCAGCAGGTGTTTCTGAATTGAGACCAATAGTTGTTGAGTCTGGAGCAGGTTCTGCTTTAGCAGGTGTTTCTGAATTGAGACCAATAGTTGTTGAGTCTGGCTCAGGTGCTGCTTCAGCAGGTGTTTCTGAATTGAGACCAAGAGTTGTTGAGTCTGGCTCAGGTGCTGCTTCAGCAGGTGTTTCTGAATTGAGACCAATAGTTGTTGAGTCTGGAGCAGGTGCTGCTTCAGCAGGTGTTGTCTCTGAATTGAGACCAATAGTTGTTGAGTCTGGCTCAGGTGCTGCTTCAGGTGTTGTCTCTGAATTGAGACCAATAGTTGTTGAGTCTGGCTCAGGTGCTGCTTCAGCAGTTGTTTCTGAATTGAGACCAAGAGTTGTTGAGTCTGGAGCAGGTGCTGCTTCAGGTGTTGTTTCTGAATTGAGACCAAGAGTTGTTGAGTCTGGAGCAGGTGCTGCTTCAGCAGGTGTTTCTGAATTGAGACCAAGAGTTGTTGAATCTGGCTCAGGTGCGGCTTCAGCAGGTGTTTCTGAATTGAGACCAATAGTTGTTGAGTCTGGAGCAGGTGCTGCTTCAGGTGTTGTCTCTGAATTGAGACCAATAGTTGTTGAGTCTGGAGCAGGTGCTGCTTCAGCAGGTGTTTCTGAATTGAGACCAATAGTTGTTGAGTCTGGAGCAGGTGCTGCTTCAGGTGTTGTCTCTGAATTGAGACCAATAGTTGTTGAGTCTGGCTCAGGTGCTGCTTCAGCAGGTGTCTCTGAATTGAGACCAATAGTTGTTGAGTCTGGCTCAGGTGCTGCTTCAGGTGTTGTCTCTGAATTGAGACCAATAGTTGTTGAGTCTGGAGCAGGTGCTGCTTCAGGTGTTGTTTCTGAATTGAGACCAAGAGTTGTTGAATCTGGCTCAGGTGCTGCTTCAGCAGGTGTTTCTGAATTGAGACCAATAGTTGTTGAGTCTGGAGCAGGTGCTGCTTCAGGTGTTGTTTCTGAGTCCGGCCCAACAGTTGTTTCTGACTCCAGCTTGGGCACAGCTTGAGCTGTTGTTTCAGGTTGTGCTTGTTCAGCTGTTGATGATGTTGGCTTGGGTTTTGGCTCAGTTGTCACTTGTATCTTCCTTCCACCATCTCCTATTTGTCCACCTTTTACACAGTTGCAGGGTTTGAGTTGAATGATGTTTTTAATAAGATCAGCACTCGGGAAGTTCATGCTTAGGACCCCTAAGCAACCTTGGTTTGAGGAGCTTTTCTTATGTTGCACCACAAAGTGTCAAGCTGCTTGTTAAGTGTTTGAGCCAACGTTTTCGGCCTGCTGAGAGGTGATGCTGCACTGTCAGTCAACACAACACGTTGACCACAGAGCCGTGACTTGATCATCTTTATTTTGGATTCCACATTGATCAGCTTCTTATTTTCAAAGAACGTTGACTCTTGGTTTTCTATGCCACGATAGAACGTGTCACTCCGGAGAAGAACGATATTCCCCCTCGCCTGTTGCATGTTTGGGATCGATGACTTAGTCCAAATCTTATTTCGGTTCTTGTCGATCAATTCCGTCATCAATTTGGTGACTTTCCCCTTGAAGAGCCCGTGTAATGTGACTTTTACAAGCACACTCTCACTGCTGTGGGTGTTTAAGAAGTTGAAAATAATCCTAAGTACTTCCTCTAAATGAGCATGTTGCCAAAACATCCAATGACTATCCCGGATATAAAGATACTTTTTGTCCGACAACCAAATTCCAACATGCAAATCAAAATACCGCACTCCCAAATTGAGTTGCTTGTCCAAGGTCCAAACTTGACATTTAGCAAGAGGTCCTCCATGCAAGGATAAGCTCTCGTGGGTTCCAGGTATGGAGAGAGCAGATATGAGGGTCTCATCGGGCACAGACTTCATCCAGTCCAGGTTATAAAGTCTTGGATCAATGGCTGGGTTGTCGTTGAAACCGGTTCCTGAGCCTGAACAGGAGTTTATTCTGGTTGGGGGAAAAGACATAAGTCATTCGAGTATTTCGGAATTTTAACAAAGTTTTAATTGTTCTTTACCAACAAGCAAATAAAAACAATAATGATGAAATAGATAGTTCCTGCCTATGTTTCCATAACACAATAATTGATTTGATAAAGCAAGTTTTTTTGAGTCATAATCATCAATGTCATGTTCAACTTACATGAAGAAAAGCCAGAAGTACTGATGGTTCTCCATAATCGGTTTGATGTCCAACCTGAATGTCCCAGTAATGATTTCTCCAGCTGTCTTTCCGAGACGCGTTTACATCTTTGTCTCACCTACGGAGCTTTTAACCGTGAACATGACCGAGACGCACAGACACTTGTCTCCCTCGGAGTCAGCTGCTGTGAAGATAGACTTTCATTTGCATGGTTCTTCTCTCTAATCTATTGTTTTGAATGAGAGGGAGAGGGAGTAGACAAATGTGTAGGCAGCGATACTATAAGACCAAAAGTTTAATGATATATCTATATATAGCTTATTGGATACTGTCTTTCTTTTGATATGTGGTGTCATTTCACTTGTTTTCAAAACTTAACCTTTCCTGTTTTTTCTGGTTTTATTATTACGTTGTTATATCCTGACCAGGCCCCGACCCCAATCACATCAAACCCCTTTGGGATGAATTACAAAGAGTCAGGCCTCATCTCCCAAAATCAGTACCCAACTTCGCTCGTCCTCTTGTGGCTGATACCTGCAGTCATGTTAGAGTCATGCAGAGACTGTTGTGATATGTTCAATAATCCCATATAACATTTTGTCGTGCGGTAACGAAAATGACAGCCCTTTAAAAGAGGCTAATTGGGTTTGTACTCTTTTCCCACATGTTAAATACTCGCTGTGCCTCTTTCCTCTCTGTGGTTGGTTGATCCGTGCTGTGACGCCATCCTTATCCTCCAATAAGCTCGTCTCTGGCCTCTGCTGATCCTCTTCCTCGCCACCTGTCGCATCTTAGGGCAAAAGGTTATCTGCAGAACCACGATCAGATAAGACGTTTACATGTGCAGCTTTGTTACAAGTGGTCTTTCACAACAGGAACAACCAGATAATGATAAATAGCGAGAGTGCTTTTGATCTGCAAGAGGCTCAACTGCTTCTGACACCCACGTCTGCACCGGGTTTTTTTGCCCCGGAGCTAATCCCGTCTTTGTCTTTGCAAGATGTCTCAGAGAACTCTGCCCCTGGTTTTCATTAATCTCGGTGGGGAGATGATTTACATACTGGACCAACGCCTGCGAGCGCCCAACACGTCTGATGACAATTCAGAGAAAGGTAGAGGTAGATAGAGGCCTGACAGGCTTGGTGCATGTGTACGTGTTTCGCTCCCACTCATCCCTCCCCCTGACAAGCTGTAGCAGTCAGATGTTAGCTCATAAACCCAGCATGTGAATCTCATATTTCCATTGCACAACATCCCAAATGGCTCTTCTTTCTTCTCTTGCAGGAGTGTGGTCAGAAAATGACAGAAGAAGAGGTAGAGATACCGCACATCAGTATATTGTTGTTTGTTCAGCTCGCTGCGCCGCTGTGGTTTCTACTTTTAGCTGTTGGTTGTGAAGTGTAGAAATAGTCTCGGTACAACTTTATATTACAGTATAATTATGATGTATGCATACACGGTACTAGTGTAAGAAAACAAGACGATAAGGGAACAAGTAAAATTAAAAATGGGCCTTTTAGAGGAAAGAAGACAGATTTTCGCCCAAACTGCAGCAACTTAAAGGAGTGAAGAGTAAAGTAAGTTAAGGAAGTTTAAGGAAAGGATGTTTGACAAGGCCGGATCAACAAAGCTCCATCTTCAGAAGGAACTGGCATTTTGTTAGCACCTGGAATTACACAGTTAAATACAAGCTGTGTTGTTACCATGGTGCTTATGCATTTCACATAAATAAGTAACTTAACTCATCAATTCAATAATCGGTGAGGAACAGCAAACCTCAGTCAATATAGTATAAGAAAAGAAGATTGTCTAAAGTCACGAAGCAGTATCTCCATTTAATTAGGATTTAATCAGCCGAAAAAGTTATCAAGACTTTATGATCTATTTTGAAAGGCCACAGTCTACAGCAATATTTAAAAAATATTTCAAATATAAGGCCTTTTAATTACATGTACAATAAAATAAACGCTCCAATAGTAAATATGACCCAGAATAACCCACTTTCCTTTTCTGTCCCTTCTCCTGTTGGAAGTTCTGAATGACATCGTGGCAACCCTGTTTAGTAAAGCATTCATCGATGAACTTCTCAATCCTCAGCAGCTGTATTCTCACAGGACACTGAAAACTGTGCTGACCCGCTTGGCACACGCCTCCATCATGAGGTTGAACCCCGCCAGCATGGACAGGGTACGTACTGGAAACCAGATCAGGGCCGTTCTGAGTCTTTCTGAGGCTAAATCGTCGCAAGCCTTTCAATTCTCAGAATAATAATATAATAATTACATTTTTCAACAATACGTGTACGTTTTGTGTTTGTATTTTATATGATTTTTAAGGTTTTGCTTTAAAGTCGACAGGTCAAGACTCAAAACCTCACTTTTATGATTTCATTCTGACTTGAATGCTGCTCTGAACTCTACACAACCCTGATTCTAGTCGTTGTCCTTTTTCGTTTCCCTCCTGCAGCTTTACGAGCTGATGGTTATGGCGTTCAAACACCAAGTCTTCCTGTGTCCACGGCCAAAAGACCTGCTGCTCATCTCGTACAACCACATAGACACCATCAGGGAGTTTGTGAAAGACACTCCGGTGGTCGTGAACCAAGTGGACGAGACACATAGGAAGATAATTGAGGTGCCGCTGTCTTTCGTTTCCCTCCAGTGTACTTGTAGTTTACAGAGTCTGTACAACTAGTTTGACATATCGTCCAAAGGCCAATGTTCCTTTCTGTTCACAGCAGATGTTATTGTAGGAACAAAGCAGGTGTCACTGACAAATTGTATAGTTTAAGGATAACCTGACATGTGTCAGAATGAAAAATAGCAGTATCCTGAAACGAAGCACCGTAGTGGAATTCAGCCGTCAGTCGTTATATAATTTACAACTGTGCTTAACCTACAGCGACATGTGAAAGTGTCTGCCGTTGTGAATGCACCCTGTGTAACCTGTTTTCATTCTTCTCGCTGCAGGTTTACTCTTCATTATCAGAAGGTGAATTCCAGCTTCTCAGACAAACTCTGCTCATATTCTTTCAAGACATACACGTTCGCGTGAGTCCTCTGTCGTGACCTCATCAGCCCATTTCAAGTGAAATTCAAATAGAACAATTTCTTTTATCCCCAATCAGCATTTTATTATTATCTTTTTCTTCTCAGGTTTCACTTTTCCTCAAGAATAAAGTCCAGAATCCCAACGGACGCTTTGCCCTGTCGACCTCAGGTCCGGTGCCTCATGGGATAGATGTCCCGGGGTTAATGAGGTGGGCAGACAAAATCTAACGATCATAAGAAATATCTCCATATTCCAGAGTGTCATCGTCCTCTTGTTTCTGCAGGACCTTCGACACTAAGGGCCGAGAAGTGAGACGAGGCGAGTTCCCCACTGGAGGAAGTTACACCAGCGCCATCAGAGAGGGATGTTTCGAGCTGCACGGGAACAGAGTTGTCAGACTGGGCAGGAACATGTATGTAGCGTGTGCATCCTTTAACACTGTGCAACAGCGCACGTATGAACTAAACCACATCCCGTGTGTTTAATGGATTCACAGGTACACGGTGAACCATCCAGAGGACACACACACATCCAAGGCTCCCTCTGTCAAGGTAGTGATGTGCAGACATTTATTCATTTCCTCTCGTGTTTATTTGGCTTTTGATTGTTGCATTATATCCAGCACACGTTTAGGTTAAGCGTTTTCTTTCTGTTCCCTTCTAACCGCCCTGCACATCGCGCTGCAGACGAACAACACTCCCAACCTGCTGGCCAAGGAGGAGCTGAACCTGCTGGCTCGTCTGATGGGCAGCGTGAAGGCTGAGAACAAGCCCAGAGCTGGGACTGGCTTCAGGATCAACCTGTTCACTACAGACGAAGAGGAGGAGGAGGCGTGAGTCTTCGTCTTTGCTCATTCTCGTGCAGTTGATTTTAATTTAAATTTTGTATGGTTTTTATTCTGGGTTAACAGGGGGGATATCAGGGGAGCTGAGGAGTCCATGTTTGGAGTCATCAATATTCAAGCAATGAAGGTGATATAACACTGCAATGATTTTAGTTATCTACTGTCTTGTAGATAACTTTTTAAAAGCGTATTAAACATATATAAAACAGTCACTTCACTTATCAATGTGTGATGACTGATCTGATGAGTTATATCTGGGTTTTTGGGGGTTCAGGACGAACAGGCTGCCTCTGAGCTGGCTCTCATCGCCGGACAGTTCACAGAACCAGAACCGCCTGAGACCCTCGGCTGTAGCAAAGGAGACGACCTGCTGGCCATGATGGACGACCTCTGAGATGAGCCGTCACTGGTTGATCTCTACCACTGGTGTCATTGATGACGTTTAAATGAGATTCATTATTTTGACTTCACGGCCTAAATGACTGATGCCAACTCGATGCATTTTACGGGTACAATCGCATTTTGTGCTAATGTGAATATCACTGAGATCCGTGAGCTCGTGTTTAATCTGTAAAATATGTATTTGTTAGTTTAGTCTACACACTGTGGTTTAACACACTTTTACACATTTATTGTTAGACATATTAATATATTTGTTTATTTATTATAATTGTGTGTCTCCCATAAAGCATATATTTATATTTTTATGATTGTTTGTTGTCATTTTCCACAAAATATGCAATAGTGTTAACAGAGTTAGCGATGATTTAATCATTAAGAGACTCAGGGCCTTTAAGTTAAAGTATAAATATGTGGCAGATTCATATACAGTGGTAATGAATAGATTTATTCATTAAGAATTTTTTTAAATAAAATATAAAACTGTATTCATATTTTTGTTGTTGTTTTTATTGTTGTTATTATCATTTAATTGAAAGAATGTAAAAAATAAACTGTTGAGTATCTGGTTGTTTTCTGGAGCAGCCTGCAGAGGGCGCTGTTGTTTCGTGTGTGTGTGTGCGTAACAAGTGACGCAGGGTAAGACGTCATCACGCTGCGCTAAACGCGGAAATACCAACGTGTTGAAAACTTTGCGCAGTTTTGTCTCCTGACGCTGGATTTGCGCACGAAACAGCGCGTAAAGTGACGCAGGTGAGCGATTCACAGAAACACGTGAGCGGGACAGATTGACTTTACCTCCCGGAAGCTCCGGCTCCGTGAAGCCGCTGCTAACAGCTAACAGGGAAGCTAACGGCGGAGCTAACTCCAGCAGAGACGGGCGGAGGTGCACAGGTTCGATTCCGTCAGTTTAAGTATGGGGGGGGGGCTCATCAGACACATTCCCCCTGGACCACAGGACTTTACACGGAGATTCCAGTTTGTTTTTAAAGCTTCCATCAGACGTTGTTTACACTTTATACATATGGACAGATGGGTCATCAATCAATCAATCAATCAACATTTATTTATAAAGCCCATATTCACAAATCACAATCCTCTGTTTTTAACCCTCCAAAGAGTAAAACTACCAAAAAACCCACATCAACAGGGATCCTCTATTTAATACGAATATTAATAATGTAAATAAATCATATTTTTCAATAACTTCCATGTCATGTGACCCACTGACTCCAAACCAGTGCTTTATTGTATTATTAACATCGTTTAATAACAGCTTCCATCAGATATTGCTTACACCTTAGACATATAGCACAGATCTGTCCTCTGTTTAATAAGAATATTAATAATGCAAACCAGTGCTGAACACCTTCACTCATCAGCAAAAGAGAAATAACAATATCCCAGATTAAAAATGAACACATAGTAACTATTGAAATGATCTGTGTGCTGACATTTACATTGTTGGAATTGTCTGAATGTTAAAATACAGTTTCCATCAGCTCTAAACTTCTGTTGTTGTTATCATTATTATTCCTGGTTTCCTCTGGAGGTGAATCACATGGTCTGACTTCCTGTTGTCCTGCAGGTTTCCCTGACGTCCGGACATCCTCTTCATCATCATCTTCATCTCATGGAGCCAGAGGAACCTGAATCCCCGCCGTCGCGCGCGGGCCCAATCGAGGTCGTCAACTCTATTCGTGAGCGTGCCATCGCAGAGAACAGCATGGTGGTCCTGCTGCAGGGTCTCCAGGGGGAGGTGACCACCGTGGACATGAGGAACGAGAGCACGGCGCGGGGACGCGTGGTCAACGTGGACGCCTACATGAACGTGCGACTGGAGGACGTGTTGTACCGGGACCGGCGCGGTCAACTCACGCAGCTGCAGGACCTGTTCGTCACGGGCAGGAACGTCCGCTACGTTCACGTCCCGGACCACGTGGACATCATGAAGACGATACAGACTCAGCTGACCAAGATCCACAGGGTGCGCAACTTTGCTGGGGAAGGAGGAGGCAGGAAGGAGTTTGCCAAGAAAAAGAAATAGACAATAATACAAACCTCTGCAGGGCTAAGAGCAGAGATACGTGGAGGTTACAGGCGGGTTCTTTGTGTTTTTCAGATTTGAGTCCACACATCACTCTAGGTCGGGTTATTTACACTGGAAATGTGTGGTTTTTCTAACTTTTTCTGATGTTTTGTTGTGAATTGGGGATTTGTTCACCTCCTCAGGTCCTTTAAAGCCTTAAAATGAAACAATCTGAAAAAGAGAACAAACCCTATTATGGTAAAACTGCTGTATACAGCCAAGGAAGGACAAAAAAGTGATATGATACTAAACAATTTCAAGCGATATCATCTCGTACTTTATTTACTGACGGTGAAACAGGCGTTAGACTTAGTTATGTTATATTTCAAAGTCTTAAATTCAAACCCTGATCAAATGACAATGTACAGTTTGAGTTGAACTTCGTGTTTTTGTTTTTTCTCTTTTGGTAATTGCGTCTATTGGTCGTTTGACCTACAGACAGTTGTTTAGAATTGTAAATAAAGATGCTCATCAATCAATCAATCGATCTTTGTTGTCGTCTTTGGTGAAATTATTATTTAAATGAAAAATGAGGGTTTTTTTCTACCAGAAAATGTAGTTGATGAAAAACTAACTAACAACTTCTATCAATTATCAATCAGACATGTCAGACCATGGACAGGTCGCCAGCGTATCGCAGCCTCGACATGGAGACAAACAACCATTCACATTATAGCACACAGCTGCTGTATCAAATTGAAATGGAACATATAACCATTAACAGTGAGTGCGGCGGGTGTGGCTCAGTGTGTGTTTGCTGTTGAGTCATCCTGCCCGGCAGCACAATGCTCCTCTGTCTGTTTGTCTGCGAGAATAAACTTAACAACTGCCCACATGCAGGCAAACACTCGTCACTGTCATTAAATAATATAACACTACCGTTGCTGTGGAGGGAAAAACAAGCTGTCACGTTTACCACAGCCTCACCCCCCCCCCCCCCCCACAAACATGTCTGCTGCACTGAGCTGTCACTCTCTCCTGTGTGACCTGTGGCCGGACAGGTCGGGCCAATGGGAACCAGCAGAGCCGGTGAAAGGAAGAGAGTGTTTTCGCTTGGAAAACTGCCGCCCCAGTGTTCTCCCGATGCACAAATACGATTGGGAATTTGAGGAATTTGCAAAAGGGGCATGTTATTCCTGCGCTGTGTCAGGAAGAGGACAGGCCTGACATAACACGAGCGGAGGCAGCTGGTGCAGATAAACCCTGCACTGATGGGCGTCCACTCAGCAGCGGTATCATTTCAACTGAGGGAAACGCTGCGTTAAATTGAGAGGAGGACGGACGCAGGAATTTCCCCTTGGCAGTGGGATCATTGTTTTGGCCTCCGTGTGTTTTTAGGGACGTGTTTTTTTTTTTTCTGAGAGCGTCCGAATGACAACAGCCCACATAATGACTGCTTACTGGTTGGCTGAAAACACCAGCGAGCGCCACATCAACACGAGATGAACTCAGAATAGCACTTTACAGACACTCGACCGCACAAACAATCCTCTGACAATGCACAGCACAGACTGGTTTGGTGTCACGACTCCACCAGTGGTCAGAGAGGCAGGCACATCGTTTACTGCAAATAGCAATTTTTTTTTAAAGTCCTGCATTGAAGGAAAAAGTACGGAAGTAGCAGCAGAATAAAGTAACTGATCTGCAGGGAAATGGTCGTTATTAAATAGTAGAATCAGAGATAAATAATAATAATGTAATATCTTGTATGTTAAAGAAAGGCACCAGAGTTTTATGGGTTCTTTCCGGACCAACACTGCATCCTTCCACTAGTTTCATGGTAATCCTTCTAAATAACTAACGATAAACGGTTCAATTTCACTAGTTTGATTTTAGGGACATTGTATTTTATGATCCTTTACGTAAAAACTTGATTAGAAAAAGGACAAGTAAATATTGCTGTGAGGTGAACAAATACAAGTTTTGACAACACACGATAAAAACTCCATTACAACTAAACTGAAGATGTTATTTAAGTAAAAGTAAGAATCATGAGCAAAATGTACTGAAAACTAAAGTTGAAAGTACTTCCTGAAGAAACTGGAGTGTTTTATTATACCATTAGATTATTAATGTCTGTGTGATAATAAAGTTCCAGTAGTAGTATGCAGTAGTATGCAAGTAACTCAAATTTAGCGAGTAAATGTGCTTTGTAACTTCCAGCCACACTTGCTTTAAAATGTATTTTACTAGAAGTATTCAATTGAAGTACTCTTTAGAGAAGTACCTCAAAGTACTGTAGTGAATGTACTTTATTACTTTCCACTGAACAACAGCACCTGCTGGTCTGTAAACAGGAAGTCAGACTGTTGCTTTTCTCTCCCTCGACACTGAGATTAAAATACAAAGAGTCCAATTAATCCACGAGCCCCCCCCCTCTTGCACCACTGCCCAGTGCCAATGGCAGCCGACGAGCTATTTCCTGTTCCACCCTCCTGGATTAACAGTGAACAGACCTCAGTGTGGTGCAGACGCAGGGCAGAGATGCCCCCCCCCCCCCCCCTCTCAGTCCTGGAGGCTCAAATCTCCAGCAAGTCCACTTTAACGGGATTTCTATAAAAGTGGAGAGTCCAGTGTGGTTGTGGCTTTTATTCTGGACTCAGTTTAATTTTATCTCTCAGGAAAAGGAAACGCTTCCTCCTCAACATTAGTCTGAGAGTGTTTCAGGCTGGTCCTCCTCCCTCCGAGGGATGAGAGGGAGTGTGGAGCTGCTCTCTCTCTCTCCTCTCTCTCTCTCTCTCTCCTCTCTCTCTCTCTTCTCTCTCTCTCTCTCTCTCTTCTCTCTTCTCTCTCTCTCTCTCTCTCTCTCTCTCTCTCTCTCTCTCTCTCTCTCTCTCTCTGTCTCTCTCTGTCTCTCTCTCTCCTTCTCCCTCTCTCTCTGCTCCAGCAGCATTATTCTGTCTCTAACTCTGAGTGACCAACAGCCTCTCGCTGCTTCTCTCCTCTGAGACATGGGATCTTACCGAAAAGGCGGCTGACGGATCTGAGACCAGCCCATAAAGACTTTGTTCCTCACTGGAAACTTTGTGCTGGTGAAGCCGAGCAGCTCCATCAGCAACACGGAGGTGAGTGATGCTCTGATCTCAGATGATCTCATGTAAGATTATGTTTAATTTCAATCTAAATCAAGCTTTTATTTCATATTAACATGTACTTTCTGTCAAGATATTTGTCTCTCACATTTTCAATAAGACGTCCTCCCCCCCCCCTGCACTTCACTCTGCTCTGAAGCTTTAACCTGGTTTATTGGTTCTTTAAAAACCACAGTAGTAGTAAATCATCAACTCTTTGAATATAAATGAGGAAACCTAAGATTCTCTGTTGTGGTTAAAGACCTTTCTCGAGCCCCTCCCTGCAGCGGCAAGTGTCAGTGTCAGCAGCTTCCTCTGTGAGAGACCTGCACCGTTCACTACTGTAAAATAATGTCTTTATTTTCGGCGGGTTCAGGTTTCATCTTCTGACTTAAATAGGATTATCTGAGCAGGAAACGTGGGAGGCTGGAAACGGGAATGTGTTTTACGGGGTCACATAAACAGCTTCAGCCGCTGGGGCTTTTGCATGTGTGTAGTTAAGTCGAGAAGTTATTGGACTTGTCTGGAAATGCGAGGTGTTAAATCTGTCTGCCCCGAGACTGCGGCGGCATAAAACTGACATTTGCCTCCCTTGGTTACTTGTGTTGTGCGTCCAGCTCGGATAAACGTCACCACACAATGTGTCTGTCGTGAATAAATCTGTGGAGTTGGAGTAAAGTTGTTCCCTAAGTAGGAAAACAGAGTTTGTGCCGTAAACTTCAATTCGGAAAAATACCTGTGATCTGCATTGCAAAGAAGTAGAATGAGCCTCAAAGGGACAGACACCTCTGCGAGATATGGATTTTTATTTGGATTAAATATACCTGATTGTAACCCTAACCCGGATCAACACCAAACAACCAAACAACCAAAACAACCAACCAAACAACCAAACAACCAAACCACCAAACAACCAAACAACCAAACAACCAAACAACCAAACGACCAAACAACCAAACAACCAAACAACCAACCAACCAAACCAACCAAACAACCAAATCAACCAACCAACCAAACCAACCAAACCAACCAACAAACCAAACCAACCAAACCAAACAACCAAAACCAACCAAACAACCAAACCAACCAAACAACCAAACAACCAAACAACCAAAAACAAACCAAACAACAACCAAATCAACCAAACAACCAACAACCAAACAACCAAACAACCAAATCAACCAAACCAACCAAACAACCAAACAACCAAACAACCAACAACCAAACAACCAAACCAAAACAACCAAATCAACCAAACAACCAACCAACCAAACTAACCAAACAACCAAATCAACCAAACAACAACCAAAGCAACCAAACAACCAACCAAGAACCAGTTTGACTTTTGGGGAAATGCAGGATCTCAAATCCTCATCAACCATTTCCTGTTAATCGTTCAGGAGAGAAACTGCTTCAGGAGACATTCTGGCACAAACTCCCCATTCAACAGCAACTTGTTGTTTTTTATACTTTGATTTCAAACAAATAAGATACAACTTGTAAATCACTGATCTGAGGAGCGACCGTGGAGAATAAACGTTTTTCCCGGAACGTCAAACTATTCCTAAAAATTACAGACCAAAAAAACCCCGACTTGATTACATGTTGATATCTGCAGTGTGATAACTGCTCCCAGTTTGATAAACCGTCTGAACCACTGGGTGTAAAAACGCAGTCTTTAATTAAAACCAACATTGTTTGGCTTTACACTGAAAACTAAATTGCTCACTTATGTCGTTAAGGTCTGGGGGCAGCAAATTGAGGGCGCAGATGGAGTCATGCTTCTTCCCATGATTCAGTGGATCTGGAGTCAGACACCAAAGGGACTACCAGCGTAATTAGCCTTTTCTTTTCTTTTTTAAAAGCCTAAGAGAGTGTTCAGGGTCTGCCAGGAGTCACCAGGATAAAGATCAGGGTGGGCGAGAGAGAGAGAGAGAGAGAGAGAGAGAGAGAGAGAGAGAGAGAGAGAGAGAGAGAGAGAGAGAGAGAGAGAGAGAGAGAGAGAGAGAGAGAGAGAGACAGAGACAGAGACCTCACCCCCCCCAGTGGCGGCGAGTGGAGCTGGCCATGGTTTCGTTCTCCCCGGGGAGAAAGCAACAGAAAAGAAAAACATTCGGCTCCCACGCACAGTGTTGTTGTAATGACAGGGAATGTGAGGGGGTGGGAAATATCAGTCATCATGTTTACATCAAGCTTTACTGTAACCGTGGGACCAATCCCCCCCCCCCCCCCCCCCCCCCCCCCCCCCCCCCCCCACCACCACCACCCACCACCAGCACCAGCACTTCCGCCCAATCTAACCACTAAAGGGTCACTTCATTTAAAATACCGCAGTTCCAATGAGGCCTGTGTGGATCGTTTTGGTCCCAATTAAGATTTCCCAGCAACTAATCTATTAGATGTTGTGCATGTTCGACATTCGTTATTCCCAGAGGATGCATCCTTAAGACTTTTATTTGGTTCCCCTGCATTGTCTGTTTATAAAAGTTGACGTAGACTCCCGGGTCCGGAAAGTGAAGCCAACGCGTAAGTGCCTGAAGCCTGTATTCTCTTGAATGACCAGCAGAGGGCGACACCACTGGTTGCATAAAGCATTTTCATGACCTTAAGTTCTGAACTTTCCCACCAGCGTCTACTGGGCTTTGTGTTTATGCCACATTCACGTCATATCAGATTTCCTGTAAACGCCCGTTTCCCTCTTGTAAACATTCAACATCCAAATCGTCATGACCACAGTTTTTTTCAGAAATGTCAGATCCAGGTTTTTAATGTGCAGAAGTGATAATAAAAGCATTAGTGTAAATGAGCAAACATTAGCATACTAACAAAGGAAACAACAGTCTAACCAATATCTTCTATGTGCAATGTTTATATTATTGCTATTTTTATATTTCCTTATGTTTATATTGCATATTTACTTATTTATTTTATTTACCAATGTTTATCTGTACTTTGCCCTTTGCTGCTGTAACAACTTTCCCAGAGGATTCTCTTATCTTAACGTTGTCAAACTACGTCTCTGCCAATTAAACTGTTACAGACATTAAAATGTTTTCCACAGATTTAATTGTTATTTTCCTTTTTTTTCCTGAAGCCGTTTCACCACCGTCCCACAACTACTTCCAGTTTTCACCAGCTGCTGCTCGGCCTCTTTATGCTCACTGACTTTTTCTTTATTTCATTTATTGTGTTTGCATTTGTCTTATTTATACGTGATCTCTGTATGACTTTCTAAAAAGACATCCTTTCTTTTTATAATATTTGTCGGCTGTGACCACTTAGAAACATCTGTGGACACAAACATCCGTTAAATCATTAAATAGTAAAGAAAATAAATAAATAAACCGAAACGAAAATATACTTTTTTTGTGAACTGGCGCTTTAATTTATAGTGTTTGGAGTTTTTCCCTGTGGACATGAAAATAAAAGCAACTTTTTCTGGCATTTGTCTCTGGGAAAGAAAAATAAAAAAGGTCACATTTCCTTGAGACCGGAAAAAAGAGCCACCTCAGGCCCTGATGTCATAAATATATAAACATCCCTTTCAGACAGAGAGGGCCTCGCACGGCTGTCCTCAGCACAGGCCCGACTGTAAAACACACTGTCCCCCTCGACTGACCTCTGACACGGCTTTAAATCACAGGAATGGAGGGCGGAGCCTCGGAGAAACGTTTTCCCAGGTTCTCGGTTGAGCTCAGTCTTCATCTGTGGCTGCAGACGTGACTCTTATTTGCTCCTTATTAAAGAAAATGAGATTCGGACGCACGTGTGAACTTGTGTTTGTTTCCGTGACAGGAGCGGCTGCTGCGGGAGTTCAGTGTGAGCAGAGCTGGAGATGGTGGAGAGCTGAACCCACAGTGACCCAGGATGGAGCCTGTGCAGAGGGACATGGAGCTGCTCAGTAACAGCATGGCCACCTACGCTCACATCAAAGGTAACAGAGGCAGATCCAGGGGTGGGGCCAAGGGGGGCACAGTCCCCAGCTGAGATTTACAATCTGCACTTCAGTACTTGAAGTAAATGTTTCCAGCTCTGTTTACTTTGTCTTCTTGCTGATTGCGTTGTGTTCCCTCGCCCACACAGCCAACCCCGAGAGCTTCGCCCTCTACTTCATGATGGGCGTCTGTTTCGGCCTGCTCATGGCGCTCTGCCTCCTGGTGGCCGGCATCACCTGCAGAACTCGCCGCAGACGCAAGCCCCCCCCTTCCCCCGAGAGGAGACAGCTGAAGGAGTCCAGCGAGGAGGAGGACGAGGAGGACGACGAAGAGGACGAGGACGAGAGCATCGCAGACGAGGGCGGCGAGGAGGCAGAGATCCCCAAAGGGACAGCGGGGCCCATGAGTGACCGCAGCAGCCAGTCCACCGGGACTCTGAGGAGCGTGAACGTGTTCGCCTCGGCCGAGGAGCTGGAGAAGGCCCGACGTCTGGAGGAGCGGGAGCGGATCGTCAGGGAGATCTGGAGGAACGGGCAGCCGGACATCCTGGTCACCGGGACGGGGACGATCGGACGAGTCCATTACCACTAACACACACTTTGACCGTGTCGAGAAAAGACACCTCACAGACTGCAAAGGTCAAAGGTCAGGGGAACTTGTTACCTCATCTTTTTACCATTCAGAGGGGGGTCTTACGAAGGAGTGTGTTGAGTTGCATTGTGGGAATTGTAGGGTCAAGTGGTAATGGGGGGGTTTTGTCCCCGGTCATGTTGTCTTCACTCCATCCAGAGAAAAGGAAGAGGAACAGCCAAAGCAGCAGATTATTCACTTCGAGACGAGCAGCGACCAAAACAATGAACAGGAAGTCGACAAAAATAAACAAATCTCACAAACAAGAGACAAACAAATGTGAAAAGCATCAAACTAAACTCCGACCGACTCTGTGAAGTTCATGACTCACAAACAGACAAAGGACCAATCCACAGTTTCACTGAACACTTATAAAAGTTCCTTTGTGCGAACGTGGGAAGAAGAGAGAGAGGAGGAGTCTAAAAGTCTTCTGCCAATCCAGAGGCAGCGATCTCCTCGAAGTAACCAATCAGAGTGTGAGCGAAGTTTCAAGAGTCAGACTCAACAACCAGAGTCAGTGTAATTTCTCCTCTTGTGAAAGTTGTTATTGTAAATTTGTTGTGTTTTATATTTCTTGTGCCATAAATAAGATTTTTGTATGTAATTGTCTTCATCTGTATTTTATCTTTATAATGTGAATAATAAAATAATTTAACCACTTTTTGAATCGATCACAGGACACATGTTCATCACTGTCAATATTCAATTTAGAAATTTCATAAACTCTTTTCAGGATGCTCAGCTAATCCTTTAACCTACAAACCATTTTCAGTAATGGGCAATTATCTGTTTCCAAAAAGGAAAATTAGTTTAAATCATTTTGCAGCTCTGGTGTCCGAGGCAGTTTCACGGTGGCCTGACGTTAAAGGATCCTCACAGAAAGCCTCCAGTCTTTTTCCAACATCTACATGGACCTGTGTCTCTCTCCAGCTCCAGCTCCACACTCGCCCTGGAAAAGACACGTCTGTGTGTCCGAGGCCATGAAAGAGTCTTTCACCTCCAGCTCCAGCTGTAGATTTTACCAATGCAGCGTAAAAAACCCAGCGACATCCCAGGAGACTGAACTTTTCCTCGTCCGTTCATGAAAAGGCCGATTATGTTACAGCTGCACGTCAGAGAAAGAGTGACACTCATGTCCTGGTGGTTTGTGTCTGACCTGCTCTTCTCCTGCAGCATTCATTTTAAGAAACACAAATTGTGAGGATGCTACATAAAATTCTACAGGTTGACAAATTCCTATGGTCAATTTTCGTATAGAACATTAGAAGAGAATAATATTTGTAGGTAAATATGAAGCTACAGTGAGCAGACAAGTCCAAAATATAATAAAATTGACTGGAATACACAGAAATTACAGAACAGATTTCCACCAAAGTTGTAAGAAATAGGCCGAGAGAGAACTCATTACATGTTGTCACGGATCTGGACAAAGGATATTTTTGAAAGTGGTTTTATTTCATGGAATCTCAAGAACCACACTTCTGACTTGCCCTGAATCAAAGAAGAATTTATTAGACAAGTAATTCAAAGCTCTTGAGAACAGTAAAAAAAGTCTTGAACTTTTGATTAAACAAAAAAAAAACAAATGATACAGTCCTACAGTTGTGTTTAGTACATGCACTATGTACAGTCAAAAGTGAGACGACGAAGTGGGATTCACAAAAACTACTTTCTAGCTTGTGTCAACGCTTCAAATGAACAGGTTCGTATTTTGCTACTTGAAAAAATGTCGTGTCACAGATTTTCAGGTTTCTCTTCACGTATTCAGGTTCAGCACAAAGTTTCAACTGCAGGTCTTTGTTACGAGAGAATCGCTGCAGTTTGTATTTAAAGAAAAATGTTGTTTTTCCTCCCTCAGACGTTACGATAAGAATAACTTATGTCGTATAATTCTATACACGCACTATTTCTTTTTATTAAAAGTCTAAACAAACGTAGCCACTCACCTACACTGATATCACAGAGGCAGGAAAACCTAACGTGTCTAAAGCAAATCAGAAGATTTTCTTTTTTTTTGTGCCAATTCTTTTAAATGTATTAGTTGTTTTTTTTATAACTGAAATCACAAATCGATGAGAATATAATGTAGAACACAATAAAATGTCTTCGCCTCCTAACGAGGGGGAATCGAGGTGAAGTGAAACAGCTCAGACGACAGTGACTAACATCAACCGTCCAGGGGTTCAACAGAGAAACGTTCACGGTGTGTGATCATGTGTCGATGACGAATCACGGGTCAGGTTCCCACCACTGATTGGTCCCATGGAGCGAGGTACGAATCAAACACATCATGCAGTCACGTCAAAGATTGATCACGGCCCCAAAGGAAGAACAAAAAAACAAAAACCAGAATGCCTTCCTGTACCTTTAAGCAGATCACATAAGCACAGTATTTTGTATTTTCTAAGGCACAAACTCCGTTCTTATTAAATATTTTTCCGAGAGTATCCGTCTTTAAACTCGGTGGCCTCGGGTAAATCGCTCTGTTGCAAAGACACGGCAGCAAAAAAACGAAAACCGATCAAACTCACCGCCACGTAAAAAAAAAAAACACACAAAGAAAACACACTCATCTTACAGAAGCTGCTTTCAGACGCGCAATGAAGTCCGGACATTTTCCTCGGAGTTCACGGAGAGGACGCAAATGTCCGAGTCGGTTGCTCTGAACATTCACTGCCCCCCCCCTCCAGACGATCTCCTGCTGCGTTCTTCGCGAGCGAAAAAGGCAAACTCTCCGGAAAATGTCCGGAAAAACGAATCGGGGTCTGGTGTCGTGTCTGGAAACAGCCGCACAAACAGAGCACTGCTTTTCATTCAAGTCAGTAACAAGGTGTCACTCAAACTAAAACACATTTTAACCGTTAAACCATGAGATGACTTCGAGGGGAGAAACAAAGAAAAGATAACCCCTTCACCACGACTCGGACACGCTGATAAAAGTGGGAGGACGGAGCGGAGCAGGTCACTGCTTCGGGCCGGAGCCGTCGCCGCCACTGCCGCCGCCGCCCACCGCCGCCGCCGCTCTTCACGTCTTTGTGGTCTACTTCTAAGCCGTCGTCTCCCATGTCCCGCTCTTCTCCTCCCTGGAACATGTCGTGCGTCCACTTCGGGCTGCTGCCTCCCTTTCGGTAGACGAAGCGGCCGCGGCGAGCCGGGAAGGAACCCCGGCCCCGTCCGCGGTTGTCGATCCAGGTTTTCTCTCCATCGCGATCATCGTGCTGGAAGGAAAACGAGGCGACGTTAACAGAACAAGGAGATCGAAGTGTGAAATAATTGATTATTTGAATGTTTTTAATCCCAGTTTTTTAAATGAACATGTAGGATTTTCAAGTATAATTATCTTTAATAATCTGTTAATTAAAAATAAATAAAGAAAAATACCAGTGGTTATTTTCTAAACCTGAAGGTGGCGTCTCCATGTCTCGTTTTCTGCAGGTGCTCACCAGGTAATACTTCCTGCTCTTGGGTGTGTACTCGGGGTCCCACTCCTCCTCGGGGGGGCGCACGGAGGATTCATATTAGCAGGATTTCCATTGCCGTTGTTGCCTGGATAATTTCCTCTGTTCCAACCTCGCCCCCTCACTCTGGGGAACTGGAATCAAAACAAACGGGGGGGATTTTGAATTTGCAGACAAGAGGACAAAACACGCGTTCTACAGTAAAATGAGTATTTCTGATCAAACTGGTTTAAGTCGGAGTAAAAAGCAGAAGAACCAGAGACAAGAGGGACAGAGACACAGGCCACACCGATGGAAATCAGGCATTGGTTTAGTGATGGGGTGAAGTTCCACTGATTTCACTACGTTACCTCGATTAAAATCAGGTAATGCATGGAATATTTATGATAGAGTCATCATCATCATCATCCACATTATGTTCCTTAGCATTAGGAGGAAGGAACAGAGCAGAGAAGTCTACAGTGATGAGGTTAGGACAGATAATTGCAAGATTGTCAGCAACTCAGTGAAAAAAACATTTCAAACTTACAAATCCACGACCTCGGCCTCTGTCGGGGGCGTGGCCCTCGTAATCTCGGGGGCCTCTTTCCCCCGGCCCCCCGCAGTCCCTTGGGGGGTAACGTGGGTGAGGGTAGCCCTCCTCCGATTGCTCCATCCCCTCGCCCATGTAGGGTTTACCTCTGAAATGTGGAGGGTAAGGGGATGGAGAGGACGAGGAGGACGAGGAGGACGGGGAGCGATCACGCTTCTTCTTTCCCTTCCTGTGAAATAAATATATTATTAATATTCTCCAGTTATAATCCCTGTTCCTGCTTCTAATGTCCGAGAAACCGACACGATCGATGGAACATACTTGGATTTTTTGTGGTGTTTCCCAGATTTCTCAGAGGACTTTTCTCTGCTCGGCCCCCGGGAGTCTCCCGGGCTCCTGGCTCCTTTCCCCGCAAACCTCTTGCGTCTTTCAATATCCAGCCGAAGGTCCATCACATCACCTTTGAACTTTTTACTTGGATCCTGCAGGAAGATATTTGTTTATTTACCACTGAACCGGCCGTTTCACATGGACAGATTATGAATGAAGCAATCAAACGTACATATTCTCAGATTCATAAACACTTCACGTTATTGAGTAAACTTGACAAACCTAAAAATCTACAACATGTATATATGTAGTGTTCCCTCTAGTGGTGAAAACAAAATGTGAATATTGGTAATATAAATTACATATTACATTGAATCACTATGTTTAAAATACTATATTCACAAATGCAGTAATGTACAAAACAAATATATCTAAATAGGTATTTGTGGTAACCAGCTGCATGCACGTAGCACATTCAAATATATTAAAATTCACAGTAGTTTTGTGGCTTGATGTTTTTCTTTTCAGGAAAAATACTTACAAGGTAAAGGCACAGATAATCGTCCCTTGAGAGGCTCGGACTCAGGATGTTAATTCACTTCCTTTTAGCCTTTTCTTGGGTTCGTATATACCCAATCAATAACCATATCTCATAGGCTGGGGGGGCTTGCTTGGCACTTACAAAACACAATTGGGCTCTTTTGATTTAGAAATATGCATCCTTTGAAAGAAAAGCACAAAGCTGAACACTGTCGTCTCAAGTTTGCTTGTTCCAAATACGTCAAATTTCAAAAGGGCGCGTCACCTTGTAGCTCGTCTCCTCCATATCCTCAAACAGGTGAGAGTGCCTCTTAAAGGCACTGGGGGAAACATCGATTCTCCTGAGGGGGGGGGCGAGGAAACCGCTTCATGTCAGTCGGAGATAATCAGACACAGAATACTGCGCAGTGGAAATGCTTTGTTTCGATAAATCTGTGTGATGCTGTCGATACCTGTGGATTTCTGGGCTCTTCCTTGGCTTCATCATTTCTACCTCCGCAGCTTTTCTTTGGTACATGGCAAACCGCTCACTTAAAGTCATGTCTGACGAGTGGAAGTGTTGAGCTGCAAATTCACAACAGAGAAATCGATCATTCCACACACAGGAGCAACAAGGAGCCACTAAACGTGAAGGAGAAAACGTGCTGCAGACATCGACAACGGCCCAGACACCTGCTGCCTGGTCTTTTTGAGTGTGGACCCAAACCGGCACGTGTACTGTACCTTTGATATAGTGCACGATGAGACTATGTGCTGAGCAAACAGCTCGGAGGGGCTACGGCGGAGCTGTGCTGCCTGAATGTGCTGGAAAGTGGAACGGAACTCCGGATCTTTCTTCGAGACATTCAGCAGATCCCGGGGCACGAGGCGATCCTTAGACGCGGAGGAGCTGAGAGAACAGAATGAGGGAGGATCACTGTTGAGAGAAACATGATCCAAGGTTTAATGTGAAAGATATGGACAGTGTTGATCCACATGCAGGACGAGGTTTTATTAGACACGTGGACAAGAGAACAGCGTTAGCATCTCATTAGATCTTCTGACTGAACCGAGTTAAGATGTACTGACGGGGCCAAAGGTTCCTACACAGTATCCAGCCTCTTGTTTCTATCTGCATTGTCTTACTTTTTCATACTTTTCACATGTTCTATGGTATATATATATATCAAAAATTACTACACGTACCTGGGCAGCTCATCTAAAGAACCGAATTTGAGCTCAAACTCCTCCCTTGAAGATGACAGGCGTACGGGAGATTCCTCGCGAGGAGGGAACGCTCCAGGAAAAAGGGGGCGCTCTTTCTCCCGAGACGTTGACGTGGCAGGGGACGGACTCCTCCGGGGCTTCTCCTTCTTCTCCTTCTTCTTGGACTTCTCCTCCTTCTTTGAGCTGTGCTTGCGGCTCCGGTACATATCCTCCTCCATGTGATCGATGGGCTCAACCTCTTCTTCCTCTCTGCGTGTTTTCTCCTTCACGGACGGGTAGGACGTCGTGTAGATTGGCTCGTCCCCCCACTTCCCGAAAATGTCGCGAGCTGTCAGGGTTGTTTTGTTCTCGCCGTCCTCGTCAATGTCCTGGTCTTTCATGCCGTGAGACTTGAGGAACTCCTCTTCTCCAGCATCGAAGAAGGGATGCGTCTTGTCCTCCTTGGCGAAAGAGGAGGACGAGATGCTGAAGAGGTCTCCGGCCTTGCTTCCTTTCTCGTGGTCTCTGTCTTCGGCGCTCTGCTCCTTTTCACGACCGTTCTCCTTCTCAGCTGCCTGTTTGTTTTTATTCTCAGCCAAGAACCTGAAAGAGAGAAGAAACTTAATTGAATTGTTTTCTTGGTATTTATCAGTCATCACTTCATCTTCAGTCATTAAACCAAGAATCACTGCATCACTGGCAGAGATGCACTTGGTTAAGAGAAAATAAAACTGAACGGATAGCGCCCCCTTGTGGTAGGGGCGATCTGTTACCTTTCCAGGGTATCAGTTTCCCTGTGTCCTGTGTTTATGCTAAGCTAACTACTCAGGAACTTATTGTTAAACAGATAAGAGTGGAATCACTGTTCTCATCTGACCTGAACAAACCTAACTCTCAACAACAAAGCTCAGAAGTGTATTCCCCAAAATGTCCAACAATCATGTATTTATCATGTATGAAAAATGCCCAAACCTAATGTGAACAGTACAGACCAGGACTCACATTGCAATAACTATACTCACGTTAACTGTCATCGTCCTAAGAACGTGGGATTTCATACAACTTCCTCTGAGCGCACAGAAAATAGCCGGCTACATTTTCAATGGACTTAAAATCAGGAGTCCTACGTTTCATTCCATCTTAACCTGTAATCTTCCAAGGACCTTTGTCAAAGGCTAAACGTGTTTGAAAGAAAAAATAACGTTCATAGTTTGTGAGGAAGATTAAAAAAAATAAAACAATGTGATTAGATTGAAAAAAACAAATACTAGACGTACTTTTTGAAGGCAGCGGAGATCACCGTCTTATCTCCAGATTTGGCTTCTTCATTTGAGAAGAACCCGAAGCCGCCGAAGGAGGCGGTTTGTTCGGACTTCGTGGGGCTCTTGGGGGGAGGGGTCACGCTGCCGACGGTTTTCCACAGAGGACCGCCGCTGCCGCCGGGTCCCTGCGTCTCAGAGTCACAGAGATCGTCCTCCTTCTTGAGGTTAGCACGTTTGGGGCTGGCGTCGTAGTCGATCCATTTCCCCCCGGACGCCTTCTCGATAGCGCTGCCGTCCGCGGCATGACCTGATTTCTCGGGCGGACTTTCTGCGAGCTTGTCTTTGGCTTCCTTGGAGCCACGCTTGGTCTTGCTGCGCGATGGCGTGAGCTCGAGGACCTGGATCGAGAGGATTCGCTGGAGTGCTTGGAGCGCTGAGATCTGCCCGACGATGAGCGGTCGGAGTAGTGCGAGCGGCTCCGGCTGCCAGAGCGCTTCTTAGGTGTGCGGGAGCGGGAGCGCCCCCTCCTTGGACTGTGCGAGTGGTGGTCCTGGTCGTGGTGGCGATCGTGCCAGCCTCCGCCTCCACCGCCCTGCCAGTTGGATTTATAGTTGTAGCCACCGCCTCCTCGGTTCTGGTAGTGACCACGGTTATAATAGCCGCGGTTTCTGGGTCTGTAGTGGAACGGCCTCCTGTAGCCGCGGTTGTAGCCTCTGAAGCCGCCTCTGTTGTTCTGATAGTCCCTGCTAGGATAGTTTCTGTAGGAGGGAGTGTGAGAACGAGAGCGGGAACGAGACCTGGAGCTGCACGAGAGAGAGGAGGGAAGAGACACAAGAAAAAAAACAATGTCAGCAAAACATTTGATCTGAATGTTTGTTGGTTTTATCCCTAATATCAACAGCAAACATCCCTTTGAGCCGGGCTCTAGAATAAAGACCCTAAATAGATTGACTCGTGGTCAATGGCAAACAAATGCAAACACTTGACTAATGTAATATGACTCACACCGGTGCCTGCTGTCGTGCATCGAACAAAGAAAACAGCCAAACTAAATATTTACTTAGCATTTATTAAACGGTTCAATGGGTTTTAGCTGCTCTGCAGGGTTACAGTGGCTGCTCTATAAATCACAAACTACATAATTAAAAGATCTGCCAGGACCTGCTGAATCTATTCATAGCATATGTTGCGTTGATGTAAAAACTGATCACTGGATTTACCTGTAGCGACGTTTCCTGGATCTTGAGCGGGAGTGGCTCCTGGAGCGAGATCTGGAGTAGGATCTGGATCTGGACCTCGATCTGGAGCGGGACTGAGCGTGAGTGTCTGGAGCCTTCGACATCTTTGCACTCAGGCCAATTGAAATATTCTTGTCCTTAAAAACAAAAAAAAGGGAAATCAGCTATTTAAACTTATGAGGTATTATTACACGGTGACAAAGTTAGCAATGGTTACAGTGTAAAAACATCAAGTGCATTTCAAACAAATCCTTCACATGGATCAGGATTGGACCGCCACACATTTCCAGACCAGCTGACAGGTCGTGACACCTCGTCACCCGTGATCAAGACCTCTGCACCTCAGTGCTTTTAAAGTCTCCCATCTACAGCCCCTGAAGCCTCACGTGACCTTCAACTGTCAGACGGAAATAAATCAAACAAACCCAACGTGGTGATAACACACAGCTCAGCTCAGCTCAGCTTCAAACCTGCGGCTGGAACCGCGCGTCAACATGTGCACATGAGACGGCAGCAACGTGAGAGGAGAGAATCAAACAAGATGTTCAGGCTGAAGAGCGAGGATCCCAACATCAGAGGCTATACGTGAATACTGAAGCAACTCCACAACTACATGGACCCGATCAACTACAGGACGCGTCAACCGACCAACTACAGACCGTTTACACGAGCGCTCTGCGTGATCGTGTTCTATGCTGTTTGGTTTCTAAAAGCAAAACTGAGGCGAGTTAAAGGTTTTTAGCTAATAACGTTTATCGTTGCCGACTGTTGGTTTATGGGTGAGCTACTGGATAATTGGAATTCACCCAAGCGGATTAATAAAGTATCCAACTACGTTATAACTCTGCCTGCACAAGAGAATAAGATGTTGAAATGTTTTTTACAACCTCCCCCCAACTAAATTCAGTCGTCTATCTTGTCTATTCTGCTTCTGTTTGCAGAGATGCATCGGTGATAACTCTCTAACAAAGCAGCGACAAGGATGTAAACCAGGAGGTAATAAAGAGCCACTGCTGCTGGTGACGTCAACTCGTCCTCTGTTGGGTTAAGGTCGGACGTATTTGCATTTTCTTCACCTGGAGGAGCCATTCAGATGCATAACAGGGGTGCTTAACTGCATGTTGTCGAATGGCTGAAACTATTTCACGTATGAGGGGACAACAGTAGCTGTTGGCTAAACAATGGTCGCTCCCTTTTCGCTCCTTCCCTGAACCTCAAGTTTCCAAGACACTAAAGAAAAGAAAGAAACCTTGTTACATTCTGAGGTTTCCCTGTTTAGTACCTCGGCCAAAGAGGGTTTTCATTTGGCCCCGGTCGTTTGTGTTTGTTGGTTTGTTTAGCAGCAGGATTAAGCAAGAATTTCAGTAGATGTTTACCAAAAAATTGGCAGAGTGACGCTCGGAGGCAAAGATCAGATGTAGTCTGTGCGTCCGGCATCGAATTTAACAATCTTACACGGGGCAGTGAAGTTATTGTTGCAGAACTGGTTTTGGGAGCACTGCTGGTTTTGTGTGCCGATGACCGAGGATCTATGGAAATGTATTTGCATGCCGCGTACAACCGAACACAAACACGGTTGTAAACATGGCAGGAAATAACTTTGCGTGACTCCGTATAAACCCAGAGAAGTTCCCCGGCAAAGGCAGAAAACAGAGTCAAAGACGATTAAGTCCAAGACAAGTCGACTTTAGTTCCGTTGGCTCGTTAGATATGAAAAGAATAAGTATAAGTAAGCTACAAATCATACTTTCGCCTGGTGGAACACGGTAAATAACAACACTTCACTATCACAAGTCGCAGTGGGTCCAACGTCCAGTTTGGTTTGTTGGTTGTTTATTGGGCCGATTTCGTTAATCATCACCATTTACAATTGTTTGCTCAGAGGCTAAATAAGGTTAGGCATTTACTGCAGAGACCTGGTGCATGTAAGAGGTTTACTTTCCAATGATCAGTTGATAAATCAATCATCAAACTCAAGTCACAGATTCGTTTTCTGATGATCGACTAATTGATTAATCGTCAAACTTTCTGACGACTGACCAATCGATGTATTCAACCCAAGAATCTTCTGTTGATAAACCCAAACAATTAATGATCAAACTCGAGTTATAGGTTCATTTTCGGTCGACCCACTAATCGATTAATCGTCAGACTAATGTATTTTTGATCAGGAAACAGTCCACAGACCACAGACCACACTGGGTTCAATGGTCAGTTCTGTCTGTTGTCTTGAGTGAACCGTTTGAAACCGAGACACCGGTCCAGAGGACAGGTGCTGCAGGTAGACAGCAGATAACCCGGGTTAAATAAAAGGTTAATAAATCAGCCATTTATCTACAATAACTTGTCATTTCACAAACGGATCCAAGTCCAACCGAAACCCGATCGAACCTGTCGATCATGTTCGTTCAACGTTACTCCACATTTCACCCCCTTCGACCAACTTCCGGGCTGATCCGCGCTAATGAGGCCGGGCAGCGGTTACCTTTCTCCCCGGGTCCGGCCGCCTGGATGCGGGCTGGGCTCGTGTTTAACGGGTAAGTGTCCGCGGGAGAGGAGCGAGCTGAGGCCGGGCTCCGTGCGCTGCTCGTCCGCGAAGCTCCTTCCTGGTCTCACCCACCGACGGATGTTAGCCACCTAGCTCGTTAGCAGCGGCTAGTTACCGACGAGCGGGGCACGCACAGACCGATTATCCCCCCCGGTAAGAGACGGCGCGTCCGGTCCACCGTGTCCCGTCCCGCTGGATCCGCCGGGGAACGAGCGGCTGTGGACGTGATTCGGGCGGAACGAGGCTTTTCTCCGGATTTAACGGCAGCAACCGATCGATCCACTCACGATGCTATCCATCTTCTGTCGCTGCGGCCAAACCACGCGAGACTCCGCGAGACTCTGCGAGATCTGGCGAGGTTGTTTACAGTGGTGCTGGTTCTCACTATTTAGAGATTTGTATTTATTAGTATTAGTTTTATCACTGTTATTGTTAATATTACATTATTATTATTACTATTATAATTATTATTATTATTTGTATTATTATTATTGTATTATTAAAGTGGCGGTAGTTGTCACTATCTAGAGCTGTATTTCTTATTTCTGTTGCATTTTATAGAAGAATCTCGATATGAAAACAAACCGTAGTCCTTTTATTATTATTATTATTATTTGTTATCATTAATATGATTATTTCATTTTTTTAGTAGTAGTAGTAGTATTGTTGTTATTATATTAGTAGCAGCATTATTATTATTATTTTCACCATCTCTTGACGGGGAGCATAAGATTCAATACTTTATTTTGCGACACATCTCAGTTGTTTTGGAATTTGCCTCAGTATTCTTTTCATTCTTTCTTTCTTTCTTTCTTCTTTCTTTCTTTCTTTCTTTCTTTTAGTTTATATTAAACTAAAGATATTCTTTATTCTCAATTGTATTTGTTTACCACCAAATCACAACATAAGTTATATAAGTAGTACTTTAGTAGTAGTTCTTTCTATTTGTATATACGCTATAACTTGGAAACGTAAAAAAACACAATACAATGGCAGCAAAACCTAATTTAATTCCAACCTTGTTTACACACCCTGTAGTGGAAAATGCTGGAACCAACCCAAACACACACCTGTCCTGCAGCGCAGCTTTAAGTCTTTACTTCGCACTATTTTTATCAGCCTGAGCCACATAATGCCTCCTGTTCCAGAGACGGATCCAGCCGCTCACTAACCAAACACCAACACACAAAGATAGTTATTAAAGTCATATTCCATGACGTCTCACTCATATGTTTTCTATCAGACACATGAGAGGAAACAAATATTAATCTATACCTCACAGACTCTATTTATTAATTTTTATAATAATCTGCTCTGTGATGTTTGACCCTTGAGATTATTTATTTCTCATTTCATTTGTTCTACTGTTATCCAACGTGTGAAGGACTGAGAGGAGCTGCAGCCGAACCAAACCCAAATGTCTGTTCCACAGCCAGCACAGAAGACCTGCTTTAAATTCTTACAACTCAGCCTGGCACGCAGCGATCAAGCCACCCCTCGTTGACCTTCGACTAACACTGTCATTTTCCTTTGCAGCACAGGTGCGGACACCGGATGAGCCAGAGTTAAAATTAACCCTGACAAATCTCTCCTTTGGCCACAATGTGGAACCACACACGGCTCTTTGTCTGTCACTCGTGGTTACGAGCTGTTTATGGTCTCGCTGGTGGTTCGGATTCCAAGGGGCAGAGGACAACTTGGACCAGTGAGGTCATGAGATTAAAGTGAGAATAAAGTCAGTAAGACTAAAGGGACGTGTTCACCCACTGCAACATGAAACGTGTGGAGCATTTGGGTCATCTTTTAAAATAGAGCAAACAAAGCAACAACATAAACAGCAAAAAATACAACCTCAATGTAATATTTTAATATATTGAGATTGTTGTATCGTATTATTTAAGACTGAAGAAACAATTTGGAGTTTGTTTGTTTTGTATTTAAATTATTTTTATATATTTGGGTGTGGTTTTCATAATAAGTCATACTGGTGTCTTCCACACCCCACATGTAATTAAAAAAAATAAACAAAGAAATAAAATAAAGTAAAAGTCACTGACATCCACAATTCAAATTACAGTGTCTTCTTCGGAGAAAAGTGAGAATTCCACAGTGCTCTGAAATATTTTGATGGCATCGCTGTAAAAAAAACACGACAGCACAATAAACACACGTGAAGCATTTGTGTGTGGAAATAAAATGTCTCACCTCGCAGGGCAGAGGGAAAGTGTCGTGGACGCAGAACGAGCGAGATGGTTCGTACAACCTCGTGCGGAGGAAACCTCGGTGAAAGGTGATGAGAACGTGCACAGCCTCCGGCAACCAGCTGTCTGACGGACACTCAGGATATCACATCTGACTTATAAATAGTTCCCTTCTCTGGAGGCGTTTTCAAGTGATGCTGTTTGAAGAGAGCGGTTTGAAAGAATATTTGTAATAAGCCTCCAGGCCCGGTGAGCGGAGAGAGACATGCAGATGTACAGTACGTGTGTGATGAGACAGAGACATCAGGCCATGACGGTAGCTGTCGGGTGGAATCACTCAGCGACGCGACATATGTTCTGACACGTGTATACTGTTGGTTTTGGATGAAGCACAAGTGTGTCTGCACTTCAGGCTCAGCCTCGGCCCTTCAGACTCACTGAAGCTCTTCTGTTGAGCTGCTTATTCGATTCTATTTCAATTCAATTTTATTTGTATGGCGCCAAATGCATAATATACATTTTTTTCAAGGTGCTTTACACAGAAGGACAAGACCTTAAAAATGATAGATAGAGAAGTATGATCCCACGATGAGCACAGGGGAATAAACCAACAGTCTTGATTGTTTTTTGTTATCACACTACTTTTTAATCCTTTTTAAATTATGTATTATTTGAGTTATGATTTTGTGTTACATCCTTTCCCGTCTTTTATTGAAATGAGATTGTGTTGATTTGCTTCTTGTCATGCTGCTCGTTCTATACGCTTAAAAACACTGTCAGGTTCCCACTGTGCCACAGGTTTCATCCCATCAGTTTACTACAGTCCTCACCAGGAACAAGAAGATAATCTCAGGATAAAATCTTTATTTATAAACGTGTCAAGGTACCTGATCTAACATATATCTGAAATTTAAAACCCCTGCTCTTCAGTCCAGATACTAAAACTCTTGATGCCAGTGATAAATTCGAAACTTGGAAAGATGAAGTTGAGTCCTTCACACCTTACAAACCGCCGAATGTGAACGTAATGGAACCCGAGTCACGTTGTCATGTAAACACATAAGCTATTTGGTAAACAATGGAACAGAACAGTGTATTTCTACTCAGACAGAGAAGCAGGTGGAATCAGATTATTCTTAATGTGAACTGATGATGAGAGACTCTCTGTCTGCATCATATGGTGACTAACCTCTCTATTTATAAAATCACCACCCAAACCAAAGTAAACAGATACAAACAACAGGTCCAGGATCACATCTCTGTACTAAATGGCAGCGTGGTCCCAGTGAAACAAGCTCCTGTGTATTTGGTTGGACATTTGATATCCTCTCGTCCCCGTGGCAGATGCTCTGTGGCCGAAGCGATTGGCTGCCGCAGCCGTGAGATTTCTGTTTGAGGACAAAGTTACCGAGAACCGAGTGAATTCAAGAGCGACCACAAAGCCTCTAATATTTGATCGCTAGAGTGGCATCATAGCAAGTGGACCTGAAATCCCACGCACGCACTTTTGATCCTTTGGCCGGACTTCACCTCGGAGTCTCTCCTCTGTGCAACTCGGAGCCGCAGGCAAACAAACACAGAACCAGTCAGATCCTGCTCCAGTTGGCTATTTCACACAGAAGAACCTGCTTCACAGAGACACCCACTCACTGTCAAACACAGACGAGAATGCAAGTATTATATGAAAAGACATAAAAAAAAAGGTTTTTAAGAAAGTTGTTTCCAATCTAAAAACATATAAAACAAGTCTAAGAACTACACCATAACTTGTGTTAGGTCCAGAGGCCTCTTACTGGTTTGGACTGATCTTCATTTTTGAATAACAGTCTTTTATGAGTCGTGGCCAGAGTTTCCCTGGATTTACCCACATATCATAATAAATAGGAAAATGTTGAGTCGATGTAGAAATGGACTCCAGTGCTCTGCGTCTAAACAAATATCTTAGATTAGCACAGAAATACATAAATTAACTGTGTGTTTCTGAACTTTTCCCACCTCAGTTATAATCTACATTCACCACAAGGATTGTGAAGTTGTGTTTATTGGTGCAGAAAAATAGAAAAAGCATTGAAACCTTCATGAACTTGACTGGGGAGTAAAACAGAAGATTTAAAGTTTAACATGTGAATCTCAGTTTCATGAGTGCTGCCCTCTTCTGTTGATAATGATATCTAAAATCTATGATTAAATTCAGTTATGGAAGAACCACTCAAAAGTTTTCATAAATAATAAAAAAAGAAAATACACATATTATTAATACTGTTACAAGTGCAACTAAAAGTCCTGCATTCCACATTTTAATTAAATATCAATTGAAATATGCTTCAACTAAAAATGTAAATGTAGTCATCATGAAGAATTAACCATTTTAGAATCATTTTATTGTTGGATTGCAGTTATCAAAGCATAACGACTTAGATGCTGACATTTAATACATTTTATAATCTCATCAGTGTTTTGTACGCGACAAACTACAACCAATTACCATAGACAGATGTAAAAAGTAAAATATTTCCATTCGAAATGAAGCATAACGCGGTACAAAATGAAAATACTGAAGTACAAATATTGCAAATTTTGCAGCTAAGTAAAGTACTTGAGTAAATGTACTTTCGCCACGGAAATCAGGAGACTTGATATTTACAAAATAACTCGACGTTTATCATGGATTCATATTAGCAGTGGTAGTATTTTCCACCGTGTGCACAGAAGTTATGTGAGGTCTTAATTTCAATGAACGCTCGGAGGCGGGTCCCTTTCATAAAGCTTTATTTCACAGATCTCCTGCAGCAGGAGGCCGAGGCAGCCGGGCTCATTACACATTTACATACACTGTCTGTGGCCAGTCCTTACGATGCTCCCCGTGTTAAATAACTCAGTAATTCAAGACAAAAACAACAAACACACTCACACACACATTGTTCAACGTAAGATATAACAACAACAATATCAGAACGACAGTAATAATAACAGCCACTGTTGAATAGTAAGTGTTTCCAGGATCTGACGCTGTATTTTCTAAAATTTGTTGCACAGTCAGTCATCTTTAAGGTGCACTGTAAAATCTGCTTGTGACGTTTCAATAAAACCTGACGGATGCTGCACCAGAACACGCGGTGAAGACAGAGAATACTTGCTGTAGATTTTTTTTTATTTATATATTTATATATATATATTTCGGATGAGTACTTTCTTCTTCCAGGGCAGAGTTTATCTCCTCCTCGTTATCCTCCGCGGCAGATACTGTCGATGTGGATTCAGCGCAGTTGGTTTGGCACACTCAGTTTGTAAGCCGCTGTGGTGAGGCATGAAATCTCGTAGCTCAAGCAGAGACATAAGGCGCGTCTCCATTGGATGTGCGGCGGCTCACAGGACCTCTGCAGGGGGGAGACCACAGGACGGAGGGACAGAGGTGAGGGGATGAGGAGAATAATAAGGACAATAACTGATTGTTATTAATAATGTCAATATCATCATTTAAATAAAAATGATGGCGACTATAGGCAAGGACAAATATCAATACATTTTGTTGTCCTACTTTCTTTTTAATTCTATCTTATGTTCAATTGTTTTAATTATAAGATTATTGTCATAGTGGTTTTATTAAGGAGGTAATATATAATTTCATTTTATTTATTTAAAAGATGAATAAATAGGTTATTATAACTATTTTCATTCTTATTATGATGATGATGATGATTATGATGATTATTATAATTTGTATTATTATATTTTTTGAACCTCCCTCCTTATGCCCTCTGCCAGGTGATAATAATAATAATATTCATCATCATTTTTTATTATTGTTACTAGTTATTATGTTAGTTGGCAGGATTACACAAAAACTACTCAATTGACTTCCATAAAACTTGGTGGAGAGCTGGAGCGTGACCCAAGAAAGACGCAGATCTGGATCAGGAGACAGATCCTGAATTCCATTTTTCATTTTGTTTAATATTGTAAGATAGATTTACATTTTCATTTATTTCTCCGTAGTTCTTTTTATTTTTACCGTACCTGCGACATGCTGAGGCTTCATCGGGCTCGTCTTCATCAGGAAGGGCTCTCCTCCTTCGAACGCCAGGATGGGCTCGCCCACCAGCCCGCTCTGCTGTTGAGTTGGGTTACTGACGTTCTTCAGCTTGATGATCTCCTCGAAGTTCGCCGCCTCGCCGTTGGCCGAGACGCCATTTTGGTGAGCGGTTGCCTGGACGCCATTCACGACTGCACTGGGGACTCTGCAGGTTTCCAGGAGCTGCAGAGAGAGGAGGGAAAAATGAATGAGCTCATTGGATCTTGGTCGATAACATCATCACTTCACTCCTCGTGAGAGGTGACGTTACCTTTGTTGAGCTCTGTGTCTTTGCCGTTGACCTGTGGAGAAGCTTTGACGTCCTTCTGTGATAACAAAGAACAAAAGGTTACGTCGAGACAAGATGAAGTTCAGTAGCTTTCCAGTTTAAAGTGAATCCCGCTGGCTGACCTTCTCTCCTGCGTCACTCTTCCGAGTCCTCTTCATGATCTCCTCAAGGCGCTGAGGGAGAGATCAACAAGTTAGTCAAGTGTGACACGTGTCATGCAGTGTACAGATTTTCCTCTCCTCTTCCTCACCTTCTTCCTCTCCAGTCGCTCCTGCTCTTCTTTCTGGAAGTGTTTCTCCCGCTCGATGCGCTGACGCTCGGCCTCCTCACGGGCCTTTGACTCGGCCTCCTCCCTCTGCACAAAGAAAACAAAACACAAAATGAAGTTTCACTATAAAACCAATTCGTCAAGTTTGCATTTCATGACGTCAATGCAGCTGCAGACAAGAAGCAGCAGCATGTCAGTCACTGTCAATGGAAACCTGCATTTTATTATTCTAACAAAAAATATGCCACAATAAAGCAATAACTAAAGTTCACCCTTTTAAAAAATCTAGGATCATAGTGTCGTAGCATGCTGCTGTTCTTCCTCTATGATCACTTGTGGCCACCAGGAGGCAGCAAGTGCTCAGCTGTCTGTGGTTGGTGCTGCAGTTTCATGGTTGATGCAGCACTGATATAAAGTGATGCATCCTGGACTTTAACAAACACCTGATGGGTTAGAAACGTTCCTCGACTTTTCACTGGCGCTGCAGAACGATGCCGGGTCACATGGTGTTAAAACCCTGCAGGAACATGGCGGCTGCAGATGTTAGGGTCAGACCCCCCCAGAGCAGCTGGATCCGCCACAGTTGTGAGGTCAGTGACACCACAGGAAGTAGAAGGTCTCTGACTCGACCATCATGTCAGTCAGAGCCAGTGAGGACAGAGACAAACTATTGTATCAGTGACACCATTAAGTGCTTCACTGGGTATTTAGATCCAGTACAGATGTGTCCAGTCTGCAATGAAAACAGAAATGATGACGTGTGTGTGAATCACATCTGTCGAGGGTTGAGCAGCTGCAGCCTGATGTTTCTCACGTTTACCAGTGCACTGAGGTTTCCTCCCCCCCCCCCCCCCGTTATTGGACAGTTTCCACACAGCGAGCACTACTCTTCTTCACCACTCTTCATCTGAAGTGAGATCTAAAAAAAACAAGAGGCCACTCCAGTCCCTGTCGTGGTGGTGGAACAATGGTTTGATTGAGGGCGAGAGGCGAGAGGCGAGAGGCGAGAGGCGAGTCGAGCCGGTGCTTATCCGACCATCAGCCCACTGCGGAGGACGAGTGTGTGCGAGGCGAAGGCGACACAGGCCTGTCACTATCTCCCCGGATCACAATGGCTCCCTGCAGCCTCCGCTCATCAGCGTTATTATGAAGGTCACCAGCTGGCATCTGCCCAGGCAGACAAGGGGCTCTCTGACGATCACATGACACACATCACCCCCGTGGCTGCAGCACGTAACCCCCCCCTGTCTAATCTGCCCAGATGCCAGACAGTCGGGGGGTGAGGGAGTCAGAGCAAGGGGCCTGATGTTTGGGCTCGGGTACGGTAAAGTACCCCCCCCCCCCCCCCACCTCCTCACACACACACACACACACTCTCAATGGCTCGTATGCATTAATCTTCCCACAGATGGTTAATGGTCTTACTGCATGTGGGGATCACTGGGATTGGTGTTGGTTAATGGAGATGAGAGGCTTTTCAGTGATTTCCCAGAGTATTTACAGTTGACTGGAAGCGATGATCCGTTTCACCGAGAGCAGAGTTTAATACAGGGTTGAGGGTTCAATTCCCAGTAGATATCGGCAGTGAGTTCAAGGAGTTTTCAATATATTTCTAGTTTTGTTTCCCTGTGTTATAGTTTAGGAACAACGCGGTGCTCCTGGAGACTGACCTGTTTCTGCGCCCTCTCGTTCTCCTCCTGCTCGGCTTGAGCTTTCTCCTGCTCCTCCTTCTCCTCCTGAGCTCGCTGGACCTCGTCCCTCAGACGCTGCTGCTCGGCCATGAACTGAGCCTCCTCCTCCCTGCGCTTCCGCTCCTCCACCTCCCGGGCCATCGCCTCCTCCCGCAGGATCCTGGAGAGATGATCGTGATACGTGAAGGTTTGTGGGATTCTAAACTTCACACTTTGCACATGAGAGAATTTTCTAGAGATGTTTTTAGTCAGTGCAGAACAGATCAGATGAACCTAAAGAAATTATTATTTATAAATGACATTAACAGAGCTTCAAATGAATTACAAATCAGAATCATTCATTCGATTTGTTCATTTGAATTGAAATGGAGATTCTTATCTTTCACTGCCTTCGAAGAAATCAGGAAATCAAGGACATGAGAACTGCAGCATTGTGAATTAAAGAAATCCCATGTCATGGGGGTGTTTCTGTTGTTTTGTCCTCTGACCTGTTCTTCTCCTCCTGCTCCAGACGCTCCTGCTCCTCTCGCTCCCGCTGCTCTCGGGCTTGACGACGTTTCTCGGTCAGGGCCCGAGCTGCCTCCTCCTGGTTGTTGGTGCCCGCTGACGGCTTGTTGGCCGGGGCAGCTGGGCTGGAGGCAGCGGCGGTGGCGGCTGTGGGGGTTCTGGCAGCGGCGGTGGCTGTGGCGGGGGTACTGGCAGCGGCGGTGGCTGTGGCGGGGGTACTGGCAGCGGCGGTGGGTGCAGCAGAGGGAGTGGGATTACTGGTGGAGGCTGCCGCAGGAGACGCAGCTGAGGCAGTCGGCTCTACACTTGGCACTGCAGAAGGGGAAGCTGCCGGTGGGCTGGGGGAAGTAGGTGAAAGCCGAGCTGAGGACACCACGACGGCAGGAACGTTACCGGAGTCTGTGAGAGAGAGAGACGACGAAGAGGAGGAGGAGAGATGATGCTTCTGTTTTCTGAAACCACTGGAATATGTAGGTTAACGTCTGGGCTACAAGAGTGAAGCTGGCAAAACCATTTGATGCTATGCACACAGGTCACCTTGAAGCTTGGAGGGCAACACTCACTCTTTTTCTCCTCGGCTGCGTCGGGCTGCTGGGGCTCGTGGCCGGTTTCCACGGCGACCGCTGTGACCGTCTGCGGCTGTACCCTGGCGGGCGTCTGGGCCCGTTTAGGTCGGGTCTTGGTGCCAGTAGGTGTCTTCTTACCCGTGGGAGTCTTGGAGCCCGCTGCTGCTGCTGGCACTAGAGGCGACAGGGGCCGACTTTTGGGGGCGGCCGGCGACGGAGGTCTGTTTTTCAGCTTCTGGGTGCTGAGGAGGAGAGAAAGTTGGGATGAGATGAGATAGGAGCATCAAGGTAATGAGCTTCCCAGTGCCGAGCCCATAACTAGGTCATGTGGAAGCGACGAGCGACTCCATCTGAAACCCCACATTCGCTCGCCAAGGACTGAGGGGAAGAAGGGGGGGTGTAACGTGAGAAGAGGGGAGGCAGGGAGTCATATTTGTTTTGAGCATCAGTCAGGAAAACCCCATTCTGTCTACAAGCTCCTCACTGCCGCACAAACACACCTGCTGCCGGCCGACTGCTGACTGAACCGCGTCCAGCAGAGTCTCTTTAAGAGGTTAGATTATCGAGCCTTGGACCATCTGTCAGACATTAACCTGCCCCGAGGATAAAGCACGAGGACGCAGCAGCTCTGTTTCCCTCCCTACGTTAGCTAAGTCCTCGATGGAGGGTTTATGTAACATTAGAGATATATTGGTACAGGTTATCTGGTACCTGGTCTCCGGCCTGGATCTCGTGGTCGTGGTGGCAGGAGACATCGTCTGTCTCTTCTTCGGCACTTTGTCTTTTGTGAGCGAGTTCTTCTCTTTTTCGTTCTCCCTCTCTTTGTCTTTCTTCTCTTTCTTCTTCTTGTCCAGCTTGAAGAAAGAGGCGACACAACAATAAGCAACCTCAGGCCGTGAGGCTGAAACATCTGCTAACATCTGGTCAGCTGAACAGGAATGAAAGTTTATATCTTTACGTAAATGTTATTTTTTATGCTAAATCATCAACAGGGGAGACAGTTGTTTATTTCCTGTTTCCTTCACCCATGAAACATCCAAAGGAGATGATAACACCACAAAAGGTCAAGTTCACATTCATTAAGTGCATATGAGGGTCATCATGAATACAATCTGTGTTCACGGCCTACCGGCGTGGAGTTTCGTCGGCGTTGGCGCAGCGTGATGTCCGGCGTGCTGGCGGAGGAGACCCTCCAGCGCTCGGCGGAGTTCTGGTGCGGGTGGTGATGGGAGCTGGCGTTCAGCGGGTTGGCAGAGGCTGAACGGGGGCAGTGGTGAGAGTCTGAGCGACACATAGACATGCAGAGAGCGACGGCAGGGCCGAGGTCAGGGCCCACAAACACACACATACACACACACATACACACACCATGCAGAGTGAGAGAGGCCACACAACGAGCCACCACACTGCACTTCAATCACAAGCTTAATCCAATTTTTCCTTTTTCCTTTATTCATGCATTTTATAGTTTATTCTTTACTCAGAAATCACTTCATCAGCTGTTTTAACAGTTGATTCATGATTAAAAGCTTCTTTTATTTGCTGGTTCCAGTTTCTCACGTGTGATTTTGATTCTTTTATATTAATGTTAACTGTTTTGTTTGTGTGTGTGTGTGAGTGTGTGTGTGTATTTTGGACTTTTATGATGTAACTTTTAGATTCTGAGAAGGTCTGGTTTGTATTTCTCATCAGTTTCTGACATTTTGAGCCTTTAACGATTACTCGTACAAAGAATTTACCCCGTAACCGATGATAAAAGTTACTGGTGTGGAAAAAAACTAATCCACAGGGTCTGTTTCTATTTTTGAACAACTGGGTGAACTCAGATAAAGACTATGTGGTGCGATACTAAAAGGAGCTTGTGGTGAAACATCTCAACTGATGCATCAACTTCGACCACAATCACCAAAGGGTTCTCTGTAAAAACGTAAATAGAAACAAAGAAGGAACATACTACTGCGTGTTACGAGCCATTCAAACTGTTCTCCTCTCATAAAATGCCATAAAACGTGAGATGAAAAGTTTCTCTCCCTCTTTGCACGCCGCACACACACAGAAGAGGATTGTGGGTAAATAAACGCTGGTCGGGGGGGGGGGGGGTCTTACACTCACGGGAGTCGCTGCTGTTGAGGAGGGTGGCGGCGCTGCGGCTGCGGGCCAGGAAGGACAGCGTCGGCGTCATGAGCCTCTCCACGATCCGGCTCTCCCACGGGCTGAGACGCAGACTGCGGGCTGACACAAGAGGACGCCGTCAGTGTCGTAAATACAGTACACAGCTACACACACGTACACACACACACACACTGCGGGAGATTTACCTCCCTCTTCTCTCAGACACAAACATATACACACATATTCACACCCTGTCCGCCTTCGTCTGATGCACAGTGGAGTTTGTATGATGCTGAAAACATCACAAATTTGGATAATGAGGCTGGAGAGTCTGAGGATGTTTGTCAGTGCACGTCTAATTGGCCCTGAAGGATTAACAAAGGTGTATTTTATTGTATTGTATTGTATAATATCACATAAGTTGAAAAACAGGTTTGCAGTTTATCCACTTTGTCTGGAGGCAAAACTCAAGATAAGTGCGACCATGTAATGAGCCAGTAATCATGAGAAAGCAGTGAGTCTGCACAACCGTCTCCACGTCGTCAACTGGCTGAACCAGTTCAATCTTTAGTGGGGATTAAAGAGCTTCCCGTGTGCTTTGGTTTTCTTCTTCTAAATACGCTTGATTAACCCGGGGAGTTTACTGAAAAGCCGTCTGATGACGAACTCGGCAGAGCTGCATTTAAAACCTGAGGAACATTACACTTTATCTCAACAGTTTCCAGCTCCAGCCTCTGAAAGTTCCCTCATCCAGTGACACTTTACAATGCTCCTTCAAAATGTGTGTAAAACTCAAAAGACTGCGAATCAGACGTGATCAGACTCCAAAGACACAGGAATCGAACCTTCACCTGCAGCACACAGAACCAGACGTTGGAGAATAAAACACCGGGCAGCAAACCTACGTTAATGCTCATTACTTACCACACAAACCATTCCTTATCAACACACACACACACACACACACACACACACCAGAGAGGCTGGCGTTTACTGGACCTCTCTCACACCCAGAGCAGTGCAGAGGCCGGTCAGTTTCTGGTGAGTTCAGAATTAGTGCTGTATGTCCTGAATGCAACACACACACACACACACACACACTCTTTATGCAGCAACAGCAGCATAAAACCCAATGCATTGTAATGACGGATGGAAAAACAACAACAACAACAACAACAACAACATCGTCCTCTCATGAGCAGCTCGATGTCAGAGATCGGTCTGGAAGTGTTTGTTCGAGCAGCAGATGCCTGTGTATGAATTTAATAATGCATAATACGAGAAACCAGAGAGAGACAAATATATAACACAGAGTGAGACTCTTCACACAGAAAAAAACGAGAGCAGCAATTTTCTAACTGACTTAGGAACACTTCTATATCTCAGATTGGACATAAAGATGGATGAATTGACAGTGAGCCAAAACATCTGTATCGCCCCCCTGGTGGCTGGCTGCAGTATAGGTCATAAACCCTGGATTGGACATGGGCCATTAAAAAGTTAAAATACACGATACATTTTTCTCAAAGATGGTTTCTGACCAAATCATCCTGTAGTGAGAGGAGTTTACAGACACAGTTTAATGTCATGGACAGAATCTTTGATTTTCTTTTAGTATGAGAGGAACAGCGATTTGGCGAGTGAGCCGACAGGGAAGCGTAACCAACCAGATGTTGTGTACTTTACAGAGTTGTGGCAACAGTATGAGGATCAGCACTCAGAAATCGCTTGTTTAAAAGTGTGTGGTCCTACTTGTGTGGATTCTCACTATTAAAAGATTAAAATTCGGTTCCATCTGTCGTCGTGTCTGTGGTCTCGCACATTTTCAAAATCAGTAGAGGTTTTTAAATCCTCTCGTGTGCAGCAGGCGTACGTTTTATTTGATGCAACGGAAAAGCATGTGTATCAGCGGGAACCTCGCTACCGGGCCTCCATCCCCCTGATCTCTGCTACGGCACAAGATGGCAACGTTCGTATCCGGGATATTTTGGCTTCATTTCTGGAGAGTGGGAGGAAGTGGAGACGTGTCGTCCATCTTTACAAACAATCTATGTTCTGTACCTAATAAATAAACACATCTCACTGACTGACATCATGTGGTTACTTCCCTGTTCCAGCATCCTGCTCCTTTAAAAAACGGCTTGTGCGATACAACAGAAAACCCACAGGAGACGAACAGATGGACCTTGAACACCAGGTCTAACGAATCCAGTTTGTGTAGATGTCTTATCTCTCATAACAAAAAACCTGTGTTGTGGCTTTAATGCGTTAAACAAACACTCAAATCCCTCCTTGTATCATAGACTGCAGCACAGGCCGTCACCTCTGCTGTACAACGGACCAATCCTTTTCACAACCTGTTTTATGACTAACCGATAACCTGACTACCCTCTCCCCGTTGCTAGGCAACAGTGGTTTCCCTCCTCCTCCTCCTCCTCCTCCTTCTCCAATGCGGCAAGATGAGGCTGAGCTGCTGCCTGGTGATCGACTGTTCACCCGCAGGTAGGTTGATGCCTGCGTAGGTAAAACGTCACCTCCCCTCCTCCGAACTATTACTGGTACACTGGTGACTGTGCAGAGCGTCTCTCAAGACCGGAGACATGAACCCTGACGCCACCTCTGACCCTGCACTCATAGTGTTCTCCTCCTCCGTGTGTCCCTGCAGCATCTGAGGATCTGTGCTAGTGACGATGGAGCAGAGAAATGCGAGTCTCTACTCTGCTGACTGCTCTGTGGGTGATACCGTCGATGATGACACATGTTATGAGACGTGACGAAATCTGAGATGAAGACAGTGCTGCTTATGTTCAACTCAGGAGTCTGATGAGATTGATAAAACCAGATAAATCATATAAGTTACACTTATCAAGACAGTGTGTTTCTGCCACCATGACCAGCTTCATTCTACAACACGAGGAAATTCCCACTTTAAAGCAGCTTGTCCACATCGTATCAAAGCATTTCAGATTTCCTCTTTAATACTTCAAACTGAATTATATTGAATTATCTTTCTAGATAAAGAAACATATTGATGTCACAGCAAGAAAAGTTTGTTATAAAAGTAGAATAATTGAGAAACTAGGAAAAAAATGAGAAAATAATTGTCATAACAATATAAAAAGAATATATGATATATATGAGGTCTATACTCTAATAAAATGAAATATAAAAAGTGAGCTAAAAGGAGAAACTGCTCGTGTTATAATATGAAACTGAGCAAATGTTGTTTGTCATGTTGGCAGCGATACACCGTAAATAACTAACCAAGCAAGAATCCTATTCTCTAAGTTAAATAATTAAAGAAACAAGAAATAAAAACACATATATTATAATACAAATCAGCGTCATTTAGTTGCTGTACTTGGTTCATTTGCAACATCCACCACCAATACGACCACCACCACACCAAACCACCAACAGTAAAGTGGAGGAGGAGGAGGAGGAGGGGAGGGGGGAGACAACCAAAAACGAGAAGAAGATGTCGAGACGAGATGTGAACCCATGGAACAAACGTACCAAAAAAAAAACATATCAAAGATTATGGCTGAGTCATGTCGAGGTGAGAGGGAGGCTGATCAAAAATGCAGAGGAGACTCAAACCAATGACAACCACCAAACGGAAATAAAAAACCACGATGCACACGAGACCCAGAGCTTGAGAAGTGAGTGTGGGGGTGGGGGGGTGTGGAGTAGGTGGTAAATGACCAGTCACCAAGCACAGGCAGGCAGGCAGTCCACCAGAGACGATAAAGAAAATAAAGATTAGGGAAGAGGAAGGGAGACAGGAAGGAGGGGATGAATAGGAAGGGGTGAGGAGGAGGAGGAGGAGGAGGCCTGGTGGACACTGACGTCGGGTCGTCCTTACTTCTGTTGGGGGAGTTCCAGAGCGTGGCCGAGGACTTGGACAGCCTGTTGTTAATGACAGGGTCCACCTGTCTCGGCAAGTTGACCGTGGAGGCCGAGCATCTGCCTGCACCGGAGAGAACGCAACACACAACAACTGTTCACAAGGCGGAGCCGAGGCGCGAGGACCGAGGACCGAACTCCCCCCGGGGTCCGGTTCTGGAGGCGAGCGAGGGGGACTCGCCATCCTCTGAGGTCATAGTGGCTTCTCATTACAGTTTAAAGAGGAGGGTGGGGGTTAATTTAGATCCAGACGTATAGAGGGGGGAGAGGGAGCGGGAGGGGGGGGAGGAACTTTGAGGAAAGCATGGGAAGGGTGTGGTAGAGTTAGACGTGACATTTAGAGGAACTGCTTAAAGCTCCCTTTCCCCCCCCCCCCCCCTTTTCACGCGGTCACACGCGTTTCGGGATCCTCGGGCGCTTCGGGAGGAGAGAGAAACTCGTGTTGACCTCCGGCTCCAGAAAGAAGCCGTCACATGTAACAGGACGCTCTGAAAAAAGGGGAATTAGCTCACAGCTCACAGCGAATGACACAGCGACGCTTTCCCCTCGTGACACGTTCAGATGATTGCACCGAAAACCAATTTTTGGCCCAATAAGCAGTTTTAACGCGTGGCCCCTGGTTTCCCCCGCCCTCATGACATCAAACCCTGCACAATGCTATTTCCTTGCGTTGCGTCAGTGGGAGCAGTGAGTCACAGTCTGTGCAGCGCCGCTCAACACCTGGAACTCGAGCTACAGTGAGGATGTGACATACTCCTGTGATTGTGCCCCCCCCCTCCCCGCCCCCTGACCATTTCACACGAGACTCACTTTCTCTGCGGGAGGTCTGGTTGAGTCCGCCCGCCCAGGACCACCTCTGCTGGCGGATCTCGGCCCACGTCTTCTTCGTGGACCTCTTGATGGCCGACTCGTATCTCAGCTGCGGGAGCAAACGGTCAAAGAGGAGTCAGCGTTCGCACCCATCACACGTTTCCCCTCTTTGTGCTAAACTAAGCATCTCTCATCTCAAGCTGTAGACTTGTCGATATTCCCGTCTACCTCTAAGATAGAGTTCAGAGTCTGAACCCGTCCGAGTCAAAGAGAAAAGTCACAAAGCTCAATGCAGACATGTACAGAGTAAAACAATAAGCTCAGCTTTTAAGATGAATAAGCATATTTCCTATAACAATACTTTAAATGGTTAACCCTAACCCTAACGCTAAGGGAACAACAGCTCACATGTACGTGCAACTTTAGACAAGAAGTCACGAGAAGACGTTTCACTTCAAGAGGTCAGGAACCCCCCCGCAGCGATCAATAACTGATCAAGTCCAGCCAAGGAAACATCTGAGTTCATGACCACAGGAAAACTGGATGTACGCAGCAATACTCCACTATCCCCTGAGTTAAATATGGCCGCTGCGTATCTCCTCGCGTCACCTTGTTCTTCTCTAGTTTCTGTCTCTGTTTCTCCTCCAGCAGAGCTCGACGCTTCTCAGTCTTCAGCCGCTGCTCCTCCAGCTTCCTCCGGCGCTCCTCCAGCTGGTTCTCCCTCAGACGCCGCGCCTTCTCCTCCTTGTCCAGCCACTGGGCTTTCTTCGCCGCTGGAAGGAGAAGTCAAAAGTTAGATAGGAAATAACAGTTTTCATTTTAAGTGTTGTTTAACCAGGTCTGTGGTTAGCAGCCTGGCGTGTTTGTATTGTTATTAAAAACCAGTTTAGATGAAACCAAGCGCATCGGGCTGTGGTCGAGGCGTTCGACCTTTCATCTAACCTTGATTGGAAAAACAATAGATGCAACCAAAGAGGTACAAATACAGCAGAACAAAAAAAAACAAACAGGAGGTGATGTATGAAGGGCTCGAAAATCAATATTGAGAAATATCAAAAATAAAGATAGTTAACACAGGAGATAGTTCAACATAAAACGAGAAAGTGAGAAAACAAAAAGGTTTCTGATGATCCTGTTCTTATTTCAACTTCATCAAACGACGTCAAACTAAGTTATCTGGGGTCAAGAACATATTTTCTTACGGATGTTGTTTCAGGGTTATTATCTCAACTGCAGCTGAGTGTAATGACTTCAAGCTTTAGGCCTCGACCGCGAAACAGCAGAACAGAGCCAGTGAAACAGATGGAGACTGTGTGTTCGTTACACTGCGATCCCGATAACAGTAAATAAGCAGAAGATTCCCGCTGTGTTTCCCAGCAGCCTCCAGCAGATCCCTGCTCCTCTGCACACTCGCTGCTGCGGCTCATTTCTTCCAGGACGATTAGACGATGATCAATCCTCTGGCCTTAAACTGTCGTCCTGCAGCTGCACGATAACAAACATCTACACTTTTCCTCTTCTGTTGTGCATGACTTTGATTCATCAACGTTGTTGTTTAGCAGGTTTAGGAGTTAAAACAACGGAGGCTCAGTGTGGAGGATGAGTTAGAGTCAATGTGGCGGCATGAAATGTGAAATGTGCAGGATCTCATATTGCTGTAAGTTGCATTTCAGTGGATTGAGCGGCTCTGCGAGGACGTAGCTGTAGTTTCTGTGAGGCAGAGACGCGTTTTGAGTTAAGTTCGGCATTCTGCGGCTTTTCTTCCCTAACGAGCCAAAGAGGCAGACGAGTGTGAGCCTCATCGACGCTGTGAAAGCCTTTCTTCACTCCGCCCTGAATCCAAATTCCTAAAGAAATGCAATTATGTCTGCACATTCAAAAGAAATCTGCAGAAACGGCAGAAACTGCTGCTGATGGTGCTTAACAACGAGGCTGATTTATTCACAATATGTTCTGGTAACAAACTTTTCCCTCTACGTTTGAGCCTCTCGTCGTGCAAACAGCATTTGTAGATGGAGATATTTTGTAAACCAGAGGGGAGAATAACCTCCGTGGTGTAGACACTCAGTCAGCATCATGTTTTGTGACAGCCATGCATTCATGCTCCACATGTAAAAAAAAAACCTTCACATTGCACCAGGTAATTACAGAAGCAGACGGCAGCAAACTAAACTTATCTGAGAGCAGCTGAATGTGAGTAAACCTCGGCCGCTATCGATAGAGACGCAGCAGATCTCCCCTCGACTGCAGCATTACTGATGCTAATGAAAGCAGTAATTAAATCTAATCTGTCTGAGAGGCCTGCCCTCAGTTCGTGGTAATGACTGCTCATCTTTCACGCCAAGCGCCTCGGGACGTCTCTGCAGCGGGAAACGCCCACCGAGCTCCGCTCTGATTGGCTGCTCGCGTCTCTGGTCTTCGTCCACAGGGAGAAGTCTTGTGTTTGAAAACTAGATATGTTCTTTCAAGACTTCGGGGCAAGCTGGATATTTTCATAAGAGGTTTAATTCTGCAGCCAAGACGTAAAAACCATGATTACAGGTTAGGGACATGCAGGAAACATAAAGTCAAAAATGAAGTTTAACTTAACATGAGCAGGAACGTTTAAGTGAAAACTGGAACGGCTGAAGGTTCACAGGGTTCATGAGGTTTCACTTGAACGACGATGACAGAAAACCAAAATTTGGGATTCATGGAGGAAGCAGAAATGGCTGTTTGGGATGCAGCAGGTGGGGCAATGGAAGGAAAATGGGATTCCCATCGCAGGTTTGATGACGAGTGCCGCGAGCGCTCGGGGTTTTAGTGAAGCCCCTTACCTTGCAGCTGAGTTTGCTGTTCTGAGAGCCATGCGAGGAGAAACAACAAGAGACGTCAGTCACGTCAGAGCACAGTCACACAAGGAGGTTAGGGTTAGAGGTAGAGGTAGAAGAGAAAAGTTAGGAACATTTTGTAGGAAAATCCAGAGTTCATGGTCACGTCCACGGCGTTTTTTAATAATTTCTCACCGATATATCGGGCCCTCTCCTCCCTCCGCTCCTTGGCGAGCTTCTGTCGCTGCTCTGAGCTCATGGAATCTGTAGTGGGGGGAAATAAAATACAGAGCGTTCAGTTATGACCACAGGGCAGAGGCAGAAAACCACAGAGGGAATATATTAAAATCTCATCTGGCCTGGGGACGAATGAGGTTCCCCCAGGAGGAGGGAGGAGAGAGATCCCTGCAGGGGAGCAGGAAGTCTGGGCTACATCGCCTGAAGTACAGGTACGAGTTAGAGGTGCATCGGCCAATCACACACATTCCTGCTGCCTCTAACCTCCATCGGCTCATTCTGTCTCTTCATCCAATCACAGCCTGACACGCTCACCTTGAGCCAATCACAAACTGCTTTCAACTAACTCAGGGTTAAAGAGTCGATTCAACCAAATCATTAAAAAAACAAGTCCTCCTGTAGAAAGAGGTTCCCGTGAAAAACCATTTACAGAATAATATGAGACAATGTTTTCGGAGACGTTTCCTGCTGCAGACTCTTTTCTTAAAGATTCGATTCACTCAAACGTGGAAATACGAAACCAAAATGTCCTCATTAATCTTTTCACGTGTCAGAACTGAGCCTGTGACGTGTTACAGATGTACAAACGAGGACAAAATGCCAGAGGAAGGTTTAATTCAGTCATTGATTCAGTTTCAAGGTCAGTGCAGCTCCTTCTCCCCCCCCCCCCCCGTGTATCTCAGCTGTGACCGTTTCATCCACTGTTCATCCGTCCTCCTCTGCACTGATAACGAGGATGAATCCCGACGGGCCGTGACGGACACACTGGTGCAACACGAGGATTTGTGTTGCTTATCCTTCCTTAAAAAAACGGCTGTGAAAAGCCCCGACTGAGGAAAACCATGCAGGACCCCCCCCCCCGGGGAGCTCGCTGAACCTCGTCTCCTTTTGTGTTTCTTCTTCGCGCTATGTAATATGTAATAGCCGTGTGTTTCTCGACCAATCACAGAGGGCCGTGCGGCACTTCAGTCTCCATGGCAACCCCCTCCCTCCCCACCTCTCGGAGAGTTTCCTGCACGGCTTCGCTCTGGACGATACGCAGACGCTGTGAAGTGCGGAGGGAAATAAATCTCATTGGCCTGGAGGGTCAGTTAATGCACCAGTACAGGCCCCCCCCCCCCATCCCCACCACCAGCACGTCTCCCTCCACACTTTACAAATGACGGTTTGGCTTTCAGCCACAACCATCTGTCTGAAGGCATAACTCAATATACATCTAACTATCTATTACAATGAATAATTTAATATACTATATGAAATCAGAAGGATAAATGTCCCCCATCCTCATCACCAGTGTCCTTTTGTCTTTCATACTTTAATCCGTGATACCTTGAATGTAGGAGACAATGTTTGCTCAGAGGAGCGTTGTACCTTTCTTGGGCTGCGGGCTGCCGCTGCTGCCCGGCGTGGAAGGCCGGACATCCGTCTTGGAGGAGGACACATCTGTCTTGGTCGGGGTCTCGGTTTCGGGGCTGGAGTCTGATTTGGGGGAGAGGTCTGTGACGGCCGAGTCGTCTGGGGTCAGGAGGTCTTTCACCAGGGACTTGTCTCCGCTGTGGATGGACTGAGGCTCGGTCTGCAGGGGCAGAGCTGCAGGACACAAACAGAAAGTGACAGATTGATTAACACAATAATCCGGAGACTCTATGTATCTGCTTCCTCCTGTCACTGGTGCTCGATGTCTAATTCATGACGTCTTGCTGTGGTGTCACGTATCATTTTCTACCTCCGCAGCTGACACACTATAAACCTGTCGCGCCCACAGTGGCTTCATTAGCACAACCCCTCACGCCTCTTTAGGAATCATTAACGTCTCTTTCACACGTTATTCACACACGTCTGTCGACGCTTCACTTCCTTCCCTGAAGATCTGAATCCTCCCGTCGACAGCGTCAAACACATCAGCGGCAGGAGAGATTGAAAAGCGGGGGGGAACAAATCCACATCTGAAATATGACGCGTAGCCGTAGCAACAGATTGAAAGTAAAAATAAATAAGTGACTAAGACACATATTGATTTTTCCTGCAGGGGGAGATAGAAACACTGGAGAGTTATCGTGGGGATAATTATTGCTGGATTTCACTAATGATCCTGAAGCGATCTATGAACCCCCCCCCCCCGACGTCACCGAGAGGCAGGAAGTGCTCCACATGAGGACTTTGTGAGATTGTCAGGGTGTGTGGAGAATATAGTCGACCTCTAACTCAACATTAACCCTTGTGAAAATCTTTTAAAGTGATAGTCAGTAAAAACAACAACATATTTTCTGGTTTCTGCTCATCCCCCATTTGATAATCTGCCTTTTTTCTCAGTTTCATATCATTGTGAACTGGAGATCTTTGGATTTTGAGTCTGTCGGGAAACTGAACTTTGGAAAGTTGTTAAAACTGCAAATCTTTAACCAATAAACACCAGAAATGTCACCACATTTATTGATGAAAACTATATGTACGGTGATAAGTGGGTTTATAAACATTGTTCTCTCAAAACACACAATTTTTCCAATAGTAGAAAAAGCTCCTCGAGAACAGACTCTGTGTTTTAAAGGCTCTGTCGCGTCTCAAAACATCATCAGACTAAATTCAACTGTAACATCCCGATATTCAATCGACAAAATAATAATTATCAGCACAACTGAAAATGCTCATTAGCTGCAGATTTACTCTCATGTTTCCTGCAACGTTATTATCTTGAACCCTTTAAAAACTTCCACCCGGTCATGAGGCCAGACTTCCTGACCTCCGACCTTTACAAAGGATGACAAAGAGTTTGCAGAACGCCACAGAACACATCCTGTTTTAATCCCCGCTCGGACTTTGTCCTCGCACTCGGCCGCCCTGCTGACACCGTCACTGAATTCTCCAGCTCAGCTGCTGCTCGTCCGAGTCCGAGTCCGAGTCTCTCTCTCTCTCTCTCTCTCTCTCTCTCTCTCTCTCTCTCTCTCCTCTCTCTCTCTCTCTCTCTCTCTCTCTCTCCTCTCTCTCTCTCTCTCTCTCTCTCTCTCTCCTCTCTCTCTCTCTCTCTCTCTCTCTCTCTGTCTCTCTCTCTCTCTCTCTGTGTGTGACTGAAGAAGTCGGTGACAAACTGCAGTGACGCATCGGGGGGGAGGATGGGGGAGGCTGAAGGAGCAGGAAGGAAGAGAGGGGGACAATCTGTGCTCCTCCACAAGGACATGTAAAGAGCGAGAGGAGAGCCGGCGAACAATGAGAGGGGGGGGGGAAAGATGGTGCGACAGGCTTGTCTGTGTAATGACAGAGGAGGAGGAGGAGGAGGAGGAGCAGACAAAAAAGGAGGAGAGATAAAGTCAGGAACAGGAGGGACGGAGCTGTAGAAGCGAGGAGCCGGTAGCTCAGAGATAAGGAGGTGAAGGGCCGGAGGACAGATGGAGCGCGATGTTCTCCTCAGTCCCGTCCAGACTCTCACCGAACCACTAAATCACAACACTGGGCTCTTCTCCAACTGCTCCCACTGTACTTCAGTGCAGGCTGCACCCACAGAATACTGATGGAGGAATAATAGGACGTGAATTAGGGCCCCGTGTGTGTGTGTGTGTGTGTGTTTGGATTAAAGAGAAACTTCAACAACAAAGATGCAGGATCATGTCAGGACAGAGCTGCTTCTACCTGATGTTGATAAGAAGAGGATTTGGTAACAAGAGGATTGCACTGGGGGAGATTACTCGTTCACCGAGTCCGGCTGCAGTTTACCGGCCTTATATGGCTGTGAGGGAAACGATAAGACGCCGATAGAAGGAGCGATCACTTGAATCCCACAACTTTGAAAAGATAAAAACACAGGATTGTGGTTGAAGGTAAGAGGTGCAAGATAACACTGACTGGAAAAGTGGAGAATCAAGATTTCCAAGATGCTTGATTGTCCCTGAACTGCTGCAGACAACAGCACAACAAAACAACGACCTTTCTGAGATGTAGAAAAAACGGTTTGCAAATATTAGAAATAAAATAAAAGCAGTGTCGCCTCACAGAAAGAAGGTTGCTGGTTCAAATCCCGTTTCTCCAGCCTCTTTCTTTCCGCCTCTCTCACCAATGTCAACTGGGTTTGGCTCCAGAAACCAAGACAGAAGATAAGATCCCTGCACGAACAATGTTTATGTTGCAGGGTTCACTGGAACTAGTTATTACCATAAGTACAGCACGGGCGTGGAGGTTGTGTGGTTAAATCCCTAACAGCTCTTTAAGAGACAAGCGATGACAGAGGCTGTGTTTACTCAGGGAGTAAAAATCTGAAAGAAGAAGTTACATCTTTCCCTGTGTTACAGATTGAATTAATCAGCAATAAAACACAGACCTGAAGCTTTTAGAAAGATAATGTTGTACGATCAATAATAGATGACGTACACAGAGACACAGCTGGTGAGTGAAAAACAAAATGAAGGAAGTGAGAGTTCAGTCCAGACGGGTCGTCACATGTTTTACATTTTCTTCACTGTCAAACTAATCCAGTGATAATGCTAATAGCGAATTTGGTTGGTAACCGAATACAGGTTTAAATACATGGAGCTCAGGTTGTGGCAGCTCACTGAGTCCATGGTAAGATTATACCTCATGTGAATATCACGGATATGACTGATGTCTGCAACTGCTCCTGAAAACCAAAGGTAAAGTATAAGGCCTTGATTGAAATATGCAGCTTTAGCATTCATGGGAATAGAAGCTCCTGCAGCGGCTGAAATATTCACACCGGCTTTCAAAGACACATGTTCGAGTGCATCGCACCTGATCAGCCTTTCACGCGACACAGAAACACAACTGCAGCCCGAGGTTCGCCCGTCGCTCCCTCGGCTCCTCGACCCCGCCGCAGCCATCTCGGGTTTCTGTGCCACTGTGACAGGTTTATAAATAGCGATAAGCGCCGTACGGAGAATGTCGGCCATAAAAGGGGCTGGCTCCTGTCGAGCCACCTCGGGGACGACGCAGTCACCACAAACATGTGGGACACCGGGGGCTGACGGCAGGTTGATTCTGTTTGTGTGTGAGCGAGGTGGTGACCTGCCAAACTGAAGGTCACGTTCAATTCCAATCACAGTGATGGTCTGAATGTTCAAGAGAAAACAAAAGCTCAGTTCTCTTTCCCCCGCCGAGGGAGAGCGGAGGCTTGTGATTGTTATTGTGCTTCAGTGAGTGATGCTTGTAGGCGTCGCCTCCGGGGATTTCATGTTTGAACAATAAGGACGTTCAGTTTCCTGGTTGTAAAACAGAATTAACAAAATGAACAGGGATAATCCATTTCCTCCATTCGAAGGGATGGACTACTTTAGTTTCTACGCTTTATTCAAAACAGTAAGTGAACGCACTGACGGATTTAACAACACGCTGACGTCAGATTCACGCCCGTCTACAAACTAATCAGTTCCAGGTTGAGGTAGATCCACGCCCACGTGTGTGATGAGGACAGAGCTCCACCTTTCAGGGCCGAGAGGGGGGCGACTGATTTATTTCTCTCCCTTTCTCAAGTTTCAGCTTTTCCCTCAAAACGCCCCAAAAGAAAGTTTCAAAAGAACCGTTTCCAAAGCTGCATGACTGGTCTGAGGTCATGTTGGAACTGGCCATGTGACTGGGAATCTGCTGCAGACCATCGCCGAAGGTGGTTTACACCCAAATTCAACTTGTTTGTCAACACTTGTACAACCATCACATGTACAAGTGCCTCATGACGTGCACACGTACGAGCTGCAGACACTGACATCATTTCCAAAACCATTCAGATCATATGACTTGAGCGCGGCAACTTCATTATATATTGTAATATTTGGTATATAACAAAGATGATAAGTCCAATATTACCACGGCGTTGTGAAATAAAATTACATCAAACTGTCGTCTCCTGTTTACATGTGGGATCTGTTCATTTAGGATATAACCTTTAACTCCATTCTGTAGTATCAAGAATTAACAATTGGATAATTGTGGGTTCGGTAAAAACACAATAGCTGACAATGCCTTTAATTAGTCTTTTTGGGGGTGCCTCGTGTGAAGCAGGTCACACTATTGTTTTTTAAGAAATGTGCATGAGTGGGAAAACGTGCCTGTGTGTGTGTGTGTGTGTGTGTGTGTGTGTGTGTGGTGTGTGTGTGTGTGTGTGTGTGTGTGTGTGTGTGTGTGTGTGTGTGTGTGTGTGTGAGGATGAGTGGGACATGTTGGATCTGGGTCAGGCCGACCTCAGGAATCTCTGGCATCCACACTTCCCTCACACATGTTCCTGCAGCACATGTGTGTCTTTTGTGTGTGTGTGTGTGTCTGCGTCATGTGCACGTCCACAAAGAGGAAAAAGACCAACGCACTGTACGAGTGGTCAAAGCAAACAGGATCGAATTGACCCACTTTCTGCGGAGATTTGCAATATTACCACCAAAAGCTGTGTCAGGAGCACATGTCCCCTTGATTGGACGCCTCCTCCTCCTCCTCCTCCTCCTCCTCCTCCTCCTCCTCCTCCTCTTCAAGTGTGGATAGAAGGGAAAAAAACGGAAATGCTCTGAGGCGTTTGTGCCGCAGGAAAAAGGAGAGGAAGAACATTCCTGAGAGTTTGTTGCAACAAAAGCCAAAACACACGCCTCTAGTTTGGGTGCAGGGAGAGCTGGGTGTGTGTGTGTGGTGTGTGTGTGCAATGTAAATATGATAGTTTTCCCATTAATAAGGATTAAGACATCACAGCATCATGGCGTGACGCAGCAAAATATGTCGACAACACAAACGGCAGACAAATGCTGCCCGAAGCCTCAGAGCCGAGCGACAGCTGTGTTTACCATGAGCTCCAGGTTGAAGCAGCGGCAACGAGCAGAGCTACTAATCACTGTCAGAGGGAGAAACCAGCCTGCTCTGTGATTAGAGAAGAGAGAAAACCTTTCTTTCAAAGCCTTCATGACAGAGTCGGTGTTTTTCTCTTTAATCGTGCAGCGAAGGCCAGAAGTGAACTGACCCCTCGGCTGAGCGACGTCACTCCGAGGGCCCCCCGTCACATTTTCCAGCCTCACAGGGCACGTTTGAAAAGATGAACGAGGCAGATTCACCGGAGAATCTCGGCGCTGTGACATTGAATTCACTCCATTCAGCCCCATGCAACAGGAGCTCAGACTGTTTCTACAGAGACATAACGGGGGTTTTGTGTAAGAGCTAAAGCAGATTGAGTCAGGATGCTGAGTGCGAGAGCGACCGGATCTCACTCCCCTGCAGACCTCGGGGGCTCTCCGGAGCTTTTAACCACAGAAGAAGTGGGTTACCCAGTCACAAAGAGATAGAGCAGAGCCAAGCATGAATCATAGAAAGACAAATCTATTATTCACCCTTTCCTACTCTGGCGCTGGAGGTTGATACTAAGAATAAGGTCAGAGGTTGTGCAGCCAGAAAGGAAAGAGAGAAGCGTTGAGAGGGACAAAGAGAAAATAGCTGAGGCGTAGTTTGTTGTGACTGAGGCCGAACTCGGGGAGTTTTACTTCCTCAGCCGGGACGTCATCCTCTCACGTCTCCAACAACACAGCGACACACACGATGTAAATAAGTCTAAACTCAGGCGTCATCAATACTCGGTAAACTGAGGAAAAGAAAGGTTCGACAGAGAGATATTAATAGAGATGATGTCACAGAAACTAAAATGCCAGTTACATAAAAGTGAAACGAAAGAGAGAAACAGGAAGCAAACCCAGATCTGTGGAGCCAGTGAGTTACCGCAGCTGATCTGAGTCCTGTTTATCTGTTGACCACCAGCCCCTCAGACACTAACTGCATCAACATCCGCAAAGGAAATCATCTTTATGTCCTTCCAAAGCAAACACTCCCTTTTCATTCCTGTTTTTTCCGAGATGAGCTCTTGAGATGTGTCCGAGCAGACGGAGCAGACTCCTGCTCCTGAGACGAGGCTCTAAAGCCCCTTTTCCCCTCGTCAAAAAAACATCTGTACCCATCTGGCTTTTGTCTGCAATGGAAATGGAAACAATCGGCATTTACTCTATCTGCTCCGACTGGCAGTGGTAGAAACATGATAAAATAATAAATTTCTTTCTTCTTCTTTATTTTGGCAGTCTAGTCCAATGCAGAGTTGAACTTCCGGGCATAGACGCGCAAACAGCCATGAACGTTTGTGTATTTATTGTTAAATGCAACACTAGCTCAGTGAAAGGCAAACTCCTCTACTCTCACTGGGAAGGAGTCAATCGTCTTTTGGTGTCAAATATAGTAAAAGTTTTAAAGTTGCTCCAGATTTTTTTAGCGAAACCAAAGATTTGATCGTGTTTTCGTGATGGAAAGTTAATGAATGGAATCAACACACGCGCACACAGAGCACAGCTGCACCAGCTCACTGTCGGGCTCATTAAAAAGGGCATAACTGTATCAGGCTGACTCATGTTGACCCGGCAGCCGGCTGAGCTGTGATGATGGACTAAGTTTAATCTGAGCCGGGGTCTGGTTTCCCAGCAGCTCGACACATGACACAGTGAAACCTGGTTAGAGCAGATAAATACACGTCTTTATCTCCACGACACTGATATAAATTAGACGATTATCGAAAAGTTATTTATGTACGAATATGCTTCTCTGATTATATAATTCGCATAAATCTTTTGTATGAAATGAGTGAAAACATCTATATTGATATTTCTGAATGATTAGATCTTACGTCGACATCTTTGTCCTTTTCGTGACGTACAAATAAAACTGGGATGAATTAATCCTTTCTTTCATTTCATGTGAAGAAGAGGATTCAGTAGCTTCACTCACTAAAGCAAAATAACCAGGAGCTGTGTAATCTGGACTGAAAGCCTTCATGTAGAATTCAGCTCGAGGTAAACCTGAGTGGCATATGTGCTGCCCCCTGGTTTTCATCTTCCATCCCGGAGACGAGGCTTTCAAGGACCATTTCGGGGGGGGGGGGGGGGGGGGGGGGGGGGGGGGGGGGAACGTGAGAGCGGTGAGCGGTGAGCTGGGACGCCGCGGGTCGGGTCACGCATGAAGCAGCGTGGCGTCGCTGTGAGGAGACGGCAGAGGTCGTCAATCGACTGGCGCAGCAGAGGATGCCGCGTTTTTTTTACTGCTGCTCGTCTGCGGCTCAAAAATATCGGTGAGGAAGAAAACATGTGGCTCAGCACATGACGACGGATCCTTACACAACCAAAGGTCTCTCTCTCTCTCTCTCTCTCTCTCTCTCTCTCTCTCTCTCTCTCTCTCTCTCTCTCTCTCTCTCTCTCTCTCTCTCTCTCTCTCTCTCTCTCTCTCTCTCTCTCTCTCTCTGTGTGTGTTTGGGAACAATGGATCCGATCTGTTTTCAGTCAAGATGGCCGATCGTGTCCGTCTGTGTTGTCGTCCTGCCTCCCAGACGGAATAGGATGCAGTTGTGTTGTCGCTTAAGAGCAAACATCCGCCATCCTCTCTGCTCTGCTCTGATATTAGAGCCTGTGGGTCCTGTGACTGAGCGGTTGTGCAGTGAGTGACATGTGTTTATGTGCGAGAGGGCGGCTGCGTCTGCGATTCCCCCCCCCGAGGTTGAAGAAGCACTCCAACAAAAACATCCAGGACATCAAGAACCAAACGCTGAACGTCTGCGAAGCTTAAATAACAAGTCCTGCTATTTCCGTGAACTCTTTTCTACAATAACATCAGACACGTTTATGCATCTTCTTCTTCAAATGAAGAAAACTGAGCTCACGAGGCCTCATCTGCAGCAGCAAAGCAAAGAACTACGGTTTATCCATAAACATGACTCCAGGTGCATTAATATTGATGAATTAAACTTGAATTAAAAGTCAATCTGAACTGGGTGAGCAGCCGGATAAGGGAAGAGAAGACGGGGGCCTCTGGGTGAAAGGGCCCGAGGACACAATCAATACTCTCAGCTCTGTCTACGACATCAAGGGGAATGTTTCAGGTTGTATATTAAAGACGGTGAAGTGGTCGACAGCCTCACAGAAGAAGAAGGTTTGAACTTGATGTCCGACCAAGGTCTTGTTTACATCTGTTTGTTTGTTTGTGACCAAGATAACACAGAAACTACTGAACGGATTACCATGAAACCTGGTGGAGGGATGCTGTATTGTGAGGGAAGAAGCCATTAAATTTTGGTGCGGATCCAGGAATCATGTATCACTTTTTTTTGTGAATTTCTCAAGAAATAATGCAGAGATCAGCGAATAAGGTGATAAAGTTGTGCTTCTAGTTCGGTAGATGCTTTTATCCAAAGCCACTTCAGACTGTGATGTTCACGCGAAGCCTTTTCTGCCAGAACTGACGAGAAACAAGCGCTTGCTCATACTGCTTCATCAACGTCTGCTTCCAGTTCCTCCCAGTTGCTCCCAGTTCCTCCCACGACTCCCCCTGCATTAGCTGTAAATGCTCCCAGATGTGTAGGTGTTGGTAAAATGTGTTGCGACACTTCCCGTTAAGACCGAACTGTGCCTCACACACCGTTCGCTAACAGGATTACGCCCGCGAACGGGATTATCAATATCAATGACTTCTCCTTTTTTTTGAACGCCGTATACAAAGGGGAAACGTGACTAATCTGTGGATGAGCTTCTCAGGAAGCGGCGGCCTTCTCCTCCTCCTTCGTACGCAGCGGCAGATCGGAGCATTTCCTCTGCTTTCCTGTGCGAGCCGTCGTCGTCATGGCTGATTTATGGCATCTGGTCACAGGGGCCGCTGACGTGGAGGGGAGAGCGCTGTGGTCTGCTCCGTCTCCTCCTCCTTCTTCTTCTTCTTCTTCTTCTTCTTCTTCTTCTTTGTCTTCTTCAACAATCCACAACAACGAGTCTAAACCTCAATTTGGTTCTCAGAGTCACTCTAGTCAGCCCCACCCGGCCCTCGGTCTCCACCAGTACAAGCACTGGAGTCCCCCCCCCCCCCCCCAGCCTCAGGCCATGGATGAGACACAGTTGGCAGAGCAGCGAGAACTTGAGCTGCGACTGACTGTGGGAGATGAGAGGAGCTTTGTCTCCTGGGATTCTGAGTTTTCCCTCATCTAACACCGGAGTAAGAACTCTGTGGTGATTCCGACACAACGATTAGTTCGTTAATCACTTGGTTGAGCAGAGAAATCAAATTAATCAACAACTGTCTTCAAAAAAATCTCGTTCCAGTGAGTATTTACTGCTTTTATATAATTGTAAATTGAATATAACAGCATTACAAGCGATTTGTTCTGTGCTTTAAAACACAATTAAAGTTTAACTGGATAATAGAGAAAAAGAATCAGCAGATTAATAACTAATAAAAGACGTGTGAGTAACTCATCTTAAAGGCAGTGAACCTCACACCGAGCTTACTTTTCTTTTCTGAGTTAAATAGATGAGGATGACTAATGAGGAAGGTTTCTTGGCCCAAATGTGCGTTTCCAGGCCGGCTGCGATGCGGAGGGTGTGCCAGGAACATAACGTCAGCATGACTGGGGAAAGTCGGGAGGCCACAGAGAGTCCACGTCTCATGATTACTTCCACAGAGGAGCCTTCAACTCCGAGTTCTTTAGAGAAACAAGTTCCCGGAAAAAAAAAGTTGGGTGGCTCCACCGGAGATATCAGGAAAGAGAAGGAACGTATAGAAGCACAAACGGCGGATTGTCCCAGGGAAGGAAGCCGCTGCCACTCCTATTGTGAGCCGCTAACACAGAGTCTTTGAGCATGTCATGTCATGGGGAGGCTTGGTTTGACTCCAGCAGTCGCCAGGGGAGAAAGAAAGGAAGCCGCTAGCTGTGTTTTCCTCAAACACTGCGAGTAGCTCGGAGTCGGAAACACCAGCAGGCACAGAACCGGCCTCTGACTAAATGGCGTAATGTCGCTGATTGACTGGTTTCAGGGGGACGAGAGGACAGATGAGGTCAGGGGGGGATAGACCTTCACAAATGAATGTTACATGGGATTATAATCCACCGTCACAGCTCCTGTTCCCTTCACTTCCTTTATTGTCTTTGCCTTTCTTTGCAGAGAATGAGACTCAGAAAGGAGTCAGAGAGGAGGAATGTTTCTGTTGATCTAACGCCCCTGCCTTGTTCGGCGTCGAGCATTCCTGTCACATGTTGATCGACCCTGCTGCCGGAGCTCCCTCTCCCCTCTCTCCCGGGCCGGCGAAACCCAAACATGCCTTGTCTTTCAGCTGAGATGCTAATTGACGGAGGGGGGGGGTTGGTTTGTCTGCTCCGGGAACAATACGACCTTGTTGAGATTTTCAATAAAGAGGAGTGACTAGAAAAGTCTCCAGATTGTATTGGCTTCGGAGACAAACACCCACGAGACATCGTGTTGCTCTAACAGCCACAACAATCCTTCATCAAATATGACAACATATATATTTAAATGCCCAGAACCTCACAATTCCACCAATATAAATCATCTTTTCTTTACATGCTTGTAAACTGAAAATCTTTGCCTTTCGGACTGTCTGTCGGGTAAAACGAGCCCCGAGGTCACGTTCGAGTTACGTTCTGTCTCATTTCTAACAGACCAAACAATTGATCAACCAAATAATCCATCAGTTTGCAGCCCTGCGTGTTCGAGCAATCGTGAACTCAACAGTAAACTCCAGTGTTCTCCTTCATCGTGACTGTAACCGAGAGGAAACTAGAACAGGAACCATTTTTATTCCCTTTATCGTCAATGCATATGGCCTCTAACTCCCAGCATCCACTGGGCTTTGGTTGCTATTCTTCTTCTTGCAGCCACCAGTGTTGGTACAGACACCCCCACATGCAGCGAGCGAGCGAGCGAGCGTCATGGCAGCGTGGCAGAAATGAAAAACTGCTGCAGACGTTTCTCCTTCCATCCACTGCTGCACATGTCGAGTAGAAGCGGTGGGGGAGGGCTGATCAGAAAGTCACCTTCTAGCATTTGCACACAGGTCAACATGGGATGTATGTGTATGTATGTATGATGGAGGGGTAGCGCAGGAAGCTAATTCAAAGGATGTCATTGTAAATGAGCTCTTACAAGAAACTGCAATTCCATTCAATCCAGAATCCAGGAAAAACAACCGGAACCACTTTTATAATCCAGATCATCAGAGACTCCACTGACATTTAGAATATTTATGACACTGGAGAAATCAGGACAAGCCACACTGAATCGTGTTTCACGGTCTTTTCCAGGCAAACAACAAATCAGTGCGCAGTCATATCTCAGACTGATGTTGTCATATGAGCAGAACAAGAGGAACATCTGCCCCATTATGAGGATTTCACTGAAATGAAATGTTCTCTGCAGTACGGCTGGGAAATAAAACTGAAAATATCATCGCTATCTGATTTCCATCAATATCAACATAACAAAGGTTTGAAATATATCAATATGTCGCTTATGCGTTGTGTGAGCACAGTGCACATTGATCTCTGCTCATAAAGAAGAGTTTAAACCCCACAACCTTCACACCCAGGAGCCAGAATCTGACTGTAAATAACAACAATGTGACGTTTATCACTGGGTCAGCTGCAGGGAGGCTGGGAAGTGTGAGGAGGCACCAGCTGGAAAACATCTGCATGCAGCTGCCTTAGTGCTCTCGAGCAAGCAGCAGGAGGAGACCACTCTGCGGGGATGTGTTGCAGTATAGGAGTAAGAGTCAGCTCTGCCCTGGTTGTGCATATGTGGGACATTCCCCCCCCCCCCCACTGACGTGTTGGGTAATGGAGACCACAGCAGCAGTTCCAGGCTGTGCTGCGGACAGGAGGCGCCTGTTAGGGACGCACACAGGCGGCCACAGTCTGCTGCTGCTGCTGCCGCTGCCGCTGCGGAGGAATCTCAGCCTGGACCCCCCCACACACATCCTGTTCTCACCCCAGTTGCACGGGGGAGGAAACTGACATCACAGCAGCTGCTCGGGATGTTAAAAAAACAAAACCCTCAGATCATCCTTTTTATTTCTAATGATCAATACTCACATTTGTCTGTTAGTGTCAGCTTCTCCTCCAGTTTAGTGCCCAGCTCCTTATAATCCATCGTGTCCATTCAGGGTCGCTGTCACATTCCTCAGAGTGGGAGAGAGATGAAACTCCCCCGGTACAGATCTGCCCCAAACACGCCCTGGGTAAAATCCAGCCGAAAAATTATTTTAAAAAAAAAGAAGAAGTGACCAGGAGGAAATTAGTGGGAATAAAAAAAGGAGGAATAAAACAGCAGGAACCCGAGAGGAGGCAGAGAGAAGGAATGTGAGAGAGGATCAGGTTATTAAATAGTGATAGTGACAGAGAGGAGGTTCAGTGCAGCGGGTCCACAGGTCTTCAGTGGGAAATCTACAGTGGAGAATCAGAAAGGTTCAGATTTCCGTCAGCGAGGTGAAGCTGCAGAGAGTGGGGGGCCCACACTTCCGGCCAGGGCTTTAGAAATAAAATAAAGTAGTGGAAAGAAAGACATTGTGGGTCCATTTGCGTCAATATATTTCAATATAATGTGCAATATTTAATTTCAATACATTTCAACATAATGTGCAATATCCCAAATAACCTCGTTTCATTTCTACTTACTTGCCGCTGTTGTTAGTAACTTGTTCTCATTTCTATTGATATCTACTAATAGGTAATGTCAAATAAAATTAGGTGTATACCCAGTAATGCAGAGCGAACTATTCTGTATACACTTTATTTTATTTGATTAACAATTCACTTATACCTTTACTTTTAACGTCCCTTGTATCTTAAACTGAATTCTTTATGGTGTTTTTTTCTACTGTTCATTATATTGTTGATTTGTGTTGGACAGAGCATTATATATTCCTGTATTTACTTAGTATGTTAAATATACAAACACTAGTACGACATAACATATTTTACCTTATCTGTTTTGTTTTTTTAATTCATCCCACCAGAACCAGAACCCATACAAAAACAAAACTAAATCCCCAAACAACGAGTTAATATTCCCATTGACGTTGTTGATTATTAATTATGTTTAATCACGTTTAATTTAAAGTGTTCCAGATTGCCCACATTGTTAGTCTTTTAACAACTGCATTTTATTCTGAAGGCAAGTTTGCATTGTTTCCGGTTGTAGTCTCTTTGTACTTGACGCTGCTGAGCTCAGACGACCGGACTGTACCAACTGGGAGGAAGGGAAGAAACTCACTTACCCAGAACACACCGGGTCGGTTAATCGATTAAAGACGAATTCAACACGTCAAACACGAATCAAATCATTTATCTACAGTCTCTCATTAGTGTCACTGACATGTAACAGAACAGCTGTGTCTGTTTCCTCTTCACTCCCGAACCCCGTGAATGGTTTGATCCATCAGATGATTCCCAGCAGCTGCAGAAGTGAATCTGTCACAACAGAGTATTCATCACACTGTCTGGGTCAATACTGCAGTTTTATACACAGTTTATCACAGTAATAATACTCATCTACTTCGTGCATAAAAGATATATGTGGTGGAAAGTAACTAAGTACATTTACTCGTGCAGGCAAGTACAAATCTGAGGTACATGAACTTGAGCATCTGCATAATGTACCACTTTATACTTTATACGATACCACTACACTTCAAGGATACATATTGTGCTTATATGAGATCTTTATTTACTTTATAAAGTAATGTTTTTGAATAGAGAACATATGAAGGTTATATTTTTAATTAATCTCTCTAGTATTTTGAGTTTTACTCTTGCACTGTTACACACTTTTACAGACTATGTTAGTCTAATGCACAACTTAGTATAGCTTCAATTATTAATATTTAAATGTAAACTTTCATCTCACTGCAGTGAACTTATTCCTGACTCATTATAACCCGTTAATCTTCTAATGCTCTTGTGTTACCTTAACTTGCCTCGGGATCAATAAAGTATCTATCTATCTTTAACATGACAGGAAAACTAATTTACTGGAATATCACTTGAATACAAATAAGAGATAAACAAAAAAAAAGACAAAACGAGTCAACCAAAGAATGAATAAATCATCCTATAACTATTATGTAGTAATAATAGCATGTTTTAATTGGGGTTTGCACAAAAAAATATATGAAACACTCTATGATTTAACCACATTTCTCATATATAAAAAGAGAGAGGACATGATCTGCCCTTGTGAATTGGTGATGACATTTGATGCGACCTTGCTGCCGCGGCAGGAGACGGAGCAGGTCCACGAGGACGTTCACTGTCCAGTCTGATCAAGTCTGATCTGATAAAACGTGAATGAGAAGGAGGGAGATAAGAAAAGTCAGAGGAACAAACCCCCTTCCCAGAAATCCATTTATGACACCGTGACGGTATTAAACACTTTTTTTATTATAATAATTCCATCAAAATACAGTTTCTTACTAACCCTGTGAATACTTGACAATTAATGCATATGCTGGATATCGCTTATAACACATTTACAGTGATTATTTATCAATATAATGTTGAATATGACGTCGTCTCTCACACTAGAAGATAGAGAAGGAGCTGAGTGGGAGTATCATTCATTTTTTAAAAGAGGCCTTTTATAAATAGTCTGACCACCAAGTTTTTGTCTGTCCTTTTGGTCATTTCCATAAACAATTCAGATTAAATATAGATGAGATCATCATCATCTTTTCCTTGGCTCTGAAGGACACAAAGACGTGTTGGAGAAGAAGAATGATCATTTCCTTAATGCTCGTTATGAGGCTCTCTTTAAAACATGCACAGAGGCCAAATGTATGTGAGTGTTGGCAGAGAGATAAAACATGCATGACCCACTTAGCCTGGTGAAGACACTGAGGGCTGGCGCTGATGTTACGGAGACCTGCAGAATATATACTGTGATAAATCCAACGCTTTACTCCGAAAGATGTCTGCCTAACATTAAACGGGCTGTTGGAACATCTCGATTCTGATTCCTCTTTAAAATGTATCTTTAAAAACTTGAGCAGACTGAGAAAATCTATTCATGTACATTCCTTTAAACATGGTTTGTGGATATCGAGGACTGAAATATTAAATGATTCAATTACATCTACACAAATAAATACAAGTTGGTGAGAAAAATGTCAAATTATGTATTTATACACTATATTTATTCACATATTTCCACATTTAGCTATTTTTGCATTTGTGTATTTCTACAATACTTTATTTGTGTATTTTTCGGTCCTCCATATGTGGAGGCGGAAGATAGACGCTGCTAAAATGCTGCCAATCAATCCACTGGTCGCTCTGCAACAAGAGAAGCAGCTCCATCAGGGCTAATGGATGGAGCTGAACTGCTGGTGGTGTGTGTCTGTGTGTGTGTCTGTGTGTGTTAACCATGCAGGGACCGGCTCCGTCGTTGAGCCTGCATGAACTCTCAGTTATAAATGATGTGTTAATGCAGTAATGGGATTTGGAAATGCAGGGGCTGGAAATGCAATCCAGTGGTAGAGAGGGGGAAGAGCCGGGAGCGTTCATCTCTGCTATCGTGTTCATCTGCATCAACAGCCTCCGTCTCTCCTTCCCAAAACACAAGAGACTTAAAGACTGTTTCCATTTTACAGCTGTCTCCTTCTATCCATCCCTGTATTTCTCACTGGAAACCGGTGCTTGTTTTTTTCTTGTAAACTCTCCTGCTCCAGAATCATGTGTTCGGGGCATGGGGTCTGTATTTTTTAAGGCTTTAACCTCGAAATCAAAATTAATGATCTAATTTAGCGCGTCTTCATCAGTGAACAGACTCTTTGTTGCACTGGTGATGGTTTTCAGGCACAGATGAAATAATAAACAGACCTCATCTTTAGTTAAACTCCCTCAGGCTCCGTGAAGCTGCAGTGTCCCCGAGGGTAAAGAGAGAAAATATGATGGACACACAGATTATTAGAATCCTCAAATGTCCTTCCGTGTTCTCTTCGATGTACCCTCGTGTTCTGACTCTTCAGGATTCCAGAAACACACCACGCGTCTTCGAACGACTTGAAACTGCAGCAGAACAAATCCTGCCAGTGAATCCACTGATGCATTGCCAAGCAACAGGCACAAGCTCACGTTGACGTGATTGGCTCGTCGCTCGGATGCAGCATCATTTCAGCCAAAAACGTGAATAAGGAGGGGATTTCTAATTGGCCGAGATCAATAGGCGACTGATTCAATGTGCCTGTGGTCCTAAACAAAGAGCTTCCTGAGCCAGATCCTTCGAGTGAGGCGTGCCCACACTCGCCTGCACCTGAGCGAGACATGCGGGGGTGCAGGGAGCCTCCCATAAACCCACAGAGGCATGTGGGTAATTGCCCCTCCGACACAGGACCACAAAAGCAACAGCAAAACCAAAAAACCCTGCAGTTGCACTCCAAACATTTGTCTGGATCCTCCCTGTGCGTTGGACCGGAGGGGAAGGAGCAGAATTCTGTCTGCAAACAGAGGAGTTATAAAATGTTCTTCTCATTGTATAAAAACCCCCCACTTGTGCACAATGGTTTGGTTTTACAGGGCGAGCGCAGCACACATATTTGGAGAGAACACTGCTGAAGTCAGAGTCTGAATATAACTACAGCTGCTACTGTGGAGGAGTCAGGCACGTCTGCAGTTGTTGTCGAGAGCCGAGCTGGAGAGGGGGGGGGGGGGAAATAAATCTCCACCTGATTTTCTTGTGAGCAGATGACACTGTTGATCGCATCCTCGGCAGTCGGAGAGAAGCACGAGGCATAAATAACAACTCGCCGTTGTTTTTTCCGCCGAGCAGACACGTCGGCCTGAAATTCATTTCCACGTTAGCAGCTGCGAAGGCCGCGTCAGTCAGAGTTTTTTGTTTCAGCTTTGCACAGTTGAACACTTCTCTTCCGAGCGGAAGTTCAACCTTCTGTGAAATACGTTTATTCGCTTTCTGCCTCGGTTAAGTGAGAAGATGAAACTGGCACATCTGTGTGCAGGCTGTTAGCAACTCCACTTCCTCCGAGTCAAAGAGTGAAGCCGAAACATCCCTCACATGGCTGCTGCCATCTTTTGTTTGTTGACAGGAGTCTGTGCAGTTGTGATTGTGGAGTGACGCCTCAGGAGGATGTTTCATTACTTTATCCCCACTAAGTAATTAAAAGCAAAACTCAGTGTGATAAGAACTATACATACGATGGAGTTTTTAGTTTGGTCCATGTCCCATCTTCTAACATGGAGAAGGGAGGGGTTCAGGACCTATACTGCAGCCGACCACCAGGGGGGTGATCGAGATGTCTTCATATACAATCTATGTCTCTACCAACTCCTGGGAAACATCTTTACAGCTTTAAAGATAATTGGATATGTTGTTATTATGTAAGTATTAATATATTAATTAATCAATAATATAAAGCCAAAACGAATAATGAAGCACTGCACAAAAGTGAGGACAGAAAAACTGCTTCAGCCACTGACCCGACAATATAACATGGGAACAAGGGAGTGGCTGTTGTGCCCATTTGTCTTTGGGGTTGAGCAGCAGCTCTGCCTCACGCCCGGTCCGGCACATTGCTCACATAGACAGTCACACTCCACCCCTCCGCCTGCCCTCCAGCAGTTGGCACAGTGTTGTCATCTCAGGCTCTCAGCTGTTAGTGTGGCCGCACCAGTGACTGGACCAGCAGCTGCCGGTCGACTGCAGCTACACTCACTGCTGTATGGAAACTGGGAGGGGGGGGGGGGGTTAAAACATATGTTTTTTTCCCCTTACGTCACCACTTAAGATAAATACCGAATATGACTCCTTCTATCTCAGTCGCTCATCTCACTACTCAGATTTAGACTGAACAGAGGCTCGATGATTGGAATGTTTAATTGCCATCCTTCTTCTTTCAACAAATACCGATGTAAAAATGTCAAATACATAAAACTCGTGTACATTTAAACATTCAGACACTTAAGATGAGGATAGTCACTGACTGTGAGAGTGAAGATTTGATGTGTTTTTCCCTTGAAAGCTCAAACAGGGAGCCAGACTCTGGAATCATTGTAGAAGAAGGAGTGCTTTGCCAGAATCTGTGGATCATAGAAACCTGGAAAGAGAAAGTCCCAACGACTGTTAGGTTAGATGATCTACTGTGTACTTATACAGGATACCGGTCAGAGCTATACTTAGGGACGTTTTTTATTCTTCCAACTACTGCCAGGGACAAATGGAAAAACCTGAGCCGCAGCCACCAAAACGGAATCATGCTCTTATGACACGGTTTTCTCATTCGGCCTGAAGTTGATATAATAGGACAGCTATCAGTTGCAGAGGAGTACTCTTCTCTCTTGCTTCAGGCGAGCGAGAGCTTGGTCTCTCCTCCCTAAAACCCCCACAGTCTGGGGCTTTCCCTTTCAGAAGTGTGTCACAGCGTATTGTGAGGATTTACCTTTTCAGCTCGCTGCTGTTCCTTGTGATTTCCTGCCTCTCGATGTCACTTCCCTGATGTGAATAGTTCTTTTGTGTAAGATTTATGACGGGTTGTAAACAGGTAGAATTTAGGGTTCGGCTCGAATAACATCCAGTGACCAAACGGATTAGAAACAGATGTCAACTAATCAGGGAAATGTATGTGGTTTGTGGGCTGATTGACAGCTAATGGAACCTTAGGAGACATCGTAACAAATAAATTACATAGATGATAGTAAAACAAACTTTTACTCGAAGTAACTTAACTCCGGTCAGACTGATTCACTGTAAATAAAGATGAACAACATGAAACAAGCCCAAATATCCCGGATATGAAAGCTGCCATCTTGCACCGATGATTTGGAGCCAGACTCTGCAAAAGTAGCGATATGGAAAATCTAGTTCAGGATGTTTTTCAACCTTTTTCAACCAATATTTACATGTTTATGTTTGTTCCATAACCACAACAACATGCAAACTCTAGTTCTTACTTAGCGCGGAAGCTCATTCTGCTCATAAACAACGGGTCTATTGATGGAGATAAATTGTGAAGTGGGGCCGATGGAATTTCGAGGCAGATTCCAGAAGTTAATTTATGATGAATATCGTCATTAAATTTTCATATTCACCTCTTTTTCCTTTACGATGCCTCATTTACATACACTCCTGTCAGCGATTTACAATATTTCCCCACAGTCGTTTCCATCCGCTCTGGGGTTTTTTGTGCAAATCTAGTCCAATCCCACATTATGTATGTAAAGCTGTTTGAATTAGCATGTGACTGCAGCCAGCTAACTAGCGTGTGGCTTCCCGAGGTCAGACACCAGAATCAGAGCCTGTTCTGCAGCTGGGTTATTTTGCATGGAAACTCAAAGAAGGGGTTTATTGTTGTTTTATGAAACCAAAAGGTTTTTCTCTATCCCAGCATTACATCATCTGTATTTGTGGTTATTCCTGGAAAATGCTTGTTTTTAAAGCATCACTTGATGATTTGTGGACATTACCTGGACCCGGCTTCATTTCGGTGCAAAGGTATTGTGGTAATCTTTCAGTTCTGGATGCAAACGCCGCAGTGAGCATGGGATGTTTGGACGTGGCGTCACAGTTCTGGATATCGTACTGCCCGGGGCCCGGCAGGGGCGGATCCTTAGCAACAATCAGGGCAGGCTCTGATATCGCCAAATAACAACCCCTCCTTGAAACACAGTAAACACAGATTTACATTTTTAGACGATAGAAAAGAAACAACGTTTAATAACCTAAACCAAAGCCGTAAATATTGTGTGTTCACTCACGGTAGGAGGGTCTTCTTCACTGGCGTGGGGGCCCTATGGGGACTGTAGGCTCCGGGGCCGGGGACATGGTTGTCCACGAGAGCAGGGATTCTCTGGGTTTTAGATCTGAAGGGGGACAAGACCACTTTGGAGCTGTGCTGGATCCTGTAGTTGTTCACCTCATAGTGGCCTGGGAAAACATGTATGAGGCAATATTAGAGCTCGAAGTTATACAATCTGATTATATGTGATTAGAGTGAAGTGATTACATGGCGATGGCAGGTTTTTATTTGGATAGAAAGAGTCACGTCCCGTTCTTGAGAGGAAAGCTGATGTACCGACCACCGAGGAGAATCTCTCTCTACTCCCACAGCTGACCTGAGAAACAAAAAGCTGCACATCACTACATCACTCGACACTAAAAGCAACATAAATAAGTCACATATACGTACGTCGTATTGATTTGGAGCTGGAGTTCTCTGCTTGGGACCGTCCAGCTGCACAGCCAGCGGCAGTCTGAACACCCTGGAGACGCCAGAGTTAAAATCATACTTGTTTATGAAGGAGCTCTGTGTGTTGTAGGCGTTTGGTCCTGGGATGTTTCTCTGTGGGTTACTGTAACCCCCGGTTCCCTAGTGGAGAAAATAGGATATGATATGATATGATATCGGGGTTGAATTAAAAAAAACTTTCTTTCATAACAATTAAACCAAATATCTTAAGTGTTAAACAATTTCATATTTAGTTTTAAAATAATTCAAAACCAAAACATTTCACTGGTTTCATTTGATTTGAATTTTTCTCTGATCAGTTTTTCTTCTTTACGTTTTTCTAACTTCATTTTCATTTTCAGATTCTGTTCACTATATTTGACGATACAACACGAAACGTGATTTAAGATATTGGGAGGGACACACGGCGAGTACTATAATGAACTTTGACTAGTTTTTGAGTGACAAAAAGTTAAAGAATTAATAATTCAGTATATCACAACTAGAATTTTACTCCTGGAAGTGTTGGAAACAGAATTTACGTGTACAGAAATGTACAGAAAATACATTTAGCTGCAAAAAGACCAATAATAGGCCCTTTTCATAAAAGACATATAAAGATATATCACAGTAGGAAAGACACAGATGTAAATAACAAATTACTGCTGCTGAACAATACAAAGCCATTGTTATTGTTATTAGTATCACCCCTGGTTTTCCTCCTATGGCTGTCAAGACATGTAAACACTCTTTATGTCCGCCTGGTGAGTTTCAGGCGCTTAAACTTGATCTCAGTGTTTTTATGACCTCGGGCCAATAAACTGAAATGAGCAGCAGAGTTCCCGACCTTGGACGCCACAAAGCCTGTGGTGCCTTTCTTTGAGAAGGACGGACTGTTGACTTCAGCAGTGGAAACACAGCCGTAGCTGCCCGGTCCTGGGTTTTCATTCTGAAGCACAAACGCATCATTACGACAACGTTCAGCATTTTTTGATTTCTCGTTAACGTCTAATGTACGAAGAGTTAAATCTCCTACCGGACGGAGTTGTGATGAGAATCTCTTCGCCTGAGAAGAAAACCCTTTCTTCTCTTGATTTGTTGTCGCCACTCTTTGGTATTTCGTTGCCATGGACGATGAAGCCAGAGTTTTATCTGAAGTAAGATCAAATTTTATGTTCGTGTTTTTTTTAGCTTAGTATAAAATTTAGATTTCCATGTAGCCTCACTTTAATTAAATCCTCGATCCATGTTTTGCCATCATAGGTTTAAATTGGTTTGTAAATCTGAAGCCATTGATAAAGCTCCCTGGCGGTGTTGCCATGGCGACGTAGCAACAGAGAGTGATTACGTGCAGGGTTGCCAGACCGGAAATTAACGTCCAGGACAAAAACGTAAAAAAGATAAAACAGTCACAAAACAATGAAATCTGAACACAGAGAGATAATAAAGACATTTTTTAGATTCAGTGTGACTTGTGCTTTCCGATGATATCATTATATCTTTATGTCCACAGCGTTTACACGTCCAGGAAATCATAGAAAAGCTCAATGCAGCAGAACCTGCCTTGGAATCCACACATTTTAAAGTTGAACCATGTGTCAGAGCAGCCACGTGATAGATACCAGGACATAAAATAATACATATTAAACACAAACCTTTAATTAATCATTCGGCGTACTTTATATTACAGATATAACAACTCACACAGTTCAGGGGCAACATTATACATCTACATGTACGTGACGGGCTTTAACGCATAATGTGAACGATTATAGACATAAATAAATCAAAAATGCACATTTGATAAATTCGGGAATTGGCTGATTCCTGTCAGTCAAACGTGGCATCGCAGCTCCGACCCGGCGCGGAGCTCCCTGCAGCGGTGCTTCGGGGACATCTGCCGGTGGAACAGCTGCACTCCAGCGGCCGCTTTTCTGCCGCCCGCCCGCCCGCCCGCCGCTGCTCTGCCTCCAGATTAGCTCGATCCATCATGGCGATGCACGCAAAGGCGACGCCGCCGCAGATCCCGGACACCCGCCGGGAGCTCGCCGAGCTGGTGAAGAGGAAGCAGGAACTCGCCGTAAGTGGACGTCGCCGCGGGTTTTATCGCACGGGAAGAAGCGGCGCGGTCATTTTCTGTTTGTCCCCGCGAACAGCAGCTAACTGTGCGTTAGCTTCGCGCCGGGCGCGCCGCTAGCCGAGGCCTTGCTAAGCGCCGAGCTAACTGTGCTAATACGAGTTAATTAACGAGTTTTCTCCCGCGTTCCCTTTGGTTTCTTTAATATGTTCAATTTGCAGACGTTAACTTTTTTTAAATATTGTGCTTAACCACGATGCTGCAGCTGTGTTGACTGCCTGTGTTAGCTAGTTAGCTAGCTGAGCTACATGCAGAACCCGGGTTGGCTGGAGTTCTCGCGGTAACGTTAGCATCGCTGTGTAGCCGCGGCTAGGAGAGCATCACCGGGGGGGGAGAGGTGCTCACACTGACACGAGTCACCGCCTGGTCGTGGGTTCTAGAGAAACTGTTAAAAAAACGTTTGTCTCCAACGTGTCAGCAAACATCTGATCTGGGGTCTGTCTGCAGCCACGATCACTTCATGTGTTTACATCCCTGGGACTGAAACACAGCCTGAGTGGGATGTGCTCACACACCTGACCTGGTTCATTCTGAAAGTGTGGGGTGTACAATTAGAGAGAGAGAGAGGGGGGGGGGGGGGGGGTGAGATAGATAGAGAGAGGGGGGTGAGATAGATAGAGAGATAGGGAGGGAGAGAGATAGATAGATAGATAGATAGAGAGAGAGAGAGAGAGAGAGGGAGATAGATATATAGAGAGAGGGGTGAGATAGATAGATGGAGAGAGAGGGAGATAGATATATAGATAGATAGAGGGAGAGAGATTGATAGATAGAGAAAGAGAGGAAGATAGATATAGAGAGGGAGAGGTAGAGAGATAGATAGAGAGAGAGATGGAGAGATAGATGGACTTAATTGATCCCAAATTGTGAAATGATTGTCACAGCAGCACGTCAGGGACGTTGCACACGGAGCGAAGTAGCAATAAAACATATGAAGAATTAAAATAGCTCATAAAATGCACTAAAAACTGTGCATACCGCCTGGTGTTTATTGTAAATGATACACAATCAAATGATACACAATCAAGTACTGATTATAGTAGAGCAAAGTTTCTTCCTCAATGTTTTACATATCATTTGACGTTTCCTGGTTTTCTAGGAGACGCTGGTGAACTTGGAAAGACAGATATATGCGTTCGAAGGCAGCTACCTAGAAGACACCCAGATGTACGGCAACATCATCCGAGGGTGGGACCGGTACCTCACCAACCAGAAGTAAGGACCGGATATAAACCTAATTAAACATGACAGGAAGACATCTCGATTTCGGTTGGACAAGCTTGAGAACGTAGCTTTTTAATGATTTCCGATGTTTGATTTTGTGATTCCTGCAGGAACTCCAATAGTAAGACCGACCGACGGAACAGGAAATTCAAGGAAGCGGAGCGTTTATTCAGCAAGTCATCGGTCACATCAGTTGCAGTAAGTCCCTCACTCCCATTGTACTGTTTCACACAATGTCCTTATTGATCCTTCTCTTCATAATAAAAGCTGATCATCCAACCCGGCTCTCTCTTCACAGGCAGTGTGTGCGCTCGGTGGGATTCCGGATCACATGAATGAAAAGCGTGAGTTGTGTTTTGGAACTCTTATTGAGATATATAAACGTTTCTCCTCGTGTAATTTCTGACACTGAGTTCTGGGTCCCGTCAGGCGAAGCAGGCAGCGGCACAGAAAGCGACACGTCTCCGATCTCCAGAACCAGGAGAACGAGCCCAGCCAGGAGGACACGGAAGACGTGGACTCGACGCTGCAGGACCTCAAGCCCCAGAAGGCCGCCTCCTCCTCCTCCTCAGGCAGCCACCACGCAAGCCACAAAAAGAGGAAGAACAAAAATAGACACAGGTATAAAAATCAATAACAAGTAAACGCATCAGCAGGTTGTTTGACCTCTTCCACGTTTTCTTTCTGATTGTTCTGTTAAGTAGAGCCTGACCGATTTATCCTGGTTATGACTTAATATTTGTCGATTTGAAAACTTTCATTGATTTAAAGTTGCAGTTTTTATTTAATTAGGCTATTTAAAGATATAAGAACTTACATTTTCTTCACTGAAGGGTTTGATAACGACATCTTAGCACCTGACTGGGATGTTTGCGTTCTCACGTTCAGCCCCTCCGGATAATTGAAGGAAAAGTGAATATAACAGTCAGTAAATAAAGTTCTTGGCACCAGTTCAGCCCAAATAACCATCTCTTTGAGGTCGGCGTGTGTTTTCCTGACTGTTTCTAACCACACTCTGACGCAGCAGGAGCTCCACCTAACACGTGGTGAAGCAGCGTCCCTCTGTAAAGTCTGGTCTGCAGTGTAATGTAGGCGTAGGGCTTTAGTCTCAGGTCTGTGAACTAACAGCTGCTGCTCTCTTCCTCCTCCCCCCCCTCCCCTTTTAATGCTGCCCCCCCTCCCTCAGCCCTTCTGCCATGTTTGATTATGACTTTGAGTAAGTCGTACTTTTACTTCCTGCTCCTGTGGTGTTTACCTGCTGCCTGCTGTAAGCTCCCATCCTCCACTTCTCCACCGTGTACTTTCTTTTTCTTTTCTAAACCTGCTCTGCTTTCGTCTCTTCTTCGTGTCGAGTTTGAGATGACACCTGTCCGTCACACTGCATGTCCAGCACTTCATTCTTTTCATTCTGAATGCAGCATCCAACACTCCCAGTAGATTCTCTTGCTTGTTTGAATTTTTCTTCTGACCCCAGATTCATTGTGTTTCGCCGATTCCAGCAATCAGAGAAACATTGCTGGTTCCTGTCAGACGATGGTTTGGCGAATGATTTGTGCACAAAACAAGAACAACACACATGATCATCTAGCGTTCTTGTTCTAGGCTTGTTTTTTAAGGCTTCCTCGTGGTACAGTAGTGGCACCGCTTTTCACCATAACTCCCCCGTAAGACAGGTCTGAGGTCTGAGGAAGTCTAACTCAACCTCTCTTCTTCTTCTGTTGCAGGTTTGACATGAAGGTTAACAAGAAACCGCGAGCTGTAAGTGGAATCAGATACTGATTATAAAGATATTATCAAACTATTTAATGTGCGTTTACTTCCGTTACTTTCTCTAATTGTCTCTCTCTCCTCCGCCTCCTGCAGGATTATTCAACTTAAAGAAGTCGACTGGAAAACCCCGAACACACACATGAGGAGGATGCATGTAGAGAAACAGAGATATCTGGACTTTGTGAATTTTGTATGCCTTGTTTATTTTATTTTTTTAAACCATCATATTTCAGCCTGTACCGTGTGCATTGCTTGATACATTCCCCCCCCCCCCCCCCTGCCACCTACCTGTGGTCATGGTCCAAACTGTGACCTACTGATCTAAGTAGAAATGTTACTGGAGGTCTGATGAGGCCGCCTCCAGCGACGCACCATTTTGTATAGTGTTAAAAAGAGAAGTGTATTTATTATGTAGTTAATTTTGATGTTTTACATTGTGAGAACGTTTTTTGCTTTTTTGTTAAGCATCACATAGTCGTACAACCCCCCCCCGAATACCCTGAATTCTTTTATTACATTTTTTGTTTTGCAAAAAAATAATAAAACACCAGTAGCTGGAATCTGTTCTGGTTATTTGTGCGGCTGTTGGTGAGGGGGCGGGGCCTCGCGTCACTCCACACGGTCGTTAGGGGATTGTCGCAGGTCGAGGTCTGGCTTTAATAACCATCCTCGGCCTCTGTGTTGTTCCTCTTGTCAAACTCTGACAGACACTGAAACCTTGAAAGTGACCGGCTGTTTGAGTTCCCACACATGTGGTCCATTAAAACAAGTGACATTATGGAACGGTTTCCCTTTTTAAAGAGTCCAAATATTATTCGACTATTATAGAAAATAACCAGCGCATTCTTTAGTGACGGTTTGTTTTATGAAAATAGTTTCTCGAGTAAACAGAACGGACAGATGACAGTTCGCTGCCGTACACGTACGGTTCCATGGCTTTTCTCAGACATAAACTTTAATGTCTTATTTTAAACACAATTCATTTGTGATTAACAAATGTCTGGAAGTAAAAGCTATTCACCAGTTTTTAATCGTGCAGTATCCCAACTTTTCACTAGATGCCGCCAGAGGACACGGCTAGTTGAGATGTAAACCGACAAACATTTGATTTTCATTTTTAAAAAGTTTATCAAATCTGAAATTTATACCTGCACATCTTAAATAGTATTTATATATATAATCAAAACATACATTGTTAAAATAGAAGTGTTACATTAACAGTTTATGTAGTGTGTATATATATATATATATAGTGATATTTATAAATGAGTAGTACAATATAAAGCAGAGACGGCTTAAACTATATTTAACAACTGAGAAAATAAACTGCAGATGATGCTGCAGGGGACAGTTGTAAAGTTTATGGTAAAGTGAAGTAACAGCAGTTTCTTATCCTGCGTCTCCGGCTTCACTGTAAGTCACCGCAGCGACGAGATTAAACGAGAGGAATCCAGAAGAACACAGCGACGTGTCGGGAACGTAAACTGTGAGCAGGTCACTGATGTAGAGCAAAGCAAGGCCATGAGGTGACCTGCAAATAAGACGCACCTTATAAAGTCATTTCTATAGCTTACAGGCAGCCCCCCCCACCACACACACACACACACACACCAGGTTGTGGGGTTATACATGTGCAGTGGATGTTGCTGTGGTGAGGTTTGTGTTTGTAATGTTAGGAAACAGTTGTCGATTTTACAGTAAATTTGAAGCAAACCAAATGAAAACATCAGGACTGGATTTATTTGTGGATTTGGAAAACATGTAAGTGCTTGCACATAAATTAACACAACTTATTTGAGCTCTTTTATTCACAGCTTCTTTCATTAATTGGCTCTTGCGGTATTTCACCTATTTAAATGAGCCGACTGCAGATTTACCTGAAAAGGAGCCTTTTCTAGTTGTAATGTGTCTAACGAGGTAATTAGATGAAGCTGGATTTTAAGGTAAAGGAGTTAATGGTGAAATCAGTGGATCAGTATTGAGTATTTACACAGTTAAGAGTTTGAGACTCAGCTCTTTTCCTCCCCTGTTTGGATTTTTTGGATTAAAATCACATATTTGAGAGCATTTGTTGAAGTACTTAAATTCTGCAGCGACTTGCACATCAGTCACAACCGGCCTGAAACACCATCACCACCACATGTGGAGACGGAGACGAGCGTTCGGTGGAAACTGAACTCCTGACAAACACGTATGATGGAGAGTCTGACTGGGAAGATTCAATTATCTGGAAATAACATTCCTCGTTTCATCCAGCACCAGCACCACCACCAGCACCACAGCACCACCAGCACCACCAGCACCACCAGTCCATCCCAGGGTCACATTTCATCTGGTATGAACAACACAGTCATAGGATTTTCTTTGCTGCTCTGTTTCTCCAGCAGTTTATTCAGCCGTGCTAGTAATGTGGCGTGTTGACATTCATGGTCCCCAGAGGGTGAATCTTCTGACCTTTCCTCAATTCGTAGCTCTTATTGGATGGATTGCATTTTTTTAAAAACACACATTCATTGTCCCCCCCCCCAGGATGAATTCTAACAACTTTATGAAACAGCCTGCGTGGAAGCCATTTTCTTCCATACAGAAAAGTTACGAATCCTGATAACTTTGATGTTCCTTTGATGAGATGGTTTTTTTGGCTTTTGACCGAAATGTCTCAACAGCTGTGGGCTGAAGTTGCTGTGGTACGTTTCATGACTTTATTGCTCAAACGCACATCAGGGACGTCGTGTTTTCACCCACATTCGTATTGTTGGTTCATTGGTTTCGCAGGATTACGCAAAACGATCTCGAGTGTGTAATTATTCTTCCACCTTTGTTCACATGCAGGTTTTCGCTGGAGCCTTGACATCTTTACCCGAGGTGATGATTCATAATGACGGGTTGTTGTGCATTAACACAGGTTTGGAGACATTCCCCCGGCAGTGTTACTTCCTCTTCTCCTCCCATGTCTCCTTCAGCCGTCCAACACGGAGATAATGAGGAGCCAGTTTACACGTGAGACCATGACTCAGCCACAAGTCACATTGGAAACACGCAGCGTCGCAGACTACGTAACGCGATCTGGCCGTAAAAACTCACACGAGAATACATTCCACACATGTATCCTGAGGCCGTGTGAGTGATGAGGCATGAATGTGTGATTTGTGTTACGCTACTTAACAGCAAATTGTTGTTTTATTGTACCGTCACTTCGGGGAATTAGCTGGAATGAACTGACCAAGGCGAAGCTGTGACCGAGCTGTTGACCGAGCGAGATTCCTGAAGTTAAACCATGAATGACTCGGCTGAATTGTAATTTAAGGGGAGGATGATAGTATCTCTGGCGGTTTGACAGACCTCTTTTTGACATTTGAATGCTGGATTGGAAAAAATGAAGACAAACCGAGGCAGCGTAAATTGTAGGACAAAGAATGTGGTTTGCTGCCATGTGCTGTTGGGTTTCACTCTTATCCTTGAAATGATCCAAAATGGGATGTTGTGTGTCCAAGAAGTGGGTCCCAGTGTGTGTCTCCTGGGGAGCTGTTGTGGTGTGTGTTGAAACCCAGCTTGTGTTGTCTCGAGTGTCAGCGTTAACTAATGACCCCTTCGACGGGGAATTGAAATATTGCAAACAGCCTCATTCCAGCCCCGATGACCTTCGGTGGAAATATAGATTTTCCCATCAACTATGTTATTTTTCATTTCTTGTGGTGTTGCGACAACTTTCTGATGAAGACCAGTCAGAACCTGACTAAAGCGTTGGTATCTAACAACCGACCAATCAACCAATCAACCACCAACCAATCAATCTATCAACCAACCAACCAACCAACCAACTAACCAACCAACTAACCTACCTTTCAACCAACCAACCAATCTGTCAATCTGTCAATCAACCAACCAACCAGATTGTTATTTTCCAGATATCTAATCCACTGGATAAACCTGAAAGACGATTTATTCGATGCACAAATAATTAAATGAGGAGAAATAATTTACTCAACCGATACTATAATCAAATCTGAGGAACAATTGACCAAATCATCCACACAAGGTGTTTTTTCTTGACATTTGGACTTCAATGTTTCTCTGTAAAACAGAGGGACACATGGATTTATAAAAACAAATGTATTGGCGAGCTACAAACCACAAGGGGAAAGTGACAAGTGTGTTTTGGTAATTCAAGTGAACTGACCCTCTTAACACTGTCATGATTCAAACGTTACAACAGGGCAAATCCCAAAGAAACAAGGACTGCATCCAGCTGGCGACGCTCAGCCTGTGAATCCCTGTTGATTCGACACAGTCATGTAAGGACTTTAGACTTGAGGAAATATGCAGTGAAGTGTAGAAGCTGCAGGATCTGGTGTCGGAGGCGTCGCCGCCTTCGTCCGTCTGTGGTCTGTCAGAGTCACGTCGTCTCATTATTTCCACAGACTCCACAATGCGGACTGCAGCTGTGGAGTTCGGGTCCCTGCAGGGGCCGAGCGGGACGACATGGGATCCTCAACCCCCATCCTATCTCCTCCTCCTCCTCCTCCTCTTCCTCCTCCTCCTCATGGGACCAAACAAGGCTGCTCTCTTACAAACAAGGTCAAGCACATTTCGGGAGGAGTCATGGGAAAAGCTCAAACGAAGAGCAGCGCCACACGCCCCCCCTCCTCCCCTCTTTATTTTTCATCTGGAGTTAATCTGGTGATAAGATTCTAACAGCGTGTAAAGAGCAGGCCCCGTTGCAGCGAGTCAACGTTAACACTGAGTCATGACTGACGATCAAACGCAGGAAGTGGCAGCGACTGTAGATCACGGCCTGGCAGATGAATGTCTCGGTTTACGAGGGAGTACCACAGGCCCGGAGCGAGGAGCAGGGCTCGTAACTCTCACACGTTAGCACCTGTCAGGACTGACTGCACCTTTAAATCAATTATATTCTGTGGTTTCTCATCTTGTTTTTCTAATCGTTGAGATAATATTCTCTAAATTGGCAAAGGCTGCTGGCTCATAAACCCGGCCTCCTCCACGTTAACAGATGGGACGTGGACCAAACTAAAAAATCAAAGTACACCAGGCATTTTTCTCTTCTTATCACACTGATTTATTAACTAAGTTTGGTTTTAATTTGTTATTTGATGCTGTAAAAATGTTATGATTGATAATTAAAACTGGCTTGTTATTGGTTGAGCACGGACCTCGTTACCACGACAACATCTCTTCATCGTTGCTGCAAAGACTGAGGACAAAGTGCATCGATCGTATCCAGGATAGTTTGGCTTAACTTCTGGAGAGTGGAAGGAAGTGGAGACATGTCCTCCATCTTCTTTTATCAGTCTATGAAACTAAATACTAAATAATCTTCACTCCAAATCCATTCTCTGGAGTTATTAAAATACTTTATGTCTGTCGAATTAAAACATTTTCTGGAGACTTAAACATGTATCATCGTACGACAACGTGCTACGTGACATATTTAAACTTTGTCCTTTTAGATCCGTGTGTCCTGAACCAGATCATCTTTCTCATCTTTCTCATCTTTCTCATCTTTCTCATCTTTCTCCTCTGCTCCCCCCCCTCACGATGTGAACAGCAGCCTGGCTCAGCCTCCACATAAACACAATCAGAGCAGATCAGTGCAGAGGTTCTGAACTTTAAATATTTATGTAATGAAGGAGAGTCTTCATGGGTGGACACACTGAAAACCTTTGGGAAACGGGGTAAAGGTTCTTCAAAGGGAGATTTTTTTTTAATAAAAAAGTTGAAGATGAAATAATAGTTATAATAATAAAAGTTTCCCCCGGGAGTTTTTCTCTTGCGACTCCTCGTGAACGTCAATAACCTACTGACACCTGCTTTACATCACGGGATCTTCTGCTCATGTTCAATTCACAAACACAAGTATGATATTTATACATTCATTTCATGTCTGCGTAGTTTTATTGCATGTACACTGCAGTGAACGTTTATATAAGCTGAAAAAAACCCACATGTTTACATACAAATAGCAAGAAGAGGAAAAGAGTCAGTTTTATAAATGGCAATATATTTTTGAAAAAGTACAACAATGTTTGAAACTTTAGCTTTTGTCTAATTGTTGTTTAAAATAGTATAAAAGGGTGAGTTATCAGCTTTATGCATAATTAAACGGTTCAATTCAATAGTATGATTTTTTATATTTTATGAATTATTTGATGTGCAAAACATATTTACTGTATCACAGGACAGAAAAAAAACAGAATTCATAACAAACATTTTAACGTGCTAAGGTCTGAGTTCTGAGTTGTGAATACCGAGCTCCGCGTCACGCTGTGAGTGAGTTGCAGTGTTCATGTGCAAAGCTGAGGTTCAGGCGTTTCTCCGCTGGCGGCAGCAGTGTCCGACGTCTGGCTGTTCTGGGAGCAGTTGGCCCGCCCCGCGTGTCAGTCGTCGCTGTTGCAGTCCCCGCACAGAATCTGGCCGCGGTCGGGGAAGAAGCCGGAGCCCACCAGCGACACGGAGCAGCGCGAACACTTGAAGCACGGCTGGTGCCACTGCCTCTCCTCGAAGGAGATGTACTTCCCATCCCCGAACCCTGCGAGAGAAACGCACGACACGTGAGCAACTAGAGCGCATGTTCCCACGCCAAGGCCCAACAATCCACATATCAGATATCAGTTCTCTTAATATGAAGGATTATTCCCTGGGAAAGTGTAAAATGTAAAGAAAACCTGTTTGACAATGTTAAAGAAAGAGATTCCTGGATTCACCATCTGTGGCAAAGCTTAATTGATCCTTCCCTGACCCACACCGTACGAGATTTAACTTTTTTAACTCATTTCGAAGCTGCTATTCAAGGTACAAATGTTGCATGGTGGTTGTTTCTTACTGACCCGTGATGGCCGTGTTGCAGCCGGCACACTTCTTGGCGTAGAGGCTGCTGAAGCACTTGACGCAGTACGGACTCTCCCCCTGCGAGGTGAAGGGGGTCCCAGCCAGCGGGGCTTTGCAGCCCGTGCAGGAGAAACACTCCTTGTGCCAAACCTGCTCCTTGTAGGTCACTCCTCCTTTAGTGAGAGCCTGCAGACACACACACACACACACACACACACTTTTTAAGTCACTTCTTGTGGTGCTTGTAGACTGTATTCAAAGATGGACGACATGACAAATAATCGGGATCGCCCCCTGGTGGCTGGCTTCAATATAGGTCATAAACCTTGCCTCCTCCGTGTTAGTGGATGGGACAGGGATCAAATTCACAAAATCAACGTCAAACCTTTCCCTCTTTATTTATGCATTTATTTACTTTTTTCCTACCATCCTCCTACTTCTAAAAATGTGGATAATCACCTTTAACTGCTTAGTGAATTAGTTGATGCGTCAGTTTTTGAAGCAACAGGATTTAATTCATAGTTTCTCAAAGGTGAAAGAAGTTTCTCTCTGAAGTGTTGTTGTAAACTGAGTAACTTTGATTCTTCTGTTTGGACCAAACAATATTTACGACATTATCACACGTGCTGCCGGCTTCACCTTGTTGCAGTGGTGGCACCGAGGAGCAAGCCTGCCCTCGTAGCACGGCACGCAGTAGTAGTTGTCTTTGTCCGGGATGAAAGCCTCGGCACCGATCGGCTTCTCGCAGCCGTGACACGCGAAGCAGTCCTCGTGCCACGTGGAGCCGCCGTACTCCAGCATCTTGGAGCCTGGCGAGGAAAGGAGACAAAGCGAGGGAGCAGATGGAAAGTGATGAATGATTTTTTTTTCGTGGGGATCTTTCCTGACATGTTAAAGCTTCTGTTTCCTTCGAGCGATGACGTTCACACAAACACTGAGAAAAGCAAAAGTGACGATGAACCTGTTCCTGCGCTGCAGAACAATGACTTCCTCTTATCTCTCGTCCAAATCAACCTGACAGGATTGTTTTTTGTTTTGTTTTGCCAGTTTTAACTCTTTCATAAGAGGCTGAGTGAAACACATGCTCCACTGCAGAGACGTTTATAGAAGTTAGGAACCAGTCATGCTTATGAAAGTGGATGTTATGTCAGGTCCTTTAATCACCGGCCTTGTTTTACTACTTTTGGGAGCTGAAGTGAAGACGAGGAAGCCCGACGGTGTTTTGAACTTGAACTTCACTGCACTGTTAAAAGTGGGGTGAGGGTTATTGGGGGGGGGGGGGGGGGCTCAGCAGCTTTTAAAGGCATTCCGGGCCCAACAGAAACTGGAGAGAAGTGACTGCTCAGCTCAGAGAAGAACTGGTGAGTTATAATAATCCCACAGTGCCCACAGGCCCGAGTAATTTTCAGTCATCCGACACCGCCGCCGCTGCCTCTCGTGTCGTCACAGCAGCCGGAGCCGAAGCCTCTGCGGGAGAAACGTTCACCAGAGCAAGGAAACAATCATTGTGTCACATCTGAGCCGTCACACCCGGTTTGACGTCTTTAACCCTGCAGAGACCGGGCGTGAACTTTCGGACTCCTTTGTTGTGCTTGCTCAAGGATCTGTCTGCGAGAAGGCTCGTTAACTCCTCTCGTTCTGTCGGTACCTGGCATGACGGTCTTGTCGCAGGCACGCACTTGGAGGAAAACTCGTTGCAGAAGCAGTCGCTGCACACGAGCGCGTCTTCCTGGCTGGTGAAGGGCTCGTCTGCCAGAGAGCGGTCGCAGCGGAAACAGCGAAAGCAGTGCGAGTGGTAATGTCTGTTCTCGTAGAAGAGCTCCTGCAGGGAGGGAGAGGGGGGGGGGGGGGTCACAGGGGCAAATAGAGATTGTAAAACCTTTCAGGATCTAAGTGGAGAAACTCTATGATCGCATTTAGAAATAGTCTAGTCAACACCTTGCTTCCTGAACTAAGACATCAGCGTAATAGACATTAAAAAACAAATCCAGGAGAGTAGTCCAGTCCCTTCGCACACTCATAATCCCCTACTGCACTTTATATTATCAGTCCCATGAATTAAATCTCACAATGTTGATAAAAGTGATTACAAAAGTTTTGTAGAAATCAGTTCCGTAGTTCTTGCATTATCGAAACCTGTGGCTTCTGCATTTAAAGCTGCTCTGGTGCGCGGTGAAAAGTAAATGAAGATACGACTATTTTGTAAAATGAAATAAAACGATCTCAACATTCAAGATTCAAAGTTTTGTTTATGGGGGCCGATGTTGGACAGTGTTTAAAAATAAAGCTGGATGTTTCTTCACTGAGGCAGTTTGCGGTTGTGGTGTTTCTCTGCAGTTCCTCCGAGGGAGACTCAATGTGCCGCCCCTCATCCGCTCAGAGGTCAGAGGTCACGGTCAGCCACAGGATCCAGTTTCCCACACAAGGACACTTCAGTACTTTGGATGTTTGCCGACACGAGAGTTTTCCCTTTTTTTTGTTCCCTACGACATCCTGCTGCCCTCCAAGAAAAAGAGTTAACGCAAGGACACAAACATGAGAAAAATCCACTTTCTCTTCTTTATCTTCTGAGATTTTTCTCTTCACCAGCTGCTTGCGTTCCACTTCATGTGGTGGCTCTGTGACAATTGTTCATTGAACGCTGGGTGAAAAACTTATCTTTTGAGGGATGGGGGTTTCACAGTAGAAAAAAAAAAGCAAACATGCTGCGAGGGCCGAGGACGAATGTTGTTACGGGGAACGGCCAAAGCAAGCAGCGGCGTAATTCACTGCCAGCCCCTCGCAGGGAGTCCATCATTCACAGGACACCGATGGCCTCATGGCGTCTGTGGGTGTTTCCTCCGGGACGCTGTTTTTCATTCTCACTAACTAAAAGGCATTCGGGGTCTGTTCAAGGAGATTGCAGACAATCTGACGTTCTGTCAGAGCAGCGGAGGTTTCACAGGAACACCAGCTGGTTCTGCAGAACGATCACAAGTGGAAGAAGTGGGGCCTTCTCGTGATCCCTTTTTCTGAAGTAGTGATATTACACGGTAGAAATATTCAACTAAAGGTGAAGTCCTACGTTTTAAGTGGTCACTTGAGAAAAGTACCTAAATGTTACAGCTTCTCCGAGGAGGTTGTTTTTAACCCCCGTCTGTTTGTTTGTCTGACCTTTCAGCAAGATTCCTCAAAAACTACTGAACTGATTTCTCCGAAAGCGGAGGGAGGATGGGACATGAGCCAAGAGAGACAACTTTGGTATCACTTTCCTCATCATTGTGAGATACAATAGGACATCTGCCATTCTAAAGCAAAGCACAAATACTCAAATTCCAGTGCGGCAGTTGAGTACATGTACTTCGGTTCCGTTCGTTCTCACCTTGGCGTTGTGGCCGATGATTTCCTTGCACTCCTGGCAGGTGTGGGCGTGCAGGCGGTCGTAGCAGGGCACGCAGTGCGGGCCGTCCTCCACCTGGATGTACTTGCGTCCGTACAGGGACTCGTTGCAGTTTTTGCAGTCGAAGCGGTCACTCATGGTGTCGGTCTCTGTTTTCCGGCTGACCAACTGAAAAACAAAAGAAGTCCCAGACGCAGGTTAGTATCAGTATCCGAGCAGGAAGGAGGAGGAGGAGGAGGAGTGAGATTAGAGAGAGAGAGAGAAAGCAGCAGGAGGAAGAGAGCTTTGGATCATGAATAAAGGAACAGGAAAAAAACAATAAATGTGGACACCCCCCGAGAAAATGAAGAGTGAAATGTCATGGTAGTGTTGTACAACGTGTTTAGGTCTTTATCTTCTTTTCTCCACTCTAGACTTTGTTTATTAGGTTCTAATAGACATGAGAAGTGAAACATATATTACGACCTGAACATGTGTTTATCCTTTGGTAGTAATGGCTGTGAAGATCCTCTCCTCATCTCACGGGAAGTACTTTATAATTTATTATTAATCCCACATCGTCTGTTTTAAACCAGGTGGCGGAGAACCTCAGGCCTCCAGGCTGCAGACGGACGGGAGAGGAAACCAGAAACCTGTGGGTGACGTCACGGAGGCTACACTGATCTTCACATACAGTCTACGAACGGAAAACAATCACTAACAAGCGTCATGGCGACTGTCAGAAAGATGAAAACTGGAACATGAAGAGAAAGAACAGGAGACGCCCAAACCCTGAGCCCTGGGGGACGCCAGAGGAGCAGCGATGGGGGACCATGTACTGATGGCGATGACCTGTGGTTAGTCTGTGAGATGTTCAAAGTTGGGAGAGAAGAGGAGGAGCTTGTTGGTGACTCTGGAGAAAAGTCATTAAAATGATTTAGGACGCAAGAAATAGAAACAGAACGCCGGAAGATGTTGTTGTGCAGTTTAAATGTAAAGAATGGAGATGGCTGAACGAAGACCGAAGGGCTTGATTCATTGTAGATCTTCACCCTAACGATATAACTGCTTCTCCTATTTCCTCGTTACTCACCAACCCGTGAAAGCTCGTGATGTCGGCCTCTCCCTCCCACTCATTCTTGTTCTAAACCCCCTGCGGCATGTTTGGCATTGAGAAGGAACAACTAAACAATATTAATTGTTGGGAGCTGGACTGAAACAGCGTTCTCAATTTCAAAGTCTCTCTCTCGAGGGCTTTTTTCCTCTGCGTTTGTTTTTTGTGTTTAAAGGACGCTCGTTCATCTGTTCACTTCTTTTGTCCACACCTCGCTGTGAATGCGTTAATTTGCTGCTTGAAAGAATAGAACAGAAAAAATCCTAAACTTGTAATGACATGTTGTGTTTGCTAAATTTACTTTAACCCAATCGAATCACAGCGATCTTGTCTAGTTATATTCTATCCAAACATTTTGAGGTTTCTCAATCATCTCAAGTGCACGTCCCAAATTCTGCCTCTTGATTAAATCTTAACAAAACCACCAGTTGTTTTTCTTTTCAAAAACTGCTGAGGAAGAAAATGACTTCGTAATTGCCTGCTTCTTAAAGAACAACTTTTTCCCTCTCTGATAAAAATCTTTTAAATCTCAATTGCCCCATTATGAATTCTTGCCTGCCCTGCGTTCGTAAAGCTGTCTGGGCACAAGTTACAAAACACAATCCCACCGGGGGGGAATGAGGACGATCTGCAGAGTTGAACTCCAAACATGTCTTTCTCATCATATCCCGACCCTGGAGATTATGTTTAAACGTTTTGTTTTCAGCTCATCAATTCTACAATAAGGTATCTGGGTGAAGAGCTTGATTGAAAGGAATCATACATAACCTTTCTTTATGAAAATCAACACATAGAGACACACGGCAACCATGGAGACGCAAAAATGACCAGAGACACATGACCATGAAAGAAAGAGAGACAATCCAAATGCTTGACCCGAAGCTTGTGGAGCAGAGGAAGGACAGGTGGAAATCAGGCCGGGCACACAGACAATAACATCATCCCAGAGTTATTACTGAACCCGGCGAGGCATTACCAGAATATCTGACCCCGTGTTCTGCAACAGCAAAAGGAAATGAGCGAGGAAATGATGTGCGGGAGGTTAAAATACCCTCCTGTGGATCCACTGGCCGGGCCGGAGCGTGATACTGTATTTAAAGTGTGGACGCATGTTCCTGCTCACGACTACAACGTCTGGAATACGTTGCATTTGCAAAAAACGGCATAAACTTAAATATTTCACTTGGAAACAGTTTATAGTGTCCGTCTTATTTTGGGGCTGAGTGGTTTGACGTGTTTCTGTAATGTCAGAAAAGAGGAGGCTTTGAAATCTCCCCGGGGGGGGGGATCGGGTCGAGGAATGAGCCGTCATGTGTTCGGTTGAGACGAGGACCGAGAGAAAAGGCCGTTTGTTCAACCTGCCATTAGTGGTCGGTAATGAAGCTGTGAAGAAGGAAACGCTCTTCACGCTGAAGGTTTCCCGGCTGCACGGAGCCTTGGTTCTTTTTTTTCCAGGTGCCGAGCTTCACGCTCCACAACCTCCACAAGTATTTGCATCTGGTCCGTTGAGGAGTCGTCCTGAAAGTGCAGTTTACATTCCTCCCGTCCGACTGCTATCAAACATTGTGTTTCTAATAACCCAACGATGCAGTAATTTCAGATAAACATGAAAGATAAACACAGCCTGCTGCTCCCAGTCAGGTCCCGAAGGCCCGACGCCGGCGGCAGAAACTCCCTCTGCTCCGCAACGCCATGTTAGAGCAGCGCCGAGGACGTCCCTCAAACATCCCTGCAGATAACACAACGCTTCCTCCTACAGAGACTCGGGCTCGGGCTCGACAAAACATGGAGGAAAAAAGCAAACTGAGAGAAAACTCAACATCCTCTGTCTGTTTTCTGTCAGATTGTTGTCTGGATGGGGAAAATCAGCTCCACTTCCCCCCCCCCCCCGAAACGTCTGGAGAGGTTCGCTTTCTATTCTCATCCATCCACGTCTGCGGTGAACGCAGTGGTACAGAACAATGGTTTTCCTTCCGGACTCGGTTTCGTGTGTCTTTATGTTTCTCTTCCTGAGCCACGACATCTGCGGACACATTCCGTGGCCTCCAGCTGTCGTGCTCCGTACGTACACTTCTCCTCGAGGGAAATCCTCCCAACACAACAGCAGCTGATTAAAACACTATATTTTATGCTGTTGGACTTTAAATCATCTTTGAAGCTACGTAATCGGCAATTATGGTTAAGACTCATAAACTGTTGTGAAGTAAAGCTGGAGTCAGGAGGCAATTAGCTTAGCTTAGCATAAATACTGAAAGCATGGGGAAACTAAGATTTAATTAAAAGGCCTGAAGCTTAAACTTATTAGCAAACAATATGTTTAATCCACCTGACACAGAAATGGAAAAGAATCAATAAGGGTTAAACAAACTAGATAAAATGTGTTCATCCTAACAACTTAGTAAAGTGATTAAAAACCTTGCTGTTTATATATTTTATTATAATAATAAAATGAAGCTCAAATATCCTGGATACTTGTTGTCGCACTTAATTATTATTGCATAAAATAACCAACATGCGCTTTGTTTTAGTTTTTTCAGCGTGATCCATGTACCTGTCTGCTAACATGGAGGAGGCAGGGTTTATAACCTATACTGCAGCCAGCCACTAGGGGGCAATTGAGATGTTCTGGCTTCACTTTTGGGAGCTGTCTGTGTTAATTTACAGTCCAAGGTCCCGACAGACGTCTGGTGAGAATCTCTTCATCATCACACCGTCGACAGTCGGACGTTTATCTCAGCTGTCGACGGCTCTGACTCATCTGTTGTCAGCGCCTGGTTTCAGAGACGTTCACTTTACAGGTGTTCTCTCTCGGGACACGCCCCAACAATACCCGTTGCCCCTGTTCTCCTCCTCACCACCCGACATTTAAACCAAACACTCCGTCTTGTCTGAGCACTTTTTCTCTGTAGTAGCGCGGCTGCCTGAAACTATTTAAACCCACAATTCACCTTGTGGAGTGGACATGCTGAATTCTTCCCTGATACTCTCTGTCCCGCTGAGGGATTTACCGCGGTCACTCGGCTAGGAGCGCTTTGTAGTCGCGGCCAAATGGCAGCGGTCTCCCAGGATCAGCCACCAGGCCTCCTGCCTCATGTCCCTTCATGGCTCACTGCTGTTGTTTCACTCTGCGCAACAACCTGACACTTTCTTACGACCGGAGCCAGGAACTCTGCGAGCCATCACAGCTCTGCTGGGTGTTAGTGTTTATTTTCCCCCCGAGGAGGAATTTGGACTCGTGTGTGTGTGAGAGGTTTACAAACCAGACCGTTCCATGATGAAAACCGCTGTCACACGTAATAAAATCCACTGGGACCAGTATATAGGTGAGTGTTAAATCTGTCACAGCCACAGAATCTTAAATCGTGCATTCTAAGAAAAAAGGCCTTTTTGGGGTGACGTTATTACATTCCCACTCTGACTCTGAGCCACACTCCCGACACATCTGTCATGGAAATGTTTAAACTCAAAATCAGCGACCTCTTCTTTACGGCATCATTCACAGATGAACAAGTTTGAGCAGTTAAAACAGGAAAGTGAGTAACAAAGTTGTTTTCTTTGCAACACAAGTAATGTTGGTCGGCCTGAAATATCGTGACAATTATCTTAAATCAATTAAGTCAATTTCAAGTCTCACTCCACTCAACCTCAGCTCAATGTGCATGTCTTTGTGCTGTGGGAGGAAGCAGGAGCACGGACAGGAAACCCTCACAGACACGGGGAGAACGTGCAAACTCCACACAAAAAGACCTAATATAACTCGGGATTCAAACCAGCGAGACCACAGCGCTGACCACTGTGCTCCCCTCGCCGTGAATTGTAATACATCTTGACATCCATCACCCCTAGATGACGTATCCCGATTATTTAGGTGATCCTCCAACTTTTCCACCAGCACCACCGTTAAGTTTACACTAGTGTCTTTGTGTCTGCGAGTGAACTATTGCTGTATTACGTGACACTGCTATTTGACAGTTTGGACTATATATAGCGTACGTATATATATATAATGAGTGCACTGGTGTATATCATAGGAAATACAGCCTTTTGCCTTGAACCAACAATAACAGCCTTTTTTCCGTGCTCTGACTGTAACGGCCTCAGACTCATGTGTGCATCCAATTAAAACAGGAAAGTGCGTAACAAAGTTTTTAATTATCTCGCCACTTCACTGTTTACTTCCCCTGCAATAGATTAGGGTGTTTTTAACGGCACGAGAACAGTCCTCACATTGTGCGACTCCTGAACTACACAACCTGGATTTGGGGGGGGCTGTAGCTACAGAGGTGCCCTGCAGCCGCGGGTGGGAGTGGAGCGACACCCTCTTGGTAACGGATATAAACTGGTACAGAAAAATAGAAAAACAAGGCCGGTCTCTTCGTGGCCGTCAGATGACTGCGCTCGCTTTCATCCCCCCCGTACAAAGACGCTCAATGTGGTGCCGCTTCCTGCAGAATCACAAGCCCAATATCAGCTGCACGCACACAATTCTAAATTGAACACACACTGTTTGTTGTGTTGTCTCTGACTTAAAGAGAATCTCATCGAAGGTCTCATGAGATGCGGAGATGCAAGAAATGCAACATCGGTCACTGCAGTTTCTACAGAGAAGAAGATAAAGTCAGTGTCCTGGGTTCAGCTGGTTTGTCTATTAGATACAACACTATGAGTGATTGAGGAGCTTTGTTTTATAAAACGTCCTTCAGGTCACAAAGCCCCAGACACAATTTAAAATGTCCAAACAATGTGCAATTCATTGTCTATAATTAAAACTCCCATCAAGATGATTTGCATCTTTCAGTTTAATGAGCGACACTAAAGATAGTTCCTGGAACAGTCAGTTTCACTTGACCTGATGTTGTGTAGTCAGGAGACATTTCTTCTCTGCCCTGTTCCATACGACCAGTGTCATTGGACATAATGACACACAACCTGCTACACAAAGCTCATTTAAAGATAGACTACGTGTCTGGCTCTGTTTTATAAGTCTCCATCTGGCTGTTTGTTTACTCGGAGGAACAATGAGGTCTGCAGCTGCCGCTTCACCTCCGTCGACTCAAAGGACAAACACCATACAGTCGGACAACAAGTTTAAAGGTCCATCACAGTCATGTACAGTCATTTCCCAGGACGTTTCCATAAAGAACAATATAATTTAGGTACAAATCATAGGTAAACATTTTAATTCCATTTAAAGAAACACCGCCAACTCCATCTAAGATCAAATAAATATTTACTCACTGCTCATTCCTCATTGGAAACTTAATTAAACTCAAGACCTACCACGGTTTTCTTCCTCAACTAATAACTTCTATAAGTTGTTGTGTATGTTGTAATGTATCTTACTTTGTTGTGTTAGTATTTTAACATTTGGTGACTCACACCACAGTCGGACCGAGAACTATTCAGACCAGATGATGGTGGCGCTTGAGGTTCGTCCTCTGGGGAACGCGAACCTCTACGTGACTCCAGTGAGAGATTCAAGTCTGGACCACAGCGGTGGACTGACCGACCGACGGGGCTGACCTTACCGCCCGGGGCCAAGCCACTGGCCCGGCTCAAAATACATCGGACATGTCTGAAGGCTTCTGCAAAAGCACGGAGACAACAATAAAAGTGGAAAAAGGATTATAATCACGTTTGTTTATGAAGTGGATTTAAAAAAAGGATCCTCGCTGAAGTTTCTCTTGGCGACCGTGTTATTTCACTTGGGATCACTTCAGGCCGACAGTTGTTATCCAGAACACACACACCAGTAAACATGTTTTCCCACCAGGCAGCTGGCAGCGAGTCCAGTTCAAGTCGCGGGTGTTAATGGTAACAAATGTTTGTTTTCCCGAGCCCAGTGCTGGACGTGCTGTGTCTGTTTTATGTTTGCTGTTGGATTTATTTGTCTTAGATTTCCGAGCTTCATCTGTGCATGTGGAGCGAATCAGAGCTGGACTCCCTACATAGACAAGCCTCGGTCATCAGGGCGAGACCAAGACGGTGTTGCTCAGTGTTCTTCCTTCTACATCTTCCCTCGATGGATGATTTGGAGTTTTTGAGCAACTGAGTGAGCTTCAGTTCACTGTTTAGCCGTTCAGGACAAAATTACAGATTTGATTCCCTTTTATTGTTCTCGTAATTACATTTTTGGCTCTAAAAAAAAACCACGGTACACACTACAGCCCTGCAGCAAACAGCAGACACACACAGTTGGAGTCTGGCTGGTGATTTTAGCAGCTAGACAGAAAGTTCAAGGTGGTGGAGACCAAAAACAGAGCTAAAAGAAAGTGAATATTGAACTTATATTCCTTAGGTGGAGAAAGGATTCATGATAGTTCTCTTTAACTGCTGGATGAGTAAATAAAAAACAGAATCAGGAATAGTAAAGACAGTAATGTAATGTCCCTGATATTCAAACTTTATGACTGTTTCTCATTTGTCAATCCAAAATGTCGCCTTCTATGTGATTTCTTCGCCTCTGGCTCGTTGCTCCAGCGATTGAACTCGGGCCCAACCTTCGCCCAACGCAAGAATTTGCGAGGAATGCGACCGTGGTCAAAACGTGGCAGAACCGTGCGGTTCCGACACGGAGCACAAGAACTATTTTTCTTCCAGCCTCTGTTTTAAAAAAAAAAAAGAGACAAAAGTCGAGAATTCCTTTTCCAAGTGGAACCCCCCCCCAGAAAAACACACAATGCACGACACAAACACACATTCACATTTCCTCAGGGGGGAATACACTGATTTCACCCAAATGGATTGAAACACAGCGGCGGTACGAGGACGGTGTGTGGTGGTGGAAACTATGAGTGGTGCTGGGGGAGGCAGCGGTCGGAGGGAGGGGGGGGGGGGGGGGGGGGGGTTGCTGAGTCTCCGGAACAAAATTTGTAATCTGCAGACATGACATCACTATAACTCAACAACAGTGAATGGCTTGACACGCGCGTGTGTGTGTGTGTGTGTGTGTGTAGGAGCTCTAATTGTCTACATAAAGCTTTATTTTGTGAGCCCCCCCCCCCCCCCCCGCTCCCTCCCCCCCAGTGCCATTCCGCCTCCTGCATCTGAGCCAGCTCAAGATGTGGGCGATTGTGTCCTCAAAGGTCTCCTTGTTCTTCTTCTCAGGACCCCGACTTGAAAAGTCAGGGTCGCAGCGTTTATCCACAGTATCGGTTACTCACTCTGGACCTCGTTCAGGCCCCCCCCCCTAATAGCCTCCACTAGTCCCTCACTCTGCTAGAAGAACATCCTCTCTGGTGCATCCATCATGTTGTGGGGAGTGAAATCTGTTTATACAGTCGCACATATGGGGACAAAAAGCAAGTCCCCATAGTGTAGATCCTTAGGTTTGAGATGTTTGAAGGTTCGATTTAGGTTCAGGGTCAGGATCAGGCTTTTAAACTATGGTTAAAGTTAGAGCAAGTCTCCAGGAAGTCAATGTAAGTCAGTGTAAAGTCCTCTGAAGTCAAGTAGACACATGCAGTAACAATTCATATTGGGTTGCCAGGTTGTGAAAACACCTTTGGTAGTTGTTGAGTTGTAGATCTCAAATTTATCAGGAATAAAATAAGTATTCAAAACTTTAATGAATGGATTTAAGTTCACATTCCCTGCAGCACGTCTTTTATAGAAATAAGTGGAATAATAGTAAATGTTTTAAAGGCTGACAGGGCTTTTTTCACAACCTGGCAACCCACAGTAGAGTACTCATTAATGTGTCTTAAGAGTCTTATAAATAGGATATTAACCAGTAAACCCATCAATAAGTCTATTTATGGTTTAATTTAAAGTCTCCATGTGCGGCAGGAAAAAGTACAGATGCGTATCCGGGTAAAGTTAAACGCTTCAGTTTATAAACTCATCGTACAACTCTTAAAAACGATCCTCCACGTTTACGCATCAAAACGTTGCACCTGCGTGTTTCTATTTCTTAACGATATAAAAACTGTGGATCAATTTAAACGTACCGGTCTTTGCGCATCAGCTGCCTCTGTGGGATCGAGTCTCTGCGGGATCGAGTCTCTGTGGGATCGAGTCTCTGCGGGATCGAGTCTCTTCAGCTCTGTGTGTAAAGTGACAGATGATTAAATCCTCCGTGGACTCTGGACCTGGCGGGTTTTCCACGGACTGAAGCGTCTTGAGTCCGGTGCGTAAAAACCAAACTCATCCAAACACCGCCCCCCCTCCCTCAGTCTCTCTCTCTCTCTCTCTCTCTCTCAGTGTCTCTCTCTCTCTCCACTCCCTCCGTCTCTTCACCTTGTGAGGAGTTCACGCGCAGAGAAGGTGCCCCCCCCCCCCGTGTGTTTTGGATGTAACAGAATATTTTAAATACATGGTGCAGGATCCACGTGGTTTCCAGCTGCTGGTGTAAAAACCACTGTATTATCTCTGTAAAGGGAAAATCCTGGAAATCATATTCTCATATTTACAGACGTGGACACATTATATAAGAAGGAGCATATTTACGTGAACTACCATATTTAGCATTTACAGAGATTATATTTATATCATCTTGTGTATGAACAATTTTTAAATGATTAGTTTAACAGCAGTTCACACACGTCTTACTTTATAAAAAACGTATTAATGTTCGAACATGATTTAAGGAACTAGTCTTACAAGTCTTATGAAACATTTTAACTGTTTATTCAAATTATAAAGAGTTTACTTACTTAAATTTGACTTTTTATTCAAATATAAAGGGTGTAACTATTTACACAGTTAAATTAGACTTGTTTTCCACATATTAAAACATGTATTGGCTGTTTATTCGAATATTAAAACATTTATTGTTTATTCACATTAGGGAACATTAACTGTTTGTATGTAAAGATCATTCACAGTTCGCTTTAAGATTAAATGTCGATGTGTTCAAATGTAGTTTGTCAAACAGAAGTTTAACTAATCTCCTCCGGAGCTTTCAGCCTCATCCATTTCAACAAATGTGGGAAAATATAACAAGTAAAATGAATAAACACTGACATTTCATATTACATTAGCGTGTGACTGAGTGTTATAAACAGTGAATTGCTCATAAATGGTCGAGCACAGTTACGCTCACATGGATAAGAGCGTTTAATCCAGTCTCTAGATTGTCTTTCAGTCTGAAGCCTTCAGGGTTCTCTCTGTCGTACGGTCCTGTGGTTGGAGGCAAACTGCAAAGTCCTGACAGGGAAAAGGCCCAGAGAGCAAGATATCATTTTCCCGCTCATTGACCTCCATTTTCCACAGTGGTGAGCAGGAGGTCTGGGGACGATTAGAGGCTCCGGCTGCGGCTCCGTCCTGCCACTACCCATTAACTCAGAATGTACAGTGCAGGAGGAGGATGTGATGAAGGCTTTTAATGCATGTGGGGGTGTTTCTCTGTTTATTTACACAAACTATTGATAGACTGCTGGGTCCTCATGGAATATGTACTGTATATACTGTATATGAACTCGGATTCCTTATCTGATTATTGCAGAAGCATGAGTGAATTAAAAAATCTCAAATATGTACATGTCAATATGCTGCCATCTGCTGTTCAACCCAATTACTTACAAATGTTCAACTGCAGCAAACAGATGCAACCAAACATTCAAACAATAATGAATAAATAAATAAAAAGACTTAAAATTACAGTGACTTAGTTTATCAGGTTTCTTATAAGATACTAAGACATAAAAATGAGTTAAAATCAGTTATTCCCCATAATTAAAACCCACGAGACACAAGTTCTAATCATGAGTGTGTCTCATTTATTAGATCAGTTGTAATAGTTATGAATAAATAAACTCATTTTAGAATGAAACAAATAATGAAAAATGCTGATTCTTTTTCTTTTTAAGATTTATGTACAATAACAAATATAAATCTCTCGTCACTTTTACCAAAAAAGCTCAAATAAGCAGAATATCGCGTGTTAAATTCGGCCTTAGTGTTGATCATACTTTAACAAATGAAGCCTGACGTGTGAGAGGAAAGCTTCGGCAGTTTATTTCCCCGACTCCATTAAATCCATCATGTTGTTGCCTCCTCTGTTAATGAGCCGAGGCTCTAATGGTGAAACTGGCACAGTTCTGGTCTGAGGAGATCCTGAGCCGAGCGCTAGTCGCATGAGTCATGATCAACGGAAAACACACTGAAGCACCGGCGCTCGGCGGGACTCGTCTTTCACACGAGGGATTAAAGACCTCAGAGGTGCAGTGAGCAGGAACGTGGAGGACGACTGTGCTGTAGGATGTGATGATGGGGAGTCAGTGGACATTTCATCACTGGTACATGTAAAGAAAGTAGGAACCAAACTATGGCACAGGTTTGGTTTACTGCACGACCACCTACACCTGGGACATGCACCACTGGGACGGTACTAGCTGTCAATCACATGGTGTCCTCCACGTCCCAATGCATAATGTGCTTCATCGTCTATTTGACTCTAACTGGGACAATCGAAGAGGACTTGAAACAAGAGATTGAGACGATAAACTCCTTATGAAAATGTATTTTGATGTTATAAATCAAGTGAGAAGTAGAGTTATTATCTCACAGGCTTCTATAGAAAGTGACTTCTTCTATAACCTGCTGGTCATTTGAGAGAATGCAGTCTATGGCTACATCCAGTAGCGTAGCTTTGTTCAGTGATTAGACCGAGAACTCTATATCTCGTTTGTCATAAGGGACAAAAACAAAAGCGTAAAACAACATGTCCGACAGAAGCAACTTGTTTGATTGCATGTCTCAGATGCTGCCACAAAATTAACATATATACTTAACTATTATATTTAACTGTATCAAAAACACGTGATTGGCTATATAAGCTTATTAAAAGAACGACCACAGACAAAGTTAGATGCAGAATTTCTTCCCAAACTTTCTGTTTGATATTAAACACAGTTAGTTTAATGTGGACCGAAAACATCGGCTGCTTCAGGGCCGACCGACTCTAAATAAACCGTGGCATCATTCCTCATTTCGAACAGTTTACACAGTTCTGTGTTGCCAGCTTCAGATCTAAAATAAACATTTAGACGTGCTGTATATTCAAACCCGTGTGTGATGATACCAACCTGACTGCTTCTAAAATCCAAAGCGACCCACCTTTCCTCTGGAAGCTCTCCTCCCCGAGGCCGAGGCCGAGGCCGGTGCCGGTGTTGAGCTTGATGATAGCCACAGACTCGCTGTCACAGGCACAAGCGCTGCCATCCTCCATCCGTCTGCCGGGAGCGAGGAGACAAGAGGAGCGGCTTCAAACTCTGGATGAAGAGAGGAAGTGATCTCTGGCATCACTTGTTGAGTTTAATGCTTCCTACCTGTAAAAGCAGGAGACATCAATGACGACATCGATCACATCACAGCAGGGCTGCATGTCCACAGGAGTGTGGTGATGTAAATCCGGCTAACGACTTCATCAAACAGGAAGGCTTTCTCCAGTCGAGAAACACAAAGGATGTTGAGAAGAGAGGGAAACGCATGGCACCTTCTTATTGTACTGCAATTAAACACAGACATATAAAACTTACAGGTATGAAAGAAACTGAGGAACGACTTTACTGAAGGCCTCGAATATGAAGCGGTCGTAGATGTTGGCCAGGTAGAAACCGAGGAGGGAAAGAAGAGGAGGACGAATTACAGCGGCACATGTTAAGTTTTCGTCGGTTGTACAAAGGAAATAAAGCGTTTCAGAGTTTTTTACTTTAATGTCATGAGATAGTTTAACTTTAAAGTGCAAACAGAAGGTTTTTCCACATGAACACATAAAGAAACAGATACTGAAGTTTTAAACAATAAAGAAAATGACGAATAACAAACACGTGGAGTTTAATGTTGAATTCAGGGAAGTGGATTATGGGCCAGAACAATTTAAATCTGTTTGTGTTTACATTTGAGCAAATAAACTTAACTTTAATGACTGTTATCAGTTTATAATGTCAGTGTATTATTCAAGGTACTAAAACTCCTCATTTAATTACATTGAGACTGAAGAAGATTTTTAAAAACAAAGTTCTTAAGTGACTTTATATTTATATCCTTTTATTTGAATAGACATTTACAGTGATCATCTGACATTGTATTATGTAGTGAGACACACTGAATAAAACATAAACATGTTTGTTGTGTGTTCAGATTTAAGTTTAAGATCATTTTGAAGATGCATGATTGACGGATTTCCTACATTAATCAACCCCTCGTTGTTTTTATCACTCCCTGAGCCTCCAGAATAACTTGAGAACCTCTGTATGAACCCTAATGTTTCATATCTTTCCTATAAACCATCTTAATAATAAAGAAAACTTCCCAAACTGCCACAAACTTAGACTTTTAGCCGGAAATGAGCGGAAAAACGCCAAACCTGGCAACACAGCCTCCTCCAATCTGATTGGCTGTTCGGTCTGAATCCTAACTTGGTCATGTGACAGGCAGTCGGACAAAGAAGGAAGTGATTGTAAACGGTGAGTAATGATTGCACATTAAAACGTTTTTAAACATTAAATAGGCTCGTTTAATAAAACTATTCACTTCACCTAAATGTATGTTTGAATATGAGTTAAATATGAAACCGCTTATTAATAAAACGTGTTTATTCATCGATTATTGGGTTAAAACCAGAGCTCTTCCTTATTCTCTGTGAAAACAAGTTGGGCACAGTGTAATTCCTGGGATCATCGCATTCCCTTAATCCAAACAGTGAAGATACCAGGAAATACACACACCCTAGTTTCTGCTCTGCACAAGGATTGGACCCAGTTACAAAATACAAAAGGTATTTCAAATGAGGAAACAATACATCCTCTGTGCACTGGTGGAAAAATACATGCATAAGGAAGTACTTCAAGTTTTTCTGCTCTTCCACGTGCTGTAGGAATAAAGTCTGTCTCTCGACTTCCTGTCTCAGGGACCAGAATGGCAGCGGCTCTCCTGTGCTTCCTCCTGGCGGGTCCGGTGCTGCTGGTTGCTGCCGGCCCAGTTCACGACTCCATCAATGGGACCGTGCCACTGGTGATCTGGCATGGGATGGGTGAGCGTACTTCATGTCACCATATACTGAAAGAACTAAAATACTCAAGTACCTGCTCTATGTGCTTTACGAATATATTGTTATGTTATATGAATGTGCTGATTCTCAAGATGTTTAAGTCGTATGTGATTTATTATCAGATTTCAAACTGTCGATATCCAACAGAAGCTCAACTGAATTGTGTGTGTGTGTGTGTGTGTGTGTGTGTGTGTGTGTGTGTGTGTGTGTGTGTGTGTGTGTGTGTGTGTGTGTGTGTGTGTGTGTGTGTGTGTGTGTGTGTGTGTGTGTGTGTGTGTGTGTTAGTGTTAAGATGTTAAAAAGGAGAAGTTGAGTTCAGTTGTGGAATAAAGTGAACATACGTGTGTTCCCCAGGTGACAGCTGCTGTAACCCCCTGAGCATGGGGTTCATAAAGAAGATGGTCGAGGAGGAGATCTCCGGCATTTACGTGATCTCATTGATGATCGGGAAAAACGTCATAGAGGTACCGTGACACCGTAAAGTACGTTTACTACCGAACCTCTGAGGAAGAAAACGTCCCTGCAGTCGAGTGTCTTTAGTGTCCAAAGATTAAAGGTCCATAATTTATCCAGCTTCTTTCGTTAAAAATGTCATAATGAAGCTTCTTATCTTTAGAAATGTCTGATGTTTCACTGAGAACAATGCAAATAGAAATATGACACGTTGTCGTATATGAAGCGGTCGGTCGTGCAGCAGCTTTGCCTGATTCGTCCACTTGAACATGCAACACTTCCTATTCTGTGACGTTTGCATCAAGTTACATCAGAAAACGGCTCCTTTACAACTTTTCTGTGAATTTTTTTTTGTGTTAATATTCATTGCAAACTTTTGCTTTGATCCCTCGCGGCACCGTGACCGTTTCTCCCCGCGTGGACGCAGCTCGTCTTTTTCTTTTCTGATCTGTCCGCCGTGCTCTGAGCTTTTCCATGCGTCTCCTCCTGCAGGACACAGAAAATGGGTTTTTCATGGATGTGAACAAGCAGGTGTCCACGGTGTGCAGTCAGCTCGCTCAGGACCCCAAGCTGAAGGGAGGATACAACGCTATGGGCTTCTCCCAGGGGGCGCAATTTCTGTATGTACCTCCCCGCTTTTCTAGTGTGGATGACAGATCCTGTGTTCGTGTAGATTCTCTTGTTCTTCTAAGAACGAGGAAGCTGATTCCTCCTGGTTCCTCTCTTCACAGGAGGGCTGTGGCTCAGCGCTGTCCGTCTCCACCAATGAAAACCCTGATCTCCGTCGGTGGTCAGCATCAAGGTAACTACGACTATGAATACAGAACTATGCAAATATCAATATTTCTGTCTCGTCTACACCTGAAAGTACTCGACACATGCAACAGCTGCAGATTCCAGCTGCTGACTGAAACAAACAAATATAAATGAGGGATGAAGATATTGATTTTGGTCTTTTCTTGTGCTTTGTTGATTGGAGCCCGACCTCTTTGATGCTATCAGCCCAACATTAAATCAATCGGACTCTGCCTCTTCACTGTGTCTATGATTAAATCAGAAGTCTATTGATGAACCACAGAGCTTAGTTAAATTCGATTTTTAGCTCAGAATTCTTCAACTGTAAATGTTTAAATGTAAATTCTCTCTGCGTGACTAAGTCTCTCCAGACGAGGGCTTTGTTTATAGCTCCTCTCTCACTGTTTTATAAAATGCAGCGTGAATGTGAGTCACCATCACAATCTCAGTGGTGACGGGTAAACCCTGCACGTGTGTGTTGATCCTCAGGCGTGTACGGGCTGCCCAGGTGTCCCGGAGAGAGCTCTCATATCTGTGACATGATCCGCAAGGCCCTGAACAGCGGCGCTTACTCCGACCTGGTCCAGAAGCAGTAAGTGCCCGTCGCTCTCAGACTCCGGTTTGTGCGGCTCTTGACGATTGTCGCCGTTCAAGTGATGTGTTGCACTGACCGGATGTTGTGTGTGTGGTTATCAGCGTGGTGCAGGCGCAGTACTGGCACGACCCGCTGAACTGACGACCTGTACAAGAAGCACAGCCTGTTCCTGGCCGACATCAATCAGGAGAGGGTCAGTATGTGGAGAGAGGACTTTACAGAACCAGCCAACCCTTTTCGTTATTAGATCAAACGCAGGGAGATCAGTCGCTTCTACGTTCATTCATCTGAAAAGGTTTTAACTTCTTCGTGCTCTTAAGGTTGTAAACGAGACGTACAAGAAGAACCTTCAGCTGCTGGACAAGTTGGTCATGGTGAAGTTCCTGCAGGACACTGTGGTGGATCCTGTTGATACTGAGGTAACTCGCTGTGCTGACATGTTTACACTGTTTACACTGCTGTTTTTAAATTTACTTTAAACTTTTTAAGCCTAATTTTGTCTGGAAAAGTCTTTTAGTTTTACTATCCCTGCTTTTGCAGCCTGGGGCAAATGTCCCCGTTGTTTTTTCTAATGTTCTACAGCATCAACTTCCTCAGTTTATATCACCAAGATGATTATAGTCACTTTAACTTGTTGTAATGTTCCTGACTCTCCTCAGTGGTTTGGTTTCCTGAAGACCGGCCAGGCCAAAGAGATGGAGACTCTACAGGAGAGCGTTCTCTACACGGAGGTAAAACTCGTCTGTGAAGATTCAAACTATTCCTCCAGTAAAACCTTTGTGAGGTTTAAAGGTTTAAAGTCCGTGTCTCCACATTCAGGACCGTTTGGGGCTGGCGGCGATGGACAAGGCCGGGAAGCTGGTGTTTCTGGCATCCAAGGGCGACCACCTCCAGTTCACCAGAGAATGGTTCACCGCAAACCTGCTGCCTTACCTGCACTGAAACCATCAACTTTAAATGCTGAAGTTGGAAGTAAAATATAATAATCAGACTTTAATATAATGCAAGTTAAGAGTTAAGAAACTCAGCAGCCAGACCAGGGATGGTTTCTTCATTTTGCACTGATCACTTGTAGCATGGAGTTGTTTTCTGTTTAACTTTTAGCAGCTAGTGCGTTAGTTCGATGCTGTAACACAAACACTAGACTCTAAATCCTTATTTCCACTGTGAGCACAAACTGTCAGAAATATAGAATTCTGCATTTTTCTATTTTATTCAAATCTTGTTTTAACTGCCTATTAATGTTCATAAGTTCTCTGACACGATGCATCTGTACATCCAATAAAGAACAAAACCAAAACACACAGACTTTTTTATTGCAACATTTTTTTAATGACGTCTCCAGAACTAATGAGCAGACTTTTGATTTTGGACCCGAAATGATAAAGAGGTAAAAGAAAAAGAGACGATGTTTTAAAAACAAAAAAAAGAAGAGAACCCGAGTGGAGACAGGGTGAGGAGGAGGAGGAGGAAGGGGGGGGGGGGGGGGGATGTTGATGGATATTTACACACACACACACATCACAGCAGATATTTCCAATCCAGACACTGACGTGGAGGTGAAGCGTTCAATAACAATCAATTCTTTCTTTCAGTCTCTTTAAAACGTGTCGTTTTCTTTCTCCTCCGCTCGGCAGCAGCATCTCTTTGCTCTTTACCACAACTTTATTTGTTTCTCCTACATTTTGCCTCTTTACAATGGAATGTTTTTGACACTTGGGAATGTTCCATGTGTGGGTTCAAGGGAAAGTGGAATTATGCTTATTTCCTCCTATTTTAAATTGCACAACAACATCATCTAGATGAAGAGTTAGACGGTGTGAAATAGACAGTGGTTTCACAGACTACTTGTGTCTAATTATGTGCTTAGAGTTGTTTTTTTTAAATATACATTTATATCATCTGTTATTAATGTTCATGATCGTACAGTCAACATCAGTGGCGGTGATATGGAAGCCGTCTTTACCCTCTGTTAACTGGCTTCGGTTTGACAAGAGCTTCAGTGAAGTGCACAACAACAAAGAGAAACCCTGAACGAAGCGTCATGATGGTGGCGCCTGATTGGCTGCGGTGCTTCCGTTGCAGAGGAATCACTGTTCCTATGTCGGCTATTCTACAAGTTACATTTATCCAGATATATAGAACACAAAATTAAAAAGAGCATCCAGCTATTGGCATTATTCGTTTTTTTTTGGAAAAGTGCTCCCTGGATCACAGGGGGGGGGGGGAAACCCAATTTTAATGACAAGCTGCTCCCTGCTGATTGGCTGGAGGATTTGCTCCCAGGGTAAAGCAAGCGCTCCTCATTGGCTTATGGAGGGGAGAGCTTCAGCTGTGATTGGCTGTTAGGGGGAAGAAGGGACGGGAGATGAAACGCATGAGGTCCGAATCTCAGTCTACAGTGAGAGTTAGCTGGTGGGGGGGGGGGGGGGGGGGGGGGTCGATCAGTCAGGTGGGAGTTTGCAAAAAAAAAAATGGTGTGGGGAGGATCTCAAGGAGGGGGGGGGGCGGTAATTTCATCTGCTGCCCCCCCGTCTATCCGGCGATCTCGGTGTCTGTGGTAACGAGCTTCTTGCCGTCCCAGACAGTCTTGAACTGCTCGGGAACCGGAAGCTCCGTCTATAGAGGAAAGACAAAGAGGTCAAGTTTAAATCCATAAAATGCAGATTTTATTTAACTGTCAAATTCAATTCAAGTTTAATGTAAGTGACTTTTATTACCTCCACCAAAGAGGTTGTGTTTTTAATTTCATCCGTTTGTCAGTGAGCAGAATTACACAGAAACTACAGAACAGATCCATTTTGGATCGGATCCCAACAAACGGGTGGAGGCAGGAAGTCTTTTTACATTTCTCTTTAACATCATCTCCATTTGATACAGGAAACTGATGAAATGTTGATTTGGAACCCGGCTTGTAGCAGAACTTGTAAAAACCAACTTATTCAATTAAGTCTGTGGTGCTGAAGCTAACTGAACTAATCGGTCGAGTAGCCACAGAGATCGATTGGTGCAAAGCATAATGTAAAATCACTTTGTTCCCCGCGATACTCACAAACTCTCCGTCTTTGTTGGGTACCAGGATGTTCATCTCGGAGCTCTTGGCGCTGATGATCTCGCACTTCAGGGAATCTTGGCTCAGGTACACGTGGCAACCGTCCGTCTTGTTGATGGAGATGGTCGGCACCTTGCCCAGGACCTGGGAACAGGAAGTGAACGTGAAGCAGGAGCAGCAGGAAAACACAGGGGGCGACGTCATGAAATGAAACGGCGCCGCGTCGTTAACACACCTGGATCTTGACGTCTCTGCAGTTGATGATCTCCACGATGCCGACGACGTGGTCAAACACCAGCCCCAACTTCTTACAATTGTCTAATGGAGAAAAACAAAAACGCATAAGAAGAACAAGTCCTTAATCCACCTTGACGTGTTGACATACAGAGCAATACTTATTAGTAAGTCCAGTTGCATGTGTGCACCTGTACATATGCATCTCGTGAAGTAGAATTTGACCGGTGGTTTCCTCCTCTTACCTAAAGTGATGGAGTTGATTTTGCCCTTGACCTGCAGGGTGCTCTTGTTACACTTATAAGCATAAACCACTTGTTTCAGCTCAGTGTCGCTGATCACCAGGTCCTGCACGCCCTCGTGGTTCTCCTACAGGAGGCGAGCAGGGAGAAGCAGAACAGCACAAAGACCGAGAGTTGATTAAATAGTTTAACTTGTCACTGAAGTTGCTAAATATAAATGGAGCTTTAAATAACAAGTACATCTGGCTCAATGAGTCATTTTGGCAGTGCTCAATCTGTTGCATAAACAAATGACTCCAGCTAACATAAAAACAAGTCTGCATTTTTTGCACACGGGTCCAGATTTCCCATCGTTTCCCTTTCACATGCACGACAGAGCTTAAGGACAAACTCGTGCACCAACAACTTACCACTTTCCACTTCTTCCCCTCCAGCTCCAACACGGGGGGCAGAGTGCGGGACGGGGCGGCAGCCGAGCCGGAGCAGGTCGGGGGCTAGAGGAGAAGGGTTTGGGTCCGGTACGCACAGGAGCCTGACCCCTCAGGGTAGGGTTCTTGTGGGTCTTCTGGTCGTCACCCACATGCTTCAGGCCTGGAGAGGATCGAGGAAGGAGGGAATCAAACCACAATTAAAAACTGTACTTATACCTAATCGGTTTTTTTAGACTATTGTAGCCACCTACCACTGGTAATGTCGGCTCCCTTGCATATGGAGTTAAACAAAGCGTTACGGTCATCAGGCCCAGAATCGCCGCCGCCGCCAGAGGATCCACTTAAGTCCATGGGAGGAGGTGGTGGTCCAGGTGGAGGAGGGGGAGGACATCCACCAGCAGGAGCCCTGGGAGGAGCTGCACCGGCTGAAGCTACAGGACCCTGAGGTGGACAGAACAGTTTAATGTTTTTCGACTGAATAATAGAGAATAAAAACACCAACATGATAATTTCCTTTAATTTCTTTCTTATTTATAAACTTGGATATCGTAAATTCTCTGAGGACTCACGGTCCTGCTCCAGGTCAGCCCTGTGGTGTGGTGCTTTTTGATGTAGTTTTGCAGCTCAGTCCAGATGGAGAGGTAGACCTTCACCCACTCCACGTGTGTCTTGTCCCTGCGGAGGAAGGAAGCAGGAACGTCTGAGGATCATTCAATTCAAGACTCTTTTTTTTAAATTAAATACGAGTCGTGTTTTGGTCCGACAGCAGCATAAACACGGGGATTTAGTCAAAGTAACTTAAGTTTGAGCAAGGAACTCAAATCTGCTCATACAACACAAAAGCTTTCATCTCAGGCCGAAATACAGGAAGTCTACCACTTCAGCGTATTCTGCACCAGACAGTCGCTGACTCAGCCGAGAGGAACGACTGTTTTACAAACTGCTCGGCTGCATTTCAATGTTCCGGTTTCCCTCGTATTTAATAAACGTTCCACAATTTCAGAGACAGAATGACAGTTTCAAAATAAAACCACACTGTGGACAGAATAACCGCTGCAGACTGAAGCGTCACTTACTTCTCCTTGAAGTCTTTGAGCACGCGGTTGGTGTAGAACATGGCGGCATCCTGCATCTCTTTAACGTAGGGGCCCGGTTTAGGGGCCTGGGAGAAAGAAATGAAACCATTATAAAGACTGCAGATAGGAGGAAACCGCCTGACATGATCCAAAAGGTGAAAACATGCTAATAAGATGATTTGAGCTTGTTGTTTGCCTCAGTTTCCAGTGTTACGCTAAGCTAAGATAATCATCTGTGGCTCACGCTCCGTATTGCATCAATAGGAGTTTAGCATCAGTCGGTTTCTATTTAACTCGAAGCAAGAAAGGAAATAAACATGTATGTTAAATGAGCAGGTTGTCAAGACTTTGTTGGTTTGATTAAAGAGCTTGAGATGCATTTCTGAACTCAAACAAAGCTGTTTTTGTCTTTCCACATTAGTTATGCAGAGTTGAGCTTATCGCCTTCTGGCTGCAGCTTCATATAAACCATGTAAACACTATCAAAGTTCTTATGTAACTCTAACTGTACAAATCCTTTCCTATAAATTGTTTATCACTGCCGCAGATATGTGGTAAAAGTAAGAAATTCAGTTCACACGTTTACAAATGAAATGTTTGAGCTACAGGAGAAGCCGAACAAATAATGAAACTATTATGAGAGTTTGAAAAGCTGATAAATTATTCATTAGGATCAAAACCACGACGACAGACAGAGTTCATCATCCAGACTGTAACAGTGCAGCTCTGTTGCTGGTGTCCGCGGGTCAGCCAAGAACCCGTCGCTCACCAGACGGCGATGACAGAATCAAAGAGGGGCTTGTTTCCTGCCATTATACACTAACACACACACACACACACAATTCCAACCCCGTCTCACCATGGCGATCCATCCGAGGGCGGGCGCGCTCTCGCTGACGGCAGAGAGGTGGTTGAAGAGCGGCGAGGTGCGGTTCTGCTCACGGAACCCCTGCACCTGCTGGATCGCTTTGGACACGGGCTGCAGGAGGGCTGTCAAAACTGTCTGAATGAGAAAGAGACAGAAAAAGAGAATTAGTTTGCTAAGAAAAGCAAAGCTTGAGTTTTTTTTATTTTTTAGATTAGATTGCAGTGTTGTAACTCACATCAGACGGCTTCTGGGTGGCCGAGGCCGAGACGAGGAGTTGTTTCTGACTGGTGAACGCCTGCTTCATCATTTCTGCCTGGAGGGACAACAGAGGGAATTCAACAACTCACTGTAGAAACCCAGCACAGACGTGGGCAGAGGGAGATAGTTTGACAAACATAAATGTCACGCAACTTTATTTAACTGCGACGCATTCAAAAGTACGACTTACGTGTTTCAGAACATCGCCCCCTATCTTCTGGCTGAGGGAGAAGTACTGGGCCACGGGACCTTTGATGATCTCGTCAAAGGCATCGACGTACACAGATACAGCTGTAGAGTCAAATTAAAAATAAACTTAAATCAAATTTAAAAAAGCACAAAGGACGGAAACAACTCTTTATTCAGCCAATCTGCCAAAGCAGCAGGTGGCCTCGGTTAAAAGAGCATCACGACGTCCTCAGATGTTTTATTGTCAACAGCGATGAAAGCTGCCATCGAAACCAAATGTTTCATGTGCAGCCACGGCAGCGACTCGGTTCATCTGCTTCACGAGGGAGGATCCTCGCTTTTCATCTCTGAAAAAGAGACGCTACGTTTCCGACAGAGAGGAAGTCAGGATCCACGCCTGTTGGGGGGGGGTTTCTTCTTTGTTTGATTAAGGAGAAGTTGTTTTTCACACACACACACACACACACTCTCATCAGCTGCATGCAACACTTTCACACATTCACCCGTCCTGACTAATATCTGATCAACGTATCTCAATAATTACACTTGATGTTACCTCCCACTGGAGCCTCTCCGGGGCCCGACATGCCCTCCAGGCGACCCACCGCCACCTCCAGCCGCTGCACCAGACCTGCCAACTCTGCCATACCTGTCAGGTGGGGAAGAGGAGTGAGTCAGGTGGAGAAGAGGAAGAACAGGAAGCGACAACGTCAAGCATTTGCTCATCTGTGGTCACACAACACGTGGAGACCATTTAAGTTCTGCTTTATGCAGCATTGCTCAAATCCAGACTTCATGTACATTGCTGGGCTGTATATATATATTTTTTAAAAAGACCAAACCAAATACAAAAAGCTTTTTCTAGGTTTTAATTATTGTGTGTCTTGATCTGCTGTTTTTAACCATTGAGGCACAGTGAGTCTTTCTGTGGCAGCCTTCTAATTGGGGGAGTGAATTACTCGTGGGACACAAGATGAAGACGGCAATTAACAATTAGCTACTTGGACACGATAATAACAACTGTGCTCTGAATCCTGGACACATTTGCAGTTGGTTGATTAAATCCCACGAGGCTGGAAATTACTTGTGCAACCATCAGTCATCAGATGTTGTGTTCTGTGTCTTCACTCACTCTATTCATCGTATGCAATTATCCAGATCTAAGTGAAAGAACATGTGCTGCACCCTTTGGTTCCCATTTCAAAATAATGGTCCTACGTTGTGCTGGTAACGTCACAGAAATGCGGTTATTCAAGACGACTAAAAACGACATCTTGAAACTAGCAATTATTAACATTATTGGATAATCTGCTGATCTGCATGTTAAGGTATCTTTTACCAGAGAGAAAGTCACAGAGTTCCACCTTAACAGCGGTTACGTAGCAAAACAGAAAAGAAGATGGTGTTGCAGATAAGCAGGTTGGGGCTTGCTGAGCATCGAGGCATGTAGATCATTACATGTTACTGCGGACTGGGAGGAGTGGAGACCTGCCCAGTTATCCCAACAATGTCAGTTGAACACATTTGTTCACAAGCAAACAAATTCAGCAGCAACAGAGCAAAGTTAGGAGGAAGGAACAAAGCAACAGCATTAAAGCTTTGGGGTGCACCGGTATTTTTTAATGGGTACAATGCAGCCCCGGTTCAAATCCCTTTCTCACTTTTACCCCCCCTTTCCTGACATCTCCACTGGGGCACAAAAATCACAAATGCCAGAAAACCATCTTTAAAAAAGCATTAAAGATTGGCCTGAGTCTGTTAACAGTAAAAACCACTAAGTAACGTGTGAAACATGATCCTCCAGACTTACTCTTTCAAGTAGATGATTAACTAACTTCAATCCAGGTCCAGCGTCGTCTTACACAGAGCGTACTCACGTATACACACACACTAATGAGAGAGGCTAGTGTTACAAAAGACGACTGTAACCTGAGCCGAAACTGGATTCATCTGTGAGGCAGAGAGTCCCCCCCCCCCCCCCCCAGGTGCTTACACCTTTAGACCATGAACCGACCACTCTCACTAATGAGTCCACGACAAACCCACTGTGGCTGCCGTCTCACTTTCCCTACAGAGGCACTGATCTGGAGGAATCTAGTGATGGGGAGCTTAGGTTGTGGAAGCTGAAGCTACAGTCTACAGGATATAAAGATGGAGGGACATGAGTGTATTATTATTCATTATTGCCATTTTTCAAACATTTCCAGGTTCCAGCTTCTCAGTTGTGCAGATTTGCTGCTTTTCTCTATCATTGAAAAGTCTCTTGATCCAAACATCAATTAATTTCAAAGCAAACTTAAAATCTTGGAGGAAATTTAACTATTTATTTCGATTTATGGCAAGTTGGAAAGTGACCTAATTAGCAGTACGCTATTAAATGCCTCAAACTTGGCCTGAGGTCCATATTAATCATGTTGCTGTTGGCAGTATAATTACACCAGCAGGGTGAGGTAGGTCATACGTCAGCCGTATGACTGAGTCTCAGCATAACCAAATTATTAAAACCATGAACTGTTAACTGGAACTACTGCAGGAAGTGCGATGACTTTTCACCAGCGACCACAAAAGACAAAGCGCTGCAGCGAAAAGCCTCTGTAAGATGAAGCATTATTCTCACAGTGCAGCGAGCACTGTTCCTTCTTCACAACACTTGGGAGCTAAACTGGATCATAGACACAGAACCTCACCAACCTTGACCTACAAGCCTAAATGTTGAGAGCCGCAGCTCCGTCTGCAGACTTCAGCAGCTCAACTGGTGGACTTCCTGGTCTCAGCTGAGAAATGACTCAACAGCAAAGCAGGAAGGGCGTGTCCGCCTAAAGGTGCTTGTGGTAGTGATAGACACCAATAACCTATAAATGTGACAGTGGCTTTTAAAATGCCCTGTGAATGATCCCTGAGAGGTAAACACCTCGGTGTACTGGCTGTCCTAAAGTAAAAAAGGGAGAAAAGTGCTGATCACGGAGGAAACTGCAACGTCAGGGAAGAAGAAACAACTTTCCAGACGCCCGAGGGCAGATACCGTCCCGAGTTGAGACAGGAAATCCAGCCTGCCATTACATTTTCCTTAGATTTAAGCACTTTAAAAACCTCTTAAATCTATTGGACCCACATTCACCAACCAGTCACAGGGGATCAATCCTGCTGATTCACAGAAAAAGCAAGTCAACGATCGATTAAGCATAAAAAAATTCTAAAAGAATTCCACAGCACCCGCTTTTCAAGTCTCGTGCGTGTTACTGCAAAGATGCATATTTCGTGCATTGCATGTCCTCGCCGGTTCTGTAGCTGTCGCCGGTCTTTCTCCAGAACACAACAGACCCACTTCTGTGGACACACGGCAGAGATGTCCTGCATATCAAGCACCAGCAGCGTGGTGCAGGGCCAGGGAAGTGGGTTAGGCCTGTTCCTGCATCTCTTGCCTGCAAGGGAGAGTCCAGCCCAGTGTGTGTGTGTGTGTGTCTGTGTGTGTGTGTGTGTGTGTGTAGCCTTTTGCTGTTTGCATTGAACCAAACCACACAAGTCTTTCCCTTGACGCAGAGGTGGACTAAAAACCATGAGCTCGAACCTCACACACAGGCCCGGCAGGTCCGCTGGGCTCGAGGCTGCAGACAAATCAAGTTCAATCCGCTGATGCTAATGAGATCACTGGGGTTTCGGGCAGACCTGCGGCTAATGCTAGCTAGCTAGCGAGCTAACCAGGATAATTCTGTCCAACCCCAGACACTGTTTACTACTAGCCTAGCATAGCTGATATAATACATTTTAAAATAAAAACCTAATGCTAAGCTAGTGGAAAGCACGAAGGAGACAAATTATCCTGGATGAACCAAATGGGTTATGACACCATGGCGGAAAAAGAAAAAAACGTGAGCTAGCTAAAAAATTAAACACAAGATAAACCGACTACATGTTGTGTGTGTGTGTTGGTGTCTAATTGCTGTGTGTGTGTGTCCTCTTGTGTTGTTGTGTGTCTTGCTGTGTGTTTCGGCATTTCCTGGATCTTGTGTCTCTCTCACACACACACACACACACAGAGAGAGACAGACACACACAGACACACACACCCCTCCCTGTGTTAAGCTAACGTAGCGCTGCTGCAGCAGGAGACAGGAAACAAGAAGTTGCCACATCCTCGCAGAAAAGAAGAAGTAAAGCAGGAGGCGGAAGCTTTTACGACATTTAACATTAATATAAATAGACATGTGCAAGGTGCAGCTACGGGTTTTAGCAAAGGGCTAGCCGGGCGGTGTTAGCATCACACCGATTTGCATGAAAACCCGGAAAAGAAAAAATAATTCTGGCTTCCACGCCAAATAAAAGCTGCTGGAAGTTGTAACATCTGCAGCTTCATCATCATCATCTTCATATCATCGTCATGGCGCTCACCTGCAAACAGTGGTGGAGCAGTGATTTGTGTGTTCCGGGGGTCCGTTGTGTCGCCGTGGATCCGCGGAGCAGACTGACCGAGAGCCTCGCCTCTTTCTTCCGGGATGAGGAGAGAGGTTTACCCGGCAGTCCCCGCGCCGCGTCCCCGCCCTGCTGCCATTCCTTCCCCATATAAGGAGCGAGAGAGAGAGAGAGCGGAGAGACTAAGATAAACAAGAGGGGAAACTGTGAAACTGCTGTTTTCTATCAGGATTTATCTGCAAGAGGCAGATCCCTCCTGTAAACACCACTGGGTCCCTGCAGAGGAAGAGGAGGAGAGAGGAGAAGGGTCTGATCTGCAGACACGTGTGATGCATGTGGTTCATCACACATGTCTGCAGATGTTTCCTGGCTCCTGGTGTGAGGCTGGTATTTATTGCACATGTGTGTGATGTGTGAAAGCAGCTGTACCTGCAGGAAATACTCTCAACTCTCTGTGTTAGACCCAACAAGGGACCTGGCCTCTTTGTCTGGGGCCTCGGAAACTTCACTCTTTTGCTGTAAGATGAGATAAAACTGTATTGATTTCCACACACACACACACCGGGAGGTTGAGTTGTTACAGCAGCAGGTAGGTCTGAAGTTGTGAACGCCCGTGTCCTTTCACCCAGTTGAACACAGACTAGACGTTTTCCGTCTCAGTAAGTCTAAGCTAAAAGGAGATTATTACATAACAGCTGTAAGACGCTGAGTGGTATTAACCCCGAGGAGTAAACTGGTCTTTGGAGAGGCCGGAGGAAGACGTAGACCTGGAGCGGAGTTCACAGATCAGTGGCCTCATGGACAAACCGTCAGGTTGGATGTCTAGTTTCTTACATAAGAACATAAACCTGACACTTTCAATCTTCAGCATCCCACAGTCGCTCGTAGGAAACGGTTACTGGCGTCTGTGTCTATCCAGCATCACCATCATCGAAGGGAAATGACATTTTTTTTAAATGAGGCAAAACTTCTATCATGAGCAGTTACGGCCTCTCATCAGCCGGCACATTGTGTTAATGGAGCAGCGAAGAATCGAGGTTAATGGGATCACAAATGTGGAAACAAACAATGCAACGACAGGACGACTGGTTTATATCAGGGTTTGTGCAGCGACGCTGGAGGAAGAGTGTGTGTTAGAGGGAGAGGTTGAAGGGGGGGGGGGGGGGGGGGGTGCACTTAGGGTGAAATGTGACAAACAATGCATCATGCAGTTGTGGAAATAAACAACTGTTGGATAACCTTGTTAAAAAAAAAACCATCAGATTGTTATTTTCTTTGATTCACGGCTGGGACACAGTGGAGAATAGAGACAAATGGGGAAAGAGGAGGAAATGGAAATAAAACGATATTCAGTTAATAATAAGTGTAGAAAATATACAATAGACAAGCCGACATGTCTGAGAAAACGCAAGAACAAACATTTTTATTTTTAATTTACAGATGATCCAGTTGCATCAGGTCTGGTCACACACACAAAGAAAGAAAGAAAAAGGAATAACTTCACTGAAACAAATTTTTTAAAAATTAAATTCCCTTCATTTAACAGTTGCTACCTTTTCCTCTGTCTGCCTTCACAGTGGACTCCGTCAGAGTCGAGGTCAATTCACTTACGGCGACAAAATCACACATGTGACGGGGAAAATGTTGCACATGTAACATGAGAAATGCTGAATTTTGGATCGTTAAATTGTTTTATTTATATGTATATTTTAACTTATGGGAAAAAGGTAAAGGCATAAACAAAAATGAGTGAATCAGCATCGAGTCTTGGCAGTGACACCAAAATAATTTCAAATGATGTGCAACAAAAAAAAGAAACAGAAAAGAGAAATGGCTCAAATATAAAATGTCTTCAAAGTGTGAAAAGATGACATTTTACAGTGTCTGCACGTCGATTCACTTGATTTACTTTGCCAAAAACATTAAAAATAATAAAACCAATAATAAACCTCTGCCCTGGGTCCGACGCTCCGAGACCGAACAGCAGAAGCAACATCAGCATGAAATGACTGAACAGTAAGAAACGTGATTGCTTATTTCACACAGAGTACGAGCCAAACAGAGTTAACAGCCGTACCCTTTCCACATTCAACAACCAAAGGAAAAAGTGCCTCAAAACGCGGCCTCAGATCAGTTTCACATTCTGCATGCGAAGGCGACCACACGCTGAGGCGTCGTAAAGAGGAGTCACGTGGTTAAAGTTCTCATTCAGCTCGGCCCGGCCCAGAAACATCTCTGATTACTGCTCCGTTGTTTTCCCTTCTCTCTCCTCTCTCTCCTCTGTTACTACAGACTTCCTACTGTGTCCTGGTGTATCCATGGCGATGAGCTCCCCTCAGAAGAAGCAAACCTCGCTCAGATTAACCTCCTGATCTTTGTCGTGTTTGTGGGAAGAAATAATTGTTTCCTCGGATTAAGCTCGGTTTTGAGGTTTGTTGAGGACACAACTCGATTTTTATAACAAATGGAGGATTAGTGGTGATTTGTTTTGTCTCGGTTGTGTCACTTATACAAATGGGTTTTTTTTGTGATCCTCATGTGAAAGTGAAAATGTGCCAAGAGAAAAAAAGATAAACGTGGTCTTCAGGGATGATAATTACCTCGGACAAGGAAGTTATGTTTTCTTTCCGTTTGTCTTCGTCAACAAAATTACACAATAACTCAATTTTGGAGCGAATCTGGACAAAAAGGGCTCCAGGAATCTTTTTTTTATCATTTTGAAATACTTAATGGATCTCGATTAAAACAATCAGACGTATTTACGGGACTGATATTCATGAGCGTGTGTAATTTGGTGCAGCCTGTTGGGCCTTGGCGGAGGTCTGAAATTCCAGAAACAGCTGAAGCTCGTCCTGTCCTGTTCACTAAAGCAAACATGTACATACCAAATCACTGAGGATGCCTCTGGACACGAAGCTGCATCCAGGTTAGAGAAACCACATCAGCTCATTTGATCTTTAAAGTCAAGGAAATACAAAGTTGTCTACACTGAACGCAGCGTCGGCCTGTGTTTCCAGCTGAGGTTCCAACTTTAACCATCACAGATCAACCAACGGGACTAAATAAGAGTAAACCTGACAGGAAATCAAAAGTGCACGGACACTTAATCACAGCGTAAAGGTTGTTTGTTTAAAAAAAAAAAAATAAAATAGTGGTCTTCAAGGTTCAAGCAGTCGTTACATGACTATATATTGAGATGGTGGAGGAACGTTATGTGATCCAGTGTGTGAGTCTGTGTGAGTCTGTCTGTGTGAGTGTGTGTGTGTGTTCCAAGATATTTAATCCACAGAGAAAACCTTCACAATAAAAGCACGGTGCTTCTGCCTCAAACCGCCATAACTGACAACACAGCGACTCTTCCAGGGGTTGTTTCATAACAGACATAATTAAAAAAAAAAAAAAAAAAAACTGTGCTGAAGATCACATCTTTTCGCCACAGCAGCCAAACTAATCCACACATACAGCTGACACTCAAACATGCAGGCGGCCATTCCAGGGTCATACTGTACCACATCTGCAATCTGACTTGTCATGCACAATTTTTGCTGTTTTTGTGGCGTTTTTCCTTCACGTGATTCCCGAACACAAATCCCCAGAGCAGAGATGACAGTTGGTTTCAACATGGCGCCGTTTGGCAGCACCGGGTCGACCTCGAATATGATGATGTGTGCGAACATGCACGTCTACGAGAGGCGAGGAGTGAGCGTGTGTCAAGTGGCTGGTTTTTTTTCGTGTCATCGCAGCAGTTTTTTTTTTTTTAATCAAATCCAGGAAGTCAAGTGTAACTGAGGCTAGTGTTCTCTCCCGCGGCTTCCAACTAACGCGTGCCTCAGTCAGAGGGTGACAGTACATTCTTTTTGTCTCTGTGTGTTAAATAATAGGAGTCTATGTTATATTTTATATAAAACACAGTGCTCTCCCCAGAATTCTCATTTAATGTTTTAGTTCTTTCCCTCCGAGTTGGATCAGTGTGGCGATCAGGGATCTTCCAGTATAATGGTGGTTTTTCTGTGCCAGTGGGACAACACGTTTCCAGCATGTTCTTCCCTCTCTCCCTTTCTTTAAATCCAGGTATCACGCTGTCCGTCTTCATGGATGAGAGGTGTGAGGTTTTTGTGTTGAAGAACAACAAAAGAAACAGAGGAAGAGTGAGGAACAGAGGGGTGGAGGAGGGATGTACGAGGGCCGCAGTGAGCTCCCCCCTCCTCTCTTGCTATAGCAGCTCCTCTCTTTGCTTCTTGCCCCTGACCGGTCCCTGGCCGTTCCTCAGGGAGCCGTTCTGGGGCCGCAGGAGGTGCCCCCGCTCCTGGTCCGTCCACGGGACCCCGCCGTGCCCCTCGTCACTGTCCAGGTCGGAGTCCGAGTGCATGAGAGCGGAGGAGGTGGGGGCTGGGACGGGCTTCATACGGGCTGGGAGGTGGGTGATGGTGCAGGAACACAGGGAGGACGAAACGAGGTCAAAATGTTATTTACACAGGCAGAGAAATTCATGACAATACAATATTTTAGAGCTGTAATTGTTTATGATATAATCGGTTGATTATTCGATTGATGCATCATTTCGTCTTTAAAATGTAAGAAACAAAAAATGCAAGGTGTATTTTCACAAGTCTCACATTCGAAGCTGAAACCAGCAAAAGTTTCACTTGGAAAAAATAAGTTAAGTATACAGTGGATCAGTCGGAGGAAGTTTCTACAAAATTCTGTGAACCTTTTTGAGATTTCGTCTGTAGTTCACATCTCGGAACAAACGTTGATGTCGTGTGTGCGTCCGTGTCTCACCGACTCTCTGCGGCTGAAGCTCCAGACTGTCCTGCTCCTCCGCCTCCAGCATCTTGTATCGACTTTTACTCCTGCGCACTTTGCTCTTTCGTCTTCCAGGGGAAAAAAAACACAGAACATATATTCCATCATCCTTTGGTGTGGTGGTGTAGACAGAGGTAGAGTGCAATCTCAAAATTCTAATTATATATATATTATTTTGACATTTTGGGACTTGAACTCACCTGTTGCAGCAACACACGATCCCCCAGACAAGTGTTGCCATGGCAACCACAATCATAAAAGATGCTATAGTCACATAGAGCACGCTCCACTCTGAAAACAAAATAAATAGAATTAAAATAATATACGAGCAGATCAAATATGTCTCATTGAGCCGGGAACTAAATTTGCATGAGGAAAAAAACACGTATATATATTAATTCATGAGAAAACCAAACTATGTTGCTTTAAGGTTGTTGTCCTCTCACCACAGTTGCTCTCTGCGTCTCCGAGCTGAGCTCTGATGAAGTTCTCCATCCAGAAAGGGTGACAGACACATCGCCGCGTGAACGAGTCGCACTCGCCGTGGCCGGAGCAGTTCAGCTGGCAGACTGCGGAAGGAAGGAAGTGACAGAGTGATATGAAACATAAATCTACCTTTATCTGACTGACGTTCATATTCCCGACTTTATATTCACGTCCAGTATTTAGAATAATTAATTAACATCCTCTCCCTCCTTTATCTCTTTCCTTTTGTTGCGCGTCTCTCCTAAAAACGGTATTTCTCAGGTACTCACTGAGTGTGTCCACGCGTCGTGCCTTGTAAATGAGGAAGTCGTTCTTCTGTTTGCGCAGTTTGTTGCGTAGGCCAAGTGCAACGCTGTGCCCGGACAGAGGAGGGCGCCCCGGACCGCCTGACACCAGGAAGACCAGACGAGTGCTGAGGAGGAAAATAAGAAAATCTCATTCCAACCATTTCCATGATTCATGTTTGTGTGTCTTGTTACCGTGAGGTTGAGGAAAGAGAGAGAATTTGGACATAAAATCCAATTTACTATTATGTGTATTACAGATTTATATACATTACTATTATTAAGGGATTTCAGACGACTCACCTGTGCTCATTATACGCACGGATCTCTCGCACTATGATGTCGCTGTCGAGCACGCCCAGTAAAACCCCAACCTGGCGCAGCAGCATGTCCCGCTGCCGGTGGGAGACCTGCGATACAGAGACCTCCAACACCAGCTCCACCAGGTCCCGTTCCCACATGTCTGACAGAGAGAAAGAGAGAGAGAGAGAGGTTTTAAAATAAAAGCACATGGGAAAAAAGGTGGGACGGGTGGAGGAGGAGAGAGGAGTGAGGGAAGGGAACAAGGAAATGAGGAAAACAGGATCCATCCGACTCTCTGAGATCTGGGAAAGAGGCCAGAGCACCAAGCGATGGATTAGCTTCTGGCTGAGTGTGTGTCTGAGCACCGTATGTCGCACACTGACGTGTTCAACCTTCTGCTGTTGGTTGTGAGTCTCTTGCTGTGTCGGCACCATTTGAATAACCAGACTTTCAAATTCTAGTTACAAAATCAGCATTTCTCTTTATATGTTTGCGCGTAAATGATACTATAAAATAAAACTATGAATAGAAGCTGCTGCTGTTTGATAAGGAGGTGATGACGCAGAAAACTACCTGGAGACAGAAAAGCAACGGTTGTTTTCTAACATTGTGAAAGTGTGTCTGATGCACGTGTGTTCACTTCACCTGGTTTGACCTCCACGGTGCCCCTGTCAGTGCTGGTCTGTCCTTTGCTGTCAGTTACTGTCAGCTGGAAACTGTACTTCCCAACCACCAGGTTTCCCAGGAACAGCACAGCCTGGTGGTCAGAGTTGTTCAGTACGTCCTGGTGGAACGAAAAAAAAAACGATCAAACAAAACCTGTAACTTATATTTTTCAAACAATGGAAACATCCAAATTCAATGATCTTATGTTACCATTTTTTGATGTGATAAAATGATTTTACCATTACCCTCCATTTACCATCAACAAAATCAGATACAGATAAACAAGATCAGATGTTTCTAGTATTTAGTCAAAGGCTGAATCTAAGGAGCTGAAAGTGTGGCTCACTCCTGCCGCAGGGCTGCTGTCGTCTCTCGTCCACAGGTAGGTGACTCCGCCTTTGTCGTCGGTTGTGTGAGATCCGTCCAGAGTGGCGGTCCTGGCAGGCAGCGCGATAGGTGGACTTGACAGGACGTGAGCCACGGGCGGTTGGTCCAGTTCTGGTGGGAAAACATTGTTAAAAGATGTTAGATACGAAACGATCTTGCTGATACACGGTAAAGTGAACACACACACACACACACACACACACACACACACACACATCTCCTCACCTTCTCTGACGATAACGATAACAGTGTCGGTGCTCTTCAGCTTCCTGTCATCCGTTACGGTCAGGGTGAACTCGTACCTGCCGACCTCGAGGCCCGTCATCGTGGCAACGGCGGCTTCTGCGTTCTCAATCTTCACATTATCAGGGCCACTGATGGTCGAACGGAAACAGAGCGAGAGAGAGTCAGAGAGAAATAACTTTGTGGAAAGACTTTGACCTTGATCTGTTCGCTTTGTACGTTTGAATTCCACTTCAATATATTTGAAGAGAAGGTTTTAAAAAGGAGCTCTCCATTGATTCATTCAGCTCTGATGTGAGCTTTCTAATGAATGTTAGAGCAACAGCATCAACTGGAAGTCTAAGTTAGAAACGTGTGTGTGGGTAAGCCTGTGTCTAACAGACCTGGTTTGTTCCCAGTGGTAGGTGGCGATCTTCTGATCGTCGCTGCTCTTACTGCCGTCCAGTGTGGTTCGGTCAACCGGCAGCGTCAGCTCTTTCTCTGGTCCTGCATCTGCCACTGGTGGTTTATTGTTTTCTGGAGGATGACGTGACAAAAAGGATCAGGGATAAGAAACAGCCCACAGACCGCAAACGGCTGTGGAAAATAACAACATGATAGAGCAAGCAAGAGGAAGAGAAATAGAAAAACAATCTTCTTAATTAATAACACAAACCAGTAAGATCCAGGAAATGTACAAAACTATACCTTCAGATCAGCATTTCTATTATAATCTCTACTGTACACTAACTGCTCTCTTTCAGATATTATTACCCACATTGACACAGTCTGACCTTGCAGGTGGATGTGTGTCAACATCACGGGTCCTGTTTAAACACTGTGAGGTTGTCTTGCCAGTGTGAATAGTCTACAGTCATCGGGTTGTGTACACACACACACCGTCACCACCCAAACAGTGAGGGCGCCGCTCAAACCTGGTATTGGTACATCTTTCTCGGGTGGTCAGATCACAAGTGAGCACCTCTAACTTCTGATTGGATCTCACTTCGCTGCTTTATATGCAAATCAACACGCACGTCATTTCTGTTTGCAAAGACAACATGTTGCTGTTTGAGTGTACAGATGTGTCTGTTATGAAAACGGAAAAATAAATAGAAAAGTGTGGGAGTCAGTGTTAATGTTGTGTAATCAACGTATCAGCACGGAGTTTAAAAATACTTAAAGTAAATTTCTGCTTCACACATGCTTACAAAAAGGTACAAATACATCATAACTGTCCCTCAGTGTGCTGCTCACACTTCATGTCTGTATTTGTATAAAGCCTGTGAGTGGGAGAAAAGCAAACAAGCTGTAACTCAGCGCATATCCACTACTGTGCAAGTGGATTTTACATGTGGAGATAAGGAGGTTAATAAAGTCGCGGTTTAAAAATGGTGCGCAAATACAGACAGCTGAGCAAACATTCCTCCACCAAGGTCAACATCAGGATCTCCTTCCACCAGATCCGGATTATTGTATAGATCAACAGTTAACTGTACAAACTCTGTTTGTTCACATCAAGATCCCTAAATTATTTCCTGAGAAATTGAAATGCGCCAACAAGAAATATTAAAGAAAAAGATTTTTTGACCTGCACTAAAATTGAACATGTTCTCTCCCGGCTCTCGTCTTGTCTCTCCGAAACATTCGGTGCAAATCAGTTAGGGAATTAATAGGAGTTTACTTAGTGTGAGTTAATGATTGAGTACTCGAAAGATAAATAAATCTGTAATGTCCTCAGTAGCTGATTAACTAAATATATTTCACGGAGTTGCTGAGGCAGTATTAACAGGGTTTCCCCCCCCCAGCCGTTTACCTGGTTGCACAATGACCGTGACCTGGGCGGTTGCCTGCTGTCCGGATGAGTCTGTCACCGTCAGCTGGAAGGTGTAGTCTCCCTCCTGCATTGCTGACAGCTGCAGGATCGGTGTCCGTACGCCCTGAAAAGACCGGCACCATTGGGTACGATGCACTTGGAAGGTGACAGGTGTGAATTCAAATCATGGGCGTAGTCTCACCTGCATCGCCACCACTTTATCTTTGCTCTCGGGGGTGAGGGACCACTCATACAACAGGGAATCGTGGTCGTCGGTGCTTTGGTTGCCGTACAGAGTGATGGAGTTCCGTGGCAACTGGAGGGCCTGAATGACGCAAGAGGAAAGATCACCTTCAGTAAACAACTTAGGTACATTAAAGAACTTAGCTATGATGAAGGAAATTACTATAGACCTTGTTTGGGCCGGCATTGGCCACAGGCCTGTAGTCCTTGGCTTTGTTGACAGAGAGGGTGGCCGTTGTGGAGTTTGTGGCTCTGTCCGAGTCCGTCACGGTCAAACTGGGAGAAAAACACCAGTCAACAGATTAAATAAACACAAAATAGAAATTCTATAATATCATACATTTGATTTGCTTGTAATCAGAGTGATAGTAACTTTAACTTGAGTCTGAGACAAGCGAGGTCCACCTTTACCTGAACGTGTAGTTCCCAGGCACCAGGTTGGTGAGGGTGAGGATGGCGGTGTCGGCAGAGACCTTCTCCTCCCTCAACGGACCTTTGACCTCTTCCCAGAGCCAAGCAACCACCTTGTCATCATCGGTGCTCTCTGGAAACAAGAGATAAGAGAGGTTTCAGCTTGTGTTAAATACGTTTGTGTGTGTATACCTGAGTGTGTGTGTGTGTGTGTGTGATGTGGGAGACTCACGGCTGCCGTCTATCACCGTAGAGCTGGTCGGCAAGGAAATCTCCTGGAACTTTGGGGAAACTATGGCAACAGGCGGCTTGTTTATCCGCGGCTCTGTCCGATGGAAAACAAGAAATGAGATTATAACCGTGTGGGTGGGTGGAAAGCAGCATTGTCTCCCAGCAATAAGATCTGAGTTTATTCAGATAACAGGAGGCGTTGACTGTTCACTGATTCCTGATTAATCCGTGTCAGGAAGGATAAGCCCATCAAATATTAGTCACAGCCGTCTGTGGTTGGACAAAACAACAGAAACAATTAAGTATAGCCCTGCAGTAAACAGCCTGTAGTCCTGTTGCACAAGTGTGATGCGAGTGTGATGTCTGTTTGTGAGTCTCTTTGACCAAACGGTCAAGTTGCAGTTTATATTAGTAGTGAAGACTTTGAATGAATTTAATAAAATATATATAAAAACTGATTTGATAACCAATTAAACCCAAACTTCACAGGAACATGGACACGTGAACATGCATCAGTGTGATAAGAACTTCCTAAAATGACAGAAACCACCTTTAAGCAAAATGTATTGGACGTGTACTTTGTCCCGTCCACTAACATGGAGGACACAGGGTTTATGACCTATACTGCAACCAGCCACCAGGGTGCGATCGAGATGATTTGATATTGGAGCAGTGTCTGACTATACTGAGTCACTGGCCACAAGTTATGAAGTTAAGTAACAGCCAAAAAATTTGCTTTTGTAGGAGTTTTATAATTGCACAATGAAGTTGGCCTTCAAATTCTTGGATATGAAATCATATTTGTGTGGAATTTTGCAAGAATTCTTGAGTTATGGCAATCAAAGCAAAAAAATGTGCCATTTACAACAGGCACGAATATTTACCTACGCCAAGGACGTTATGTTTTCATCAGCAAAAACTACTCAAACAATTTCCATGAATCTGTAGAGAGGTGGGTTATGAGCCAGAGAAGAACCCATTACATTTTGCAGTAGATGTGAATAAAGGGCAGATTCAGTATTTTCCTTTCACTTCCTCTAACATGGCAGAGGTTCCTCTTGGCAGAGGAATGCACTCTCCAAGCGCCCTTCTTGTGTTTTGGTGATTTCATGGCTGCAGTAACCTTGATTTGTTTTGAAAAGGAACCAACCAATCACTCCTACGAACAGCTTTTGGGGGCCATTCGAATATTCATGAGATTTTTGCACAACGCTGAATGTTGGACCTCACCTGGTTTGACTGTGACATTGACGTAACCTTTTCCGTGAGCCCCGCCCCCTTCCACCGTCAACTCAAACTCATACAGGCCCACAGTCAGCTGAGGGAGTGAGAGCACAAAGAGGGGGTGACCTTTCTGTGTCCTTCACACACACAAGTAAAACCTTCCTCCGATGTGTTTAGTGAAGCTCCACCAGCATTTTTTAAAATTCTCAGCAGAGTATGAATACGCGAGTTGCGATCTGTACCTTGCTGAGTTGTAGCGTCTTGCTGTGCTTCCCTTCGACCTCCCCGCTGTAATCTTTGGGATGTGTAATCAGACGCCATTCAAATGCATAGTCTGTCCCTGTAGAGAAGCAGCGACATTTAATCAACCAGGACACTAAACAAAACTGCTCATGCACTCTCTTAAAAATCTGGATTATTTCCGGATGAAAGATTGTGGTACCGTAGGAGCTCGTCAAGGGCGGATCAAAGGATTAACGAAATTATGACAAGCGCTTGGTAACTGTATAATCTTTTTCCAGTCTGGATTAAAAAAAAAATCTCTGGCAGGTGTTTAGTACGACGAGCGGCATTCTGATGGTGACTCAGGGATGCAACTGTCAAGCAGGTTGAATTTCATTACTCACTGAACTGTGACACAACGCTAAATGAGCGTTTCCCCCGAAGCTACATAACAAGTCAAACTATGTTCGAACCATTTACAAACTATAATAGCAGAAGCAACAATAATAATCTTGTAAAAATAGATCTGCATGCATCAGCGATTGCAAAAATAATCAGTTTTAATGAGAAAACGTGTAAGAAGAAATATTCCCACACACACACACACAGACACACACACATACCTTCTGGTGTTGTTGGGACCACAAAGGCGTTGAGTTCGACCGAGCTGCGGGGAAGCGTAACCTCCACGCTCTCCCCCGCTGACACCACCAGCTCCCTCACTGCCGGGGAAGACAACACAGGATCAGACACTTTGCCAAAATGACAGCATGGTGCCGCAAAGTTGGCATGGCAACCAAAAGATTGGAAGTGGTCGGAAAATGGGCATTAATCAACACATCTTGGATCACAAATGATGATTAAAAAGCTCAGCTCGTTGCATCTCAATATGGATTATTGGGAATCAGGCAGCTGTTTTCAGTGATAACAAAAAGTGAGAACCTCTAGAGATGTTTTCCTGAGGAGCTGGTGGAGACCAAAAACAGAGCTAAAAGGAGGGTGGACCCTGAAACTACAATTATCAGGTGGCCAAAAAGAAGAATCCAACTGAGCATTAATGTTCCTCCATATCTAGTGGATATGTAAACAGGAAACAGCTTGAAAGGTGAGACTGTGTCTTGCAGTCACTGCTCGTTTCTGTTTCCTCATAGTTATAGTTATAGGGGAATTACAAGAAAAAAATCTGGATTTGTGTATTCCTCTAGCAAAGAATAAAATCCAAATCACAGGATATAATAACTACACAATTAGTTTTATAGACTGTTAAAAGTCTACGCTCCTTCTAAACCTACACCCTCTGTTTGCATTCAAACCAGCTCAGCTCGTTATTTATTCTGGTGAATCTATTGCCAGTTAAAGGCTCGACAGATTTCATCTTAAGTCACTCGCATTGTTTTGCTTGTTGCCAATTTTCCAGTTACGGTCAAAGGCGAGAATTGTCCTTCAGGGGAAGGAGAGAGCGATCAGTCGAGTCATTCCTGTTTATAGAAGCCTGGCAGGCCACAGCACATTCCTATTGATCACACTCGTTTGGCTTCACGCTCACACGGCACACGGCTGCTTTCATCTGGGAAAAATAACATCTGCGCGCTCTGCCATAAACTTTGTGGGCAAAGTCCATCTTTGTTTTGTCAAGAAGGGACAGTAAAGGAGGTTTTTCACCTGAAAGTCACGTCGAATCATATTCGTAGGCTGCACAGCTACAGCGCTGTTAGAATATATATTAGCTCATGATTAATAAATGAAGACAAGACAAATTACTGAATCTGATGGAAATAGGCGATCTCTGACATTTGCTCACCAGCCTGTGTTGGAGTGGTGACGGTGGCAGCTTCAGTCGCCGTGGGTGAGATGACATCACTGCCATTGGAAGACGGAGGAGTATCAACAGTGTCGTGCAGTGTCGTCGAGCTAATTTGTGATGGAACCTCAGAGGAGTCCGAACTCCCATTGGTTGAATGGCTGAGGTTCTTCTGGGGTTTCTGAAGAAGGGTGACGGTGCTGGGCACAGAAAGAGTTGGATGATCTGTTTGCAGGTTGGGACTTTCCTGTAGAGACAGTTCAGAGGTTTATACTCACGTTCACAAGGAGACAAATCTACCTCCACCACACTTTTGACAAAACAAAACAATCAGTGTGTGATTCTAAGAATGAGGGTGAGGACGATTTAAGTTTGACAGCATCTGCTACAAGCAACAAGATGAAGATCAATATCAACATTCTGTGACCTTACCGTGTTTTTAAGGTATCCTGGGTGCGGCGTGTGACTTCCTGTTTGCTGTGCACTACGAGCCTTTCTACGTCTCGCTGTGATGGGATCCTTAAAGTTACAGAAAACAAAGGATTTTAGAAAGATACTTTTATGGAACATAAATATATTAACGCATCTCTCTTCTATGAATATCTAAAATGCTGCCGTTACCAGGCCCCGGTACCATTGCTCTCTTTCTCTTTCAGAAAAAGTTGATGAGCAAATTGGTCCGATTAATAAATCACAGCAGTAGCGGTACCTTTGAGATCAGCTGCAGGAGGCCAAGAGACTCCTGGTGGGGCTGGGGCAGGAAGGAGATGGGGCAGCCGCTCTCCTGGGAGCAGCTGAGAAGCACACAGTGCCCGCCGAGGCTCCACACGGCATTGCAGCTCGGCTTCAAGCAGCAGGACTCCCAACACGTCGCCCCGGCTCTGCCTGTTGCTAGAGGGTGCCAACCCAGGCCAATGGTGCTGCTCCAGTGGATCCCCAGCACGCCGCTGGTCACCCGGCAGAGATCTGCTGACACACCTGGAGCAGGACAGAAGCCGGAAATTAAAATTTCAAAAGAGATCAATCTCTTTGCATTAAGATCATAATAAAGGAAGTTGGTGGTGAAAGGGAGAAGAACAGTTGAAGTGGTTTATCCTCTGAGAGATTCTAAAGATTTTCATGATGCATGTAGTTTGATCAAAGAGACCATGGATCTGCTACTGCAGCACTTTGCAAGCTTTGCAAGATTTCACTTGTTCATATCAATCCGGGGCATTGTTGACTACTCTTGGCAACGTTGCAGGCAAAAGGGCAAAGTGAAACCCACGGTGAATTCCAGCTCCTGACCAGTGACACTTAACAGATTGGGCTCCGGCTGAACGTTTCTCAGAAAAGCCGACATGCAGCCTCTGTTTGAGCAGTCAGCCAAGTCAGCAGCAGAAAGAGGAAGTGAGTCTTTTCCCTGACAAAACAAGATGCTGATTAAAACCCAAAGCACAGTAAGCAGTACGCACACAGCTCCACCCGCTGAGCCAGACGGTCCGACTCATATCAGCAGTGCAGTGAACGGAGACGTTTAGCTGCTAAGCGTGTGGTGTGTGTTTCCTCTTCCAGATCGTTACTTCGGATGATAAAACCATTCTGATTCCAGACTTTTTTTTTTTTTTATATCAAACTAGTTAAATCCATCGTTCCAGATGACACCTTTGTTGTGCAGCCAATACAATAAAACAGCAGCGTTTATAACAGAGCACAGAGTGTAAAGCCGAGTCACTGTGAATTAATAAATCCAATATTTGGAACTTGTTCGGTCTTGCAGACGACACACGTAGATGAACAAGGTGCCAATTATATATTGTAAATACTGTAACACATTTAAAAACAGTACATTCATCTGCACTTATTAAGATTCTGCTAATGAAAGCACAGAGGTGCATAGAAACAGTGCTGTTAGTTCTGCAGACCCCAGAATCTTTGTTAAACTTATAAACCTGAAGATTTCGGCCCTGATTGATCGTGAGTGGCCTCAGAAACAAAACAGGGGAGCAGCTAGTGCATATGTTTAATCTGCATGTCTTTGGAAATTACCACTTTTGACCCTGGTGTTCTGTAAACACAAGAAACAACAATACCTCTAAATATTTTAGAGCCAGGGGTGACTTTATGGGACGTGTCAGTGTAACTCAAGGCAGGAAAAACACGGTTCTTGCCACACACACAAAAACACGGTTCTTGCCACACACACAAAAACACACAAAAGCGCTAATGTTTGTTTGAGAAAGGGGGGGGGGGGGGGGGTCATCCCACCCCTGTCCACTGTTCTTCTGTCCACTAACCCTCAACACACGCACACGCACACACACAGTGTCAACCCACAAGGCCCTTATTGTCCTGTTTCACATTGTAGCCCACTGAGCGGCATCTGAAAGCAGACACACACAAACTCACACTCACAAGAGGGATGTGAACAATCCTTTGTGTGCCTGCCTCAGTTTGGAGGTACAGTAAATACAGACTGATAATCCAAAGCAATGCGAGCATCACAATCACATTCTAAGACGGATGAAGACCCACCCTGAGTAATCAAAGGTGTGTGAATCTCCTGTGCAGATGAGCACTGGGGATATAAAAGACACAGATGCGTTTCTTTATCAGGTCTCGGTCAACAAGTGTGTGTTTGTCTGCGAGTTCAGGCTGGCGGATGGTTTATTTTACCTGTGGCAGGAGCCAGGAGCCAGAGGTAGGTCAGCGGCAGCAGGGTGAGGTGAGGTAAGCTCCAGGTGAGCAGCCTGTGGTCGTGTGCATAGGACATTTTCCTTAAAAGGACCTGGAGAGAGCAAACAGAAGGACGTGAGTGCACTTCGTCCTCTGAGGAGTCAGTCACTGCAAACTCCAGACAAACATCGTCAAACGCCACAACGCTATATTCATTTCGAAATCTCAAAGCGGCCCAATATACAACACTTCAATTTTTAAACAAATGAGGCAAACGTGTGCCCATTTTACGACGGCATCAAATATGAAAAGTTGGGTCGTTTTAGTTTTGGCTGTGAAGCAGCAGCGGAGGAAGCGACAGATCCGAACCATCGTCTGTGGAAGGAGGAGATGACATTGCAGGACAGACGGGCGTCGTGTTTACACCTTTAATTCCGAAACGCTGTCATGCCGAGTACGTTCACACATAGTGGGCGTCATTCTGCCGCCTTTGTTTGGCTCTTTTCTAAACAAACAAAGCAGGGATCACGGAGGAGCCTTCTTAACAGCTACAGTATAATGGAATCCAACAATATTAGGGTAGGATTAGGATTGGGTTACTGAGACATCAGGGATATTCTCCTATTCAGAGCTGGAACAAGCCGATTAAGATACTGATATATGCAATAGTGTTAGACACTGAGGAAAAAGATGAACATCCAACATTAAAAAAGGCAGTTGAAGGGAAACTGTAATTTAAAGGGTTCATGTCAAACTTAAGGGCACAAAATAAGTGATTTCAAGGATTTTATTTCATCACAGTAAGATTGACATCTGGTTCTCAGCCCCCCCCCCCCCCAGTGTGGTCTAGAGACTTCCACCTCATCTACAGGATCTACAGTTGATTTACTCAAACTGTCTGCAACAAGCAATCAAGCACGCCTACTAAAAACACACCACGTTTGTTTACCTTTCTCCCGACCAGGCGGAGGAAGCAAAGGAATGCAGGAAGAGAGAGAGAGAGAGAGGAGAGAGAGACGGCTTAGGTTGGCAGGGTGGTGCTGCAACTTGTCGGGTGAAGACGGGTCAGCACCGGCACTCTGAGGAAGAGATCCAACATGGCCGCCTCCAGGGCCCTCACAGGCTCAGCTGCTCAAACACAGTCCTGGAGAGGGGCGGACAAGGAGAGAAACATTACTCGATATGTTGATCATGTTATTAACCCAAAGGTCAGGGAGGTTATGTTTTCATCAGTTAGTTAGTTAGTTGGCGACATTACACAAAAACTACCGGGCAGATTATCACAAAAGGACGGACGGATGTGTTACGGGTCAGCATCTTGGGGCAAAGTTTATTGTGATCGCCCTCTGATATGAATCATTCCGGTTTTTCCCCCCCCCCTCCTCTATTTTGATTTCAGACAGTCAACAGTGGTTCAGCTGCAGTCTGAGGAATTCAGAAAAATTACAACCCATCAAACATTCACGCTCCCCTGAGAGAACAGAGCAGAGGAACTTTACTTAAACTGTACAGTTACTTCGACTGCATGATGTGCAGATCGGCGCTTTTACAAAAGGATCGAGATGAAACACAGATTTTCATCGAGTCAGATTCTATTCATAGAAGCGATTTTTCCCAATTCCCAGACGTGCAGAACACAAACAATCCTTTTTTCAAAGTGCCAGAGAGAAGAGACAAGGAAAAGTTCCTCGTTTGATGACATAACAAATACAACATGTCTCATATTATGAAGCACTTCTGCCAGTATCCTGACAGTTACTCTTCACATGACAGTTACTCTTCACATGACTCACGCCATGCGAACACCTTCCGTTTCACCAGCAGCTCAAGCAGAACGGAAGTGAAGAAGATGAAGCTGAAGTTAATTTACAATACTTCAGTCACGGCTCAGCCTCAACCGACGAAGACGTGGCTCAGCACATTGTGAAATCTGTCCTTCATCGTCACGTGTCTGGCCTCGGAGCCTTGCAGCCTAATACCCAGCAGGTGTGTTCATGAAGCGCACATGGAGGACGGCTGTGTGAAGGAGAATACATATTTCCAACTCTCTTCTGTGCAATGATCACAGCAATCGCTCAATATGCAGTAGATTTATCAAACCAATGCGTCGCTCACTCGTCCTTAATCGCTTGGTCCAAGTCACTGTGGGTAATAATGTTCAGCCTGTAGGATACACAGGGTTGAACATGAATCTTTGATGCAATATAAATGTCATCACAGCTCCTTTATCCAGTTTGACAGCAGAGGAGAAAATACAATAATCTCACTATTACGCCCCGAGACACGTTCACAGTGTCTGAGTGGACTTCCTATGACGCAATTTTCTTTTGTGCAGGAAGTGTGATGAGGAAGTTTCTCATTTCAGAGTAATTAGTAGTGATTTGTTGTTCCTCTGCTTGTCTGAACTCTTGAGATATTAAGGTAAATTCAGCTCTTTCAAGTAAAGGAACACGTAACTGTTTGGTGAGAAGAAGCTGGAGTCGCTCTGAGTAATGAAATTGTTCCCCCTCTTAGACTTTCTTACAAGTTCTGACAGCAGAAAGGAATAATAAACGACTTCTATGGGGGTAACAGGGCTTATAGTTGGGAATGTTCTCCAGCTCTCTGCGTCAGTATTTACAGTAACACAATCCTTTGCTGAATTACTACTTTACTGCAGCTGATAACTTCTGTAGTTTAATGAAAACATGTTTTCGTCTAAGCTGGAAATACTGTATATCTTTAACAACTGTAAAAGTGAACTTTAACTGCTCTAGATCTAGAAACAGGCTGTTTTTAGAAAATGGTGATAACAAAAACACACGATTTCCAGAGAAGAATGTAAACGACACGTTTTGCCTCCTGCTGCTTCGCAAAGACGCTGCAGACATGTTCCTGTTGTTGTAACCGTGCTCCTGCTGTGTTCTTCATATATGAAAGACAAAGTTTTTGAAAAAAATGTCTGGAACAAATTGTCAGGACATTTTCTGAGGGGTTCTAAAAACAGCTCAAGTTTAAAAGACCGTGAAATGTATTGCAAAAATAGACCAGAGACAATCCTGAAGCAAGACAAATCAGACAAAACATGGGCCGGATCAGGGTCGGATCCGGGCATCGGTCCCAGAACAAGAACTGCTGACACACACCTGTAAAGTCTGCTTCCATGTGAGAATCTGGATTCCAGCCCATGGATGCTTGAGCCTCAGCAGCTCCACTCAGACGGTCCCAAAAAAATCACAGTCACTCTCCTGCGCTCGTTTCTCTCTTCCAGAGTAAAACACCAAAATAGGATAAAATAAAAATCCAGGCAAAGAGGATTCAGAGGATTCGGTCCTTTCTCGAAGTCGCAGTAATAAACGAGTACTGTTCAGGTGCACTCGGTCACCTGGGCTGACGACAGCTCAGCCGTTACAGACGTTTCAATGGCCGGTTCTCCCTTGAGAAACTTCTGCTGAACAATGATCTCTGTGACCAAACACCCCCCCTCCTCTTGTATCTGGGGAGGACAAGTTCTCTCTCTCTCTTTCTCTCTTTGACTGTTTCTTCCTCCTCTTCCTCTCTCGTTCTCAGTTGCAGCATCCAATAGCTGTATTGGATTCTCAGCGGACAGGTCGGTGGAGTCTCACGCCCGAGTTCTTCTGGCTGCAGCAGGGAAGGGAAGAATCAGCTTCTCTCTCCCGGTAGTCCCCTTGAAAAATCTGCAAAACATGAGTAATAATAGAAATAAATCTCCCATTGTGCTGTGACAACAACAGAAGCATCCTTCACGGCAACAATAGTTCTAATCCTGGGACTGAATTTCAATGGATACAATACAAGTATCACGGCAATACTAATCCCCTGTGTATGGTTATTTCATAAGAGACTTTACACAAGCATGACTACACAATAATACAGTCGGCTAACCTTTCAATTGAAAACAACCTCTGACTGAAGAACATACTCAACTCATCCTTTACTGTTTATTGATTTTTCATCAGATGAATCAGATCAGCTTTTTGTATATTTATCACTTTTCCGGATTCACAGTATTTTTATTTCTGTCTTCCGGGAATAGTCTGTTGTTTTCACTGCTATTGCATGTCACATTTTTTCTAAATGGTGGTATTCGTTCTGTTTACACATGGGGGGGGGGAATAAAGACGAAACTGAAATGAAATGAATAGCAGATCATATTCTTTCACTTTCTTTTTTTGAGATCCGTCGAGTTGTATATTAGGGGTTTGTTGCACTCAGATTGCCCGTACAGCCGACTCTAGCTCATCTACAGTATTTATGTGGAATCGGTCGCCACTTACTTCAATTGCATTGGATTTGGCTGCAGCGCTGTTTACCCCTGCGACTCCTACAGTGTTTTTGTGGACTCGAACTCTCAACCCACCCCTCCGTCGGCATACAGTGGTGAGCAGATCATGAGTGCATTTTCATTTGTGGGTGAACTTTCCCTTTAAGAACCTATAAGCTTGTTAAAGTCTCACGTTGAAAAGGAGGTGGGTGTGTACTATGCTCATATTGGAGATGAAAGGGAAAGTTCACTGCTCAAAATAAGGTTGAAGTTATGGTGGCATGTATTTACATTCATAACTACAGCCACACTCTATTAGATTGATTGATTGACTGACTGACTGATTGATTGACTGACTGACTGATTGGTTGACTGATTGATTGATTACTGATTGACTGATTACTGAAGGTTAAATCTCTCAGTCTAATGAGCTGCACGAGTGAACTGCAGTGGGATCATATCAAGAGATGTTTGAGCCAAAATGGAGGGTTCGTACATTATGTATCTTCTCAGCAGCAGCAGCAGCAGCCAGGGCAGTGTTCTCCTCTCAGGACGTTTCTTATCTGCTCGCCCGCTGACGGATCAGTGAACACAGGCCGGTGGCTGCAGCCTGCTGCCGCTGCACGATCACACATGTACACACACACACACACAGGACGCTGGAATCCAGAATCAATAAGGAGCCACTTTGATTTATCATCTGGAGGATTCAGCCCGACGTCCGGACACCGAGCAGCGGAGCCTCCACACACCGGCCCGTGTAATCCGGGGACCACCGCTGCCGTGCGAGGCACCTTGAGGCTAACAGCTGCTGGCATCCTCCTCCAACACTAACCATGCGGGGCTTTCACGCGTTTTTTTGGTAAAAACCCCGCAAGTGTCACGACACGGCGAGAAGAAGAAGAAGAAGAAGAAGAAGGAGAAGAACCGGGGACTCACCGGAGCCGGAGGCGGCTGGAGGAGGAGGAGCAGGAGGCGCTGGAGGAGGGTGGTTCTCCTCGGATCTGTGGCCGTGTCGTCGCTGTTGTTGTCCCGGGTGCCGCAGGTCCGAGTCCCGCTCCGCTCGACCAGCTGATGCGCCTGTGCCACCGCTGTCAAGCCAATATCAGGGATGCGCAACGCTTCCGGTGGCAGGATTTTCAAAATAAGGCGTTGACATTTGAACTCAATGACACTTTTTAAAAAAAAATAAAACATTAAATAATCAATCCAGGTTAAAAATTATATCACACAGACGCTTATTTTAATCCCAGTTACCTCCTAAATGTCCCGGTTAATCCTGCTACTTCCACCTGCTGTCAATGTCGAGAGACTTCGCTTTACTTAAATTATTTTTATTATGAATACAATAAATATTTCAATTATACTTGAAACAACTTTTTTTTAAATTAAATAATATAATAATAGCACATCCGTGCTCGAAATATTAACGTGACGTCGCTTCTCCGACGAACCAAAATGGCGCCTCCGCCTTCCAACTATCCCCGCTGCGATTGGCTCGCTGACATTGTCCCGAGCCTTCTCATTGGCTGCTTGTGGATTTGCTTTAACCGCTAACTTCCGGGTTGGTGTCCACGAGCTGCAGAGGCGTCTGAGAGGTTATTTCTTTTAAAGTAAGTTCTTTTTATGAACGTTACCGTTTTGTTTTAAAACCTTGAATCAACCTTTGCGTAGAAAGACTCCACAATGGCATAAATAATAGCACTGAATAAACATGGCTGCGCATGTTGCACTCAGTGACGTGGACCTGCTGACATTATATATATATATATTTTTTTTTTAAATCTGAATTCAAATGGAAGCTTAACGTTACTTCTTATTTGCTCTAATCGGGTTCCAGGTCGTGATGGCGGAAGGTGCCGAGGTCGTGAGCTGCGAGCCTCCCGGAGAAGAGGAGCAGGGAGCCGGGGGAGAAGAAGGAGAAGAAGAAGGAGAAGATGGAGAAGATGGAGGAGATGGAGGAGGCTCGGAGAGGGAGGATGGAGCCGCTTTGACTGATGCTCAGAGAGAAGTGTTGGAAAGATGTCTTCATACACTCAGACACGCACAAAACGACAGCCACACGCTGGCTGCTCTGCTGCTGGTGAGTCCTAATGTGTGTGGGGCCATCACCATATGGTAGCTGTTATTCCCAGTGTGTTTATTATCCTGACTGGTCGTAGTCAGGGGGATTTAAACCCATAGAGAAACGGGGCTACTCATTAGATGAGTGACTCTAATATTGTAAACTACCTTTATGCCTGTATTTGTAATTAGTTACTTTATACCTGTAAATGTCATCATCGCCACTGATGCTGATAATGTCGGAGTTTAATCTGTCCTGGTTCCTAAACACTTGTTCTTACTTCCTTGGATTTTCATTATAAATAAGATTAACTATTAACATCTCCTTTCAGAAACATTACAAACATTTCAAGGAATAAACTCACACAGCTTTCTGAGCATAAGTACTTCCTATGGGATGGAGGCATACCTCAGTACCTCAATGTGTTCTTTCCTTTCTCTATCTTAGATCACTCGTTTGTGTCCGGCGAGCCAACTAGACAAACCCACCTTGAGACGCATCTTCGAGGCCGTGGGACTCAACCTTCCCGCTCGGCTTCTGGTGACAGCCGTCAGAGGGCGGGAGAGCTCTGGGCTGCCCCCACATGAACTCCTGTCATTGGGCACAGCTCTGCTGGCCGCCTTGAGCACAGACCCAGACATGGCCTCCCATCCCCAGCTGCTCACCACCATCCCGCTCCTGCTGGGCCTCTTAGCAAATGGTCCTGAATCAAACCAGCAGGAAGAGAAACAAGCTGCAGAGAAGGGGAAGAGTCCAGATAGTAAAGTACAAGCAGAAGAGAGTTCAGGTCCAGAAAGTAATCCTGCCAAAGTGGAAAAACCAGCGGGGGAGAGAAAAGCCAGTAAGCAAAATGGTGATGACGGCAGCAAATCAAACGGGGTGACACCACCTACAGAAACGTCACCATGTGCCCGTCTCGATAAGGCCATGGCGGCTGACTGCTACCAGGTTTTGACGGCAGTGTGTGCTTTACCCAGGGGTCTTGATCAGCTGCTGGGCAGAGGGGCCATTCCTGCTCTGTGTCAAGCAGTGGAACAAAACCAGACTTTCAGCCGTGAGCAGGGGCTCCCCTTGCTTGGTTGCCTCCTCTCTGGTAGAACCAAGGACAAAGCGTGGGGTAAACACCCCGCGGAACTCCACACCCTGCTGGAACGGCTCTCCAAAGATTTCTGTCAGTCCACAGAGCAGGCCCGACTGGACCGGTGCTCCCAGCTGGTGCAGTTCCTGCCCCCAGTAGGAGTGGCCGCAGCCAGCGATGAGCTGAAGGGAGTCGTGAGCCGCGTGTGGGGGACTTTAAGACCCATGATGCAGTCTAAGTTGACACCGCGGCAGATCAGGCCCATCCTGGTCCTCAGTGCGTGTCTGCTGGATTTGTATGGGTGGGAGCAGGTGGGACCCCCGAAGACCTGCTGCTTACTGGTGAACCGGGCCTGCGTGGAGGTCAGGATGGGCCTGGAGGAGCCGCCCGGTAACGAGCTGAGCCCGGAGCTGCAGCACACACTCACAGGTAATGTGTTCATTGTTCTTACCACCTATTCTGCACAGCTCGGTGAACACAGCAGTTAAATGTGATGCCTGTCTGAGGTCGACACGCACAAACTTATTATATAACACATCTCCATCTGTTGTTTAAAACTCTTCTGTTCATTCTCAGGCTGTTACAGAATCATGGAGGCTGCCATAGAGCAGGCCTGCAGTCCGGCAATGACTCCGACCGCTGCACCTCCTCCGAGCTCCGTGTCCTCGCTCAGTCTGCAGCAGAGCCAGCAGATCCTCACTGTCCTGCAGGAGGCCTTCTCCGCTGTGATCTACCACCTGCAACAGGTGAGAGATGAACTTTGAGCTTCCGTTTGTGGGACTCAATCCTTTTGATACCAAACTAGCTGCTTGCTGCTGCTCCTGCTGCTGCTTCTGGAAATGTAATCACAATATTCACATTGTTGGAATTAAAAGTATGAGATGAAATTCATTGCAAAAGACAAATGTTTAACATAACTGGGCATGTGATTTGTCCAGTTTCTCCCTGTAATGAAACCAGCTCTTTGCACTGTAAAAACTCCTCCTCTTCTCTTCTGGTTCTCGTAGGTGGATCCGAGTCAATACGGCGACCCGTTCATTTTCGCCACATTCCGCTCTCTGTGCTCGTGGCTGGCCGAGGAGACGTCCTGTCTGAAGGAGGAAGTGACTGGACTGCTGCCTTTCCTGATCGGCTACGCCCAAAGCCACATGCGGGGGAGAGCCCCGAGCAGGGCCTCTCTGACTGGATGGCTGAGATGTCTTTCTCCGAGGAGAGGGGGCCCTGGACGGGCAGAGAACCTCTGAGGTAAAGATGACAATGATGGATCAGTCATTTTAGAGCTAAAACACATATTGGAGGACAGGTTTTACTGGTCTCTTGTCCCAGGGCTTTTAACAGAAATATCTCCGTCTCTCCAGGTATCTCCTCCCAGCTCTGTGCCACCTGTCGGCAGAGGAAGGTCCCAGGAAGGTGCTGCTCACGCTCGACACCCCGGCCCTGCTGGTGGACTTTCTGACCCAGAGCTGGAATTCCCTCAAGGGGAAAGGTGGGGTGGCGTCGAGCAGGGATCCCAGCATGGAGACGGCCTGTTCAGCTCTCCTCAACTTCACCGTCACAGAACCAGAGAGAGTCAGGTACCGAGCTGATGTTCAAATCAAATGCTCATTTGACCCTGCGGCTTAAATGAAGTAATTCTGTAATTTCTAACTTTTTTGTGTTTCTCTGTGTTCTAGGAAGGACGCATGTTTCAGAACTCTCGAGGCTTTGCTGAGTGAAGCACTTCCTGTGTTGGTGCATAAACCCCGCCTCCTCGTCCTTGCAGCGAATATGTGCACTTTGGGGCTCATGATTGGTCGACTCAGATCAGCTCCTGCAGGTGAAGGAACAATTAATGTTTCCAAACTCTAAAATAGCCTGTGTCGTACACATGATTCAGTTGGGGGCTGTTAACATTACTGTAATGTCTTATAAGTCAAGTTCATATTTACCGAGTCCGGAGCAGATCTGTAAAACTGTATTAATCCATCTGTTGACTCTTTATTTGAAATAAGTTTCACACAGTTCTGAGGCGCCTCTGTTTTCATGTGAAAGTCGGCGATTGTTTGCTAATATATCAGCCAGAGGAGTTTCATAACACAGAGATACAGTGTGGACTTTGTGCTGTAACTCAGCTGTTTTCATCCTTTATTGGCCAACACTGACTAATTAACTATAACCTCAAAATATCAGCCGTCTGCAGCTTTCAGTCGTCAGAAACCTTGAACTCCACTTTTACTTGTCGTTTCTCCAGGATCAGTGGAAGCCAGCCAGAGGCGTTTCTTCTCCTCAGCCCTCCGGTTCCTCCGCGGCGCCCTGGACACCGGATCCAGCACCAAGCTGGTTCAGGTGAGCGTCAGCTGGGCGGAGAACTGGGACGAGGCCGCCGAGCTCTGGAGGTTGGGCCTGCAGGCCCTGGGAGGCTGCGTCCGGGCTCAGCCCTGGATCACCACGCTGGTCAGAGAGGAAGGTTGGCTCAAGCACACACTCGCCATGCTGGGCCAGTGTAGCGCACTAGCTGACCAGCACACGCAGGGGGCGCTAGAGGAAGCTCTGTGCGCCGTGGCAGAGCGTTGTCCCCTCTGTAAACAGGAGATCGGAGACGTGATGAGGAACGAAAAGGGAGCGTTGAGCTGTATGCGGAACCTGAAGAAGACAATGTTGGTGAAGTGAAACCAAACTGCTGCCGATGGACAAACGGTGCGTTTTTAACTTCAAACGTTGAAAATGAAGAAGCACTACGGAAATTAAAAAAGCACAGCCATTATGAAGCCAAACTGATGTGTTGTATAAATGTTTTGTTATATTATAAAAACCTCCCAGAAACATGAACACTTGAGCAAACCTCAGTCTGATTTTAAAAACCACCTAAAATGACAGAAACCACCTTTTGGAGAAAATTAAACTGACGTGTATTTTTTGGTCAATGTCCCAGCCACTAACATGTAGGAGGCGGGGTTTATGGCCGGGGGAGATTGAGACGCTTCTGTCTTTGCTTGTCCTCCATCTTTATGTAGTTTATGATTATGACGTGGATAATGTGTCCTTTGCCTTTTCTGTGTAAAGAGACGAAAAGACACCAAAGCTCACAAATTGAAAATAGGTCAAATTTATGTTTCTGTCATTTATGTTTTTTTCTGTGTAACGTTCGCCCTCAGACTGAGACTGAAATGCTTTTTATCTTAACTATTTACATCAGTGAAAAATAATCTAAACCATAATCTACAACCACATACATGTAAAGCCTGTGGAGACAGCTGTGCCCTGGAAACAAAAAGGTTTTTCTTTTCCTGCCCAGGAATTTCAATACACACACAAGCTGTTTCTCACACGTGAACCCTGAGATGTAAATGCATTTAATAAAGAATTATTTTGTCAGAGAACTGAAAGACTCTGTTGCCAATGTTCTTCTTGCAGCTATAAGATATTAATTTATACGACTGAACAGTTGAACGTTTCAAAGTTAAGTCTTCTATTCTGCTTATATTTTTATTTTACAGTGGCTCATCGGTGGAATAAATATTATTCAGGTTTAAATATTCTAGTCACTTCAGTATCCAGTGGAAATGTTCCTTCCACTGGAAGGGAAAGGTCTTGTCTCGCTACAACCACAAGATGGCGCAGTCAGACTTGAAGTTCCTGATCAACACTTTTCTTCCCCTGCGAACAGATCTCTGCAGTTTTATCGATTTTTTAAAACTTGTTTGGTTACTTTATTCAATTTAAACTGATTATTAAAACCCAACAAAATATCCACAAAGAAAATATCAAATTATTAAACATTAAGTTAAGTGTGAAAGTAAATTGCTTAATTGAGTTTGAAACGTCTCCAAGTCAAAAAAATATCTCTAAATGAAATTTATAGTTTTTCTGTCAATTTGGGAGGATTTTTTTCCAGGTTGGAAATATTTACTTTAAATTGACAAGAATTTGTAAAAAAATATCTGAATCCAAAAGAAAAGATGAAGACACGTTTCTTAACCATCTGTGATCCTGGTGTTTATCTCCGGCCTGTTTCTGTTTCTTCTTCTTCTTCTTCTTCTTCTTCATCATCACCTCATCCCTGATTCTTTAGTCGAAGTTTTTTTTTAATCAACCCCCACCTCAACTCCTGTCACCTCCCGCCCTCCTCTCCTCCCTCCCCCCCAACAGCCGTCTCTTCTCTCTCTGACTCATCCATACCAACTCATGCATCGTCTCAAACTAACTCACTCCTCTCTGCACCTTCAGCCTCCATCCACTGCGTCACCTTACCCCCCCGTCCCCCTGCAGCACCATCAGCACCACCAGCACCATCAGCTTCACCTGCCACCACTATGCTCTGGAAATCCCGAACCAAGACTGACATTTTACAGGTAAACGAACAAATCTTGAGTTTTCTGTTTTTTTAAATGGGGTATAAATCTATATTTCAGTAGGTGTAGGTCTGTTGTGTAGAAGTAAAACACAGCACATGGTGGCTTGTTTTCAGACTTACTGACTTACTGTCTGTAATTCAGCCTGTCAGTGATTCAGTGTGGATCTCAGCAGGTGAAACATTTGTTTTTTTTCAGAGTTTAAAACTAAGAAAGTCAAGATCTTTGGCAAAATAACATATGTTTGTGCGTAAAAAAGACAAAATGGTCTTAACTAGTTGTTCTATACCTCAGACATTAGAGAATATTATTTGCTATGTTTAAAATTAAATTAAATAATAGGATTTTAATGCGATATTTGTGAAGTAAACCCATAAAAACACAGAAAAATCCGTGTAACTTGGTGCGTAAAACCCTGAGTTCTGTATAATCCAGTGCCAGTATTTTAAGAATAGTACAAAACATGTAAATGCGGTGTTTGTATGAATTAACAACCGGTAAATGGATGATTATATCTCTTTAAGAGAGCTGGGCCCTCTCGACCCCTCCCCTCATTCTGCCGGCTGCGCGCAAAACCTATAAGTAGTGCGCTCATGGAGAGGCTGGAGGACTGTGCTGTGCGCGCGTGTGTGTGAGTGTGTGTGTGTCTGGCAGCAGCAGCAGCAGCAGCAGCAGCAGCAGCAGCAGCATCTTGTCATCTGTGCGTAAGAGAGCGAGGAAAAAGGGAAAGTAAATAACAACGCTTGAGTTTAATGGACCGTTAAAACCGCCTGGATTTACATCTCGGGGAGAATCTGGTCACATCGTTCAGTCGCTGGAAAACCTGCGCGTTCCTGTTGAACACGTTTCACATTTGGGGACATCCAGAGTTGTCCAGATGTTAATCCACACCTATTCGGCTATGGTGAGTTTGATGAGAGGATTTATATGTTCTGCTGATGTGTGTTCATATCCCTCATGTATGTCATTTTTTTGGGGAAGAAGTTCATTTGGAGGAATTCCAGTAGAATAAACTCAGAAAAAATGCATAATTTCACGAGTGGGGAAAACGGCTCCTCGTAATTAAATTGCGTAATTAAGGATTTGATGAATGTGGTGCATTGGTGGACCTGTGGCACCAACTGTCAGCCTGTGGAGAATAATAATCCTCCATTATTATTATTAGCCTTATTATTATGTGTTTAACGCGTAGGGTTAAATGTATCTCTGGTGCGTCTGGTTTGTCTCCGGCAGAATCCGAAGTGTCAGCCGGCCTGACAGCGAGTTCACTGCCGCGGAGATGGTCTTTGTCTGCCCCGTGTCACAGCGCGTGAGACCCACTGACAGTGAAGGGTCCACTCGCTGCACGAACTCCTGACACGCAGGATCCCCGAGGACGCGCTGTGCTTTACGCATTGGATTATAACTTCAAACTTGCTTGGGATTAAATTAGCGACACGACCCTGCACAGTTTGGACGTTGGATGACAATTACGCGTGTGTGTGTGTCTGTGCCAAGTGTCTGTGCGCGCGTTTGAACCTGGCAGCGGCCCGCTTTGCCTCCCAACACATAATGGACATTGTTCCACCACGACACCATTGATTTTGGGTGACCCAGCTTTCAGAAAGGAAAAAAATCCAATTTGAGCAGGATGTGTGTGAGCACAAATGTAGGCTGGCGTTACCACACACACACACACACATACACACGCACACGCACACACACACATCCACTCTTCCACGGCTGTTACACGAGGGTTCAAACTTGTGAAGTCAAAATAACAATTTGTTTTCCTGCGCCTTGCCAACACGGATGAGCCGTTTTTCCCCTTTCACTCTCAGTGGTGCGTGGGTGGGGGGGTGGGGGGGTCAGCGCGTGTGTCTGTGTGTTGACAGGGTGGCAGATTATTTACAGATGGACCCCCCCCCCGCCACCCACCCACCCCCTTGTTGGAGCGACGTGTTATTGTTGTGCACTACCTGTCCTTTGTGCAGCTCCTTGGTGGCCGTGACCTTCCTGACACCGTGCAGCGGCGGTGCCAGCGGCGCCTCCTGTCCCCGCGCATCACTTCAAGCACCGCTGCTGTTTTCCAACGGTCTAATAAAGAGGAGAAATGCGTTTAATTAAGATTTCTGCTAGTTTCTGTTCAATGAAATCCCATTATTTTAAAAACAAGTTTGCTCTGTTAGCTAATCCCGAACAAGCAACGTGACAGATTCTCCTCATTTTGGACTCTGTGTGACATTTGGTTGAATGAATTGTTCCATGAAGATCTTGGAAGCTCCGGATATAAGAATCAACTTTCTCCTTCTCTTCCAGGACCGCGCCGACGGACTTAGCGGCTCTTCGCCGAGCGGGCGCCTCTCCCAGCTCTCCTCCCTGAACCAGGCCGCCTACTCCTCGGCTCCCCCGCTCTGCCACACCCCGGCCTCTGACTTCCAGCCTCCGTACTTCCCTCCCCCCTATCCCCAGTCCTCCCTGCCATACTCCCAGAGCCAGGACTCGGCGTATTCCCACCTGTCAGACCCTTACACCTCCATCAACTCCCTCCACCAGCACCAGCAAGCGGCGTGGCACTCGCAGAGGTCGCGCTCCGAGGATGGGGGGCTCCTGTCACAGTCTCACCGGGCGCTCAGCCTCGACCACCGGCGGGAGTACGCAGCCGTGCCCCGACTGCTCCACGGTCTCGGGGAAGGGGCTGCCGCGCTGGGGGACGGTCCCCTCGGGATGCACCTGGGACATCACGGCCTGGAGGATCTTCAGGTGACTTGACTTTTTCTATTTCCTGTTGTTGCTTGGAGGTTTTACGCGCTGCAGAGACCGTGCGTAAAAGTCACTCGGCACATGATCCACAAAGTATGAATGAAAAAATAAAATACTTATTCGATTATCATCTATTGGATCCTTTATTATTATTGGTTGTTATTGTAAAATCGTTCAAATACACCTGTTTAAATCATACGTGGCAAAAAGGCCTCAGGGCAAATTATCTTAATTCTCTTTATTCAGGGGTTAATAAACAAATATCACTCTTTAATAACATGTAATTTGCTGTGGCTTTTATTTAGAAACGTGCTATATTTTATTTAGAATTTTCACCAATTTGGAAATTTTAATTTTTAAACATCACCTGCAGGCCTTTGGTCTATTTTATATAAATTCCCCTTTTGGTGTCAGACACCATGAAAAACAGTTTTTCTTTCAGTCCAGAATTTTACAAATGAAGTTAAATATAATTAGAATATTATTTCTCTAAAAAAAAAGTACCAGTTTCTCTCATTAACCTGTTCATATAACGAAGGTTAAATATCAAGTTTAATTTTGAATATCGTTGAAATTTGTATTTCTACCAGGATGTGACAGTTTTAGTGTTTTGTTTTTATTTGGACCAATAATTAGTTTTTTTTAACTTAATGCCTTGAAAATATAGATGAGCTGCAGCCAATAAAAAACAAAATCCTGCATTTAACCAAAATATAAAACTGCAATTTTATAAAAAGTGGTGATTTGGTCACATGCCACTTTGCATTCCCCCCCCCCTCAGTGTTACACTCGCAGACACAAAGTGATTCTGCAGCCTTTTCTCTCTTTTTGTTTTTCGGGGGTGGGTGGGGGGGGTGGTTGTGGGGGGGGAGAAGAATAGTTCGCGTGGCTTATTGAACAGTCAGCAGCTCCAGCCTCAGCAGCAGCTCCAGCAGCTCCAGCAGCTCCAGCAGCTCCAGCTCCAGCAGCAGCTCCAGCAGCAGCAGCAGTCCCCTGCAGCAGGTGCAGCTGCAGACGCTGTTTGTTGCCTCCATCGCAGGAACAGAAAGAGAAAACACACCGAGACCAATTGATGTGCACGCTCATTAATGGGAAAGGAGACGTGTGAGAGCGGCGCCAGGCAAAAGAGTCAACCCGGGCATGTTACTGTTAAACGCTCCCACTCGACAAGGAACCTTTTATTTGATTAATGGATTATATCCTACGCGTTTGAACCCTCTTATAAATTCTGCACAAAGGAGACATCCGAGCATCGCCCCGCAAGACGCTTTTATTCCCCCTGAATGAAAAAGATCAAATAAATTTAATTCAGTCTTTGACTCACTCGGCTCCACTGGCTCTTTGTCATTGTTGAAATTTACATTTAAGGCCATTTCTTTGTACATGTTCAATAATAGAAAAAAAACACCTAAACGAGCCCCTTTTTCTAGTTATTTTAAAAGTGTTAATCGTGACAGTGTCTCTTGGATTGTAGTTATTGTTTGGGGCTTTAAGTACATTCAAAGCAATGAAAGCTTTAAAAAAAAGGCAATTTCTTGTTAAATATGATTTATTAACAAACATTTTTACTACATGAAAACTCCAAATATAACACAAAACTATCCATTTATGTATTTTTAAGAATTTCAACCTGCTGATGCGTTCGTTTAACACAATTCTTTCTGTCGAGCCGCGTAAAGAAATGTGATTAAACTGTATGAAATGTTAAATAATATCTCAAAACTTCCATCATTTACCACTTTTATTATTCGACTTCAGCAGCAGATCTTATTATTTAACGTGGATATGGAGAGTGTGTTCGTGTTTGCTGTGAGGCGAGAAAGAAAAAAAAACTAAATGTTGGACCTTCCATCACTGCATTGGCCTGAGAGGAAGAAGAGCTGTGTGTGTCTCTGTGTGTGTGTGTGTGCGTGTGTGTGAGAGAGAGAGAGGGACAGTGTGTGTGTGTGTGTGTGTGTGTGTGTGTGTGTGTGTGTGTGCTGCAAGAGTCCAGTTGATAAATGATAGTGACTGTCTGTCTGTCTGACACACAGGGAATGGAGGAAGGATCAGCCCTGGGCATCCTCGACCACTCTGTCATTAAAAAAGGTAAGAGGTGGGAGAGCTGTGTGTGTCTGTGTGTGTGCGTGTGTGTGTGGTGTGAGAGAGAGAGAGAGAGAGATAGATAGATAGAAAGAGAGAACAGAAAGATGGAGTGTGTATGTGTGCGTTTGTGTCTAAGTGTGCACCTATATAATTGTGCTATATGTGCTGAAGGGGGTTTTGTGTTTAGGGGCTCTCCAACACCAGTCTCTCACTCACACACACACACACACACACACACACTCACACACTATAAATAATTCTGTTTTGCTATTTCATTTGAAGTCAAGAAGTCCTCTAACACTCAGCTGCAGACTTCACCCCAAAGGCACACATTCTTAATGAACTGTTCATGGTCATATGAGAGAGCGAGTGTGCATGAGTGTGTGTGTGTGTGTGTGTGTATGTGAGAGAGTGTGTGTGTGTGTGAGAGTGTGGAAGAGAGAGGGATTAGAGTGGAGAGGAGAGGGAAGTGGGGCAAAGCATAAAAGGGAGGGGAACATGATAAAAGAGGAGTTGTGGGGAAATCTGCGGAGTGTGATCACTCTCGTATTACCGAGTGTGAGTGACAGAAGACACAGGGGCACGATTAGGAAATTCAAGTTGGATTTGGAGCCGGTGCAGTTTGATACTGTGCAAATCTCACTCCAAAAAAAGAAAAGCCCCCCGATAGGCCTTCCTGGTGGGGAGCGGAGCGGTGCAGGGAATAAGTGAAGACTTGCTCTGAATCCAGCTGAAGGCGACACCTGCTGTGCCGCACGAATACTTTCTATCTCTCCTGCTTCTGAATTCCCCCTTTTTAAATGAAGAGCTTCTAAAACAAGTATTACTGTTTATTCTCTGATTTACCAATTCAAACTCCACGTGAACAACCATCCATTCACATTTCTGCCTCCCTGATTCAAAAACATGTCCCTCATCCAAACACTTCAGCGGCTCGAACCCCGCTCCGTGTCACAAAGTTTTCACCAAAACAAGGATGTGGTTCTCCGAGTCAAGTCCCCCCGAGGAGCAGCGCTGTGCGTTTCCAGCACGAATCCGCAAACCAGCAGTCATTTGATGAAGTGACAGGGATTCCACTTGTTTGCCAAACGCTCCGAATTGATCAATTACCCCGGCAAGCACTCGCACACAGCCAAGCGAGATAGCAGAGCAAACCTAAAGCCCTCGTGAATAAGAAAATCCAATAAGGAGAAGGAGAACGAGACAGAATGTAGAAAAAGGGAAAGTGTGGAGTGGGGGTGTGGGAGGGGGGGGGGGGGGGTTGAAGAGTGGGAGGCACAAGAGAGAGATGATAAGAGAAAGAGAAGAAAAGAGAGTGAGAGAGAGAAGGAGGGGCAGACAGCTGACAAAGGAGAGAGGGAGAAAAGAGAGATTGAGAGAGAGCGAGCGAGAGCTTTGGAGGAAGCTCTGCTGCTCTGTGGCCTCCATCATCGGCTGCTGGGGGGGGGGGGGGGGGGGGGGATCTGTGCTGCGCGGCAGGGCGTCGCAAAGAGGCCGCCCGCCACCCACAGCGTGTGAGGGGAGAGCCGGCGTCTCAGAGCACCAGTGATACAGATAATATGTCTTTTTAGAGACAGGAGAGGAGGAGAGAGAGAGAGAGGAAGAGAGAGGAGATGTACACACGTGTTGCATCTTCTTCTACAAATACTACAAAATATTATTAATCGATATATTTGTAAACACCATTACTGGCTTAATTAATTCCCTAAACCTGATTAGGGCTGGTTCATCCAAATAAGAAAATCAATGTTCTATACGACACGGACCAGGAACAATGTCTGTGACTTTAGATTTAGCTTTTTTTGTTTCTGATGTCGCTCTAAACATAAGAATCTTAAAATATTTTCTTTCTCTTACATATTTTCCCATGTGATCTCTAGTCATCAAATCATAAAAAAATCTAATTCTAGATAAACAAAGCGCAAATAAGGTGTCACCATTATTTTTGGACTGTCCAACAGATTTTATTAAACTGTTTCTTCAGCTGGTGAAAACTGTGAAAGAAAGAAAGATTCGATTTTTTAAATATAAGTCATAAATGTTTTAAGGTCAATGTTATTCCAATTAATTGCATAGGAGTAAAGTCAGAAATTTAATAATGAATATAACCATTAAAACAAAAAATGACTGGACAACACAAACACTGAAAAACTAAAAAGATATTGTTATTTATCTTGTATAAATAGCTAAATGTTTTTTATGAACTCATACGAGCTTCGTCTTTGAGTCACTGAGGGAATAAGATCCTGATCAAATAAACAAAAGTGTTTGATTCCTTCAAGATTCAAAACTTCATCGTCCATAACACAGGAATTAATGGGAAATCTTTGATTTGGTGTATGAGACACAAAAACATGGAATTCCTTGATTGAGTGGATTTGTGGTATTTGATGAATCCAAATCTAATTTCATCAACACAAACGACCACTTTAAAAGATGATGTATTTAGATGACTGTATTTATTACTATTATATATGATTCAATTATCTATTATACAACCTACCTTTGTGTGTTGCACTATTATATTGTATATTGTATATGTTTTAATGGTCTAACCTTGCTGCAAGTTGGCATTCAACAACAACAAAAAAATCCCTAAATTGCTTCAGACCATTTTTACTCTTAAGACTTAAACTCCTGAAGTTGTTAAAATAAAAAATAAAAAAGGCTTCACAAAAACAGTTATTCCCCCTTTTTTTTTAAACCACTGCTCTTGAAAGTTTCGCCCGGTGCAGACAAGCGAGTGCAAATTGAGCTCTTGCAGGTGTGAAATGAAGCTATTTGAGAAAGCGCAGCTGAAATGTAACAAGCTGCAGTTTAGGCAACAGAAGCAACAAGCAGCTCTCCAGAATTAGAGCTGTCGACACGGGGGAGGACACGACGCCGAATAGATTAATCAGGAGGAGGAGGAGGAGGACGCTGTCACACAGTCATTCACACAACACTATTGTCATTGCACCAGACATATGTTTAGAATTGATGAGCTTTATTTATTGTTTACCTCCTTTTTATTCCTCTCTGCATCCTTCTCTTTGTTGCTGTGTAACTTTCCCTAAGTTGGATTTTCCTATTATTCATTTCAAAGTGTGTAAATAAGCTCAAACTTTCTTCCTCTCTCCATCGTCAGTTCCCATCCCGTCCAAGCTGAACGGCTCGTCCCTCTCGGCCCTCTCCATGGGGAAGGACGGCTTCGGTATCGGGCTGGTGTCCAACCCGGCCGAGGTCTTCTGCTCGGTGCCCGGTCGCCTGTCGCTGCTCAGCTCCACCTCCAAATACAAGGTGACGGTCGGGGAGGTGCAGCGGCGCCTCTCCCCGCCCGAGTGCCTCAACGCCTCCCTGCTGGGTGGAGTCCTCCGCAGGTGAGAGAGGGAACCAGAGGGCGGGAGGCGGGTTTAGAGATGGAGCATCAAGAATCTACACTCAAACACAAACATGATCCCCCACACTTTTCTGACTGTAACTTTCTGATATCTCTCATGAAATACTTGAAACTGACAAATCGAGGCTTCTATAAAGTAGTGAATAAAAGAAGTCACAGCAACATGTGATACTGAAAGAACCAGTTCCTTAAATAACTTACTTAACTCAGTTTTGCAGCAACTCAGCAAACTCTTTAAGATTCAAGTTACAACGGCTCTAATTTAACATTTTAACCACGTGATCACACGAACAATAAATAACACGATTTGAAGTGAAGTCCATGAAATGAGAACTAAAAAAAAATTAATGTTTTTATTCTTTATATCCAACATTTATCCTCTTCAGAAAAGTGTAAAAAGCAGGACAAGAACTATGGGTTTATGGGAAATGTAGTCTTAACTCTGGGCGACAGTACAACACTATAGTTTAGTTGAAAATAATTTCATTAATGTAATGATATATAAAAAATTATAAACTGAAGTCTATAAACACAACACACCCTTTCATTGGATTTTTAATAAATCTTTTCAGAATAAGAGCCCCTGAACTGTAGGGCCATGAGGGCTGAGGACCTAATGTGCATCATGGGACTAAACCACAGGAGAAGCCGTGTGGTGTAATTAAACACAGCTTCGGGGCAAGAACACAACTTTATGATTCTGGTTTCAGGCTGAATCACTTTAAGGGAACGTAAGTAAAACATATTCAGGGAAGTAAATCTTATAAACAAGGCCGCTCCTCGACTACAGCCCTAACCCTAACCCACTGAGGAGTATTTCTATTTTATTCAACTTTATGTTAAATTGCTCTTTACAGCTATGAATAGTTTCTGCTTACTTTGAAAATAAAGATTTATCATATCAAATACAGGATTGGTTTGTTAATATTTGTTATTGTGGTTGATAAACCGCTCATCTGTTTATAAATAGGTTAAATTAGCTCCAGCTACAACAATAATCTATTAGGATCAAATATTCTTACATTACATTAATGTATTAGTATAAAACCCCTGAATGTTATTTAGCTGTTAATGCTGCTGTTTTTCTACTTGATAACATTTTTATACAGTCTTCATACTTATTTATTAAACTAAATATTTGCTAAATTTACTAAATGTGAAGGAAGAATAAACACATGAATGAGAGCAACTAAAGGAGATGAAAATAAAAAAAATGCAAGATACTATCAGTTCTGACAGGGAACATAGGGAGGATTTATCTTCTCACACACACACACACACACACACACACACACACACACACACACACACACACACAGTCACACACATTCCTCACCATGCACATAATCCAGAGAAATACAGGCACACACACACACACACACACACACACACACACACCAAAAAAACCATAAAGCGCAACAGACACAGAGTAGAAAACACACACACACACACACACCACACACAGACACACACAGACACACACACGGACCATCTCCTAAAAACTGCTCTCTCTGTCTCCCTGCCCCCCCTCAGGGCAAAGTCAAAGAATGGTGGCCGCTGTCTGAGAGAGCGTCTGGAGAAGATTGGCCTCAACCTGCCCGCCGGGCGACGCAAGGCAGCCAACGTCACTCTGCTAACATCTCTAGTGGAGGGTAGGGACACACACACACACACACACACACACACACACACACACACACACACACACACACACGCACACACACACACACACACACACACACGCACACACACACACGCACACACACGCACACACAGTGACCTGCATATATCCTGACAGATAGAGACACATATTCACATAGAAATATCCTCGCATGAGCAGACATGAATAAACAGTCAGAGCGGCGACGGCTGCGTGGGGGTGCGTGCGCGTGCCAACACAAGTGCAGGGTGTCGTTTGAAAAAAAGCCGAGGCTGCCTCACAAAAGCCAAAGAGCGGTGAACTGTTTGAGTGGTGAAAGTGAGAGAAATGGCTGCCGAGCTCGTCTCCTGACCCGACCCGACCCCGGGGAGCCGCACCAGCCGATTGTGTGTCATTTGAAAAGCATTTTGCAATTATTGGATTTGAAAGCCAAACAGACCGATTGGCCCCTTGACTCTTAGAACCACTGAAGCAGTAGCTGCGTTTGTTCTGTCTGACTAACACAGAAGACTGTTCCTCTATTGTACTGGTTTCTGCTTTAGTCACAGTCTCACTCTCCTCCTCCTCCTCCTCCTCCTCCTCCTCCTCCTCCTCCTCCTCCTCCTCCTCCTCCAGGTGAGGCCGTCCATCTGGCGCGGGACTTCGGCTACGTGTGTGAGACAGAGTTTCCAGCCAGAGCCACAGCTGAGTATCTGTGCAGGCAGAGTGAGCCCGAGCAGCTCCCAACACGGCGCAGCATGCTCCTCGCCACCAAGTGAGTGTCTCCCCCCCCACACCCCCCTCTGCACACCCACAGCTGCAGCTCTTCTCTTTAGTCCATTGATTATTCTCTCAAATAATCAATTGCTTGTTTTGTCCATCTATCTATAAGAATTTCAACAATCATCATCAAATTCCAGTTGTGGTCGGAGCAGCTGCTCAGAACCACAGGATTTTTACATCCAGCACATGAGAGAAAGCCGCTTTGCACAGATTTGAGAAGTTGATTGAATTAAATCTTTGCATTTATGTTTGAAAAAGGACTTGAATCAATTGTTTTGGCCGAGTTTTTATTCATTTTTATGAGGCTTTTCTTGCAGCAGCTCAGTATTTGAGGAGAAATGTATTTAAACGCTTCAGTTTCCCTGACGAACAAGACAGAGTTTCCTATTCTCTTAAAAAAGGAGGAAAAATATGCAGATTTTTGCTGCTCAATGAGCAAAAAAATCAACATTATAGTCTTTTAATAAACTACCCATTTCAATTTCAATTCATAATGTAAACATTTCTTTCTATTTCTCCTTTTTTGAGAGTCGCACCAATGAGATTTCTAAAATTGCTGAATGGAAATAGCTGACACATATACTCCTGCACCTTGTTGCTCGTTTGGCAGTTTAAACTCTAAAACCTTTTTAAAAATTAAGATAAATTTAGTTTTTGGGACTATGGACAGGAGTACTGCAACGACCCCATGGCCACAAACCCCCTAACCCCCCATGGCCCCCCCAGGTCCCTTTAAAATACACCTCACCATCACCAAAATAACAACTAACAAGCTGCTTTTTACTTCTCTTCTTCTCAGGGAGGTCTGTAAGGAGTTTGTGGACCTCATGTCCCAGGACCGCTCCCCGCTGGGCGGCAGCCGACCCAACCCGTGTCTGGAGCCCGGCGTCCAGGGAAGCCTCACCCACTTCAGCCTGCTCACCCACGGCTTCGGAGCCCCCGCCATCTGCGCCGCGCTGTCCGCCTTCCAGAGCTACCTGATGGAGGCCATCAAAATGCTGGACAAGGGAGAGGGCGGAGGGAAGAGCCACCACGACAAGGAGATGAAGCACCGCAAATAGAGAGCGGCGTGGGGGGGGGGATAACCGATGTGCGGTTAGATGGACGGAAGGATGGAGAGGCAGAAAGGAAGAGAAAAGAGGGAGGGGAAGACTGGCTCGTGGCCCCTCTGCGTCTTAACCTTTGCCCCTCGGGATAAAAACTGAGACTTTTACCTCCCAGAAGCCCCCGCGGTCCCTCTCATCAAGGAGGCGGGGCTTGAACGACGAAGACGACGACGATGATATACTGTACTGTAATATGTGTCAACAGCCACCTCACTCAAACTGACGCATGGACCTCTCTTCTTCAGTAGCTGGTTTGAGGAGTTCCAACATACGGCAGAAAGGTTCCAGTGGTTTTTACCCCTTTTTTTTATTTACCTAGGTCACCTTGAATACGTCACCTTCACCTGTGTTTTAGGAGCCCCTGCCTTCATCACACACACACACACACACACACACAACCACACACACAGACACACACACACTTCGACATTTCTCTGGACTGAACTCATCTTGGGAAGCATCCTAAGCCATATCCCGGAGAACGACCCGCTCTTCGCTCCTCTGGAACTGTGGGAGGATTTTAACTCCAACCGATCGGACGAGCATAGCTTCCATATGTAGTTGTTCTTAGTGGGTGGTCATGGGAAATTGAGTTCTCTGGGTTCTCTGGCAGCGGGGTGGGGGCGGGGGGCGGGGGGGGGGGGGAGTAAGGGGGAGTTAAAGGCAGCTAAAGGAGACTTGTTTTTATTTTATTTTGAAGTACTGGCGTGTTGGTAACTTAAAAAAACACAAATCATTTTGTACTTTCTGTGTCTGTTTATTATTAATGTTATTACTGTTGTTATTATTATTATTGTATTACGGCATAAATGTAATATATTATTAAAAGAATTAAGAAGTGACATGAGTGATTTTATGTTTTGATCTAAAATATCAGAATAATATAAACAACAACAAAAAAAACCGAAACTAATCTATTTTTTCTTTTATTGTGATGCTTCCACTCGTCTGTGTCTGTGTCACAGTAATGATATTTTTTATTGACTCCTGGAGGCGAAGTCTATTCTCCCGTCAACAGGAAGGTCACGACCAGGCCGCCAGCCAACGCTTCATTTCAGTATTGATTGATTTTTCTAATTGATTGAGCGATTAATTGCTCGGCTCATAAAATGTCAGGAAACGATGACAAATGTCCCGGGAACACAATTTTGTGTGTCCCTCAATTAGATTTTTTTATTTATTTACGAGAAAAGAAAACAGATAAAAAAACAGTGACTGTCATACATTTTTTTATATTTTACATTTTTGCACTAAAGAATCATTGAGTCCGAAATTTGAAGTTTTGAGAGAAACATCAAATTTGGTACAAAAATTCATTTTGGTCATTTTAGAATTTAACATCTTGCGTCAAAACGTCCAATTAGTCCAATTCTTTGATTTGTAATAAAACTAAACTGACCAGGCAGAGAAATAATCTAAGAAAAGAGTTGACATCTTCTAATCGTCTGGTATTTAAAAGCTATTTGATTTAAAATAACGGTTTAATTGAGAATAGCAGCAGAGCCACACAATCCAGCTCGTGTTTGGTATTTTTGCTTGATAAACGACTTAATTGCTCATTAAAGCTGCTGTTGATTAATTTTCTGCCGACCGAATAATCAATTAATCAATTTATGCTTTTAAACACTTAATGAGGGCAGGTTCAGCTCCGGAGCTCGAAGGAATCCAGCTTCTTGCCAACACGAGACCCTGAACACTAGACCCACACACACACACACACACACAGACACACACAGTGCGTGTGACAAATCTGCTGTTTGCACCCCAAGGGGCCTCTCAAGAAAAATCCGGGCCCCTCTCTCCGCCGGTCTCCAGCGGGGCCCAGGGAGACCACAGGCATCCCAGCTGCGGCCCTGAACACTGTGTACCTGGGAGAGGGCCCCAACAGGCCACACACCTCCGTTCCCACACATCCCATCATGCATCTCTCTGACCTCTCATGCGGTCGTTGGCTTTATTTAACCAGGACGAGATACTCAACACAATTGCGTGTTCCCAGGGACTGCCACACACACGTGTCGCCTGCTCGCACGCCCTCACACATCACTTCTACCTGCCGTATCTCCCCTCTCTCTCCTCCCATCTCATTACCCTCCTGTGTCAATTCCCCCCCCCCCTCATCCCTTCATCTCCCTCTCTGTAACCTAACCACCCTCCCCTCCTCTACCTCCTCTCCCTCCCCCTCCTCCTCCTCCTCTCCTCCTCCTCACCCCACCCTCTCCCCTATTCTCTCCCTCTATCTGACACTCAGCGGGGCTGCTCTCCATCTCTCTCTGTGCCTGCAGGCAAACATATGCTGCTCTTCCCGTCAGATTCCGGTGTGTTTGAGAGAGGAGGGATTGTTTAATGTTTATTAATCACCTGTCTGCGGTGGGGAGAGGAGACGGTGATAGAGCCACACACACACACACACACACACAGACACACACTCAGTGTCTGCCTCTCCCTCACACACCTATTCAGCTGTGATTTCACCAGCTTGGCCTGGTTTTCCCGTACGCAGCTGTACACACGTATGCTCACTTACTGTAACACTTCTCCTGTACAGAAATGGAGCTTCTTGATAGTAAATCACCGAGGTTGTGTTTCACCACACGAACGCTCGTTATCACTTGTTTATAATAATAGAAAAACAGGCATTAGAAACGGGATTATCTTGATAAAACGACCCGACACAGTCGCACAAGCCGGGTTTTGTTTTTGCCCATGTGTGTGTGTGTGTGTGTGTGTGTGTGTGTGTGTGTGTACAAAATGACTCAGCAATGCATAGATGGATTTTCACTTGGGGAAGGCGTCTCCAGATGTTTGCTTCTGGAACTGTTCAGTCAAAAGGTCAACAAGATTGTCACACCAAGACACATTTTCCATAATAGAGAGACAAGGGAAATTATTGATCAGAAAACAAGTCTTCATCATATATGTAACATCATTAAAACAAATAATTCAAAAATTCATTTTCCAGGTGTCTCTGCATCAGACCAGGACCAGACAAAGCCTTTATAGATCAGATGGTCACATGGTGGGAATGATGTCACCATGAGGTCACCATGAGGTCACATAATGACATCATATAGTGAAGTGATACATCTTTTTTTTTTTTTACTACAAATAGGATTAGAGATTTTAGAACCTTAACCAATCACTTGACTAAAATATAAAAAATTCACTACTTTCTAGTGCTCAGTTTAGATGGTACTCGTTATTACCCCATGAATAAAGCCACACTGGAAATGCTCTGTTAAATATTTATGAAAAACGTTAATTTAGGCTCTTTTCCAGAATAATGTTAAACAATATTCATACCAGAAATGTTTCACTTGTGTTGATCACATTTTTGATCAGCAGGCCTGAGCCTCCAACACCAAACTGGATTCATTGACGAGTACCAGCCAGTACAGAACTATACAACAGTATATGAATTAAATCTTTTCTTTAACTTGTTCTTGGTAATAATATTTATTGCCGTTAAGCAGCTAATTATGATACGAGGGGAATCAAGAAGCAAATTGTTTTTTCTTCTGGATAATTTACGATATTTCCCAAATCCGCATTTTAGACTGCAAAAATCTTAAGTAATCATTCCAAACTTTTCACAATGTTCATCATAGAATTTGATTAGATATTATAGGGTTAGTTTGGAACTTGAGTTTCAGAATAAAAGGAGCACATAAATTAAATTCATCAAACTTGGGTCCAAACAGATTTAATCAACTGCAGAGCTAAATAATGAAGTGTCGTCTGATTCATCAGCTCTTTAGTAACTGACAACTAATCAGGCTGTAACCACACATTAGAAAAGTGTTGATTCAACTCGACAACTCAAACACGAAAACGAAAAAGTATTTAAAAGGTGATTAAACTGATTATTTGACTCATTAAATCATTTCCGTCATTTAGGGACAAAGAAAAATCTTCTACTTTTCCTATTTTTCCCAAGTAACATCATATGTGCAGCCATGTTCTGGTCCACGTGTACAAGCATGAGCAAGTGTACATTACCCGCACGCACACTCGCTGAGAACAAGTGCAGAAGTACACTGCAAAAGTACACAGCCAGAAGGCTGTTCTCTTTCCATGTGCAGATGAGCAGACATGAGAGCAACGAGAAAGCACCACAGGGACAAAGAGCTTGTATCTCAACTGTGTGTGTGTCACTTTTTATTGGAACAGAAAGAGCAAGGAGGTCAACAGTACAAAAAAAAAAGAGAGGGCGTCAGGGTTGGTGGTTAAGCAGTGAACGGTCACTTGGCGCCGACGGTGAGCTTCTCCAGGTCATGGATGCCCTCCTTGTCAATCAAACGGACAGTGAAGGAGGGGAGGTTCAGGATGAAGCGCTTGTTCAGCTGGAGAAGGGAGAGAAGACACACATTTAGAATTATACAAGAAATATTAAAGATATGAGATAATCAAAAATATCCAGATGAAATTATAATGAATTATAAATAAGCAGAAGGAAGGAAGTCAAGAAAAGAGGAAACATTAAATGAAGGAAAAGGTGGAATACTGACTAAGTTCATTAAGGACAATTCATATAGAAAGAGTCTTAATAAGTGTTTTAACCCAATTGGAATAATAGATATGATTCTGCTTTTTCAAATGCATCGATCCACAATGATTCAAACTAAGACCCTTCCCTGCTCTTGTTCTTCTTTCCCATGTGGCTTTAAACTCCACGTTGTGTTTAGTTGTGTCTCTGAACTCTGAACAGATTCCATTTAAAAATCCCTGACTCCATAAATAAAATATTGCTGCTTTCTTTCCATGGAGCCAACGTGAAATCTATTTTGGTTCGGCGATATATTTTCGCTGTCAGTCAGTCTGGTGAGGACCGTTTAGCCGCCAGCCGACTTCTCAGACTTACCCGGCACCTGACGACTGACACGAGGTCAAAGTTCTGTGTGGACTGACCGGACAGAACGCTTCACTAGATCCTGCACGCCGCCTTTTCCAGTGGATTCTCAGTAGTAATAGTAAATACAAGTCACAGAGGACAGTGATGAATGTTGGAGGCTATTTTTGTAGAGAGATGTTACAAAGTGAAAGACTGGAGCGATATAATAAACACTTCATTAAGATGCTTATTAATCTTACTCGTACAAAGAGGAAGAATAAAACTACTTGAACTCACTTCCTCAATGCACATCTTCAGAAGATCCATCGCCTCCTCTCGGGTCAAATCTAAAACAGAAAACAGGTAAATTCAAATGAGATATAACAGAAACACTAATTAGATCTAAAAAAAGAGATAAAAACATCTTTCATTAACAAGACAAGGGATGTAGTTTGCACTGAAGACCATTGTGGAATGAATATGAAATAGATAAACAAATTGTGTCTGTATCAAGGCTGATTCGCCTCCACACTCTTCGTTTTAGTTTTTATTTTCTCCGACTCACCGGAACAATAAACGGCAGAAAAATAAGCAGCGGGTGTTTCTCAGCTCTGACCTGGTTTGTAGTGACGGTCAAGAATGGATAGAGTGAGAAAGGCTCCGTAGCCGTGGGCAGCGAAGGGGGCCTTGGCCAGGGAAGACAGGTAGTCCATGTAGTAGAGACCCGGGCCGTCTGTGTCATCGTAGCCCGCCAGCAACAGGTTCACATGATACGGAGTCTGGGGACACAGGAGGGAGGGAGGAGGGAGGGAGGAGGAGGAGGAGGAGGAAGTGGAGGAGTAATAGTCAGATCTGGCTTCTTATAAAAGGTGTTGACATGGGATGCAAACTTTTTACTGTAAACCTCACCCAATACAGACAGCTTTGAAATGTTGGCATCAGCTAAAATGGCAGCTTTCACCATAATGAAATGTCTCAAAGTCCAAATCTAATATTGAAAAGAAATGATTGATTATAAGTGAGTTCCATTGAGCACTACACGTATTTCTGATTGAATGGTACATTTGCCTAAAGTTGCTTAACTAGTCGTCGGTAAACCACAAAGCACATTCTGTACTGTATCGGAGACTCAATGTGGTATCAGGATATCAAACGGCAGAATCATGACACATCAACCCGCTGCCACGGCTGCAGGAGAAGAAACTCATTTGTAATTTCACATTTAACACTATAATACATGTAGAACACAAAATTATCATTCTATCCAAAGCTGAACAGTATATTACACACGACACTGATTTATTGACTCCCAACTCTGGGGCACGTGACTAGTTTGGTCCAATCGTGACAGAGAAATCTTGCCAGAGGTGGAAGTCAGCCGAGTTTAATTATAGATGGTTAATACCCCTGAGATCTCAGACCTCTACCCACGAGGAAGTCAGCCGTGTGGGGACATTTTGTTTAAAATAAAACAACAAACCAAAGAAAATCGTTGAACCACCATCAGACATGTGTCTGTTAATATTCTCTCAGAGCGTTTTAGACTCTACAGACTCTTAATAGAGTGGCAGCGGCAGTTGGTACATTACACAACATTTTTAGTAAAACCATTTCATCTTCTACATTTATGATGGTGCTGGGTAGGAGATCATTTCTTCCAGAATTCAGAAAAAGGACAGTGCTCCTTTACCTGCAGCCGGAGCTGAAGACATCCAGCAGCTAATAAACCTTTGTGATCAGTAAACATGAGATGCCAGAATTTCTGTTTTTAGTTATTTTCTTTTCTCTCGCCAATTACAGGTGCTAACATTGACATTAGCATATGAACATATCGGCAGAACGGTGACACTGACTGAACCGTATTTCATAAAACTCTTAACAGCGATGAACCGGGAGCCAGACGTCTCACTCACTTGAAAAGTACAACTTTCTCAACTTCTCCCAAATAAATTGCTCCTAATTATCGACTTTGATTTTTCAACTTGGCGCAGACGGGGAGTGATGCACACAGCGGCAACATTAACACTCCGTAAACTGCGGAGAGAGAGCGAGAGAGAGAAAGAGAAAGAGAGAGAGAGACACACACGAGAGGCTGATGTGAGAGCGCAGGGAGGGGAGGCTGGATAGTGATGGAGGGAGAGGAAAGGTGAAAGGGTGTCACAGGACAGAGGAGGTGTGTCTTTGTGTGTGCATGGGGGGGGGGGGGGTGTCACTGGCAGTGTGTGACATCTGCTGGGAGTCAGCACCCCTGTTGCTCCCTCCTCGTCCCTTCCTTCACTCGCTCCCTCCTCCCCCCCCCTCTCCGCCGCCTTCACCCTGTGCCCTGGAGTAGTGCCAGGGCTCATTAAAAACTTCTAAAGTCGTTTCTCTTGCCCCCTACCCCCCCCCCATCCCCTCTCTCTTTTTAAATTACATCTTTTACGCTTCCAGCCTCTTCTCCCTTCTCTTCCTCCAAAACACTAATTTTCTCCCTTCGTTTTCTTTCTGCGAGCCCCTGTGCCTCATCTTTAAAAAAAAATCCCTTTAAAGCTCGACAATTTTCAAAGCAACTTACGGCCTGAATTCTACGCGCGGTGCCGTGTTCTTGATTAAAATGCAACAAGAAAAACATAATGTGGCGTTGTCGGCCGTGGCGGGGAGGCAAGTGTGATTCATTTGGACGCCAGGCGAGTTGTGATCCACACACCTGCCCTCTCGGTTCAATTCCTCCCTCAGCCGACCTGCTTACGTCTGTGACTGGTGCGTCGGAGCCACAAGGGCAACGGTGATTGTTACGCTCCCTATGGAGTAGGCTCCAGCGTATGTGTGTGTGTGTTAACGATGGTTTTAAACACACACACACGTGAGAAAGAGAAACAGTGTTTGTGAGTGTGCACAAGGGGTGTGAATCTCAGGATGAAAATCTTGTGTGTGTGTTCGTGTGTGTGTGTGTGTGTGTGTGTGTGTGGTGTGTGGTGTGTGTGTGTGTGTGTGTGTGTGTGGTGTGTGTGTGTGTGTGTGTGTGTGCGCGCGCGCGCCTCAACTCCTCCGTGAGCTTGCGAACGCCCCAGTGGCTTCAACCCCACCCACCAGACACCTGCCTCACTGGTTACATTGTAACAATAATACGGACTTGGCATCAAAATAACCTTCCCTTGCCATGTCACCTCGGAGGGAACCAGGCACCTTGTTAACCCCGCCACCTGAACTCACACCCAGGTTTTCGCATGCAAACAATACACATCATGTTTTATCCCCCTGCCGCGAGTCTCGCTCTCAGCCAAACAAGGCGAACGTTGCGCCGCCTGACAAAAAGCTGCACCTGTGCGTTACTACCGTCGCCTTCAGCGAACGCCAAAAAACAGCTCCATCTGCTTTGGGAGGCAGAGTCAGACATTTTGGGAGATTTGTTCACTCACATGTGGTTCTGATGATTTGTTTGACGAACTGAAACCGATAAATACATATTTTAAATATAATGGAAATGGTACGTTTAGTTTAGCTTAGTGTAAAGTATGGCAATAAGGGGGAACTGCTAACACGGCTCTGGCAAGAAATAGCTTGACCCAAATATTTCAGTAAAAACAACATGTCGCTGTTTAAATTTTGGTTTTAGTATTAATTAAACAAACAAGACATACTCCAACTAATGGTTTTGTAGTATTGATTACTGTATTGGAGATTTCATTTATGATAAATAGTTTTTTCTAACCAAAAATGCATTTTCAAATAAACTAAAATTGGCCAATTCTCCCAATTAAGTAGCCGGAACCTTCAAAGGTTTGTTATTTGTTTGAAAACTGATTCAGACGACTAATTAGCGAATTATTTCTGTCGATTGACTTATTGATTAACAGTTGCATCTCTCTCGTTGATCGGCGAGCTTTGTTACCTTTGGATCGAGCCATGCTAGCTGTTTCCAGTCTTTATGCTAAGCTAATGAGCTTCTCGAAGCAGCCTCACTTTCACAGCACAGACTCGAGTGCGTTATTAATCCTCTCATCCGACTCTGATCAAGAAAGTGAAATTAGCGTAGCTCCCAAAAATGTCGAACTGTTCCTTTAAGGCATCGGCTTCGGAACACAAACAGCTTTGGCTGTGACACAAATTAAGGTCATGTCGCTCGTAAACCGCCACAAACTCGTCCCCAAACTCTCCTCTTCCACGTTCCAGCACTCCCTCCCTTCTTTCCTTCCTCCCCACTCATCCCTGCCTCCCTCCCCCTATTTTTGCACTCTGCCCTGGGGCGTGTTCTCTTTATTGGCATTTCTCCTCAATCTGCTGTATTAATTGTTCATCTGTGCAGGAGCAGGGGAGCTGCATGCAATATGGCACCAGTAATTATTTGTGCCCATTGTGTGCTAAAATATATTTTACAAACCCATATGGGGCCAGCTGTAGATCACCACAGCACTGAGGCTAACTGTTGCTGTGGCCTCACAGACAGAATTCAAACTTCACACTTCTTCAGCTCACTGCAGCAAACATCCACACACAGACATAAACTGATGACTGCGAGGCTTTTGGGCTTCTACATAAACCTCTAAAAAAAAAAAAATTGAAATGTGGTATTTATAAACTCCCTGCCTCCCCTGAGTCTTTTCGGTTTCAATTTAACCTCGTGTCTCAGCCTCCCAACACCTACCAATCCTGCTAAACTTTTTAGACTACCTCACTGGGGCACCTGCCAATATCCATCAGTTCAATCTGTATTTATCTTAAACACACAAATATATATATCGCAGCACATGAAACGGGGGAAAAAATAAAACAAACAGAATCAGAGCAGAAGCTGAATTTCTATGCCCCCAAAACTTTGCAGTTGTTGTTTTGTTCTGTGGTGAATTTCATGTGTATCATTACTGATATGCATGCAGCAGAGTCGAGGCCTCAGGTGATTATGCTTACCTGCTCGTGTTTTTTTTTTTTTCTCGTTTCTTTGTCTGCTCTCTAAAGCTTGAGTGAACGCAGTACTCCAGAGGTTAGTGGAGTTGTTTTTCTGGACGGCAGACTGGTAAGTACACAGTCGATGTGAACGGGGTTACGCTCACTCTGCGCCGACATGCGCTGCTGACTTCAGCTAACTACACCTCCTGGAGGTCTGAAGCCACTTGGGTAATTTCATCTGTAATTTATCCTGCAGGAATAAGGCCATCAGAATTAACAATATACCACTGATTAATTTATCAGTCAGTGGTTTTTAACCTAGGGGTCTGGGCACGCTGGCGGGATCACGTCACGTATTTCTTTGGGGGGGGGGCGTTCAGAAGCTAATTTAAGATAGTGGAAATAGAAGAAAAAAAAGATTTGATATTCAAGAGCAGATCATTATCTTTTCTTTCTGTCAGGGTTGAACTTTCATCTGCAATGATTTAATCAGATTAATTAAAACTGATTCCAACATATGCAGCCACGTCCCCAGACAGGAACTGAGCGAGGTCGGTACGGAAAAAAAAGAAGGAGAAAATCTGCAATTAAATTTCTTTTAAGACAACAAATGAGGTAAATCCATGTCTGAGAAACCAGCCTGTGGTCAGAGAGCAGGTGTGTGTTGCAAGTGGACAATGTTGGGCTTTTAATAAAATTGTAAAGAAGAGCAGGTGAACTGTACGGCTTTAATTCGTCTGTAATAGTTTTCTGGAATTTTGTTTTGATTGCAGTGTAATATATATTATTGAGGAGCTACTTTTGATAAAACCAAAAATCGTACATTTCACTGCTTTTTCTAAATCATTTTAAATTGATTGCTTCAGTTTCTTTGACCATTTGCCCCAAACATAAGAAATATGAAGGCCTCAGCTTGAGCTCTGGAAAACGTTTGATAGAATAAAGATTAATCGTTGACTGAAACCCCAAAGTTGTGCATAATTGTACTAAAAGATTTCAGTAACATTTACACGTTTCAAACAAAATGATTATTGATCCCAATAAGATAGAAAAAATCAATATGCTTCTGCGTTCTATTAACTCTCCTGCATATTTCTTACTTATCTTTAAAAAAAAAAAACTAAGTTTCTACCACAGTTCAAGATTTTAGCAGATGATGTCTTTCCCTGTTTCACATTCAAATGGACAACACACATTAGATATTCTACATACTCAGGATGTTCTGGGGGGCTATGAAAAAAAAAAAAAAATCACCATAAAAAAAAATCCTGTTTATACAACATAATTTGCAAATGTCCATGTACTCTGGAGGTTGATGAATGTGAAAAGAGCATAGCTGGAGGAAGGTGTGGGATGCAGGAAAGAAACTGCTATTGCTTCAGTTTCCGAGCACTCCTGAGAACGTGGCATTAGTAAATCCTGCACTCATGAAACCATATTCATCACCGTGAGGCATGAAAATAACGATACAGTTGCAACTTGTGACAAGACATGAATATGAATGTTATCCTCCGCAACATATACAACCTTGACTAGAAAAACACGATCCTAATCCTATAGGTCCCTCTGTGTGCATGTATATTGTATTAGTGTACATGTTGATGTCATTCTCACACTCTCTCACAGTCTGTGCGCTGTTGTCTACTGGGCCTGGTTGTTCTCCCCTAGGACGCCCACTCCTCCTCCTCCTGCTCGATCCCTATCCTCCATTCGATGTGTCCCACATTCCCTTCCCTGCCGCACTAATTGTTTTTTGTAATTATTTTCACCCTTCTGCTATTGTGACAGGCAGCGGCTGCACTACTCTTAACAAATTAGTGCAAGAGATGCAGCGAGCAGATTCAAGGAGCAGAGACATCTTAGGGAAGAGTGTGTTACGTCTAAAAAACAAATACAATGGCGGAAAAGAAGCACTAAAAAAAACTTGGTTGGGACATAATTATCACTATAAGTGTATTTTCTTGATGAATCAATTAATCGTTTTGTGACTAAAGTACCAATGAAATTTTAAAATATTAAGATTAAAAGTTTTCTGAAGCACAAGACAAAGAAATTAAGGAAATATTGACTTTACTGCCACGAGTGAAGTGGTAAGTGATGGAGGATTGATGAGCCATGCATCGAAATATCTAATCCTAAAAGATACAAAACGGTTCAGGGATCTCATAAATTCTCTTAACAACAAATACTAATTTCGTTAGTGTTGTAATTTTACTTTTATACACTGTATTAATATCCATCCATTCATCACACGGCTATCACACTAATCACCTGATGATTGCAGGAGGGAGCAGGAGGCAGGATACACCATGGGAAGTTCACCAGTCTATCACACAGCTGACACATGGAGGTAAAACAACCATCCACACTTTCGAACAATTCAACATACATACAAATATATCATCTGGTTAAATCAAAGCGTAAATAAGTAATAGGAAAATAAATTGCACCTTCACATGTCTTGTTTGGTTACATTTTGGTAATCCGAGTACTGAAGGTCGAAACTCGGGTATTTTGAAAATATACCCAGAGGAGCTGTGCCGTTGGAGTGGGGGGGGGCGCGCACAGGCTCAGGTGTTGTCCTGAAGTCTCAGAGGGAGGAACCTTTGTCACCACTCACAACAAGCTGACAAATGTACCTGCCGCTGTCAAAATGCATCTGCTGGTTCAGTTTCGATGTCTCACGCTGATAAGGACACAAGCGCAGGTGAGACTCGATTCCCACCTGAAACTGAGACAACTGCTCCTCTATAACTAACATGACCGTGTCACAACATCCAGACAAGCAAGGCCTCTGTTGTGTTTGCATTTTCCTGTTTTGGTCACAACAAATTTTAGGCAGAAATGTGAACACATTGCTGGTACACATGTGCTGATTGTACCTGCAATTTGAATTGAGAATTACATTTAAGTTATGGAAATTAGTCTTGTTGCTACAGGAATGAATTAAATGAGGTTTAAAAAGACAAATTTGAAACCAACATGAGTCTGAGAACACATAGTAACACCAACTGCAGCAGGTGGCATCTACACAAGATGAATTTACATCTGTGGAGACACCACAAGGCTGTTCAGCTTGTTTTGTGTGAAAAACTATTTGCAGTCGTATTTTGAAAAGACAACTGTTGATTTCAGTATGAAACATCATATTTAGCTGGTTCCGTCAGTTTACTTTGGCAAAGTAGCTGCATTTAGGTTAAATACAAATAAATGTGGCTAAGTTAACATGTTAAATTATATTGTCTCTGAAAATTGTGAGTAATTGGTTACTATACAAGTTTAATATGAACATATCTGATTATGTTTGTGACGCTGTTCAAATTCTACAACGCATAAACTACTAACCCTGCCGCCTTGGTACCAGGGAACTACGGGATTTTCAACGTAACACTGAAAATATCAAGGAGATGATTATATTCAGTTTCTAAAACTTTGGTCTATTAAAAGTTCCTCTAACTATATTCCTGGCAGTAACATATAAATGTGTTTTTAAAATTTTGCTAAAATAACAGTGAGCACTGTTCCCATAAAGCTGGTTTGCAGCTCAGGAAAAGTTTGGATTTTCCTCTAGATGACACTGGAAGAAAGTTCAAAGTGGTTTTAAAAGGACTCACAGGAATATCTCTTAAGTTTTACGCTGTTAACTCTTCAAAAACAATTGCTAATGGATTGTTTTTGTATTCATCGTGGTAGTTACCCTGCTCCGGAGATAGTCTGCAAGGTTCTTTCGTGTGAAGTTCGCTGCTGCTGCTGGACTGAGTTCATAACCTAAGAAATAGAAATGAGGGGGAAAATGGCATCAGACACAAAGTTTTTTTTATTCTTTTCACAATATTATATATCTATTAATGACTAGGACAGGGCACTGAAAGTTAGCATCACTGGATTGATTTGTTATTTACTTCAGCAAATGTCGTATTTCAATCAAAACCTTATACTCCAGACAACTTTTGAATTGGCACAAGTTGATTAAGATTACTTCTCATTTAAACATGATCAAACACGTGTAGTTTGGGTCAAGTGTAAACATGGAGTACTTCTTACCATTCCTCATTTTGTAGAGCTGCACGTTCTTCTGGATGTACTCTGCAAACTGCACAGTGTCTCCTGCCTCCCGACGCACAGGAGCAGGATCTTCTCGCTGAGCTTGAACATCTTGTCGTAATCTGGGAAAAAACACAGAGAACATGGACAACACGTTAAACATCTGCAGCAATTAGAACGAACATGAACTTAATTGCTAAGTTTCAATGGACGTTGATGCAGCGATGACTTTCACTTTCGCTGTTAAACGCCTGATTGCAAAAACTTGAATTTTACCAAAATAAAAAAACACAACCACTTGTTTAGTGGGTTTAAATTTAAATGGAGCAATTACAGGAAGAAAGAAAATGCAAACTTTTCAACAAGAATAACACGATACAGATTTGTTGCTACTTGACCTAGCTCCGGTTAGCCTCGTTAGCTCCCGTCACATTCACAATACGCTGTTTAAATGGCAATGTGAGCATTTAGGCTAACTCGCACAACGGTGCGACATACTAAAGATACATATTTAGGATATTTGTGAAATGCGTAAAAGGAGAATGCGACCGTAAGTGTGTTGAATTAGCCACAGCAGCCGGCTGAGTGGCTAATGCTAAGCTAACGCATTGTCATACCGTGTTTCATCTTAATGATGCTGCTCGCTGCGACGTTGTCGGAGGCGACGAGCACAAAATCCGGCCCCGTGATCCCGAGTAAATATTCCATGGTGGATATTTAGCTGCGAGTTGGAATAAAACTGTGGAAAAATAACGTGTGGTGGCGTCTCCTGCTCGCGTGTGTACAGATTACACAGCAAAAGTTTGAGACAGCTGTCGCGCGTTGCCTACGTCACCGGAAAGCCAAGCCAGCCACGTCACTTCTTCGCGACCGAGGCGGGCGATTTGAGCGGATCCGCCACGATCCCCCCCCGGACACCGACGGTTTCTGCTGCGGTATAAACACGCTCGCACCCCGGCTGTGCTCCCCGGTGAAGGTCGGTATGAAGGGCGGGACACCTCGCAGCGTCATGTCGGAGTCCAACAGGCCGAGCGACCCGCTGAGGAGACGCTCTCCGCGGCTGAGTTCTCCTCCGCCTCCTCCGTTGGCTAACTTGAAAACAGACAATAAAATGGCGGCCGCGTCTTTCGCCGTCAAACGCTCCATAACAGTGCGGAAGATCGCTCCCAGGAAAACCACCGCGCCGTCGGAGCACAACAAGGAGAACACGCCGAGGCCGTCTGGGGACAACCAGCAGAAGGTGTCCACCCCGGGTCCCGCCCCGGACCACGGCAGCTCCTCCTCGGCTAAGAAGAAGAAGCCGAAGAAGGCCGCTCTTCCCTCGCCGATCCTCCCTCCATCCCCCCGGCCCCAGGAGTCGGACCCGGACGCCGCGGTGTGGTCCCAGAAAGTGCGCCGGTCCTACAGCCGCCTCGGCGACCGGTCCCTCAACAGCCCGGACCCCCGCGAGACTCTCTTCGGCTTCGAGAAGCTCACCACCCCGGAGGTGGGCCCGAGAGTGCGGCGCTGTAAACCGGGTCTGGAGGCCTCCGGGTCCGTCACCGGGCTGAGCTCCTTCACGTCCCTGCTGCTGCTGGAGGCGGACGACGCGGGTTCGGCTCAGGCCGAGCCGGACCCGAACATCCCCGGGGTGACCTTGGTGAAGGAGAAGAGGAGGCGGAGGAAGGTGCCGCAGATCGCCCCCGTGGAGCTGGAGGCTCTGGCCGCGGAGATGAACGCGGTGTTCGAGGAGGCAGAGGAGTTCGAGCTGGTGGTGGAGTGAAGGGTCCAAACCGAGAGACTGAATGGATCCCAGGTTCCGTTGTGTGTATCACTGAAATGCTGGACAAAAGACAGACTCTGGGACTGTTTCTGTATATTTCTAGTTCTTTTATGTTGTACATTTTTGATTCTTTGGAGTTTATCTGTTTGGTATTTTCATTTAAATTCTCTTGAGGTGGTTGTTTAGGTCGTTATGTGCATATCACATGTGTAGGTAGACCAGTAAGGTATGCTCCCCCCCAGTATAATTAAAGCCTTTAAACTGATTATCTTATGACAGAAAAATAATCTGTTATCAATTTGTTATAACTGATTTGTTGTGTCTCATCATTTTTCATGTTCTCACATCAGATCATTGTAAACTGAATATTTGGGGGGTTTATTTGGACATTTGTTCGAAACCCAAACAACTATAGATCCCAATTACGATGGATGATGGTGAATGAATCTGCATGCTGTGTAAACATCGAGAAACATATCGGTGATACATAGATTATAAATGTATGTGGAGGCTGTAGGAGGTATACAGGTCTGGTATCAGGACTGGTATGATCTGAACATCATGAATGAACAGATAGTTCCAGGTGTTTCTACCCTTGTTGACCGAAGACGCATTTTGTATCTGCTTGTATTTCAACTGCTGAAGAACACAGAAATGTGAGAAGTTACTCAGTCTTTTAATAATGTGTTTACGTTCGCATTCATCTGACTAAAACAATCACAATAGGACCATAAGACTGCACCTGTCAATGTTGTTTTTTTGGAAAGTTTTCTCACATCTGTCCTATCTTGAAGATAATCAGTTTTTATCCTTGATTGACTATGCGTGTAAATAAATAATCAAATTCAGCCCAAATGCCAGATTCTTTTTCAAATGTTCTTGTTTTTTTCCAGTCATGGTTTTAGTTACACCAATTTTTCAATAGTACACTCATATTGCATATCTCTACCTGGACTAACCTTCTATCAAGTCAAGTCAAAGAATGAATGCAAAGAATCCTAGATCTGCCCGTTCATCACTTCACAATTTAAAGGGTCCTTGGTTGGGTCATGCTCCACCACTCCACAACATTTCATGTAAGTTAGTTCAGTAGTTATTGAGTCGTCCTGCTGATAGACCAACGGTGATGAAACAACTAAACATTTATAGTATTTAGAACTTCATGCATTTTATCTTTTATCCATAAAAAGGGAAACCAGGCAGATATTAGTGGGTTGAACTCCACTCATCTGAGTCGCAGGCTTGTTAAGCAGCATCTCAGTTACTGTATATCTGCAGTTACACAGTGACACCGGATTGGAAAGTCTGTTGTGTGTAAGTCTTTATTGGATGATGGCTCTCACGGCTGACCCTGTGTACTTGAATGGGGTCTAATAAGACGCTCTAGCGGTGCGTGTTGACTAGCAGCACGTTCCTGCACGCAGCCGAGGTCTCCAGTGACGGGGATGAGGCAGTGCTGAGTGAGTGGGTGGGTGATCCGTCTGTATTTAATGAGAATGGTGGACAGGTAGAAACACTTTTCCTCCAGAGTCTCTTAAAGGTCTAAGTGGATGAGCTGCGTAATTGACACTAACAAGGAGGGAGGGCCTTCGATTTACAACCCATCAGTGTGTCTGTGAACACCGAGAAGAAACAGTGCCGTTCACACAGTTCTGTCACTTTGATTGATTCATTATTTGATTCATTAAACAAACGTTGAGATTTTCAACTGTACAGAGAATTTGTGTTTCTTTTGATTCACAAATATTAGATCAACCAGATATAACACAAATGGATAAATCTGATTATTCAGATTAAGTTGGAGAGTTTTGGACCCACAGGTGTCTGCGGCCCCTGGATCTGTCCCCCCCCCCCCTTTTACCTAAGTGATAATCCAACCTTTTGCTGTAAAAGCAAAGACCGAGCTGCCACATCTTCCACTGACACACATTACCAGGTGGAATCATAATAAATAAACCATGAGCAGATCTCTATTTAAACACAAACAAGCGGGGGTATGCTGACAAGTACATCTCCACCTGTAATAGGCAGCCAACCTTGGAAAAAACAAAACACCCATCCCTGAATAAGCTATGAAGTTAGATGTTTACCTCTGCTTAGAGTGTGTGTGTGTGTGTGTGTGTGTGTGTGTGTGTGTGTGGAGCGACACACACGTGGAGAAATAATGAGTGTGTGTTTGAGTGTGTAGCAGTAAATCCACAATTTGCTCATGCATTTGTTTTCTTCCTGCAGGTGCCATTTCATCTTCATACTCTTCATTTGGCATTTCAGCTCCCGAGGAGAGGAGACATCTCTCTGTCTGTCTTTCTTTCATTCTTCTGCTTCTTCTGCTGCTTCTTTTTTTTTTTTTTTTTTTTTTTTTTGCAGAGCACAACTCACAGTGGCTTCTGCCTCTTGTATATTTTTAACAAGGTATTCATGTCAACTTTACACTTGCACTGGAAGTTACAAACAGAGTGAAGCAGGAGCTGTCACTGCCAGAAACTGTTATTGATTTACAATGCTGCTGCTGCTGCTGCTGCTGCTGCTGCTGCTGCTTTTTGCTTTGGAGTCTGTTCATTTTTTGGGATGTTGGATATTTTACACTCATATTCATGTGTCCCCCCCCCCCCCCCCCCCCCCCCCAACACCACCACCACCCACCCACCCACACACACACACTCCCCACACACACACACACCACCACCACCACATTTCACTCACGGCAGTTGTCGCTGGTTCAGCTTGACTGCTTCGTTAGGGCTCATCATTTGCATTCAGATTAATTATCTAATTACCGACAAATGTCCGGCGGCCACCCCACACTCTGGCTCGTCAGCTCTCAGCCTGTAATTATTTTAATCATTTACTTTCATCTGGAGCGTTCCTGCCATACTCCTGTGTTTAGAGGCCATTCTTAATTACCCTGCCAAGACACTCTTTTCATGAGAGGGAGGGAGGGAGGGAAAAGGGGGGAGAGAGGGAGGGTTGGTTTGAGGGAGAAGAGAGGAATTGGGCGAGGGAACATGTGTGTGTGTGGTGTGTGTGTGTGTGTGTGTGTGTGTGTGTGTGTGTGTGTGTGTGTGTGGAAGAGAAAGACCAATGGGGACATGATCCAGAGGCTTTGACAGCACAGAGGAAGCTCCCTGCACTGCTGGATGCTCTTTCCTCTCTCTTCTTCTTCTTCTTTCTTCTTTTCTCCCCCCCCAACCCCTCTCTCTATCTCTCTCTCTCTTCCCACCCCCCCAGTCCCCCTCACCCTGCCACCTCCCCCAACCAACTTCCTCATCCCTCCTCTCTCACCCCCTCCACCCCAACCCACCCATCCCCTCCTCCACGCCCCGCTTCCACCGTTATACTTCCTCCCTTTTTCCCCTTTATCGCGAGCACACACAGGAATCGCCCGTGGGCTTCAGTGCTCTGACTGCTAATACACTGACACACACACACATGCACACACACGCACACACCACACACCAGAGAGAAGCAGGCAGACAAGAGAGTCATGCGCCCTGTTTGTGGCACTCATCACCATGCACACATCTTTCCACTATCTGCCTGGAAAATCTATACTCCTCTCAGCTCATCTGTCTGATCCTGTCTCTTCCTCTGTCTCCCACCATCCCTCCATCCATCAGACCTGCATGGCTGCCCCCCACGCGTCTGTATCTGCTCCCCGTCTTTCTCTGTCCGTCCCCGGCTCCTTTTCCTTCTCCAGCCCCGGTGTTGGACAGGCCCAGCGTCAGGCCTGCTGCTCCCCGTCCTCATGCATGAGGGGACAAGAGGTCATCTCTTCCTTCCCCCTGTGTGACCGCCTCATAATGATGCTCTCACTCAACCCTGGAGCCACTCACCCTTCTCCCAGACTGCTCTAGTTAAGAAAAACAAGAGTGAGGGGGAATGAGGGAAGGAGAGAGAGAGAGGGAGGGAGAGGGAGATACAAGCTCTGTAATTGGGCTCTTGAATATTTAAGTCACTGGGGATGAAAGTTTAATGAAAAGATGATTATCTACCAGTTTATCACACCACTGTTTCATATTTCATTTTCATATTCCCGTTCCGAGCTTCATTGTCCATTTGGCAGCTGCAGATACAGAGTTTAGGAGCCAGAGCGTGTTGGAACATACTGAGCGAAAACACGAGAAGATGGAGGAGACACTTCCAAGAGACACTTAGGACCAAGAGTGTCTTTAATGTCTCTTTTATTTTGTCCTTGCATTGTTTATCTTGACAGCTGCTAATTGCCCGATGTTATAATTAAGTAGGTGTTGAATTATACTGCAAATGAATTGTTGAAACGACAGGGTGACATGCACACAGCCGTTGACAGTGTCCTATGAAAAGTGTCTTATTTAGTCGATTTTAGAAGTACGGAGGCCAAACGTTGCACGTGACTGTTTTACACAAACCAAAAGATATTTTTTTATTTGAAATTGAAGTTTCTTTCCCACAGTAGTTCAATCATTTTAACATGGAATAAAGTGAGCAATCAATATAGTAACTTTGAACTGAACCCTCTTTTTAATAATGTATATTGCATATTCACATTGCTGTGCTTTCTATGTGCGCATCGAGAGTATCGTGAAGGTTGGTGTCCCAGTTGAGTCGTAGTCTTTGGCCACCGAGTCTTGAATTTCACACAGTTCTGAACTTAATTAATATTTGAAAGCAACTTACAGATATCACTTATAGTTCAAACTGCATTTATTCATCAATAAGCTGCATAACAAGAGTGGAATCGTGGAAACATTGTGTAGCAAGTAAAACACAGTAATCAGGAATACTTGAAATGACGATAAAACCAAACTCAAAGATTTGATTATGACTAGATTTGTCCAATTTGTTCAATTTAATCCAGATAAATCAGACAATTTAAACTAAACTTGTTAGGCAGCCAGAATTACTGAATATTTTTTTTACTTTTGGACATAAACAACAACCCCTGTACTCTGCAGTGCAGAAATAATTATATCAATTTCAAGAAGTACCCAAAAATGTATATAGTGGAATGTAACCACCATTCACAATTAAAACAAAATACATAAATGTAAGGAATCTTTCTCAGTAGAATCACATTCATCCTCCCTGTCCAGACAATTCTACACATGATTGTCTGATTCTTAATGATTTATTTGTCATAAAACCCACAATTGACATATTTTATTCTTAACTACAAGTTTACTGCCCAGGAGAATAAACTTACCACAGTTTTATATAACAACAGAAAACATGTCAACTATAGAATGACAACAGAAATAATTGAAATAAATCTATGGATCAAATTGAACACACTAAAACATAAAAAAACATCCTATTCGCTGCAATGTTGTGGAAAGTAAAAAAAAAAATCCTGGATCGATAATTTAATCTACATCTGCACCAAAAGGTACCAGGTTCTCCCCAGACCCAGGAACCCCCCCCCCACTGAGTTTGATGTAAACTGTTTTTTGTGTATCCTGCTAACAAATAAACAAACATGGCGCTGAGTAAAGTTCAAACCTCCGCCAAGGCCCAACAGTTCCCTTAAATTCAAAAGAGCTTTTTCCAAATTGGCCCAATTTATTTGCAGCAATCCGTCCAGAGTAGTTTTTGGAGAAATCCTGCGAACAATCAAACAAACAGATAAAAAACAAACCAACTACAAAGAATAAAGACAGGACAGGACCTCAGTGTCATCGATGGTGAAACATGCCCCCCCCCCCCCCCCCACCCACACCACACAAGCTGACTGTCCTGAGCTTTAAACACACAAAACAGTCTTTTCTCCCTGATATAATTAACGAGTGCGTCTTCTTCGACAGCGATGAAGAGATGCGTCGACTTCCAGCTTCTTCGGCTTAAAGCACCAGACGGAAACTTAACTCGCCGATTCCAGCCCGTTGTGCTGATTGTGTTTCACCTCCACAAACACCCTGAAGACAGTTCAATAAAAAACAGCACAAGGACACTCTTTCCTTTATTTAATCGCGCCGGATAAACAGACGGCTGTTTGTTATTCATTCTCATTATTCATAATAGTCGGGACATTAATCCCCTTTTTGCTGGAAGATGGTGCGGGAAAAAAAGAAAAGAAGGAGGCATTGAGCGTCGTGCCGCTTTGACGTGGAACACTTTTCGCCCAAACCCCAGTGGAATAACGGGGACTGGGGAGTTTCGAGGGGGGATTATGTTGAGAACCCACACGGAGCCTCGGGCCACAGTTTGGAATGGGGACACAGTTGGGATGGTGGAGATTAGAGGCCGTAGCTTGTGTGGTGCAAAGAGGCCATTTCCAGGCAAAGACACGGGGGGGGGGGGGGGGGGGGCAATCTTCTCTGATAGACTCACTCCGGTAATACGACTTTATTGTGAATGCATGAAAATACAGATAAGAGGCGATTCTTCCATTAAAGCCCCAGATAAGAAAATTTGTTGTTTGATTAATTTATCGGGCGTTTAAATGCAACGTTTAACCGTTTTTCCGCATCAACCGCACGCCGCCATGTGTTGACGTCTGCGCTTCGACTGTCTGCGAGCGAAGGACGTGTCTGAAAGGAAGCCACTGGGGAGGTGGCGTTAAAGACTGCGTTAACCCGAGTTACTTGGCATTCACTTAATGCTCCCTCAAAAAAAAAAAAAGAGGGATTCTATGATGCTTATCAGTTTAATCCACAATTACACGGCGCTGAGGCAGGCCACGACCCTCACCGCTTGTCGCCTTTGTGGACGGGGTGTCACCGTTTAGCCCCATCTCTGGGAGAGGGTGGTGGGGGGGGGGGGAACCTGGGAGACCGTGCTCCATCTCTGGGGTCGAAAGGGTGGGGGGTGGGGGGGTGGTGGGGGGGGGGGGCGGTGAGAGAGGAGAAAAGAAAAAGAGCAAGTTAAATGGGAGTGACAATCTGCAAACATTCCTGTCGGCAGCTGCTGTGTGCGGCATTCTCTCCGTCTACTAGTTCACCCCACCCTCCCGCATGGTGACCGGGGCCCCCCCACCCCACCCGCCCCGTGACCCCCTCCGAGCACGGCACACGCACCTGCCGCTCCCAGCCGCGCTTTCACCCACAGCCAGATAATCTATGGGCGGATCGCAGCCGGGCCTCCTCTCAATGTGCTCTTGAGAAAACCCCTTATGCGTGAAAGAGCCCCTTTTCTCTGCCTTTTGTCCGACTCCGTTTTATGGGCCACCATTGGGCATTATGAGGTTTGGGGGATTTGCCACGGGACTCTATTGAAGGGTCTAATCCTTTCAGGCACGGGACGAATAAAAAAGTTTTAACCTGCTGTTTTCATATTTATTAGCTGGTTAAAGCAGACGAGGCAGCTGAAGCATCCACACAGAACCCTCCCTCCTCCTCCTCCTCCTCCTCCTCCTCCTCCTCCTCCTCCTCCTCACACACACACTTCACGTCCTGGAATTGACAAGCATCTTGAGTGGGGGTCCTTATAATGGAGCTGATTGCTTTAACTGATTCAGTCCAGAGAGTCAAGTGGGCGAGTGACACTCGGGTCACGAAGGCCTGTTGTGTGCTTCTCTGTGTCAGTCAACAGGTTGTGACAACACGTTATCACATGTTTCACTTCATAAAGTTCTGACTCTTTTTAAAGGAGGAGCTTTGACCTGAGTTGGTTTCCTTTGTCAGTTTTTCACGTGGACCATGTTTTTCCCTTCAGGTCACGTTGAGACACCTTTGAGCACGAAGGACACGGAGCTGTCTAGTTTTCACATGTTGTGGACGAGCTTGTCAAGTAGTTAAAGTTGACAACGTGTGCTCTGCAGAAATACATGACAAATCAGAATTAACGGTTGAATATCATGAAAATCAAACTGGTCAGTTTAACCAGGATCGTCTGTTCAGATCAAATATCTGAATATCAGATTGACAACTGATCAATATAAATGAAATATGGAACCAACAAAAAGGTCTTCTCTCTCTGTGTCTATGTGTTGTTTCTCCTCTGACGACAGGTCTTTCTATCCAGTTCATCATACTCGGGCCTCGGGCAGCAGCCACCCTCACCCCTCCTCACCCCTCCTCTCCTAACTCCCTTCATCCCTCCCTCCCCTGCCTCCCTACTCCTCTTCCTCCCTCCCTCCATCCCTCCATCCCCACCGCCACCCCCTTTCTGTCAAAGCTGATTGTTTCCACGCCAGCAGAGTGCTGCGGGCGAACACACTGTCACACTACATCAGGCAGAGGGAAGAAGGGGAGAGAGAGTGGATGATAGGGTATATATGTATTTCTCTGTTCAAAAAAAAAGAAGAAGAAGAGAGAAGCTCCGCACAACAGCTAAAGCCGCGGCTGCAGCAGGGATTCCCAAACTTTTCATGTCAAGGGCATCCGGACGTAAGAGAAAACACAGACCCTCCCGACTTTGTCCTGAGGAATCTTAATCTGAGAGGCTGTGTGATCTTAATCTGACAGCAGCGAGACTTTCCAGCTCGACGTCGTCCTCAATGCACAAAACACTGAGGTTTTCATGGCATTATATAAATTAGGTGAATGTCTTTGCTTGTTTTCTGGATGAATCTGTGTTTTGAACTTTTAGACGATAGTAAAACAACATTAAACCCTTTTACAAGCTGCACGCTGAAATCCTCTGTGTCCAAATTGACCCAGTTTGAGTCAATATGTCTCAGCGCCTGTATGGAAGCGTTGACTTGACCCAGTCACAGGGCGATGACTGTTTTATTGCTGGTTTAGTTACACAAACTGGGTCAAAAATGATTGGTGACTGTCAAAAGAATTAGCCTTAAAGTTACCATATGAAATAAGGATCAGATAAATGCTTTTTTAAATTGAATTCCCATTGAATTGAGTCTGTTTTGATCTGTTGTCAGTGTTTCTATCTTTCATCAAAATGTTGATCCCAAGGATATTGTTTTCTTTCATCCGGGTGCGACGCCATCGGGTTATTTACTTAAAATAAAACACGTTTGTTTGAACTATTGTTCGACAGAAAACCTCAGGCTCTGTTTTTTAGAACTGGCACAATTATTTTGTTCGACAGTTGTATAAAACAATAAATTACATTTAAACAGCAGAAGATCTGTGAACACGAGGACGACAATAAAAGTTGTTACCAAATTGTTTCAATATTTCTTTCTTTCCTTGTCCTTTTTAACACGATGGGAACATGTAGAAAAAAAATCAATTGTCACTCATGTGTCTTTTTTCCTTTCTTTCATTTTGCAATAATCGGTTATTTCCAGACTGAGTAAAACCATAAAACTATAAATCAATAAGCAGCCATCAAGCCACATTACACCAGTGCTCCTCGACCCCTTTGACCTCTGACCCCTTCACTCTCAGTGTCACTGCATGTGTCAGTTTAATCAAGAGCTTTCCCCCCCCCTTGTTTTATTTGAATGATTTTAAACTATTATTTGTACACTAGAAACAGACATTTTGTTTTGTTTACTTTTCTCCTGCTCGTCATCACATGTTCTTCGTCCTGACCCCGTGTTGCTCTGCTCGTCATTATTCAACACGCAGGGAAAAACAGTCTTCTCCTCCCAGTGGGGGCCCTTTCATGGATCCCAGGTGGCCCCCAGTTAAGAGCACCACTGTTACACATCCACACACACACACACACACACACACACACACACTGATCCACACACACAATGCACGCTGCTGCCCCCTGGCGTCAGAGCACGGAGGCAAGCACAGGTGCAGGTCTGATCCGAGCTGGTCTGTGATGGAGTGTCTCCCCCTCGTGGACACTATTCACTGACGTGTGCTCCAGGTCAGAGGTGCGTGTGTGTCTGTGTGTGTATTTGTTTGTGTGTGTGTGGGTCCCTGAACTGCAAACGTTTTTTGTTTTATTAACTATTTTAATGTTCTTAGGAACAAACATTAAATATTACTGGACAGCAACTATTGGACGTCTAAGGAGGTGAAGTGAAGTGATAAAGTATGAATGAATGAACGGTTTCATGTATTTGTTGATGTTGTGGGTCCACAATAGAAAAAGAACATTGACATTTGCTTTAATGTGATTTTACCTTGATATTTACTGCTGAACTTAATATTATATCTTTTAATGATCAAATAGCCAATAAATTCCTTAATTCATCAATATAAACACAACAACATCTATAATGGCAGGTAAATGTTTCCCAGAAAGAAATGTCAAATGTCTGTTTCTGGTTAAAATGCTGTGCAAGTTAACACTTTATGTGCAAATGTATTTTTGTTACCATGCAGACGCAGAATGTCATCTGACTTCCTCGGTGACAGGAACCCTGAACACAACGTGAACCGCAGGCAGAAGCGTCACGGTCGTTTCTCTGTGGAACACGAGCATTAAAAACCCTCTGTCAGTTGTTTGTCTGTTGGCGGGCGAAGGAGGTGAAGTGTATCAAAACACAGAAGAGATGCAGATCCTCCTCCTGGTGCTCCGTGTCGCCGTTGGGGGTGCCACCACCACACCAGGCCCAGCTGGGTTCACCCACCCTGCTCCCCAGGAAGTTGTGCATTGACAAACACACACACACACACACACACACACACACACACACACATCTAGCACCACACCTCCTGCAGAGAGGACACTTTCTTTTCGTGACCTTTCAGCCCTTTGGTTGATCCGGAGTTTGACCTCTGACCTTCTGGAGAAGCTCCGGGCCTCGCACAGAGCAAAACTGCTCTGGCACCAGATTTGGTCTCACCAGTCAATAAATATATTTTCTTTTCACGACCTGTCAACCTTAAAATCGATCTAATCAACTCTCCAATTCATAATTATTACTAAACCATTTAGAAATCGTGTCTCATCAGAGGGTGGGACTGGAGTTTTGTGTTTTTTGCTCTCAGTTACTGGATGAAATGGTTTTGTTCCTAACACCAGAGGATATTTTGATGTATTTTCCTGCTGGAACCTACAACACAGTCACATGTAAACGTCCTGACAGTGTCCCTGAGGCAGATCTGCTCAGGAGCAGCTTCTCTTTCCCTGGACTCGTTTCTCTCCATGTTTCACGCGCCTTTTTCTCGACGCGTTTCTAAACAACTACCCTGAAATCAGGTCTTGCTCGTTTACACAATCGAAGACGTGTTTCTTTGTGGAGGTTTGCTGCTCGCGCCGTCTCTTCCAGTGTCTCTCCCGGTGTAAACGTGTTATCCGCTCAGCTGCGGCGCCTCCTGAACACATCCACCTGCAGCCAGAGAACAAGGGATCAATATGTAAATGGCCCCAGACTTTCTCAGCCATGTCTGTGCGTCCAACAGAGGCGATAAGCTTTGGAAATAAACTGGGAGTTATGGTTTGGAGGCATATAGCGCGGGGATTATCCCAAACTCGCCCCGGGGTTTGGCTCTCTCTCTCCCCGCTGCGCAACCGGACCCGCGTCTGGTTGCGCAGCGGCCGGATTGGACCTGCAGGGCCCCGGGGCGCAGACTCGCAGCCTCCCCCGGGGGGGCCCTCCCGCTCGGGTGAGGGGGCCCCCACGACTCAGCTCAGGGTTTGGAGATTACAGGGTGGCAGTGGTATCTCTCTGCGCACACAGACACACACCACACACACACAGACACACACACACACGCATGCATGCAAGGAGGTGAGATGCTGTCGCAGCGCCCGCGGCTGCAGCCGTGCCCCGTAAAGATTGACGCCTGAGCCTCACACGGCTATCACCCCCCCCTCAGAACACACACACACCCGGGCCCCTTGTGATGAGCCCGATACAAACCAACTTTGTTCAGCTGACAAAGAAGCAATTGTGCGCGGAAAGGTCATTTGGCCCCGAGGCCTCGAGTGCAGCAAGTACAGAAGATAAAAGTGGACTCGTTCGGTTCTGTGTGCACTGAGGGAGCTTTGATAAAAACCTGCTCCTTGAAATCAACATGCTGATCTGGGATGAATTGAAAGCTCTGGGCTCTTAAGGCTGAATTACACCCCCCCCCCCCCACCCACCCACCACCCCCTCATGTTAATGTGTTAGAAATGAGATAAAAATAAACTTTAATTTCATTAAGCGTGTGAGGACAAAACAAACCAAAACACAACATTGAGGTATAAGGTCGTTTTTTTTATTTTTTATTCTTGATTCTATTATAACTATGTACAGCAACTATAAATCATCTCTTACACTTGAATCTATTATATTCTCAAATTATTGTTTGGTACAGGCAGAGTTCTCTACACACAAGTCAATACGAGCGATGACAACATATAAACATTTTAATCTTTTTTTTTTCCTCCATTGCTCTAAAAAGAATACATCCTAAAAAATCATACGTTTTAAATTTGGAGACGGGACATTTAAGTCTTCTGGATGAAGATGAGTCAAACACTTATTGCTCCGGTAAAGAAAATCAACAAAATCAGCAACGTGAGCGTGAGTCACTAAAATGAAAAACAGGATGATGGGAGATTGTTTTTTTTTATAGGGGAAATGTACGGTGGCGCACTGCGAATTAAGAAAACACGTGAAAACAGAACAGACACGTGCTAATTAATCAATTAAGTAATAAATCAATTAATCAATTTGACGACACACAAGGTGCAAAAAGTCACTACACGTGCAAATGGCAAAAAACGACACCGGAAATGTTTCCGGGGGACCCAGAAACGTGATGCACCTGCTTTGTGAAGTTCCATCACCGCTGACGAGCAGCAGACTTCAACACCTTCACACTGAACTACAGCAGGTGCATCACTCTTTTGTGTCCCCCTGGAAACATTTCTGTTGTAGCTATTTGCACGTGTTGTGTCCTTTTTGCAGAGTTGCGATGTTTGTGTTTTCTCAATTTGCAGCGCTTTGAGCCCTCTAGGCCGCCGTAGAATTGCCTTCAGGAAAGAGGTGAATCGAGCAGAAATACTGTTTTTTTAACCACTTCCTGTCACTCCCTCCCTTCTCATGACTGTCCCACGGCAGCGGTGGAAGTGGCGTTGGCCACCGTGGCGGCGGCGCCCATGCGCAGCAGCTCCTTCCTGTGAGTGAGGATGACGTCGAAGCTGGACTGCAGGCGGTTCTGCTGCTCCTCCACGTGGCCCTGCAGCGTGCGCAGCCAGCGGATCAGCGCCAGGCGGCGATACATGGTCAGCTGCACCTGGTGCTTCTCCATCTCCTGGGCCTTGAAGCGCTCGCGGTCCCGCAGCGTCCACACGGCGTCCATCAGCCCGCCGTCTGACTCTGAAGACTGGCCGTCGTCGTCCTGCTCCTCGGTTCCTTCCTGAAGGTTTGCCAGCACGCTTCCTGTCAGCGACTTGCGGCTGTGGTGTCGTGCAGCTGGTTCTCGGTTGCTGTTCGAGGGCCGGTCGCCGTCCTTGTGGTTGGATTTTGGTTCTCCGACTCCAATGCGGTCCCAGCCTCCCATCAGCACCCCCTCGCCGCCGCTCTCCGGGTTGATGGGGGACATGCTGCTGCCGGACCGGCCGCTGTACTCGGACTCAGAGTCGCTGTCGCCCCATTCGTCACCGTCCTCCAGCTCCAGTAATCCATTCTCCTCTTCTCTCCCTTTGACTCCCGAGCTGCCTTTCCTCCTCTGCAGCTGCTTCATCTGCTGCTTCATCTCATTCGGACTCATCATCATCCCTCCCTCCTCTTCCTCCATCCTCCTTTCCTCCGCTCCATCCGGGGGAACTCGTCCATACCCGTCCTCCCCGGTCTCGATTCGGGCAGGGGCTCCAGGGGGCTCCAGCAGGGCATGCGGGACCGCTGTGCGTTGTGGTGATACGATGGCGAGGAGCTCGGAGGATCGCGGCCCAGCGGGCCCAAGCTGCGGGGACGCACCTGGTTCCGGTTCTCGTCCCCTCCTCCGTTGCCTGTGTAGCCCTCGTCATCTTTCCCGGGCAGGAAGTTGAAGTTGCCGTCTTTGTCGCCCTTCCTGTTCGAAGCGAGGAGGAGGACTTGTTGTTCGAGCCTCCCTGACCTCCGTAGCCTGAGTTCAGAGGCTGGTCCTGATGGTGGAGCATCACTGACCTCGACTGAGCCTCACTGAAACGACAAGGAGACGACGTTACGGCACAATTCACCTTCAGTTAAACGTTTTGAATTTCAGATATTTGTTGGTCTTTCTCTTCCAGACGACCAAGAGCTTCAGTTCACATCAACACAACGTGAAACTGGTTCCAAGGGAAATGAATCCACGCTGTTGAAAACTGTCAAGAACAGAAAGTTTGACCGTTTACGTTTGAGTCAGAACTATTTCACTTTTGAGAAGTTTGCCTTCTTCTGAAAAGCTAAAAATCCCAATTCCTAAATTTAAAGGAAATAACAATCCAGTCAACAAGGGACACAAGCAAACACTCGTCCAAACAACAAGAGGACGACAAAGAACAAAAACCAACAGATTTGGACCTTTTCCAAATCGCACAGTCAGGCATTAAATATAGAAATCGAACTTGTGCGTTGAGGCCTTGAAGACTCACGAGGAAAAGTGTGATACCGAGGACATAACAACAACCCCCCCCCCGTTCGCACAGAACGTCCTTATCAGCTGCTCGACTCCGAGACAAATCACAGCTTGTTCGCTCTGATCTCTCCAGGCTTGGATGCACGCCACTTCCAAGAAGTCCCTCGACCTTTTCCGGAAAAGACAAGCGAGGGAACGGGACAGAAATAGACTTTGGCAGCAAAGTAAACACAGAGGATAGGATTTGTTTGCAGCTGGATTTGAGGAGGGTTTAGGAAGTCGGGGAGAATGTCGCAGAGGTGAATCTAAAAAGAACGGAATCTAAGAAGGACGTAGGTGGACGAGCCAAAGCGACCATAAAACCACACACACACACAGACACACACACACACACACACACACACACACACACACACACACACACACACACACACACACACACACACACACACACACAGACAGACACACACTCACAGGTCGAAACCAACTCCTTGTTTGTGTCTATAACTACAGGCTGGTCTGTGCACTCCACTTCTATTAGCATCAAATATTTACATGTCTCCTCAGAATGGAAATCTCTCTAATCCTGACTCCAGGCTGCTGTCAATCATTGCCCCCTCCCTTCATCCTCCTCCATCCTCCTCCTCATCCTCCTCTCCTGTGCCCGCGCGTCCACGTGGTGCTGAAGGACAGCGACCGTGCGGCCCTGTCGCGGGAGCGCGCACGCAGCAGCAGCAGCAGCAGACTGATGTTTATGTGACGAAGAGATGGGATGAAAAAAAAACTGATCAATGCAGAAATCGATATATTTCTTTCAGTATTAAAGCACATCATCAATTTTAATGAACAATAAAGCGGATTTTTGTCTATGTCGTGTGTAACAAGGCAGAAATGTCAGTAACGCGATGAGTGAAAAATGAAAAATGAATACCGAGACAGTCCTCGCGATGGGCGGATGTGTCTGATCTGCGCAAAAAGACGCACGTTTGCGCGCGGACGGCGACGGACAACGGCGAAGAAGCGGCCAATGGCGCAGCTGGAAGTGTGCATGTTCACAGCCCAGCGAGGAAAGTCAACACAACCACCGCCTCGCGTCCGAGTCCACACACACACACACACACACACACACACACACACACACTCACACACACAGAGAAGAGAGAAGCTCCGCGGTCTCCTCTGGATGAGGAGGAACCACAGACAGATGGAAACCCAGCTGGACAACAACGCTGCGTTACGTAACGCTCACCCCATGTCGGTGCTGCGTCCTCTCTATCCTCCTCGGTCCAAACTGACTCACACTCACACTCGGTCATCTCCTGCGCTCCAGTTGCATAAGACAGACACACACACACACACACACACACACATGTGGGGATGTATTTGCATGAGGTAGTGGTTTGTTCTCACCGTTTCTGGTCGCTTTGCTGCTCGATGGAGACGCTGCGCCCTCCCAGTGTTTCCCCTCCTCCTCCTCCTCCTCCTGCGTGATGTTGATCTTCCTCTCTCTCCTCCTCCTCTTCCTCCCCCTCCCCCCCCTCCTCTCACCAGCACTGGAGCGATCAGACCGAGCTGACCGTGTGATGAAGACTTCCTGAACTGGGCTGGAACCAGGAGGAAACAGGATGAACAGAAACAATGGGAGGATGTAGGTGTTGCTACTGGGATGGACGTTGTTATTTTTACTGTGATGGACGGTACAGCAACAAGTCTACACGCACAGACACACACACAACATAAATAAACACATTTAAACACCCACAAAAAGATACAAATATACACAGGCACACATATACATATATATTCTGTAGCCCCTAACCCTAACCCTAACCATCAAAACTAAATGCCTAACCCTTAACTTAACCTTAATCTTAAAGTCTTAACCCTCAAGCAGTCCATTACAGGTGGGTCAGAAAGTGACACACACACATCTGTATGATGTCATGACTCCAGCAGCCACATGATGTTCTGCTGTTTACATCATCTTAAAGCCTCAGTGACGTCCTGATCTGTTTGCTTCTTCAGTCCGATGGGAACAGACTGTTCCCTAACGTGTCCACACAGGCTCCAGTGTTTCCGTTACAAGTGGACACGACTTCAGAGGAGCAGGGGGACACATAGGGAGGACACATAGTGAGGACACATGGTGAGGACACATGGTGAGGACACATAGCGAGGACACACAGCGAGGACACATAGTGAGGACACATAGGGAGGACACATAGTGAGGACACATAGCGAGGACACACAGCGAGGACACATAGTGAGGACACATAGGGAGGAACATAGTGAGGACACATAGTGAGGACACATAGTGAGGACACATAGCGAGGACACACAGCGAGGACACATAGTGAGGACACATAGGAGGACACATAGCGAGGACACATAGCGAGGACACCGACGTGATCAAGACGACTCTATGTCCGGGAGACCTTTTCATTTAAATATAATCACACATCACCTGACACCACATTTACATTAGGGGGTCAAATGTAAAATGTTCCTACTGTAGTTGAACATTTTAAGGTTAGAATAATATTCTCTCTGGGAGGGAGAGTAGAAATCAACCAGGTCAGTGGTTTTTGGTCTGATTTCTGTATCTTATGTGATAAATGTTTCACATGCTGTTACTTCATGATTTATACGTTTTCTCATGTTTTATTTATCTTATGTTCAAGTCTGTGTGTGTTCTCTGGTTTACCATTGGAAACAGAAACACACCTGTGGGGGCTGTAAAGTTAAAGATCCCCTGCAGCGACTGGAGAGGATCCAGTGAGAGTTTCTTCTCTTTAGTTAAACCAGTGGCAGTTTATAAAAACCACAGAGAAACAGCTCAGGAGCTTCAACGTCCATGATCTCATCGGCTTTAACTCATGTTTCCCTCATCACCTTCGTCTTAATGATGCAACAAGCAAGGTCGTGCCCTCTGACGGTCGCTGCAAAGCATCCTGGGAAATGGAGGAAGCATCCACTGAGTTTGAAGCAGAACAGCAAATTCCTAAACTGCCAGTGAGGCAATGAACACATCATTGTGTGTAGTTGTGTGTGATATTTTTTTTATTTTATAAATCAAGTTGTCTACAGTTACAGGTTGTTACCCACAATGCAACGCTAACAGGCGACGTCATATCTGCAGCGGGACGGCTACAGGATTTGACGTGGTGTGATATTTCTCCAAACTGGTTACTGACTGCTTTTGTGATTGTCAATCTCGGATCAAAGGGCACGGCAGCTGAGTGTGTGTGTTCCAGTGTGTGTTTTCTGCTGTGTGTGTGTGTGTGTGTGTGTGTGTGTGTGTGTGTGTGTGTGTGTGTGTGTGTGTGGTGTATGTGTGTGTGTGGTACAGGGAGGTTACATCAGACAGATTTAACAAGTGTGCACTGTCTCTATCCTTCCTGCCCTCATCTCCCCGACATGTCGTCGCTGAAGGCAGAAATAAAAAACCTCCCCCCCCCCCTGACCACCCCACACACACACACTTCTCCATCCTCCCCTCCCTCTCTCCTCCAACAACATCCCCATTCAAGTGCACCAGCTCCAGGCGCCGCCCCCCCCCCCCCCTCCCTCCCTCCTCCCTGCCTCTCCATCGTATCAGTAGCCTAAGCACATAAAAAATACATCAAACACAGCCGTCCGCCCGAGGCCTCGTCACACGCAAAACCATCTCTCTCTCCATCTCTCTCCATCTCTCTCCATCTCTCTCCATCTCTCTCTCTCTGAAAAAGACAAAAAATTAAAAAAACAAGTTACAAAAGACAACCACAGAGGACAGTGATAGGGGGGGGGGGGGGATGAACTCGCAGGACTGAGGGTCATCTGTGAGGCCTCCTGAGGGAAGGCAGATTATTGTGGGCTAATGTTGACACCAACACACACACCACACACACACACATGAAAAGAGTAAAAAAAAAAAAAAGCATGACTTACCTTGTGCATAATAAGACCTTGTCTGAATTGCACACGGCCTCCAGCACCGTGACCCATTTCCCTCAGTTCAGCTCCACATCCGCTGCAGCAACCAGTCTTGGCTGTGACAGGGGCCGAGGGCGGCCGGCGGCCCCCGTGGGCTCCTCTGTCACATCCTTGGTGCCGAGATGCAGGAGACTGCAGAGAGAGAGAGAGAGAGAGAAGCCTGCCGGACCCCGAGCTCACAGCCAGCGCTCTTACAAAATCAGCCAAATCAGCCAAGACGTGCTAAATTGAACCACTAATCCAGCGCTGGGGTCGCTTTTTTTCCGGGCCTAGATGTGAGCAGACACACACATACAGTGCGTACGTCACGAAGCACGGGCGAGCACACCCCTGGGTGCTGCAGCTCATGTATCTCCTCAATTATTCCACCCTCAGCCTCCTCTCCGTCTCGTAATCTGAACAGAGCCAGATCTGTGTCCTCTAGATATTTAGAAGCCGGGGCCCTCGATGCCAAAACACGTAACCTTCCTCCTCTTTCAAGTGCGGGGTGAGTTAAGGGGGCTGGTGGTGGTGGTGCGTCGACCTCGTAATTTCCTCTCGGAGGTTAAACAAAGTTGTGAAATTCAGTTTGGAAGAAGTGGGGATGACGCCGAGGAAGAGAGAAAGAACAATTATGCCAAAGCTTTATTGCTCTCCAACTTGCAAAGACGTTATTGCTATTAAATTCTAATTAGAGCCGATCTCTCGTCTTGACCCTGCAAACAGAGCCTCAGGATCAGAAATCAAGTCTCCATCTCGGTTAATTGCGTCGTAATGGGGCAAAAGTAATGATAGATGCAGCTCCACAACAAAACCTCTCAAATCTTTGTCGGTGCAAAGCATCACGGTGCTTTTGAATTCATGGAAATCTTCCCTCTCTGGCAAACAAACAAAACAATACACCTCTTTGACAAAAGGTAAAAAAAAACGTAATTGCTGCTGTAACAACACCAGGATTAAATCCCCACGTCCGCCTGCAGGTACGGCAGCTCGCTACAGGCGGGGCCCAGCGTGGGGTTCGCTCCAGACCCTCCTGGCGTTGGCCCCTAATGATGTGTAATGGGGCCTCCTGCGCCCGCTCCTAACCCCGGGACCTCCCCTTAATCACCGCGGCCACTAATGAGATGGAGAGACACAGACACTCGTTAGAAGAAACTCCCTTTAATGCCGGCCTATTAATAGCTGCTCGCCCAAATCATTAGTCCCTAAACTGCAATTATTCCAGAAACATGTGAGAAAAAGTGAAAACGAGGAGTCGACAAGTGTAGAGAGAGGAGGGCAGAGGCTTTAATCCAACACCTTCCTCTGAGGTGAAACTAAATTCTGTGTGTTTTGATGTCTGCATGTCTTTTGAACTGGTTTCCTGCAGCCACGGTTGTGTGTGGTTACTGGGATTATTGAAGAAGACACTCAACAATTTACTGACTGGTGTTTTTAAGATGAGACACAGTTGATTTCCGAGGCCTGACAACTACAAGCTGTGTGTTTAAGGGCTGGCTGGTTTGTTTTCCTTCTCTTTGTGAATAATATTCTAAATCTCAAGAGGCAACAAGTAACTGGAGATATCTATTAATAAAGCTGTTATAATATTCACGCCTCTTTATCAGATTTGACACACTGAACTGCATCTGAAGCATCGACACCATGTGATTTCCAATTTAATCCTCAGTCATAAGCGGACTCCGTAACTCAAGCTTTTTCAAACAGCCTCCTTCAATGTGCTTTACGTAAATAAACTTGTAGCTCTGGTGAAATTCCTTCTAAAAGTAATAAATTAAAGTGCGTTGGTTTAAAAAGACGTTAAAGGTTATTCAACAAGATAAATCTTTAGCTCTTTGACATTAAAAGTTGTTTTGTAGACAAAACCATGCAATTTAATTCGCCCTCATTTCAAGATGCAACAAATTAGAGCCACACACTAACTTTTACTGTGCAACAGCGCCCTCTGCAGCCACATGGTGATAAATTCAGTTGGGCTCTGTCTTCGAGCGATGAAGTTGTTGTTAATGAACTCACTGAGCTGTGGATATTACCCATGATCCCCGGCTCCCTAAACCAGAACTCCATTTTGAATAGTTCATATTTACAGTCAGCTCCAAACTTCTCAGAGGAGATCGAACCTGTAAACTCAAACTCACATAGACAAGGAGAGAGTTCAGGGTGAGGAGTCGGAAAGAAGGAGGAAACACAGCAATGTCTTAAAATACACTTTTATTTACACTGTAAAACAAATACATACAAAATCATCATACCAAAAAAAAACCTATTCATTAAAAAACTAATAATCCTATTTACACGATAAAAAAAACCCATTTTAAAATGGACAAACGTAAACGCAGCCCAGATCAAGTGGAGTGAGATGTGACGGACGAATGGTGCTGATGGCGTTACGCATTTAATTTAATAATATTCAGCTCACCAGGTAAAACACAGAGAGGATCCCTCAATGTAATGTAAATGTAAACACACACTTGACCGTCTGTGTAGCTTCAGACACACAGATGTGAAGATGTCTGATCAGCCGGCTCCGCCCGTCCTCAGCCATAATCTCGCCACATCCTTCGTTGGCTGTGGAAACACTGGACGTGGCTGGTAAAGTTCTGGTTTTTACCAATAATAATAACAATAATAATAATAATCATCAGTCACACTTGGTGTTCTTGCTAAACTCAGTGGTCCAGGTAGGTGAAGATGCTCCTCTGGGGGCCTTTCGTCTGTCCCGCAGGTTTGTTCTCTCTGCAGATCCGTTTTGCTGCCGGGTTCGTCGCCTCCGCCTGCCCCCTCTTCTTCATCGTCTGAAGAGCAAACACATGCAGTTCAGGCACCGAGACTCTCATTCAAAACACGACTGTGCATGCTGGGATTTGAACATTAACAAACACTAACAGGAGTGGTGGGCTTTGGCGCCACCTAGTGTCGCATGGAGGAAACGTCAGGAACAATGAATTCAAGCGTCACATTCACATGACGATCACACAAAGATCTGAGCTCTGGAAAGTATTTTGTTTTTGTGCTTATTTTAGAACAGGAACATCTTACGGAGGAGACACGACACGGAGGAATCGGAAAATCAACGGGACGAAAGCAAAGTAGTTGAATAAAACAATGAAGTTTGACTAAAATTACACGATTGTCTTGTTTAAAATTGATTTAGATGTTTTATTAGAAGTTTCCTGATCTATTGAACTTAGGCAAGAAGTTAAGCATAGAATTTGAGGTCCCTCTCTTTTCTCCCACTCACCTGTTTCTGAGGGACATTGGAGTTCTTGTTGTCCTTCTCAGGAGAGAGCGTCTGAAACAGAAAGCCACGGGTGTTTCTGGGCGCCAGCGGATTCCCGTCCGAGATCGAGGCCAGTTTCTGGAGGACGGAGTGAGGCTGACTCAGAAGTGAGCCTCTCTTCACCTGGAAGAAAATCCATAAAACATAAATCTTACACGGGACAGATCACAGAGACTCAGTGAGGAACTTGTTAAATAACACAGAAGGACGATCTCACCCCCTCATGCTGCATAATTTCAGCGAGGTTTGTTTTTCACAACATAAAGTACAGAACAGAAAAATCAATGTTCTACTCCAGCAGCCACGATATTCGGACTTTCAAACAAACCTGTAAATTTTACGGAATCAGATTCGACACAATGTTAAACGATAAATCAAATCCAACATCTCTTGTGAAAAGATCGTCACAGAAGCACGAGATTTCCCTCCCAGAATAAAACCCATAGAAACGGCTTCAGGCGACAAGTGCTGATCTAACGCTATTTTTATAAAGTCAGATGCTCAAGTTACACAAGAGCTGCCTTCCCACCTCCAGGCCGTGTGCAACTGGACCCGAAAGGAAAGTTAAATGATGGAATGAGAAATTCCTCATACGTAGAAGTACAGATATTATAACAACCAATAAACTGCAGTGACGTACCTGCAGGGGCTGTGAGGGTCTCTGGAAGGGATTGAGAGCTGCCGGTGTCGTCTTCTTCTCAGGCTGAGGGCCACGGGCGGCTCTGCTTTAAAAAAAAATGGAAAAGTAAATTCGGAATAATCCGTGAACCCTTGAACTTAACCGTCTCACAATATTGTGATAAACAGTAGTTAAAACACACTTTAAAAACTTACATGATTAAAGATCTGGTCATTTGATAAATGGATATGTACACATGCAAATAAGTCAATGGAGAAATAATTCAAGCGTGTACAGAACTTCTAAAATATGAAGCTACCAAAATCTAAAACTCATGAATATGATATGTCCCCACCAGGTTTTATCTATATTTATTGTATCAAACAGACCTTTCCTCTGCAGGGTCTTGGCCGTCAGTTTCTTGGCCACCTTCATGAAATGACTGTCTTCGTCTCCGATCCTTTCATCGTCTGCGTCCCACATCGTCCCCTTTCTTGGCTTTTTGTTCGGACTATGAGAAAAGACACAGAAAGGGATTACAGATGATGAATAACAACACGGTGCCTTGAGCTCATTCTGAAAATGTATGTTTATTCATTAATGGTTCCTTGTGTATCTGTGCACAAGACCCTTCATACATAAAAACCTTGTGACCTACTTGTTCTCTGAGCCACTGTTCTCTCTCCAGTCGCTCCTTCCTCCTTTGGACCTCACTTGGGTCGACGTCTTCATCTTCGTCCTCCTCGCCCTCACCCTCTGCTCCCATGCCGTCCAGGTTGAAACCATCATCTGGAGGAAAGATTCAAACGGAAGCTGTGAGTGGCACCGTAAGACGCTTTAGTCAATTTGTGGGATCTGTGATTAACCCTGACCCCTACAAAACTTCCACAGTCATGATAAAACTTTATATAGCCAAGAATCTTCTGGTGTTCCTGAGCCCAACAACTGTCACGAATCCAATATAATTCTAAATGAATCACCAGGACATGGTTTTCAATCACCCTGGAAACTCACCGATGTTTTTCCAGCGGAAGCGCCGAGCTCGTCCCGGACCATCGGAGTGCAGGTCGCCGTCAGCCAGGTAGCGCTCCTGGTAGAGCCTCAGGCGGCGCTTGTCATCGTCCATTATCTGCTTCCTTTAAGAACAACAAAACATAACTTTTAAACTGAGATGAAAGTTTTAAAGTAATCCACCTTGCATTATGACTACGGGCTTCTTTTAAAAAAGGCTTCCTCCTCCTTTAAGAAGAAAACGGGGACAGGCTTATCGGCTTATCCCCACCAGCTTCCTCTGTTCTTGCATTAATGCATTTTAACCAAAAGAAACAATTTCAACCATGAAAGATATAATCACCACAGTTTTATCCCATTACACAGAAATAGTTGACAAACATGGTGTAAAAGCAGCTGTTACTCACATGTGGATCTTGTTGACCTGGTCCTGCAGCTCTTCATCAGACGGAAGCTCCTCGAGAAGCGCCTCTTCCTCGTACTCGCTGCCTCGGTCACCGTCTTCGTCATCGCTACCGGCATCGCTGCCCGACAGCTCGGCCTCGGATTCCAGGTAGTCGTTCATACGCCTGTGAACGACACGCAAGGAGCGTTTGTGGATTATTAGTTGTTGATTCTTTTTTACAACCAAACTTTATTCTACCATGTTACATTAAAAAAGGTGCAATTCACATGAAGTTAGATTTGATTTTCAACTTACATTTTCTTCCTCTTCTTGACCCGGTTGGGTGAAAACACGCCCTGCATCTCTTCCTCTTCTACATCGTTGTAATCTTCCTCTTCGGCAACATCGTCTTTCTCTTCTCCTCCGACCTCATCCTCCTATAAAGCCATATTTCTTGTCATTTGCAGTTTATATATGTCACACATCAATTTAAGTAAAGGTTTGTCCTAAATCATAACAAGGACATGATGAAGTTTGTGTTTTCAGACTTTTCTTACCTGTTCACTTTCTACATCTGACAGAAGCCGGAATTCACAGTCCTCATCATCTTCTTCCTCCTCCTCTGCTGCTCTTCCTCCTTTTCACTATATATAGAGAAATAACTATGAGAATCTTGCATTACTTTGAAATATCATAATAATATTCTTCTATCAAAGGACTGAAGGTGTGAATAAAAAAGGAGGAACGTAAGGAAAGCAGGAAAGAATCATAAAAGGTAACAAACTTTTACAGGTAGATAATATGTCATAAAACACGACAGACAATAAACTACTAAGTGATGATATTATATCGGGTTTGTATTCTGTACCTGTCTTTTCGCTGGTGAAGTCATGTGAGCACAACCTAAAATTGTTAGAAAAGAAGAAATGTAAATATGGAGTCACTGGAAGGAAAAACAACTTAAAAACAGACGATCTCGACATTTTAAAACCAACCATAAAGAAATGTGGATCAACTAAACACTTAAGTCTTATGGGAAAGTAATACAAAATGTGACAAAGGGCCACACACACTCGTTTACCTGGACTAGGGAATTTCCCAGAGCACAGCCCCAGGAGCTGGTCCATGGTGTTGTCAGATCCTTCATCCCGTCCTCGCTCACTATCCTTGTCTCTTTCCATCTGCCTCTCTGTTCCCGTCTGCGTTGGTGGAAACGCTCCCGAGCACAACCCAGCAGCTCGTCCTCCTGCGTTGATCCGTCCCGACTGGATCCTCCTTTTGCCGTTGCAAAAACACCCGAGCAAAACCCAACAGCTCCCCCATGTTGGCATCCATTGCGTTTTCATCCAAACTGCCGAGGATCAACTGTCTCTTGTGGGAGCGAGGGGCGCCGGGGCGAGGCCCCACGTTGAGGAAGCCGTCTGCGTCAAGCAACTGGGAGTGAGCGTCGTCCTCCAAGGAGAAGCGGCCTTGGGAGTCTCCTCCCAGGCCGGTGACAGAAGCGGCTCCACCCATGGGCCCCGAGTCGGTACCCGGGGATGGAGGGGCATAGAGGTCTTGGGAGTCCTCGACCGGGAGGCAGAGAGAGGGCTCAGAGAGTTTGCCAGAACTCTGAGGACGGAAAGAAAACACAAATTAAACCACAATTTCAGGCAAACAACATGGTATGAATCTTTTCTTTGTTCTTCTTTCCTTTACGGTTGATTTTTATCCATCTATATTTGATGTAATCCTGCTCATCTCACCTACTATTTTGATGAGGGATCTTACGCTTTCTACCTCACGTGCACAGAGTCCTTTTAAATGTTAGTATATCTGAATATTTGTCTATGTATACATGTCCAACTTTTGTTATTACCTTAGAAGCAGAGCCGAGGAAGCTGGGTCTGAAGAGGCAGGGGGAAGGGGAGCGGAAAATGGAGGGGACACCTCTTCCCGTGGAGCGCTGATAACTGACCGGCTGGTAAGAGGTGATCATCGAGCCTGCGAGCTCAAAGCTGCTGTTGTGGCTGTTGTCCTTCACCAGTGACAGAGAGTCATCCTCTTCTGGAGAACGAGGAAAAGTGTCAATAGAAGTAGTGTTATCGATATGTTTTATCATTCATCGTCAGTAATAACTAGTCATTAGTTTGTTTTGAGAGAATAAACTAACTGAACAGGGGTCCCTCGCTCTACTCACCCATCTTATTACCGCTGTCCTGTCCAGAAGGACCAGACTGTCTGAGACCATCACTAAAATGGAAAACAAGAAAAATTAAGCTTTGCCAACAATAGTAATGAAACCACACTCACAATTTATGATTTAATCTAAGGCTGTTCTGTCATTCATTTGTAGGGTGCATGCTCTACAGTCGCTTATCAAGTCAGACACACAGACTCCAAACGCACTTACCCAGTGCGAGAGCAGGAGTTGCCGGGGAACAGCATGAGTGTTCCATCTGTGTGAACATGGTCAGGAGTCCGCGAGGGCCGAGTCAGTGCCACAGGAGAAGAGCTCCTGATACTCTGAGCTACACTGCCTTCCTCCTCGTCCTTCTCCTCTTCCTCCCCATCGTCCCCTCCCAGTAAGTCCTCCACGCCCTTTAAGAAGAGAAGATCAGGCTTGACGTGAGCACAACGAGATAAAAGCACAAATGTGTGTCACGTAATTTGTTTCAGAACAGCACAAAAGAAAATGACTGTCACCTCTTCGTCTGACTCATCTGTCAGCTCTTCCTCCTCCTCTTCCTCTCCACACTCCTCATTGTCAAGGCGATTCAGCTCGGCCTTGCGTGCCCTCTCCTCTTTTCTCCGCTGGGCCATGGCGAGTTGCAGCCGCTGCTTCAGGGTCAGCAGCTTCTCTCCTAAGCAAAAGACCCAAGCTTGAACAAACCAGCGTGTGTACGAGTTCATGTGGACCAGGTGGCTTAAAAAAAAAAACTATTATCCCTTCTTTGTTAGCTAAAGATTTTTAAAATCCGAGTCCTCCTGTGCTTCATATACATTAGGACCGGTTTAAACTCTGGCCTGTACGTGCATGTCCTCACCAGGTTTGGTGGGCGCTGGTTCGTCTGCTCCCTCCTTTACAGTGACAGCGAGCGACTCCGTGTGCAACTCCTCCTGCCCAGACGGGGTGCTGTCTTTGCGGATGATGTTGAGTTGCATGGTGCGCTCCCCTTGGGGCCTGACAGGGGGCTGGACATGACGAAGGTAACGCTCCTTAAGGGCCACCACACCTGATTGAAGAAGAGGGGGGAACACAGGAGATCATTTAGACTTGACACATTCTTGTTTCTACATCTCTCGACATACAAAAAGAACCATGACTCACCGGGGTTGAGCTGTGGAGCCTCAAGCTCAATGAAGGCTCCATCATCTGGACACAGTTTAGCAATAGGTGGGGGGTCCAGTCCCAGCTCCTTCAGTCTGGCAAATTTGTCCTTCTTGGGCTTAGTGTGTTGTTGCATTAAAGGTTCCTGTGCAGCTGAATTAGAACTCCCGGCTACAGGTACAGGTACAACCCCAGTTACAGGCGGTACTTGCCGGGTTTCAGAGTCAGGCACCACTGCAGTCTGGCTTTGATCTGTGGGTACCGCAGCGGTTTCTTCCCCAGAGTCAGAAACTGATTTTTCTACTCCATCTGCCGATTCCTGCAGACTCTCAGAGAGGTAAAGCATTGGGCCAGATTCCTGGTTGGAATCGAGGCTTGCGGTTGCTTCTCCGGCCTGGCTGTGGCTCTCCCGCTGCGGGGACGAGGTGGCGGCGGGATGAGACACGGGCTGGACCTGAGAGCATGAGTGGTCCAGAGAAGGAGAAGAGTCCTGCTCGGCAGATGATTGCTGGGGGTTGACTGGTGGGTTTACAGGGGGTGCAGGAGGAGCTGGTGGCGTCTCCGACATCATGACGGAATACTTAGTAGATCTGAAAAGAATAAGATTATAATTAACTTGTGACCGTTGACAGAATTTGTACAAGTGGTAGTTAGTTGCTGCCCTGGCGTGTGTGTGTTATCTATTATGTTTGTCTTTACTTCAGCAACGCCATGGCTGGACCCTCTGGCCGGGCTTTCTTCCTGTAGAACTGGTCGATGGTCTTGGGCTGGGGGATGTGGTAGGGCAGGCCAGACATGGACTCTGCAAAGACACAGGGAACATGTCAAAGATCAGGACGCATCAACGACAAAGAAACAGCTCAGTTAACACGTTGGCCACAGCGGATAAAGAGACCGAAGAAATGTTTCACTGACCCCTGACCAGCCTCTGAGTTTCACTGTGGAGTTGTTTCATGGCCTCTTTACTCGCTCGTGCAGCTTTCCTCTCCTGAGAGCATCACACAAGTTGAATTATATATTTTGTGTTTTTACAGCATTTAGACAAAGTTCAAGCATTTTGCAAACACATACCACACGCTGAGGTTTCTCTGGTGCCTCTTCATCATCCTCTTCGTCTTCATTCAGGAGAGGCTCCTGCAGTAATAGTTAACACTGATCAAACTAATTCAATATACTTTAAATGAATTATATTACAAGTGTTACGTATGATACACTGTATGCATTTCCTATATAAATACAATGGTTGTTACAATTCAAAAGAAAGCCAACACGAGAAATAATGTTGATATCTTGATTGAACAATTCCAAATAATCTTTGTTGTACCTTGTGTTTCTTCATCTTGTGTTTGACTGCGGCTCGGATGGCCTCCAGAGACTCTTCCTCCATCTCCTCCTCATCATCATCCAGACCAGTGTCAAACAGGTCTGTGTCGCCCAGCAGACACCCGCTGTCATTCAGAGGCCGAGGGAGAGGTGCGTCCTGAGAAAATAGTTCAAATGGTCTTTAAATCGTACAATATAGGATTGATGATTTGGGTGTTTAAATATGTAGAGAATATAAAGTGACATGTAGAGGAACATGTTTTTAATACATAACACACTTATTCAAGGTTTATGAGCAGGCTGGACGAGAGTAGAAACCTTGAATATCTGACCGTGGGAACAAGAACCCCTGAGAGAAAACACCAAGCTGCACTTACCTCATTCACTTCAGAGAACCTCTCTTTCTTTTTGAGTTTTTCCACTGCTTTGCTTCGTTTCTCCTTTTTCTCCCGATGCCTCTGGCTCTTCTCCCTCTTCTGGGATTTTGCTTCCATCTTCACCTCCTCCTGTCGCTCCTCCATTTTTCCTTGCTCAGGCTCGCTGTCTTCACTATCAACGGGCGCTCGGCTTATCCTCCTGCTCTTCTGTGCCACCTTTTCTCTCCTCTCATCGGTCTCCATGTCCTCTCCGCTGGAAGCAGACAACACCAGTGCTTCAGTCATGTGGACACTGCTCTCTGCAGCCGCCTCCTCTTCGTCCTCGCTGTCACTGTCTCGGATAGCGTTACGACGAGGCTTCCTGTGAGCTGTGATGTCTTCTTCGTCATCAGAATCTGGAAGAAAGTTGACCATTTACAATTAGACAAATGTCACAATGGTCACACTAAATCTATTAAAGACTTGATTGATTGATATATCCTGAATAGATAGATATGTACTACTTTATTGATTCAACTCAATATACCATAGGCCTTAACAAAACAAGGATATTATGATCATTAGTATGAAAGTACAGGCGCTCGAGTTCTCTACACAGTATAGGCTAATTTTCACATATTTTAAGAAAATGCCAAAGAATATCACAGTGAGATTTCTCTTTAGCTGAGTATTGCAAATCGTGAGATGACATTCAAATACCTTTAGACTAGGGGTTATATCTACTATATACCTAAACTGTGTTAAACAAATGCCACAACCCTTAATGGGTTTCTCAGTGACACAGCCAGGGCGGCTCTGCCCAGTCTCAGGTTAAATTGTCCTCTATTGTTGTTGTTCTTCACCTGGAGGCTTCTCTCCATTGTTGATCATCTCCTTGGCCATCTCCTCTGCTGGAGAGCCCACCCCGCTGTCTGAATCGCTCTCTGCAGCTGTTCGGGCCACAGCTGGAAGCCCCACAGCCTGGGTACATAACAGACACGTTATTCAATCAACATGCAACGTGGGTTTTTCCTGTCACATGAGGGCAATGCAGTGTACTCATGTCTGGTTAGTGGGAAAAAACTACTCCCCTGTGACATCTATAATCTTCCACTGGTTTTCTTTTAGTGCAACATGTACTGAATATATACTGTTAAGAAAGCCATGAGTATTATTATGGGTTGAACTGCAAAAACAGTAGATTTCAACCATTCGTAGCAACGCAACTCGCTGCACACGTTTTCCTAAGATACCAAAGTATTACAAGTTCCTGTTATTATCAAAAAAACAACAGGAGAGAAAAGGTTTATGTCTGTGTAAAGTCAACGTGAAACACGGAGGTCGCCTGTGTAGCTTTAAGCAGCTCAATGGCTGTTGAACTGCACCAATGGCGCCTCGAAACAAACCAAACAATAAGGCACAAGTTAGCAGGAGACATGGCGTCCACCTTTCCCCGCTTGTTGTTGGCTAAACTTTCACGTTTCACAGCCAACTGCGCACAGACGAGTGACTGATACCCGTGAATAGTCTCAGTGTAATTAGAGATAACACTTTAAAACTGAGTTAAAGTTAAAATGCCTGATAATCACACTTGTAATGGACGAGAACCAGGCCAACGCTGGCTAAACCCAACCTGGCGAGCTAGCAAAGCGGCTACAGCTAACATTAGCACCATTTACCTGACTCTTTATCTTCAGCCATGACTGATAACGACCCCCCCCCCCACATGTGTACTAACGTGATAAATCCACGTTAGACACATGACCAGCGTGGATCCGGGAGTGTTTCCTCACCTGCTGCTGAGACACGACCGTGCTCATCTTTGTCCTCCGGCTAGTTTCACGCTCTCCAAATACAAGAAGCCGGAAGAGACAACGCGTCCACGGAGCTCGACACCAACAGCGGCCGTGGGGAGCTGGAGGTCTGCGGGGGAAGAGGTTATTTCAGCGGTTTAACGCGCATTTAGAAAGTGTTTATTTTCCCCGGAGCGGCGACTCTTCCTCTTCCTCCCGCCTTCCACTCAGACGAATTGAAAGTTTTGATCTTTCGCGCGTCGTGACAGCTGGTCCGCCGCGTTTCCGCCCCGAGGTGTCACTCTGCGCGCTCCCGCCTCCCCATTGGTCCGTTTGGGGGGAGATTTGTATCCGCCCCCAGTGTGACGACACGGCCGGCGAGGAGTTGGTTTTAGGCACCGGGGAACGCTCGGGCGGGCGGGTCAGAAAGACAAAAAGAGAGAGAGAGAGAGAGAGAAAGAGGGAGAGGGAGAGAGAGACAGAAAGAAAGAAAGGAAGACAAAAAAGACAGAGAGAAAGAGAGAGAGAGAGAGAAAGAAAGACAGATAGACAGAGAGAGAGAGAAAGAAAGAAAGACAGACAGAAGGAAAGAAAGAAAGACAAAAAGGAGAGGGAGAGAGAGACAGACAGACAGACAGACAGACAGACAAAGAAAGGAAGACAGAGAAAGAGAAAGAGAGACAGAGAGAGAGAGAGAGAGAGAAAGAAAGATAGACAGAGAGAGAGAAAGAAAGACAGACAGACAGACAGAAGGAAAGAAAGGAAGACAAAAAAGACAGAGAGAGAGAAAGAGAGAGAGAGAGAGAGAGAGCGAGAAAGAAAGAAAGAAAGACAAAAAAGACAGAGAGAGAGAGAGAGAGAGAGAGAGAAAGAAAGAAAGAAAGACTCAAGTAAAGGACAAATACCTGAAAAATCGACTTAAGTACAATAACAAAGCATTTACTTCACTATGAGTATTGCACTTTTAGTACATTAGGCAAGATAAGATAAGATAAGTTAAAATAAGATAAGATAAGACAACGTAAGATAACATTAAAAAAATGATAATATGAGACGAGAAGTTTTGTTTCTAAATGTGCAGTATTCAATGAAAACCACACCCACATGTATCAATAACATACACACACAAAACACATGTTTATTGTATTAATATCTATATTTGTGTTTCTGTCCCGCTCCTCCCCGGATCAGCGAAGTTGGACCAGCCAGTGCGTCTCGGGAAGGGGAAAATTACGCATGCGCAGTGCGGCCCAAGCGGGCTGTAAGTGGCGCATGCGCAGTTACAAATCGTCAGAAGCAGCAGCAGCGGTGGTTCGGCTCCGTCGGTCCAGTCGTCCACGCATCTATTTTATTCCCTTTTCTTAAATTAGCCCCTTTAAGCTTCGCGATACCGCCCCCAATTTCAGCGTCGGTACGGAGCCGCCAGGCGGGGACAGAGACGGAGAGCGAGGACTCGGCCATGGAAGCCCTCGGACCAGGTAAGCGATCCGAGAGAAGACGGGACGTGGGAGCCCGAGCGGCGGCGGCGGAGGCAGGAAGCCGAGCTCGGGACGCGTGTGCGCCAATGCGTCGCCTCACTCGGGGCCGCGGCTCCAGGCGAGGCCTCCGCGCGCTGACGGGGAAAAACAAACCCGAGGCCCAGCCCGTGTGCGGGGTGTGCGAATGTGCGTGGGAGCGTAGTCGCACCGAAGGGGGGTGGTGGTGAGGAGGGGGGGACACGGTTCTCCTCCACGCGGGGACAGCGGGTGCTTTTTTTTTTGTACCCCGTCGTCCAGTCGTGTGTGCGCGGGTTTGATTCCCCGTCGTGTCGGTGCTGGCATTGTGCGACTGGGGGATTTAACTAGGGACCTTCCTTCCGCGTCGTGGTGCTGTGTTTACGTTGTTTGCCCGCCGTGTGCGTGTCGCTTCCTCCGCCGCACGACCGCGACCCCGCTCCGGCACACGACCCCCACAAAGGAGGCGTCGAGATTTCTTAAAATATCCCGTTTTTTTTTTCTCCTCCTGCGTAAAACCGTTCGATTTCGCCCGGAACAGCGCGTCTCTCTCCGCCTGCGTCCAAGATGACAGCGGTGGGTGGAAATACAAGATGAATGCCAACACAACACATGTTGGTGGTGGCGTTGAATGGGCAGAGACGCGTTATTTTTTATTTTTGTGTGCGTGCGTGTGTGTGTCTGTGTGTGTGAGACTTGTAATTTCCGTGGTGTTGCTGTCACTGGCTTCCACGCACCTCTCCCCGGGCAGCAGCAGCAGCCATGCGCCCGAGGAGAGCGCAGCAGGGAGGGATGGAGCTGGTTCCATCGATCACATCTGCAGCCCAGCTCCATATTACTCATCTCCTATATGATAACAAAGGCACTTGGGTGTTTGTGTGTGTGTGTGTGTGAGGCAGCGGTGCAGTCTAACCATGAAGCCTGCAGAGGATGCACACCACAATCCATGCAGTGCGTTTTTAAACTGTCACATGCAAAAACCTTTTTTCTCTCTGTGTGAATTGGATGCATCTTGCAGGATAAATCCACCAATTCTTGCAACAGGGAAGACGCTGTTGTGTGTTTTTGTTTTTTTGTTGCTCGTCCACACACATCGCACACTGACTCCCGGAGAGATGCTGTTGGCACGAGGAGAAGCAAGATGTATTATTTAAGGAGGGAATTTTGTTTTGCAGCAAAAATGAAGCAGCCAGAGGGACAGTGGGCGACAATAATGTTCAACCATCCACAGGTGTGTGTGTGTGTGTGTAGGTACTGGTGTCTCACACACAATCAGTGCAGGATTCAGCAGCTGCATCAAAATTAAACTTGTACTTTCTCCCATTCTTACCAGCGAGCTCCCTTCTTTAATATAGTTGTATTTAACGATTGTCCACGTCCCTGTGTGGAGTGTGGCTGCAGATTCTCATATCACACCCACGAGTAACACACACAACGATAGATGGGCAATCAGTGATATGATGTTTGTGGCTAATCAAGTTGTGTTTTGAAAACCGCTTTGTATGTGTAAACTTTTCTGTAAACTTGTCAGCATGTTGAAGTTTACAGGTACAAACGTAAATGTGATGTCTTATGAGGAACAAAACTTGTTTTTAAAGGTCAACTTAAAAAAAATACTGTTCCATATGCTCTAACCACTACTTGAGTTGCAGTTGTATTAATAGGCACACTCTTAGAATGAGATCGTTAAATTTCACCTCCGAAATTGGCCAAGTAGTAGCAGCCAAGTCTCGTATAGTAGAACGACGCTGCGTTGGGCCACAGCTGGAGGTCCTGTCACGCAACGGCTCAACAATAGAACCTCCTATGGTTCAGTTTTTGCAGATTTCTTAAGGAGCGTGTCATTTTTCGGTGCTTTCGCTTCCCTGTGGCTGGATTTATATATCGGCAGGGTTTGCGGTGATTTCACACGGGCGGCCTTCTTTCTTCTTTTGTTTCCGAATTTGGGAAGTCCAGCTGTTTGAATACAAACTCGCAGGAAACGTATAGATGGAGGCGAACTGACAGTTTTGTTTATGTGCTGTGAACTGTGGCAAAGCTGAGTCGACTGAAGTTGAAGTGTTTTCAGCTGAAGTGAGAGATTCGCCAGGATCCCAAAAACAAATGCATGACTCAATTTCATGAAGAATGGTCACAAAAAGGAAAGAGCCAGGAGCCAGATAGAAGAAACACCCTGAGAATTCAAATTTCAGCTGCCACACATGGACATGTTTACACTGCTGGGTGGATGTTTACATTTGGTGACTGGTTAGGAAGCCTTTTATTTGTCCCATGCTCAGTGTGTTGTACCTGTTGGAATCCAGGTGACTTGTAGATGCGGGCGTCACAGCGCTCCCACCTCGGTGCTGTTAACTCTGACTCATCACCAGGCCGAGCCGTCGCTCTCATGCTCAGCTTAAGCCAAGCTGTCCCACGTCTCCATCGCGCTGTTGTTACCAGGGACACGAGCAGCAAACATCACTCCACACTTTGATGGTATTTAAACATCGGATTGATGTAGGAAAGGTAGAAGGAAGACGAGCAGGTGATAATCTTTGTCTCGCGTCGCTCCTTGAACGTTGTGAGCTAGTGGTCAGGTTGAGTCCAAAGCTGCTTTCGTCTGTTATTGTCCCTACCAGGAAAAGCTCATTTCACTTCCTCTGTGACTCAAAGTGGATACTTGGGAGGAAGGAAGCTTCCGTTGTTTTAAACCGAGACTTGGATGCCACAGTTGTAAAGTCTGCAGGGCGTCTTTGTGTTATACCTTGAGAAGTCAGTCTGTCGGAGAGGAAGTGTTTCAGTGATCTGTAAGAAAGACATGGCAGCTAAAGTAGTGTATAAAAACACAAATATATAAGTTGTTACCCAGAGTAGAAGGACTTTCTTTATATTCTTTTGAACTTTTTATAGCTTAAATTAGTAATTAAGTCATAAAAAAGTTTTTGATGGTTGATGGCCTCATTTGTCATGGGATGTTTTCTCCTAAAGAAGCTCTCTGCTATTTTCTTTGACCAAAGCGTTGCTGTAGTTCCAACCGACACAGCACTACATGATTTTGCTGCTGGAATTAGTTTTGACATCATCTGGTCAGAGAAGATGAATCAGATAGTCTGTAGCTCCTCAAATGTGAGGATTCGTCTCCACTGGACGTCGTTGGAGTTTGGACTGTTGGTGGAATTTGAAGATGCCAACATTGGGCTCTGGGAAGTTGCGGTAGACATTTTATTTTTCCTAACTTTCATTGTTGCCATTGGTTGTGCACGTAAACAACCTTTTTAAAGGAGAGCGGTTCAAGTTACAAACAGGTTCAGAGCTGAAACAACCGGCTGATTTTAAAAACTCACGGACAGAAAGTTAATCAGCAACTGTTCGATAATCAATTTCATACTTTCAGTTTATTTTTAACCATCATACATTTACCATCTCCAGCTTCCCAACTGGTGTTCACTGAGGACATTTTGTTACGTTTTCTAGACTTGATGATTGATGTACTTATCAAGATAATACCGGTCAGATCAATTGATAATGAGGACGTCGGAGTTGGGTGTGGCGATGTGGACGGGGGGGGGAAGGAAATGGAGAAGTTGCAGAGTAAGGATGGGTTCTGGCGTTTCTAAACGTGGTAGCGTGGCAGCTGAGGAGGCTATATTTAGATACAGGTCTGTTTTTGGTGAAAGTGGAAGAGGACGACCTCGGACTCACTGAGCTTCACACGTACACACACGGCGCTGAAGCCTTTTCTGTTGTACCTGCATGAACCCAGTGAGCAGAAAAAAATAGAAATGTACATACTGATATTAAAGTCTTTAAAAAGAACTTGGAGGGTGTCACAGTCTTGAATTTAATTTACCAGAGTCTTTTATATTTTCTCTTGCTTGCTATCAGGGGACGTTACCAACCTATAAACATGAAGTGGGATCATTAAACACTTTAATACTGTGACACATCATTAAAAAATACACTGCTTTAGTTAATTATCATGAGGAATTATTGTTGTACGCTGCAGGGAAATACAGAAAAATGTAATAGTTTTAGGTTGTATCATCTTTATTGGTATAATGGTGAAATTGCTTTTAAATTGCTTTCTGTGTGACATTAGAAAATAGACACATCTCAAAGAGTCAACTGTCACCCAATCAAATTTTATTTATAGCACCTTTCATACAGGTTTGTGAAATAAGCCGAGAATGCTCTAGTTTCTGAGATTGTATTAAAGTATATGGCAGTGTAGTGTTCATAGGTTGTGATGGTGGTGTTGCATTCAATCAAACTTTTTGTCCACCTCCTGTACAAGAAGAAAACTTTCCACAAGACGTTTCCATACACACACACACACAACATAAACACAAAGCACCAAAAAAATGGAGGGAAGAATAAATGTTCCCCAATGACTACTTAACTTCAGTGCACTTGAAATGTTGTAGCGTGCCTGTGACACATGATGCAACGCTAAGCTTTGCCAGGCTGCAGCACAGTGAAGAGAAACTTGTGTTGCCATCAGTCGCAAGGCGAGCGACCCGTCAGATGATTTTAATCCAAGTCGTGACAGAAAGCGGCGTCAACGTGCACCGACCGGCTTCTTGTACGTGGGACTGTGTAATAAAGCGGTATGATGTTACAATCAAGCTGATGGTTTGTTTGTTTGTAGGAAAGAGGAAGAGGAGTGGGAGAAGGAGGTGTGGGTTATCAGGGGCGGGGGGGTGATTTGGGGCCCAGCCTACATGAGGGCATGTTGGGAAGCGTGTTTTCAGGAAGTGATGGGGAGGGTCCCGATTGTCTGTGTTCTTGCGCTTCACTTGCTAACTGGAGCGTGCGGGTGCATGCGGTTCAGGAGGACCCCTGCAGTCCCTCAGCCGTTGACAAAAGCATTGAGCCGCCTCCTCCCCCCCCCCCCCCCCCTCCTTCACTACCACCAAGAAAATATTATTTTAACTTAGTTTTTCTGTTTTATATTTTTGTCTTGAGTTCGATCTTCAGTCCCAACTAAAAGCAGAAAGAACCACCCTGTGTCCTCTTTGAGCATTTAGCAGATTTGACCAGCACCGGGGGGCCTCCTTCCTTCAATTACTATTTAAACAGGTTATAATAATACGTGTGATTGACGACCCATTATCAGGGTTTCTGTCACTAGCAGTGGCCTCAGGTCTTAAGTATTTAAAGCCTTTCAGACCTAATGCACTTTCATTGCCTGCAGCTACTACTGCAAAAGTGTAGGATTCACAGGTACCACACCTGCGTGCATGCACGAACACAAAGTATATGTAATGGGTATGAGATGCGTGTGTGTGTGTGTGGCGTGCACTTCTTAACGGTAATCCCAGACCCTCCGCGCGGCACCCCTCCATATGGCCCTGCTGCTGTCTGTCTGAGAGGATCTCGCCCTTTGTCTCTCGGCGTGAGGGGTGGGCGCCCCGTGTATTTGGGTGGAGCTGGGGGCGGGCCGAAGGATAATTGTTGTCATTGTTTCGCCAGCCCCTTGCTGACCCATGTAGGTCAGGCCCCAGAGTGGCACATCAGTCAAAGCGTATACATGTGCGCCTGTGCGATGCGAGGCTGTGTCAGTGCATTCAAGCAGGTGTCACTGATGAGATGGTTTGCAACGAGCTTGGCGTTGGGCGGCGCTCATTCATCCTTCAAGTCTGACATTTAATGAAGAGATGAATGCATGCTCGCTCCCACCGCCCCCGTGTTGGAACACTAAATGAATGCTGCTTTCAGACATGCACGGATGTCTGCACAATTTCTTGAAAATATCCAGAGGGGCTGTATGTGAGAATGCAAATGTTGGATTCAGTCGCTCGGGACATTTTCCTGCAACTTGTCCATGTGAGAGAACAGCCGGAAAATTCACAGCCTTTGACGTTTCTATCATATGATGCAAAAATGTGAAAAAAGAAAGTGTGTATTCACCATTTAAACTCATCAAAGTGATGACATGTATTAGTTGCAAAGTCAGTTTAAGCCCATGTTAACCCTGAGCCAGTGCCAATCATCACTTCTCATGTAGAGAATCATTTAGTGTGTAACTGCATATTAAATAAAAAAACACTTTCCTTCTCTGCAGGCCCACCAGCCCCTCCTTCTCTGTTCCAGCCTCCGCGGCGTCCCGGTCTCGGCACGGTGGGGAAACCCATCCGGCTCCTTGCCAACCACTTCCAGGTGCAGATTCCCAAGATTGATGTCTATCACTATGATATCGACATCAAGCCTGAGAAACGGCCTCGGAGGGTCAACAGGTAAAAGCCTCAAGGGAGTTTTCACTTATCTTAGCTTCTTATTTTTAAAACGTCAATTGCATCTGTAGCCGTCATAACCTAAGACTACTTGTTTCTCTGGTGCTAGAAGTTTTTGTCTACACTGTCTCAGAAATGTTTCCTCACCGCTGTGTGTGTGTGTGTGTGTGTGTGTGTGTGTGTGTGTGTGTGTGTGTGTGTGTGTGTGTGTGTGTGTGTGTGTGTGTGTGTGTGTGTGTGTGTGTGTGTGTGTGTGTGTGTGTGTGTGTGTGTGTGTGTGTGTGTTGTGTCTCTGCCTTCTAGGGAGGTGGTGGACACCATGGTGCGGCACTTCAAGATGCAGATCTTTGGAGACCGGCAGCCTGGCTACGATGGGAAGAGGAACATGTACACAGCACATCCACTGCCAATAGGAAGAGATAGGGTTAGTATCTCAAACACGTGACCTCCCACTAATTCCTGTTGTGTGTGTAGTAAACATCTGTCCGCTCTGAGGAATTCAAAGAGTGAAAGTGTTTGGACTCAAACCAAGTGATTTGTTCATGTTTCGCAAGTGAAAGGTTTGTAAAGTAGTTCAGTGGATCAGCTGGAGCAGGCAGTCTTGATTTATGGAAATTTGTTTGTGGAAAGTTGCCAGCTTGAATTCCAGATAAGAAGAATGTGAGACTTCTCAAAGAAGAAACACCCCCCCCCCCCCCCCCGCGGAAAATCTGTTATTCACTTTTCTTCATAAACAGAATTAAGTAGGTTTTTAATTTCTCAGCTTGTTTACACCTGTTGCCTCCGTGTATAAATGAAACACAGTTAATCTGCCTCCTCGTTTGTCGTTTCAAAGACAAATCGATTTGCCAAGGAGTCTTTTTTTCCCCAGTCTGCTTTGTTCTCGGGTATTTATTACTTATCTCTGTCCGTCAACTGCTCAAATCAATTTCCCTCACTCGTCCTTTGTTTGCCTCACTTCCCTTTGTCCTGTACCACCTCCCCCCCCTCTCTCTCTCTTCCCTCCATCCTCAGGTGGATCTGGAAGTGACCCTGCCCGGGGAGGGGAAGGATCAGACGTTCAAGGTGTCCCTGCAGTGGGTGTCCGTGGTCAGTCTTCAGATGTTGCTGGAGGCGCTGTCGGGTCACCTTAACGAGGTCCCCGAGGACTCCGTTCAGGCTCTGGATGTCATCACGCGGCACCTTCCTTCCATGAGGTACCGCCGCTCACCGCCGCCGCCGCCGCCGCCGCTCGAACACACGAGCCGAGTTATTGCTTTTTCAGCTTTAATTTGACCGTATTGCTTTAATTTCCTGCCGTCGTGCGTCTCCCTGAACGAATACAATCTAAATCTACTATGGTCGGATTCAAGGATTCATCTTTCCATTGTTCTTTACATTTCTATGAATATATTTTCATGGAATTGACTGGTTATTGGTTATTTTAGCTTTTATAAAACTAATACACTGCTTTCTGACACATTGAATCCAATTGTAAATTTAACATTTTGACTTTAATTTAGCTTACACGGCAGATTTACTCGACACACTCCTGCGTTATGAGATACTCTAATATTCTATTTTAATCTGATATTGATATTTATCTTTGTGTGTGTGTGGTATATGAACAACTGCTCAACATATTTATTAGATCTGATATCTTTTACATCTTGTTTTGCAAACATTGGACATTCTACACGCGTCAACATGCACAGAAATTATTCAGTTCCTTTCATTTAAAATTCATTTCACTCAGAATATGTTTTACTTGAGGCCGTTCAACCACATTCATATTTTATAGTCTAAGCTGAGGGCATGTGAGTCCGTCTCCAGCTCTTTGTCAGAGGCCGTGTTGATTGATTTTGATAAGTTATTAACTTGGAATCCATTATCGTTTTATTCCTACAACACACAAATATCTATATTGGCAGTTGAAATGTGTGTTTGAGTGTCGCTCTCCCAGTTCAGTCAGATGATCTTATCTATGATTTATCTTCTGTGTCGGTTCACACAGGTACACACCAGTGGGGCGTTCGTTTTTCTCACCTCCGGAGGGTTATTACCATCCTCTTGGTGGAGGCAGGGAGGTGTGGTTTGGTTTCCATCAGTCTGTCCGTCCTGCCATGTGGAACATGATGCTCAACATCGATGGTAAGACCTGAATGGAAATGATCTGCTTCGGTGCTGTGGGCGAACTTTAACTTTGTTCTGAAGCTCAACCCAGTGATTTGATCTGGTTTTAACTCATCGAGGGGTTAAGTTAAGTAGAAGTTCACTATGGAGGTCAGGTTACTAAATTCAGGTAATGGTTACATGCACAAGAGAAAAAGACTTGAATGGATGAGTAACCCAAGTTTCTGTAGGGTTGTAAATCTTTCTTCAACAGTTTAAGCTAGAAAACAATGCAGCAGTCCGATGAATAGAAGTTCATTAATCATGTCATGTTTGTGGGGAACATGTGACCACAATGATCTATCGTGAGTTCAAGTTGGAAAGATTGACCACCGTGCATATGTGCAGCTGCACTGATGAATCAGCTTTCAGATGAGAGCAGCTTTCAAGTGGCAAAAATGATTACCACAAACGTGCGGTCGAAACCTGGTTCAACCTTTACTGCAACTCAGTGCAGTGTGATTTGGTAAAGGTCCTGTCGAACGCACACGAGCACACTTGACCTGTTTTACTTCACCATCATTTGAATAAAGGATAAAGTGATTGTTGAGATGTGCGTTTTGAAGAAATCACAAACTGCACAGGATCTTATGTCATGTAAAAATATCCAACAAACCCAGGATTGTGATTATTTAGTTCATAAATATAGCATTCAAGGCCTCAAGGCTCCAGACTCGGCCTGTGATATAAACCATCCTGGACTTTTCTTGTCTCAGTTGTATTTATTAATTTATGAGACTGCTTGATAAATAATGCCTCATCTCTCTCTTCTTTCTTTTTTGACAGTGTCAGCCACTGCTTTCTACCGTGCTCAGCCTGTCATAGAGTTCATGTGCGAGGTGCTGGATATACAGAACATCAACGAACAGACCAAACCACTGACGGACTCGCAGCGCGTCAAATTCACCAAGGAAATTAGAGGTGAGCGCCAGTTACCAGCGTGAAGTCCGAATAATGTCTGCAGTGCTTTTAATTTATCAGAGGAGGGTTGGAATTAACATGCACACATAAAACACACAACTTGTATGAGCCGGTGTGTATCCAGTTAACCACAGAGACTACATGTAGGTGTGAGTCTGCAAGAATAGGCTTGTGTTTTTATGCACTTAAGAAACTACTTGCACATAATCATATTCATATTTTATGTAATTTTAAAGCCAAACATTAGAATTCCAGATGCATATGTTCTACGGTAGATTCTCATAAACTCTGTGTCCCCCTTGTAGTTTGTTTAATGTAGTTATGACAATAGTGTGCAAGGAAACTGCAGAGATCTGTAAAGATCCCCCTTCACATCTCGCTGCCCTGTCACCATTAATCTTCACCGTGGCCTAAAAATCCAGTGTGGAGCAAGAAGAGTAGAACAGCTAAATTTAAATGCATCTAAATATTTAAAATGTCAGTTGGTGGTGTGGAGGGAAAAGTCCTGCTCCCCCTTTTTCTTCTTTTTTTTTCTGACTTCGTTTTGTTTCTTGTGTGTGTCTGTTTGAAAAAAGGTTTGAAAGTTGAGGTCACACATTGTGGTCAGATGAAGAGGAAGTATCGAGTGTGCAATGTCACACGCCGACCTGCCAGCCACCAAACGTAAGCGGCGCTCACACTCACCAGTTTGTTCGACTTCATGTGTCTGCAAAGGCAACACTTTGTGTGTAGAAGAAGTCACAACACTGTGGCAATGCAACTTTCCATTCTCCTCTTGCGTCGTCACCCACCTATTCCCTTTACTCACAGGTTCCCCTTACAGCTTGAGAACGGCCAAGCCATGGAGTGCACAGTAGCTCAGTATTTCAAGCAGAAGTACAATCTTCAGCTCAAGTATCCACATTTACCCTGTCTGCAAGTCGGGCAGGAACAGAAGCACACCTATCTCCCCCTGGAGGTGAGAAACAAGCTCTTTTGATACTTGGGATTTATTTTTCATCTGCACCAGCGACCTTTTCCCCCGTTGTTTAATTTCCTGCCTTTGTTCCTCTTGTTCCATTTGATTTTGTTAAAGTCACGTAAAGTATTTGTCCCGCTCCTGTAGGTCTGCAACATCGTAGCAGGCCAGCGCTGTATCAAGAAACTGACAGACAACCAGACATCCACCATGATTAAAGCTACAGCTCGCTCAGCCCCCGACAGACAGGAAGAGATCAGCAGACTGGTGAGTGCACTCTCCCCCCTTTGGGGTAGAAGTACAACAAGCAAGTAGAGGAGCTAACATATGGTGCAATTTAAATTTTAAGCTTTACTTGCTGCTTTGAACTACTTTGAGCTGCTTCTGTAAAATGCTGAATAAGCTTGAGAAAACCTAAACTGTGTCCTTCTCTTCCTCAATCGTTCAATCCCTTTTCTCCTCCTCCTCCTCCTCCTCTCTCCCAGGTCAAAAGCAACAGCATGGTCGGGGGCCCGGACCCTTACCTGAAAGAATTTGGCATCGTCGTGCACAACGACATGACAGAAGTAACAGGGCGTGTTCTCCCAGCGCCCATGCTACAGTATGGGGGCCGAGTTAGTACGGACACGGGACGGGACTGTGGCAGGGTGAGTACTGGGCAGGGGCTGCACTCCAGGTGGCGCAAGCCTTCCTGGGGATGCACAGGGTTGGGGGGGGGGGCGGGGGGCATCACTGTGTGAATGCTGGGGCATGGGGGAAGATCTAGGTTTGCAGGGGTCGCTAATCGAAAGCATGAGATTTTCATGGGCTCGGGGCAACGGCCAGTATTTTGGGGCTTCTGGTGAAGACGGCAGATGTATGATTCTGTCTTCTGTTGCAGACTAGTTCCTTTTGTCAGACAAATTAATGTTTCTCTCCAAAAACACAAACAGTCGTACTTATTGAGGTGTTTAGAAGTGGAAACCAGAAGGTTACGGCCCAAGAACCTTGTCCCTCGCCTTCACATTCTCCATATTCACATGTAGAATCAGTTTAAAGAGATTAATTGCAAGTTTAACTGGAAATTAAATGGATGCAATCAGCTCAGGCGGTGACTAGATGCGGTGTTGATCTTTTAAATGTGCAGACTTCTGCGATCTGGATCTTTCACTGTGTTTATAATCCTGTGGCGAAAGCTCAGCAAGTCTGTTCAGTGTGTGCATTTACTTTAAAGACTCGTTCCCTTCATTGACTCGGCTAGTAAATATGTAAATGACACCACGGCGCGGAGATGAGCGCTTGGCTTTTCACTTGTCACGTTCAGTCGCGTCTGTATCGCTGAAGGAAATGAGACGAGGAGCCACTTAACGGCAGACTGCTGAGATTCACCCTCTGAATCTCAAATCAGCCGTTCTCCAAGATCCGAACTGGATGCTGCAGGCAGAGGAGAAGTGGGAACATATTTTGTGTGGCTGTGAAAGGCCTCATTGTTTGCATCCACCATGTCAGCAGGAAACATAATTTAGTAATAAGACATTTGCATATTTTTTTTGTGTGTGTGTGCAAAAACACAGACTCTAAATGTGCTCGTAAGATGCGAGGGGCTGAATTGAGATTCGAGGATTGTGTGTACGGGAGATAAAACTGGATGTGCTGCCAATAGGAGGATGATAGGACTCGTAGCATGGAAGTGAAACCTGTCTGAAATATTAACCAAAGCCTGCGGAGTGACTCCGATTTTGTTTTTATCTCCCATCTGAAAATTAAAATGTTAATATAAATACTACAGGGGCTGGAATAAGAGTCTCGGTGCGGTGACGGAGTTCAATGATTCTGAGGAGATGAAACTTTAATGATCCCCGTGGGCAGGTTGCCTCGGTCTTTGGCTGCTGCTCTGAACTTCGTTTAAAATTGTTCCTCAGAATTAAAGCAGGTTGTTGGTTAATTTACAGACGATCCCTTCACATCTCTCTCATCTCTCTCTCTTCCTACTCCACTTGCCTGCTGGGATATCGAGTCTAATCGGCTTCCAGTGTAATGCCTTTAAATGTAGACGGAAGGCTTTTCCCATTTCTGTGATCACGGCGTATGAATTAAACACACACTTTTCATTTTATTCAATGGCCAGATGTTTGTGTGCATCCAGCTGCATCAAAGTATAAGGTGATCCCTCCCTGATGTGACTGAATGCACACCATGGGAGAGGCTCCAGTCCATGTCACGTGCAAAATGCATTGTGTTGACATGTTTCATATAATTTATTCCGTGGTTGTAAATCCTGAAACCATGTTAAACAGTTTTTTTAGACGATCTTTCTTGTGTCTTGTAATAAGACGGAGAAGCTCTTACCCTTTCTTGGCGTTCTCCTCTGAAGCAGTTCATTGTTGTCGCTTGTTTTGGAGGAAGAAAGCTTCTAATGGTCTTTGGCAAATCTTGTTAACCTAATTGAAAGCCACTGCCCTTTTGGATTTGTATTCACAACCAAACTCAAAGTCGGAGCACTCGCTTAATGAGGTCTCTGAGTAGATGCATTAACAGGCCTCACAATGTTTGGCTGGAAATTGATGTTTTGTGCAAAGTGATCGAGTGCTTTGAACATGAAGGAAGAAAACAGCGTTTAATACATAAATAATAAAACTGTATGAATATATCAAACCAGTCTGGAGCCTCTCAAGATGTGTACAATTAATTTGTGCCAAGTGGGACAATGTGCATTAGGACTCGGTGGAGTTCTAATGCATCGTGTTTCTCTGAAAATCAAAGTGTGGGGGGGCTGGGATGTGTTGTACCTTTTGTGTTGCTTACTCAAACGGGGGGTTGACTAAGAGAGTAGGGACTCTCTCCGCAGAATAAAACCGTGGCCACGCCCAACCAGGGCGTGTGGGACATGAGGGGGAAGCAGTTCTACGCCGGCATCGAGATCAAGGTCTGGGCCGTGGCCTGCTTCGCCCCTCAGAAACAGTGTCGGGAGGACCTGCTCAAGTGAGTCCTGGACTTCAGTCCTAAAGCGTCTCGAATGTATTTGACAAATATACACAATTGAATGTATTTAATGGATAAGAAAAGATAAAACTTGACATTTAAATACTGGATTCTCTATTAAAACTAAAGCCTGTGTATATTTGTACATCTCTGACAACTTCTACAAAGAGTAGACGCACATTAACATTTCTGTTTTTATCTAACAGCTTGGTTTTCCTAACAATGTGGCTGTAGACTATCTGACTGTCTCTATTTACGCTCTTACTGATTTCTGATGAGTGTTTACTGCTTTTTCTGTAGGAGCTTCACTGACCAGCTTCGAAAGATCTCGAAGGATGCCGGGATGCCCATCCAAGGCCAGCCATGTTTCTGTAAATACGCCCAAGGAGCCGACAGCGTGGAGCCCATGTTCAAACACCTCAAAATGTCTTATGTCGGTCTGCAGCTGATTGTGGTCATTCTGCCGGGCAAAACACCCGTCTATGGTAAAAAGTTAAAAACTCACAAGTTTTGTATTTCAGTGAATGAGAATATCAAATTTCGGAGGTATTGATCTTTGTGATCTACGTCTCTTACTGCAGCTGAGGTCAAGCGTGTGGGGGACACCCTGCTCGGCATGGCCACCCAGTGCGTCCAGGTGAAGAACGTAGTGAAGACGTCCCCCCAGACCCTCTCCAACCTCTGCCTCAAAATCAACGCCAAGCTGGGAGGCATCAACAACGTCCTGGTGCCTCATCAGAGGTCAGCATGGGTTTTTTTTCATTTCTTCGTCGCCTTCCAGATGGGATTCTGGAATGCGCCTTGGCTTTAAATGTCTGAGATTGGTTGTTGGATGCTTTCTGAATACAAATGGTTTAATCATGTGGTAAAGAGCAATCTGAGTTGGCAGTAAAACAAATCTGCATCATTGTGCAGTTCCTTTTTTGAGAGTATAATGACATTTCAATCTTTTCCCTGCACATCATTTCTCCAGAATTGTGTTGTGGTTCAGACTCAATCAGTCTCTTTTTCTCTTCTCGTGCGTCCTGTTCTCCGTTCAGGCCCTCTGTGTTCCAGCAGCCCGTCATCTTCCTCGGTGCGGACGTGACGCATCCTCCAGCCGGCGATGGGAAGAAGCCGTCCATCGCAGCAGTGGTGGGCAGCATGGACGGACACCCCAGCAGATACTGTGCGACGGTGCGAGTCCAGACGTCTCGACAGGACATATCCCAAGTAACAACGGTCCGTCCTCTTTTATTATTTCTTTTTACAGTTTAGGCAATGTTATTACAACAGCTTTCTGATAAGCTGATGATTTATACATTTCTAAAATCCATTTAATTTGAATGCATTAGCTTTTAAACTGCAGTTTTCTGTGTTTTTGTTAACCCCCCCCCCCCTCCTCCTTTGTCTCTCCAGGAGCAGCTCTTCAGTCAGGAGGTAATTCAAGACTTGACCAACATGGTGCGTGAGCTGCTCATCCAGTTCTACAAGTCCACGCGCTTCAAGCCCACACGCATCATCTATTACCGTGGCGGCGTGTCTGAGGGGCAGATGAAACAGGTGAGAGACACTGGCAGCATGTTTCTGGTTTCACTTGTTTTTGTTACTCTTCTCTTGTTTCTGACATTTTGGTCGAGCCTTAGTGTAAAACGATATTTGTGTGTTGTCAGGTGGCGTGGCCCGAGCTGATAGCCATCCGCAAGGCCTGCATCAGTCTGGAGGAGGATTACAGGCCGGGCATTACCTACATCGTGGTCCAGAAGCGACACCACACTCGTCTCTTCTGCTCCGACAAAGCTGAGAGGGTCAGTGAGACTTTACTCTGCCATCACGTGTGATTATTATTATGTTTTTCTACTGTACAACTCACTGCTCGCTCTCCCCCTGCAGGTTGGGAAGAGTGGTAACGTCCCGGCCGGCACCACAGTGGACAGTACCATCACACACCCGTCCGAGTTCGACTTCTACCTGTGCAGCCATGCTGGGATTCAGGTGACTTTTACGGAAGACCCGACATAAACTGTACTCTAAAGAATTTTAAATTGTGTCCAGCTCTCTGCAATTCTCAGTCCCCTCCGCGGCTCTGGAATGATGCAGGGATTTGGCAGATTTACACGCAATAAAATGTGAATTATGGTTGATGAATTGTCCTCGAAATGGCAATTTTGCTCCGTGGTTACTGCAGTAATGAGGCTTAATGAGAATAACCGGCGTGATTGGGATGCTTCTTTGACCCGCCAGATGGTTGTGACTGTTATCTGAAGCAATGCACCATCTACAAACATCAAATTATCATCGAAGTATTTACACATTTTGTTTTCCGTCCCTTCCCCAGGGAACCAGCCGTCCCTCCCACTACCACGTCCTGTGGGATGACAACTGTTTCACGGCCGACGAGCTGCAGCTCCTCACCTACCAGCTGTGCCACACTTACGTCCGCTGCACCCGCTCCGTCTCCATCCCAGCACCGGCCTACTACGCCAGGCTGGTGGCATTTCGAGCCCGCTACCACCTGGTGGACAAAGACCATGACAGGTATTTAAAAAAAAAAAAAAAAAAATCTGTGGTTCAACAGCTTCCAAATCTCAATTTCCTGCGGTTCTTTGTGATGTGATATAATTCCTGGAGGCATCCAATATAAACCCGGCTCTTCTCTGTGTTGCAGCGCTGAAGGCAGCCACGTGTCGGGCCAGAGTAACGGTCGAGACCCCCAGGCACTGGCCAAAGCAGTTCAGATCCACTATGACACCCAGCACACCATGTACTTCGCCTGAGCTATGGAGCATGTCAGCCAGTCCACCCGCAGATTCCCCCCCCCCCTCTCTTTTCTCCCCTCTCTCTTTATCTCTTATTTGCCAGTCTTTCTCTCTTCTCCTCCCATCTCTCTCTATCTATCTATCTCTCTCTCTCTCTTGTGTCATCCGTCTCTCTCTTCATCGTCACTCTACATTTTTCCGAATCTGCACCAAAGCGACTCTTGGACGGGAGAATCTGCTGCGTCGCGGCAGTTTTCTGTTTCACGGAACAATCTCCAACCAGCGTTCCCAAAAACCGAGTCGCCTTACTAACCAGCAATCCAGCACTGTGAAACCCCCCCACACCCCAAGAGGCTTCACAGTGCACGAAAGAAAGAAAAAAAAAACGAAAAAAGAAAAAAAACAAAAACAAACCATACACACACATACAAGTTGAGCCATTATTTCTTTTTTTGTTTTTGTTTTTTCTATTTGAATGTCTGCACTCTTGTGTTTGTAAGATACACTGAGCGACGGGAGTGGACTGGCACCATCTGTGCCAGCGCGGCTCCTCAGCTCTCCCAGCTAAGCAGGACTCTTATCTACTTTTACCTCAAAGCCCCTTTGGGCAAAAATCTGTCACAAGGTCTTGGGTTTATTGGGTAGGGGGGAGGGACATGGGAAAGAGATGGAGGGGAGTCGACCTTTTGAGAATGATATATATATACATATATATATATATTTTTCCTTTTTATGAGCGTGTGTTTTAACTTTTTCTCCTCTATGGTCTTTTACAAGCGAGGTGACCAGGGTGTCCATGCCCATTTATTACTTTCCTCCCATCTTGGCAAAGAATACGCAAAGGGTGTGTGTGTGTGTGTTGTGTGTGTGTGTACACCTGTCGTGTGTGTGTGTGTGTGTGCGTGCATCTCTGTATATATACATGTACTGCTGTATGAGAGTGTGTTGTGTGCATGTGTTTCATGGCAGGCCACTGAATTGTAAAGGGAAATCAAGGAGATAACTGCTGTAAATGCCTCAGATTTGTTGTTTTTATATTCACACATACAGTACAAATAAGCATATATTTACATCTCTAGAGAAACTTTGAGACATATGACGTAAACTGGCTCAGCAGAGGCAGGTGGCGGGAATTTCTATCAAGTCCTGCGTCACTTCTTAGTTTGAAATGTTTTGAGTTATTGATCATGCGCCCGCGTGCGTTCGCCTGCTGCTGTTGCACAGACGAGCCGGGGTTGTTGTTTTTTTTTCTTCTTGCATCTTAGGGGCGCCGGCTTCTCCTTTTGTGCCTCGAAACATCACGAGTCCCAGATCAAAAATAAGTAGCTTAATCCATTTCGAGCAGGAAGTGAGGGCAGGTGTGACGTGTAGCAGGAGTGGCTGTGGTCTGGCCTGTGAGCGGCTCAGCAGTGGGACCAGTTCACCGGCACCAGACGCAGCGGGTGTGGGTTTTATCAGCCGTGCTTTCTGTATGAAGAGCAGGATCTTACTTTTCCTTGGACCTGATTACCTGAAAGATTATATGATGACATTGCTGGACGTTGCTTTTTCTTATTTTAAATTTTTTCAAATACTAGTTTCAAGGGCCGGAAACCAACATTTCTTTTTTTTAATTTTAATTTTTTTCGAGGTCTCCTTTGCTAATACTGGCCAACTCATTGCACTGACCCGGGACGCTAGGCAAGCAACAGAGGGCACTCTCAAATCTCTCTTACCTTTATGCATTTATACATATGAATCAACAAAGCAGATTTGTAAAAGTTTAATATAAGATGTTTTGTGGTTATCTTAAAAAAAAAAAACTGTTTAGAATTAGTAGTTTACCATTGATGTTGTTGTTGTTATCGTTGTTGTCAATGTTGTTACTATTGTGATGAAATTTTAAGGATGGCAGCAAAGCCAGTTATATAGTTACTAGAGCGACTTCAGGAATAGACTTCGGTTGTCGGGCTGCAGGTTTTTTTAAGGACTAGAGCTTTTGGGTTGGAATTCATTTTCCTTTTTTTTTTAGCATTCTGGCTAATGGCGAGAAGACGTAGGCCCCCGGGACGGATGAAATCACGCTTCCTCTGTAGATTCTGACGCGAGTAACGGTCAGCGGCAGATTTAAAAGTATTTGAAGTGTAGCACTCCGACAGGTTAAACAGATCTGCCGCCCCCGTGCATCACCCGGCTGGTAACGGTTGGTTTTTGATCCGATGGATGGAGACAATCGGGGATCGTAATCAGAGCGAAACCAGATTAAGGGATTTGTTTAAAAGCGGTTTGTGATAGGCAATGAGTTGAATTTGTAGGCTTTTTAAAAGAAAAAAACGGTTTATATTATTCTCGTGTGTATTTGAAGTATACCCATCTTAAAAGTCTCTACTATTTAGCAGTGTTTGTTTCCTGTTTTTATGCATTTTTAACACTGGATTAAATGAATTGACAATAAGCATAAGCACTGCCCTTGAACCCCCTGTTACCATGGCGAGAATTATGGTGACGTTGGCACGGTGACTGCTGCAGAAGTTGCGCCCCCTGTTGTTTCAGATGAAGATGTTAGACGTGGAGGGTTTTTGGAGAACTAGTCGGCGCGCACGCCTCCTCAGGGGGGCACAGCTCAGTGAAAACTCTTTTGTAATAAACCACCCGTAAAGCAGCAGGTTTACTATGAATGAGTTTGAGCACCTGCCTGTTGAAGGCGTGGGCGCTGGCACCAGTGAGGAGAGGAAGTACAGAAGCTGCGCTGGTGGTGGTGGTGGGGGGGTTGAGAGGGTGTTGTCCAGGCACTGCATGCAATAAGTGTTGGCAGATCAGATTTTTAAAAAACGTGCACTAGTTTTACCGAGCCAAGTGGGCTGTGACTGAATATTCATCTGGCATCTCGAATAGGGAACGATTTGACGTTTTTAATCACAACATTTGATCGTTGAACTCCCGTCAGATAATTGATCACTCCCAGTTTTGTAACATGACATTGCAAAGCAATATTAACCCAGTTGTAGTTTTCAAATGTGGAAAAACAAAGCTATAATTCTACTCATTGTGGTTGTTGGTCTAGTTTTTACGCTATTGTGTCTCTGTACTTATATATATTTTTTTTATTTGTGTTTATTTTATTTGCTTGTATCAATCAGTGGGAATGTGCATTTGGTGGAATAGTTCTGTAGACTTTAGACCATTTTCTTTAAAGCAACTAAATTTAGACTTTGCTCGCCTGCATGCCAGAGTATTGTCCTTATTTCTTTTTTTTCTTTTTTTCTAAAGAAAAACTAAAAAAAAAACTTTTTTGGAATCATATTTATTATGAGAAAGGAAAAAATATAAAGTCTTTTTTTCTTTTTGGGTAAATGTTTTATCGACTTAGTGGGACTATTTTAGGCTAGCAATATTTGTCCAGTCTCTCTAAGATGTATTTTAAAGATTCCTACACAAATGTCAGTAATTTGTGAGGTACAAGCTGTTTTTTCGGAGGCGGGGGGGAGGGGGGGGGCGGGCGTCTGGCTCTTGGCGTGGTGTTCCAATTCAAACGAGGTACTTTCTTCAATCGTGGACCAGTTAAAGAGCCAAACCCCCCCCCACCCCCACCCCCTCCTCCTCTCCGCCAGGTTACCGTAGCGAGTGTTGTCTCCTCGTTCCTGGTTTGTACCTGTGGCCACGCCTTTTGATGGGAGGGGGGCACTCTCCTGTCTCCATGGCAACTCTGCAGACCCCTTACAAACGCACTTCCTCTTTGTGGAGGGGTCCCCATAGCATCGACGGAGCAGGATTACCTCTTTTTAACCTTTTTAAAAGTATACCCACAATTCTTTCTGTGCCCCAGTAGAAAGAGAGCATGAATTATTTTTTAAATTCCTCTACCTTTGATATATTGTTATATCTTAACGGATTTGTAATTTGACATTGTGTATCGTGTATTTTTATTTTATTTTATGGTTTCCTTTTGTTTTCGTTTTTTTCGGGGTTTGTTATCGTTTCTGCTCTGTATCTTTTTCTTTTTTTTGTAATTTTTTTTTTTTTTTTGTGCTAGTGGTCTCTGAAGCTGTGTGTGATCGTTTAATAGCAATAGAGCCGGGGTAGAATTGGAACATTCCAATTCTGTGAATGGAGCGTTCCGATCCTGTGAATGAACACAACCGCTTTCTAACCATTTGTGAGGGGGGTGGGGCATGTCTTAGCTCCACCCCGCCAGCAGAGGGCCATTCACTTACTGTTATTGCTATTATGTGACATGTTCAAATAATTTTTTAGCCTGCAGGGAATTCTTGTGTTTATGTGCAAAGTAATAAATTGGTATTTTATGCCTGAAACTAAGTTTTTCGTGTCCTCGCTCTTGACCAATCAACACCAAGGGCTCTCTGGTTATTATGGTTTGTCACTAGATGGCATTCTTCACCAAGGTCATGATCACATGATCACTGGGAACTGTTAAAACATTAATTATGTCACTGGTTCTTCACCTTGTTGATCGCCGGAGGAGATCTGAATGTAGAAGTCACATGTTTCATCATAGACCATCAAACCATTGTAAGAGGTTGTGAATCCAATCAAGGAATACAAGCACACTGGATTCACAGTTATGGGAAAAAGATTTTTAAAAATGATCAGTGATGTAATTTTCCATTTAAATCCAAATCTTTCCCTTGGTCACAGAAACATAAATATGTACACAAACATTTCAGAAGCTCAACAAAGTTAATTTAAATACACCGTGAATATCACAGGTTTAAAAGAGGATTCAAACGAATATCAAAATATTCAGATTAATTTCAAGACTACTATTACAAATACGTAACTTTATTTAAAGTTTTCCTTTTGGATTTCTACCAGTTTTCTTTAAATCTTCATTTATTATAAATTAGCAAAACAATATAAAGTTCTCACACAAACTAACAAACTCGTCAATACATCACCAGGGGTTATTGACAAAGTTTAACAAATAAACACAAACTGATGAGAGAAATCCTTTTAATTTATTTATATTAAAAAATATGAACATTTAATTTGATAAGAGTTTGAAGGTTATGTATTTCCTATTAAAGGACGTTGATTGTTGGGTTTTATCTTTGCAGAAGTACAGAAGTACCAGTGCGACACCACTGTGTGTCACCTTCCTCTGCCTCCCTCTCTGAACGTCCCCTCTCCCGTTTCCTGTGTCCTGCGCTGGTTGTCATGGCCACCGTTGCCAAGGAGCGCGGAGGCTACAGAAGACACGAAACCCGAGCCAGAGATCTTGATGCCTCGATATTTAATTCATCAGCACAATGGAACACCACCACCGCGGCTCAGTGTGATGCAGATGGAGCAGCCTTGGGTGAAAAAAGGACATTTCGGCATGTGGAGACAAAGAGCTGCTGTCACAACCTCCTGTTGCACAAAGTCTGTTTCTCCTCCAGCTGCTGGAAACACATTGATAATAACGATAACAATAAATGAGCCAGTTCTGCGATCAAATATTTACGGTTAAACACAAACGCTTCAAAATCCAGGGTTTTGACATGAAACAATGGCCTGTTACTTTTTTTTTAACTCTAACCTGTGGATTTTCAGCTTGTCGACCTCATTGTCGGAGGAACTCTGACCCCACTTTGCAAAGCTGTCAGTGCTGCGTCGGACAAAAAGGCCAAATGAAAGCTAATTTCTGTGAAAGCTTCTTTAAAATATGCGTGAGTTTGTGCGGCACGGAGCGACACAAGCGGTGTAATCCCCATTGTCGAGGCCCCCCCTGTGTTGTCTTTGTGTGAACTGATCCACCTACAGACGCCGCTCCATCCACCTCACCCTCCTTTTGTTGTCTCACCCTCTTTTTGCCCTCTCTCCCCTCCCAGTGTAGCTCGCGCAGGTTTGACCGTCACTGTCACCGTACTGAAGATGGGGAGGCAGTGACCTGTCTCACTACGCTGCCCTGATTTGTTATTTATGCTCTTGCTGGAACTGGATTGACCCATTTGGGCTGCGTGGATACCAGAGGAAGCGGTCGGGGGGAGGGTGAAGCCGAGCGGCTGCTGAAGTCTGAAGTGGCCTCGTCAAGGCTTTGGACCCCGGCGTGTTTATTGTCACTGAGGACGCACTTCAGCTGGCAGCGGCAGCGGCGTCTGCTGATGAGATCTGCTGGTTGTTTCCCTCTGGAAACCTCCGATAAATCACCGGAAGAACCTTTTTCTTTTGATTGACTTGTGCGGCCGATTGTTCTTCTCCTGTGGATTATCTCCTTTATTTATTTCGAGAGGACAAAACATTGGATTTCTGTCGACTCGAGGTAACAAAGCCAGGACGGTTTTTATTCTGTGTAATCAAGCATCACTGTTTTGAACCTGGTTGTGACAGGAGACACTCGCAGCAGCATCACTGGCCTTGAACCCAAGTATCAGGTTTTATCTGTCTCGTCCACGTAGGTAAGGCTACACCAAACCAGGAGAGTGGCATCGAAATACACTGCAGCTCAGCAGTCGGCCTCCTGGGCTCGAAGCACAGAAGACGGCAGAGGAACCACTTTCTTACACTAAAAATCCAGCCTGGCTGAGATCCATTTTTTCCCCACAAGGCCTGGAAAGTGAAGCCTGATTGATCCCTTCTCCTGCGGGCTGTCACAGGTGGCTGCACAGCTATTGGCTACTCAATAATGCATTGACTCAAACTCGGCAGTGGAAAGAAAAAAAGGGGGAAAGTTTGCGAGACTCTGATCCTTTTTGAAAAAGGTGGACGACTTTCGAGAGACTTTCGATTACATCTGGATAACCCAGCGAATTGAGCAGATGTTGAAGAGAAAAAGGAAAAGAGAAGGAAATGGCTGCTGACAAAGTGAGAGCGTGGCGAGGACCTTGAGAGACGAGGACAAGCCAGACGATAGCCAGACGAGTAATCCAAGAAGTGGACTTGGAAGAACAAACGGACAAGAAGAAAACTCCACCACAAACAAACAGATAAGATATTGGTGATCGCTCAGGGAACCTGTGAGACCACAAGGAGGTTGTTGTCATCATGGTGAACACTGGCATGCAGCTGATCAGCTTCACCTGCGCGGTGACCGGCTGGATCATGGCCATCGCCGTCACGGCCTTGCCCCAGTGGAAGGTCTCGGCCTTCATCGGCAGCAACATCCTGACCTCGGAGATCAAGTGGGAGGGCATCTGGATGAACTGCATCTACCAGACCACTGGTCACATGCAGTGCAAGACGTACGACTCCATGCTGGCACTGCCGCCGGACATCCAGGCGGCCCGCGCCCTCATGTGCCTGGCCATCTTCATGGGCTGGCTCTCCTGCACCGTGTCCTGCTGCGGCATGAAGTGCACCACCTGCGCCGGGGACGACCGCCGGGCCAAGGCCGGCATTGCGCTCTCGGGCGGGGTTCTCTTCATTCTCACGGGCCTGTGCGTTTTGATTCCCGTCTCCTGGACCGCCAACACCGTCATCCGGGATTTCTACAACCCCAACGTGCCCCTGATGCACAAGCGGAGCTGGGTCAGGCCATCTACCTGGGCTGGGCGTCCGCCGTCATCCTCATGATCAGTGGAGCCGTGTTGAGCAGCACCTGCCCCCTCATGGAGAGGAGTGGCAGATACCGCAGAGGGTACATCGGCCGGAGCTTTGCTAATTCACCCGCTTCGGCACCTGATCCCCCAAAACCCATCACATCCAACAGTCTACCACTGAAGGAGTATGTGTAGGAGGAGAGAGGGGGAAGATGACGCTGGTAAAAAAAAACTCTATCTCTGGTTCTTTCCCAAAGTTCCTGTCCCAGGTTTGAAGTCCGTGACTTTTAAGCTACAAATCGAGATCTATATATTTATCATATATTCAATTTATATTTTGTTTAGTTTGTCTATCTCTTTCTATGGTTAAACTTGTCTTCAGTATTTAAACACATTCCTGTTTGTGTGAAGTTTGACTTTGACTGCACTGTGATCTATAGTAGTGCCTGAAAAGAGCCCGACGCCTTGAATGTCGAATCAACAGCATTTCGCAAAACAAGTATGAATGTGAAGATGGCTTTAATGATGGCTGTGTTGTGAAGAATGCAGTGATTTCGTATATATATTTATTATCTGACAATGTCATTACCTCCACATCTGACACATAAAGCCTTGACCAAGTTGGCAAACATCAGAAATGTGAAATAAAACGAGTTTGTTAAAGTGTGATTGTGTGTGTTGGATTTTCCCTGTGAAACATATTTCCTTTGGGTCCTTTTTTGCCATCACAGAGGATTAGAAAGTCATTTTCATATTTCAGTATGAAATGGTGCCGCAGTGTCCTTGTGCGGTTTGTCTCCCCTTCATCCTGTAGTGCTACTTGAAGGTGTTCACAGTCTGGTGCTCGCAGATACTTCCCATCCTCGAACATCCATCCAAGTTGAACACGTCCATTTAGTAAGTTCTCTTCCAAATTCTCAAGTTCCACTTATGATCCTTCTATCTGTCCTCACTCGGAATCCACAAAGAAGGACACTTTGCAAAGTGAATCTGAAAGAGGACAGAGAAATAATTAGGTCACCTACAAATCCTCAGCATTATTTATTAATATGCATCCTCACTACCAACACTGACAGCGATAGAAAAATGATTTTGGCCTACCATTGCTCTACGTGCAGCTTGAACTAAACCAGTTACTCAAAGTGGCTTTAGATGAATATTATAGCATTTGTTTGTCAAGTCAGGAAAACCAAACCCCTTTAACAATCATTTTAAGAAAAAAAAAGTTACTTAATGTTTAAATTATTTAACCCATAAAAACGAACCTGTCAAATATAATAACACATATTTCCAAATGCTAAATACTTCTGTTCTATTTTCATAGCACAAAACAAGGAAAACACAATAACAATAGTTTTTAAAGTAAGTAAAATCTTAATAGTAGAAGAGAACTTGAGATCTATGATTTGATATATCAACATTAATCCCGACATCATACAGGGACATGTTACCTGTGATGCCGTCTTCTGCACTCGGAGACTCTAACGATTTCCATCTGTTGGGAGCAGATTCTAAAAGAGAGAGGTTGTCGGCTCTCAGCATCTGAAGAAGCGTTTTCCTCCTCAGGAATCTGAACACATGAGTTGAGGAGAAAAAAAAAAAAAAAGCCCAAAATATAAAACACAAAACCCAAAGCAAACAAATTCATAAAAGGATACTGTTGCCGTAGTGACGCTCGGCATCCTGCAGCCACTCCAGCATGTCGGCGATAGACGGGGGTGTGGCGAGCGCTCGGTTACAGTGAGAACATCCAGGCTGTCTGTGTTCTGCTCGTAAAGCTGCAGGACCACAACGACCTGGTTGCTGATGGCATCTCGGACGGACTGGAGCGAGGACCTGAGGGGAAGAGGGAGGAAGGGATTCATGGGCTGAAGCATGGATGGATAGATACAAAATATGTCCTGCTCACATGTTCAAACTATAACAAAACCTGACACATGGGAGAATAACAGTGTGTAAATATGATGAAGTATCTATGTGTGATATATGTGCTCCTACTGGTGTACACCAGTGGTGTGCCAGTAGTATCTGACGCTTAACAAGAGTGGTACACCAGTGGCATCTGCCAGTGAAACAGGGTCAACACACACAGCAGCGTTTCTTCACTTGGGGACAATAAGACTTGTCGAATATGTCAATGGCCAAAAGCCAGAAACATTACAGAAGAACACCAATAATCAACATTAAATTGTAATCACTATCACCACGCAAATGGGAGTTTCGATCTCAGGGTGAAACTGGGTGTAAGCGACTGTGACCCTGCGTGGCTGCTGCTTTAATGACTGATTTCAGTCACAAGTTATGTTTGTTATAGTGAAAATACTGTCAACAGTGATGAGAGTCTGTACGTCATCACTATTTTCAAGATTCAAGAAGGTTTATTGTCATGAGGCACATGAGAGGGAATGAAACTAGAGGTCCTGGTAAGCAGCAAATAATAAACAATAGAATCTCAAACTAAACAAGGATAAAAACCAATGCAAATGAAAAAAGCTGCACATGAATATGGATTTCCAAGTGCATCTTCTGAATCTGAGTCGCACTGTTCCTCCCACTCACTCACATCTTCTCGTGGAGTCGGAGCAGCACCGTGTCAGTGGCCAGGGACAGCTTGAAGCCCAGACGCTGCTCCAGGTCCGGGAAGTGTCGGAGCGGCGTGTCGGGGATGCGGATGCGGGACAAGGCTCTGCTCTGCTCGGCCAGGTTCCCCAGAGACACCATCAGAGGCCCGCACTCCGCCAGCACACTCCTCCACACCTTCTGGTTGCTCTCCACAGTCTTGAAGCTTTTCCTCAGCGCCTGATGGACTGATGACACCGCGGGTTTGGACATTTCAGGAGCCGAGTTTACACGTAAATCCACTTAAAACAGAAACCTGCGTGAATAAAATAAACTTATCGTGGTATTTAAAACATGTTCCTGTAGTTTTAGATACAATAACATGGTTAATTCGCCTCCTTTCAGCCTTTAACGCTGTGTTTACGCTGCTGCTGAAAACATCACATTGCCACCATGTTGCTCTGAACACCACTTCCGGTCTTCTGACGTAAGCGCCGACAAAACGCGCTACGATTGGCCGAGAGCTGCATTTACCGCGACGTGCAGAGAACGCGCGTCCTGATTGGCTGATTCGGGATGTGGGTCCCTCCCCGCGCGTAGATTTGAAAAACTGCCCCGAGAAGAACGGAAGAGCCGGAAGAGCCCCGAGCAGCAAAAAACACACAACCAGGTAAAGAAATACACACAAACACACACACCACGCTGGTGAAACACAACAGTTTTTGTTGTTTGTGAGGTACGTGTACTCGTGGATGACGTGTAACACCGAGTGTGTGTATTTGCCGGGAGAGACGCGGCTCATGCTAAGTAGCTAGCTCCAACGGCTAGCTCGCTAACGTCCATTGCGATTAAATAAAGATAACAATGGAGTCCGGTGCTCGTGTCGTCGTCGTTGTTCACTTGTGAGTTAACTGACTTCCTGCCCCGTGTTCCGCAGACATGGCACCGAGGAAGAGAACCACCAAGCAGCGGAAGAACAACCCCAGGTCCGCCAAGCTCGAGGCTTTCCTGGAGGACTTCGACAGCGAGGGTGAGTGGAGAGCTCCGGGCATGGAGGAGAGAGGACATGTCAAAGTGCAGAGACACTTTAATGATAATAAGAGACACACGAGTCATCACAGTTAAAGTTAAAGATGTTTAAAAACAAACACTGAAACCTTATAAAAGCGTCCGCATCGATATCTGCTGTGTTTTTATCAATGAAAACCAAATACTGTTATGGACTGGATGTGGAAAGTGTAAATACTCACTTTAAGTATTTAAGTATTTGTAGTTGAGGTGAATAAATATGCAGAATAGTGACTTCCAGAATCAAAGGCTTATTGTCAGATGTACAATGGAATTCTTTCTTTGCCTTCCACTATGAATACCGTGTTTTTTAAAGTAAAATATAAATATGTACAATAAGCCATCAGAGCAATAGACAGAAATGCAGATTTATTGAGTCTGTGATGTTGTATTAAAACAAGATACAGATCCTGACATGTAAGAGCAGCAATGTGAGATGAATATTAAATGTTATCAACCAATAGGTATTTTAATAATGATTCCTCACATTAGTTTGTACTGTTAACAAATGGTATCCACAACTGATGCTGATGTTGTTTCTCTAACTTTCTGTACAGCTGATTTATCTTTATTTAACTTTATAAACTACTGGGTTGTGTGTTCTGTGACGCTGCCTCAACATCAACACCACCTGTTGTTTGTCTAGTGAAAACCGAGTGGGACAACTGAAGGAGAAGATCAACCAGCTGCTGAAAGATGTGGACAACAGCTACAACATGGCCCTGATCAAGTTGCCCAGGCCCGTCAGGCAGATGCCCTGGATGGAGCACTGCAGTGAGTAAACCCAGTAAAACCCAAAGGACTTTTATAACCACAGATGCTTATTACACTTTAACGGCCCTGAATGTTATTGCACGCTTCTGTTTTGAAATGTTAAATCGTCTCAGGGTATCTGCAAGTATTAGAAAGGTTTGGATTTCTCTTGCTGCAAAGATCTTGAATACTCTCTCCCTGACCTTGTGTAATTCAAATCATTTACCCCACCTCTGTCTCTGTAGAGCCTGATAAACCAAAGTCACCGGAGCTGGATGCTTCAAAGGTGAGTTGATGATCTTCACACCACGTCTCCTGATTCACAGTGACACAGGTTTAGATGGTGTCTGCAAACATGGCTGCACATTCTCAGGCTCATCCTGTGTTGTTCCTTCATGTCTGTTCACAGAGAGAAAAGGAAGCTGCTATTGTTGAGAGCGTCGTGGCCGAGGATCACGCAGTCCTCATGAAATCAGTCAAGAAACGTACGTTTTGATAATAATAAAGTTCACTTTAACAAAGCAAAGTTCCATTGATGATTTTTTGCAGAATAATTAATCTATTTATTTTTTCTGCAGCACCCAAGAAGAAATCCAGCTCAGAGGATGAAAACAGCCCGAATACAACAAGGAGGGTTAGTGGCTGGTTTTCATTCGTTTACATACGAAAGAAACTAAACACAACTGAGTGTAAAGAGCCAAGTTGATGAATTAATATATGGGATGTTCTTAATTCAGGGGAAAACAACGAGAAAGCCCCCGACTACATCAAAAAGAGCGAAGGCGCTGGCAGTCAGCAAGCAGAGCGCCTCCATCAGACGGTACGACATCATCCTTCTCTGATTTTGACAACCTCCCCCCTTCTTTATTATACCATGTGTGTGTGTGACACTCGCATGTGTGTGTGGATTCAGATCGAGCAGGAAACCTCTGGTGACACCTGCCAGGAGCATGATGGATTCGTCTATGATGATGGGACCCACCCCCCTTGTCACGCCACGCTTCGACCCGAGGTAAACGTTAGTGGTCGACTCTTTCAGGACTTTCAGCGGCCAGAGCCGACACTAAGGCCGGAGATAAACTTGGTTTTTAGCCACGTGTTGATGTGGACGACCAGATGTGTTGTGAGTGTGATAGTTCACATACTATGGGCACCGGAGACTTGGTTCTAGCAGCTACTCGCTAATTTGAAATGCTCCTGTATTGGGCCATCTTGTGCAATTTACTCTCTCGTGGCTTGTGTGTTCTTTTCTAAACCGGAGACGTTATCCTCATCGAGGGGCTCACGTTACTCACCACGGCTCTCTTCTCTCCCCCAGGCTTCCTAAGACCCCTGCTGTGAGAGTTCCTCGCCACAAGGAGAGGGTCTATAGCATTTCAGTCAATGGCTCTCCCATTGCAGCAGGAAACGAGGACATCGTCATCAACGTCCCCATCGGCAACGGAGAGGTGAGCCAGACTCAGGGTCCTACTAGACTATGTGTTATTTATGTGATAAATTGTCGACAAAGGGCAGACTGGTAAAAAAAGTGCCAGATGTAATGATATACAACAGTGGTTTTTCAGTTATGAAATTAAGATTAATCCCGTTTCTTATGTTGAGGTTTTACCTGTGGGCTTTATTTTGTACTTGTTTGGGACGTCCAGACCTTTTGTTGTCGACTGACTCACTAACCTTTGTCTTGTGTTGTGTTGGACCAGAGCGTTCAGCTGTTGGCCAGTCAGATGGACTCCATCGATCTGTCGCTGCTGGATGAAACTGCCCTGAGGAGCATTCGACTGCTGAAGGTACAGTGTACTCATCACGTCTGCAGGACTTTTACCACAGCGTCACTCTGGAGCCTCTTTTCTCATCATTCTCTCTCTCTCTCTCTTCTCTCTCTCTCTTACAGAACCGACTCACGACACTGTGTGGAACCTCCGAGTGACCGAAGCATCTACTGCTCTGGCTCTATAAGACTTTTTCTTTTTTTCTGATACCATTGGTTTGAAGGGGACGGCTAGATTTGAGTAGTTCTGCCTTTGCAGCTTTTATAAGATTATTTTACTGTTTATTCTTTGATTCTTTTGTAAATAGACTCTTATTCTACATTTTTTTTTGTTTCCACTCAATCTTTCTCTACAGTACCTTGCATTTATATTGTTACTGCAAATGCATACGTCATGTAAATACTTTAATCTTTGTCTGCAAAACTGATAAAAGGGTTTTGAATTTCTGTGATGTGTTTTTTTTTTAGATTCAAACTTGATGGTTCAATAAGATTAATGAGTGCATGGTTTCCCAATGAGTCAAAGTCTAACATTGAAACCTTAAGAAGTCCTTAATGGGTCCAAATCATATCAACGTTCATTTAATTGATCTTTCATTGCACTTTAAAACAAATGATCTTTAAGAGAAATGTTTTGGCAGAGTGTAAAATTCATGGACAGTTCAAGTCTTTCCACACTGGCTGTACCTTTGCATAGTGACCAGTAGGTGGCAGCATTTCACTATAGGAAATGAGGTTGCCTGGAATAATCTACTTCGATGTCATTGCTTCAATTTTTATACAGTAGTCAAACAAATCATTGTGTTCATGCCGAAGATAAAAATAGTGATTGAGACGTGTGAATTTGCTGCATAAACATTTAACACCGCTTTATAGTTTGACATTTATTGGCTGAATATTTAAATGTAACATGTCTGGGTTAATGTAAAATGTGTCAAGTTACAGGAGACAATGAAAATCACTGTTATGCTGAGATTTATTTATGATTCTGGTGATTTACACGTTAATAAATCATCTTTCAAAAAATGGATCAACTCATAGCAGAGCGGCTGCCTCCTGGCACAGGAACCAGCTCTCTGACTTTCCCCTGCGTGTCGTTTCCCCTCTATAGGTTATCAAACTCCTGCTTTTGCTTATGTAGGAAGTTCCTCGTGTCCTTTTCGCGACTTTGTTTACACAGAGGGACATTAGCGAGTCACGTGACCTGCTGTTGGCAGGAAGTGGCAGCCTATCCCACTCCTGGCACGGGAACCTGCACTCTGACTTTCGGGGGGGACATCATAATGCTGCCAATTAGAAGTCCGTTCAGGTTGGTTAGGCCTGATGAGCTTGTTAGGGTCCCCACCTGGGATGATGAACTGGGTCAGACCGGGCTTCACCTTCAGGCCGAGACAGACGAGCATAACTCTTCGTTATTCCCGCCGGATTCTCATGCATCGCATGCTACGGAGCCGCACCACGGAAACCCAGTGCCCCAAGCCGAAACTGGGCCTAGCACCTTCCATCTGTATCCATCTTCAGCGCTTTATCATCTTCTCTCTCTCTCTCTCCCGCTGTGTAGAACTGTGTTGCAGAGGCAAAAACCCAAAAACCCTGCATCCCCACAAACGACAGATGTTGTGGTCAGTGGTGCATGCAGTTCTGCTCCCTCGTTAGCGGAGCACCGAGCCCTCGCGCACCTGCTCTACATATCACAGATTTTTCCTCGCATTGCCTCTGAATGGATTGGATTCTTTTTTTATTCTCTAGGTGGGTGGAAAATTGCCATTTTGCACGGATGGCTTGGTTTTCAGTAAGCACGCAGCCAGTGGCACGGTGACAGGTGCGGTATGGATGGGGCGGATTTTGAGGTCACAGAGCAACACGGCTACATAAATCATCCGCTGAGATGTTTAGGATGAGGGGCTGGAAGCCGAGGGAGTGAGAGGGGGAGACACAGGACAGAGATGCTTTGGCACAACTGACTCTTCGTTGGCCGTTCTCTCTTCTGTCTTTGTGTTATTACTTTGCGGTGTCTTTCAGCTCATTGTTTTGGTTTTACGACTCATAATTAAAGCAGTTTTCAGGAAAGAAGCTCCTTCGAACTCAGTAACTAGCTCAAGAATATAGAATCAAACATTTAAAAGGTGAAGAGCTGGATATTGTTTTCACCCAGAAGTTGTTGGAGACCAGATTTGAAAGTTGCCAGAGGAAAAGAAAATCAGTGTATACTCCTTTAAATATATAATATAGAACAATTATTCATTAAAATTAGACCTATGTAGTATATTTTAATAATAAATACTTTACTTGTAAAGCAGTTTTCAATACAACCAACAAGGTGCTTTACAATTTAAAAACATGAGCATAAGCATGTTGTGAAAATAAAGAAAATAGAGGTAAAACTGGAATAAATGACAATGAGGTAAATTTTCATCAGCGATGGTCGTGAAGACAAGAACTCCCATGATGCCACGCTGCCTCACAACTTCATCATACTGGGTCCTTTGTTATTGTTTAGATTGAGTGATCCCTTGTGGCCAAAGTTAAGTATTGCAAGTTTAAGCGGCCTTAGCTTAGCTTAGTCTTTTGTTCCTCACCACCAATCTCTAAAACCCTAACCCCGCCTAACTCCACCCCTCCCTCACAGTCTCACGTGTGTCTGACTCTAACCTGCAGTACCCCCCCCCCCCCCCCCCCGCCCCCTCCACCTGCTGGAGCCGTTGGTTAATTGAGCCCCCAGACCCCCAGAAACTGCCACATTTTTTTCCGCCAAGACGAATGAACCCGGCCGAGGCGAGTCCTCCCAGCGAAATCAATTATCTGATGCGTCGGGGCCTCCTAAAAATCCCATCCGTCAAGCGCGGCGCTAATCGATTTATTCATGTACCCACACCTCCGTCTGCCATTGTCCCTCACTCAATTCATATCCAGTCGGCCAGGGGTCGAGACTCATCCTCTGCTAAGTTGGTTTGTCAGCACAAACTTAAAAAGGAAAAAAAAAAGTGGCACCGAAACGCTTCTGTTCCGTCTGCGTCATCGGTGATGGAGACACAGAGTGATGGTAAAGTGAAGTGGCGGGGCAGGGGGGGGGGGGGAGAGGCAAACGGGACTGAACTGCCCCCACGTGATGCATTCTGGGCATGTGTTCATCTGGTGGCCAGCAGGGCCCTTATGGCGGTTTTGATGGGCGGGCCCCTCTGTCGCCCGGGCCCCCCCGACGATGGGCGAGGTGCAGAGGAACATCTGCTGCCAGAGAAAACCTTGCGGAAAAAGCAGAGCCCTGAAAATTACGAGCAGCTCCGAGGAGCGGCGGGAGGCCAATTCCGTTCGCTGATTGCACAGAGGTAAACTTTAGCTGGAGGAGCTTCTCTGAAATACAGACGCTTGTCTGCGAGTGGCAGCGTTTGTTTGCACATTCAACCTGTTCTGTGATTCCAGGAAGTCCTTCACGTTTGTGGGTCGTGGTAGATGGACCGATCTGACTTGTGTAATTGTCATGTTCGAAGAGGCAGAGCAGACGGACGTCTCCACACAGGAAAAACCAACACGACCAATAGAAAAAGGTAAAATCTTGTCAATGGAAGGTTTGTAGCTTTAAAGGGGAATCTCGCCCAATGTCAGCCGGGATTGGCTCCAGCCCCCACGGCCCTCACGTTGATAAGTGGTGTAGAGAATGGATCCTTTTTCTGTGTGAGGAGGGTTTGTGATTTTTGTGTTACCGAACATACACTTGGGGCCGTCTGAGGTGGAATCTGAAGCCAGACATGAGCCCAATACAATCACCTGATATTCGTTTTCTCCTGTGTTGCCTTGTTCTGGCTAATCTGTCAAATTAACAGCACATCCGTGTTTATCGTTTCCCCAAAGTGAATTCCTCAGTTTGGTTCCTCTTGTAATTGCTCCACAACAAGTCGCCTGAACACAAACTTTCTTCCCTCTCCCAGTTTCCGACTCAAGGGCACAGACTCGTACTTTCCTAACAGGAGGAGCCGATGCTGGGCACTCACAGGGTTTTAATGTGGAAGGCATTAATAGTGGAGACACTATCTTCAGCGTTTACTCATTCCTGAGCTGGCCCTGGCGTCGGCAGCTTGAAAACAAGCTTTTCTTATTTGGTTAAGACGAATATGAGAAACAAAAACCAGGAAGGGGCGACGGAGCGCGGATGAAATAAAGTGAATTCTCCCCCCGTTCATTACCTCCATCACAGGGAGAACGGGGAAAGTGACCATAAAATAAGCGGCGGAGCTGTGGCCCGGGATTGCCTTTGAGAAATAATTAAAGCCTCTTTGCAATGCTCCCCAGCCTCCATGCGGGGGGGGAAGAAACAAAATTCCCCATCTTCTGTATGGTCTCCAATTGATGTTTGGTTTACCAGCTCCTCCGTATAAAGCAGACCTTCGATAAACTATATCACCCTATTTGTGAGAGTAATACAGCCCACTGCAGTCCTCAATTAGGTATAAATGACACAGCAAATTGGAAAATTAGGAGGAGAGGGAAGGATAATTTGCTCCAAAACGGGCTAAAACCAATTCATTAGGCCGTCAGGAAGGAGAGGACGGGTGTGCTTCTGTCCTCCAACCAGAAATCCCTGTGCACTCTTAACTTCGGCTGCTCCCCTCGTGCACAGGCTGCGTTTTCCAGGCCCATTCATATGCGACTCATTATGTTAGAAACAATCTAAAAATGTTGATTGTGATGAGACACTAAACAGATCCCACCGATGATTCGTGGCTCTGTGAGGTCAACGCAGGACAGTGATGCTGGTCTCTGACGTATTTTGTGATGCTGCCGACAGCTCAGACAGTATGGGGGTGGGGGGGTGTCTGTCAACTAGATGACCTGGGTAAAGTTGACGGTGCGTCTCTTCTTTCCTGTGCAATTACGTTATCGCTGAAAGGACGAACTACGACTCAGAAGCTTTAAGCAGTGCCTGTCTGGAAGCAGCTTCACTTCCTCTCGGGGTCACACACAATTTAATATCACTGCTCAGATACGAGCTGTTGCTTTTCTGTCGAGTGGTCCCTCATATCCTAATTTAGGGGATGTGGTAACGACCCATATGTCTACTGTATATAACCCGTACGCTGTTAAATATACAACACAATCCAAAAACATCTGCTGTTGAAACTAGCTGCTAAAAAAACTTCCACCCAGTGGGGATTATTGGTGCTGTGAGATGGTGATCACACACACACACACACACACACACACACACACACACACACACACACACACACACACACACACACACACACACACACACACACACACACACACACTCTTGGATCACTGGAGAAACACCTGTCTCTCTTGGATTCATGGCGACAAACCGACATGATCAGATAAACTGGAGGATCTATTTGTCTTCGTTTGCAGACTCTCTTTTTATTAGATGCTGTGGGGAGTGATATGATTGGGGGGGGGGGCTGCAGCACAACACACCCTCCTCTTCTCTTTCTCCACAAACCATAACATGTATATTATATTATTCCTCTTGATAATTTAAATCTGCAGTGATTTATTACTAACAGTGCATCAACTTGTCTTTCAAATTTGTTTCAAAATAAAGTTTCAAAAACCTTGACATGAACATTTTGGACAAACTCCTGCCCGTCCCCATTTCCTCGTCTGTTTTCCTGGAAACAACATGTGACGTTTAAAGAACCCGTAGAAAGCTCATCAGGACTGTGGAGCTGCTGAGTCGCTGATTTCTCCCTCTGCTGCACAATCAGTGGAAATTACATCAGCAGTAATCTGAGTATCTTCTTCCGTGGGGCCTCTGATGATGATGATGGAGCAGATTATACTGAGTCGCACTGAATTCAGCAAAATCAATTTCCAACCTGCTTCAAGCCGATATTCCAACAGTTACGTGACGTCTTTAAAAGAGTTTTTTTTTTTTAGGTTTCTTGTTGTCTCGTCGTTACAGTGGCAGGAGAGCAGAATCCCCGCCTCCCTCCCCCCGCCCACCCTTCCCGACACGTCTGAGTGCAAGTCGTGCTAATCTAAAGTTTCACTGTGCTCATAGCAACTCGGAGCTTATTCAAACCGACTGAGCGGGGCGACGGCGTGGCTGCACCTGCCAAGAGCTCCGGTAATGCCACAGCTCAGCAGGTTTAACACCGATTATTGCTGGAATCCTGCTGAAACACTCTTTTCTCTGTTCCCCGTGTTCTCGTCTTTACAAGAGGCGACAGCTGACACAGTCGGCCGCACGTACAGGTTTGGGGATGAAAAGCAAAACAGCAAAAATTGAGTGATTTTTCTTTTTCATTTTAGCTCGTGGGAAGGACAGGTTCAGAATTTCTAGAATTTAGGAGGACCTATCGACAGAAATGGAATTAAATATTCAGAATTATGTTTTCATTTGTGTGTAATCGCCTGAAACTTTGAATAGTTTTGTTTTTGTTTGCTTTGAACGAGCCCTTCACATCTGCGTAGGGAGCTGGTCCTCTTCCATGACGCACGCCATGTTGTGCCGCCATGTTTTCAGAGCAGCTGAGAACAGATACACATCAGCTGTGTCTCCATTTTAATGTCCGCAACCTTCAGAGGCTGCATTTGGGTTCCGGGAAGCAACGGGTCAGGCTTCAACTCAACGGCACCTCATGTTTTAAACTTTCTTATCGTGTCCGACTGCAGCTCTGTTGCTAGGCGACATGCTCCGGCCTTCGCGGCCCACCGCCTCCGTCATGGGCCACGTAGACCGTGTCCTCAGAAGTAGACGACCCCCGGAATTGACACGTAGCTTGTAATGTGCTGGCTGCCATTGTTTCTCCCACATGTTTGGAACATGAGGGGTGAGGAGAGGGGTATTCCTTTGGTTGCAATCTGCACCCTTACCACTAGGTGTCGCTAAATCTGAACCATAGTCGGGAGTCTCAGTTAATCTTTCTCCCTCAGCAATATCAATTAATTCTACCCCATCTAATTTAAACTATGTATTCTTATCTATTTTACAACGTGCTCTCAAATCTTTTAAAACTAAATTATCCTTCATATGTAAATGGCTGATGCTTCGTGCATTGTAGCGTCGAACGTCCTCACAGCAGCTTGTTGCTCCGTCTCTTTACCAAATGAGAGTGATGCCGCCATATGCAGCATCATATGGCCCATCTGCAAATACATTATCCAATAAATAAGCCTCACTGCAGCAAACTGTCTTAGTCTGCTTTGCAATAATTAAAACTACAACTTATCACCTCCAACGATGGACCTGCTTTTCTCTGGCAAATTTCAGGATCGAAGATTAGAACGTTAATTAAAAGCTCTTATTTGCCGCGTGCTCGTAAAAATCTGTGCCATGAAATGCGAGGTAACATACTCCTAACAGGCCAGTGTTTCAATTTTGAAGATGAAAATGTAAATAAATATATGTAATATAAGTGATATTAAAATGTTGCAGCCTTATGTGAGCGGGGGAATTTCCCCCGTTATTTAATAAAAGAGCATTACATGAAATATGAGGGTATATGAGGTCCTATGGTTTCCATAGGGAATATGCAATAAAACAATGCACCATAAAAACAAACTGGTCTCACAGACGGAATAAAAACCTACTCAAGAACATCCTGGAAAATATAAACGCCAACTTTAGGCAGCGTTTATATTTCACACACAAATCAAGACGCACATAAACATATGTGACTTTACAACTGACATTTTAATATGATTTTTTATTGAGGGACAAACCCTGGACATGCCTTCCGCCATTCACACCCACATTCACACCTACGGTCAGTTGAGAGTCTGCAATTAACCTCAATGTGTGTTTCTCTGGACTGTGGGAGGAAACTGGAGGAAACCAACAGAGAACATGCAAACACCACCTACCAGAAATATGAAAACACCTGAATATACAGCACGATTCATGAGAGTTTCTGATTGGGACTGACAGCTCCGACACCGACCGGCTCTCACCCTCTGATGTGAAGGTCGCGAAAAGAAGAAAGTAGTGGAATTGATGCAGATATTGACTTTTCTGGCGACCTTGCTCCTGAATGACAGGTCGTTCCACTTGCTGCATGAAAGAGCCGCATCGGAAAACGTAAAACAAGCAACAAGCAAAAAGAAATAAGGGACGAAGTTGAGAAATAAATCTCTGTCTTATTATCATATAACTGCTAATAAGACAAATGTGAGAAAAAAAGAATAAGAAAGTAATTTCGGGGGGAGCGTTCAGCTGTGCCCCGCTGAAATTATTTAAACCACTCGAGGACTTGACGTGACAGGAGGGGGGATTTTCTGAGAGCTGGTGAAGTATGTGTGCATTGATCTGAGGCTGAGCAGCTTTAATACTGAATCGATACGCGTCAGGGCGACTGCGTGTGTGCGGACGCATTAAGTGTCAGATGGAGGTAATGAAAAGAAACTCTTAGCTGTCAGATGTGACCTTATTATCAAGCCGCAGAGTCAACACGTCCGCAAGTTACGAGTTCGTGTGTTTGGCATTAGTTGTAGCACGGCCTGCTGAGGATAGACACGGTCATAAAACACCCTTTTTTTATAATGTTTAATGCATTTTTAACTATATGAAAATACGTAATCTTTCCACAGGATGAAAAACAAGCTTATTGTAGTTTTACATTTTTTACGTTACTGATTAAAAAAAACACACCATGTTGCAGAATGATTTTTTTTGGGCCTTTATATTCCTCACACGCTTTTCCTTGCATATGCTTCATCACCTGAAAAGTAAAAAAAAATCTTCATATGATGCATCTCTTGCTCCTTCTCCTTATTTGTCTCCAATCCCCTGATATCCTGGTGGTTATATTACACAGCTGAGTCTATCTTGAAGGAATCGAGGCAATAAAAATGTTTTATTTACTCTTATCTGGAGCACCCCCCCCCCCCCCTACAAAGAAAACCTGACTTTCAACATGCAGCCCCGAGAAAGATTCCCGGTCCCGTCTCCTGGCAGGGATTTTTCCGTTTATTAAAAAAGTCTTATTCCTTGTCGCCGTGCATTGAACATTATTGCGGCAGATTTCTTTCGGTGGGAATCGTCGCTCCCACGAGCTGCTGAGGCTAATGGAGGGGGGGGGGGCACAGGCGGAGGGAGGAGGAATGAAACCTCAGGTTGCTAAATCAGGTCTTGCCTTTGACCACTTAATAATGAAAAGCAATTACAGGCCGGCTCAGCGAGGGAGTTTGCTTTTTCTTTTTCTTTATTATCGAGGCCCCGGTAGCGCTGGAAGCCTAATGCATGTTGTCAAGGATAGTTCTAAGCAGTGCTTTCTGTTGTGGAGCAGCACTGACTTCGGTGGCAGCGTCTTTGTTTCTTGTGTCGGAGGAAGAAGAAGAAAGTGGCGGCTGATTTCTCCTTAGACACACTTAACATTCACGTCTCTCACTTTAAAAGAACATTTACATTTTCACAGTATCGGGGACTCACAGATTATTAGTTTGCAAACTCTTAACCACGTTTAATCGTGTATTTTCTGTGCTTCCGTCCAATCGGAAAAAAATAACATCTCTCATTTGTAATAACTGTCAAACTGAAGTCACGTCGAGCCGATTGACGAACGTGTTGGAGAAAGTGTTCAGGACTTCAGGGATCTGTTGGTAGGAATAAAGTATTGATGGTTATGTTTTAATTAGTGTATAATGATCTGCAACTATGGATCTCTCAGCTCCTCATATCTAAATATTTTAACATGACCTCACGTAAAAAACAATGAAACTGTGTCTTTCTATCTGTGTTTTCATTTTCTCACCAATCGCTCATCTGACCAACTCCAAACTCTCAGGTGACATATCAGTGTTTGTTCGGATTCGGTCCAGGATGTTGATTGTGCCTTCGTTTGGCTTCAGCAGCAGTTTTATCAATAGTTCATTAAGATTAAGAGGCAGAAAGTAATAAAGAGAACTTGTCTAGAAAACAGAAATTCCTCTATTTCCTCTTTTCCTTTTCATTTGAATTGAAACTTGAACCTTTGCCGTGACCAAAGATGTCTCTGTACAAGTTGTTGGACATATTTCAGTCTGGGACCAAAAGACGTTGACTACAATAAGTGACATAATGAGACAAAAATATAATCCCTGTCCACATGGTGATGCTTTGAAAGTCATCACAGTTTATTTTGGGATTTGAAGATGACACTGGGCTCTGTAGGAGTATCAGAGGTTAAACCCCCCCCCCCACACACACACACATACCTGTGTCCTGTGTGTAGCACCTACAGCCTGTATAGTGTCTTTCTTCATCAACAATCCGGTGATAACTCCAGCTGGTGTTGTGTTAAACTGTGTAACTCCTGCTGTTATAACTGTGAACCCTCACTGTGATGCATTAATATTTCATCCTGCAGCGAGAGACCCTGGGGTTAGAACTCTTACGGCAGACGGGGCTTTTTGGCAAAAATCGTGATGACGCAAGGTGACCTTGTTGCTTTTGGCGTCGCTGTACAGCGGTAAATACATTAAAAGTGAAGTGTGCATCTGCAATTGTGTGACAGCCACCGTGGCATTTCCTGCGAGGTGTGATGGATGGTGCGAGCCCCTCGCAGCGTGTGTGCTTTTTTCGCGGGGCCTTCCATGGTGGCTCGCCGGCGGCACGACGAGACGAGGCAGCGTGTTGGGATGAAGGTCGTTCGAGAAAACTGAAGTGTCTAATTTGCGGTGTGAAACGCGAGTTTAACTGAACTCGTGTCACCGTGCTCAGCTCGCCGTGACCTGCGGTACAAACCACTTTTCACAGGCGGCAGGAAGCCGAACGAGCGCGGCAGCGACGTGCCTCTTGCTTTCTAGGTTACGCCTCCTGAACTCAAACTCACACTTTACCTCGGTGACCCGTTCTCGGCGAAGCCACGAGGCTGCAATATAAATAGAGACGATTGCAGTGTTCACTCCCCACCAGAGGTCTCCGTCTGAATATAACCTGCAATTTGTTCCCTTGAAAATATCCGTTATCGTAGCTTTTATTGTCCTTGGACTGTTTCGTTAATATAGCCCTTCCTTCCCCTCTTCCATGACTGGGATCTGTGCCCTTCATGTAAATATCCCCCCGTGACGAGGATCCAGAACAAAGAGGAGCCATATCCGGTGAGCTACCCTTGCTCCGAGCCTCGGGTGGAGACATTCCCGATGGGGCCAATCTATCACTATGTGATTTATAGGCTTTACAGGGGTTTGGGGTGTGAGAGAGGGATGAAAAAAGAAAGAGTAAAGGAGTGGGAGGTGGGAACGCAGGTGTAGATGGAAAGAGGTGTGGGAGAGACCGTGGGGAGAGGGAGAGTAAAATGAAACGGAGATAGAAATTACAGAAATAATAATCACCCGACGGTAACTTCTCATTCATTATACACGACGAGCTTTATTACAAATGGACGAACGTCACACATTCACAAGATGTGATCGCCGATGATGCTGTTGTGATGCAACTGGTGTCATTGCATTCAAAACACCAGTTGCGGGGAAAAGCCAGTGTTCCCATTGGTTTAAAATGCACTAATGTGGTTATGATGTACAACATTATCAGTCTGCTAACATGATATAGAAATAAAAGAATCTTTCATAATGTCTCCGTCGCCTCTCGGTGAGTTAAAGCGTCTCTGACTCCGAATCTCTCATACGTCTGTTCTTGGTGTTCGTGGAAAAGAAAGATGTGAATTAAAAACTACTTTCAACGTGACACTGTGCCGCACGATATCTTAGAAGATTCTTCTTTTAAAACTCTTCTTCTACCTGTGGCCCACCCCGCCGGCGTCCCTTCCCTCCTGACCCCCCGCACCGAGCGCAGGCCGCCCCTGTTGTGACCCAGAATGATGATAGCGAGGCTATCAGTCCCTGTCAGGCCACACCGTCAGCTCCCCTCTCCACTAAATCCCAGTCAATCACTTGGCTCGGTATCACACAGTCCCAGGCGGCAGTGACCACGTCGAGAACTGTCCCGATCCATCACACGTCCGATTCCGACAGGCATTGGGTATTAACGGTGTGACACGAGGCTTTTTACCGCTCCGCAAACCCCCCGCAAATCTGCCAGAGTGCAGGTTAGAGGTGACTCTGTCCAGAGCGGGTCGCCTCTGACCCAACCCACTTCGCTGTCCATTACTCAAAACTACTGCTCACGAGGCGGCACAACCTCTCCTCACCTCCAATGTTTCACCTCGCAGCGTTTCCTCTGTTCGTCTGGATGTCAGTGCACTAAATCACACGCACACACGCACAGCTACTGTACACACACACACACACACAGACACACACACACATGTATGCAGGCACACGGCTCACTGAACTCCTGTACATCGACTCCCACAGCCTTTCTCCTTGTCCACTGTTGAGCCATGATATGTATGAACTAATACAGTCAGTTTACTAATAGAGTAAATAGAGTTGTAAAATAGTATTTTTTATGAATGGATTGTGATAAATGATCCTTTGGAGGGATCACGATGCATTCAGATAAAATAAAAAATAAAATGACGAAGGAAAATTGTGCTTACAGGAGAACATACAGGAATTATATAATATAAAAATGATCATTCCTTAATAAATATAATAGAAATCATCGGCATAGATTTGTTTATGTTGCAATGCCTAAATAAAGAAGGTGAAATATGTCTATACACACACACACACACACACACATACCTAAAGACATGAATGCACACAGTACACACATGATCACACACACATGACGACACTAACAACAAATATTTTCCATCTGTGCTCCACATCGTTGGCCCCGATGTGTGACTCCCCCTCACCCGCCTCGGGCCATTTATTATTTTAATAAACCAGCAGCCTGACCCTGTTGTCACTGAGCCGCTCCTCCTGTCCCAGTTCGATCCCTGGAGTTGTGGCTGCTTGCAAAACGCAGAGCGTAAATCATCGGTGAGAGAATAAGGTCGGCCACCGACGACCTTTCAACTTTCTTTGACCTTTTTGTTTTTGTTTTTGGGCGATGTTGCTGCAGCATCCTCAGGGGAACCCCCCCCCCCCCCCGCTCCGTGAGACGGATTTAAATTGTTTCTGGAGAGATGTGGGGGAATTTTCTATTATTAATTGGAGTGGCGAGTTCTACAGGCATCAGCAGAATGTCTGCGTTCCTGCCGTCTCATTATTATCCAGCATTTTCAGCAACTTCATCCGGACGATGGGAGTTGCTGCTCTGCTCTGTTTCTTATTGTTTAAAGTTTAGTGGAGAAGATTAAAAAGATCGATTCCCCGACAGAAGAATACGTTACGCCAAAGTTCCGAGATCTTTTCCAACTTTACTTTTCTGCCAATTCATTCGAAGTCGCTGGGGGACCTCAGGCTGATTAAAACACAGACATACAGTTGAATATAAAGTTTGCAATCTCTCTACAGGAACAACAAAGAACCATGTGAGGATGGAGATGTAAGGTAATGGAGAAAATAAGGTAATTAAAAAAAAAAAACATATATTTTACGCAGTACTTTTAGATTAACAGCTAATTATTCATGCAATATCGTGAATGATCCCTGTGCAGCTAAAACATCCACTAACCAACTAATTATATTCATATTAACATGCATATATAAACCTTTTAGTAAAAGCAGGCTGTATAATCTGTACGTATATGTACACACACTACAGAAGCACTTTGTAATATTTGTTCCATTCACTGCTGGCACTCTCCCACATCTTGCACGCCTATTTACTTGTTTACCACTTGTATTGTATATTGCATGTTGTTGATGTTCTCTCCCACTGGCTCCTACATAATTGCCATATATGTGTTGATTTACCTTCGCTCAGCTTTGCCTGGGCTTTGTTACTGCCACTGTGTGAACAGTGTGTGGGGAAACTGAGCCACAGCAGACCCGAGTCATATATCTCACACTATATTGATGTAGACCTATTGAAAATAAAGCTAAGACATTAATATAGACTTCAGAGTAGCAGCCTGTGCGTTATCCATCCATCCGTTATCTTTATCCGTTAAGCGTTGCAGGGAGCCGGAGCCGAGTCCAGCTGAGTTTGGCCGGGAGGCGGGGGAAACACCCTGGACTGGTCGCTGATGTCCAAGACGAACAACCAGTCACTCTCACGTTCACACCTACGGTCCTGACCCCCCCGATGTGTGTGTCTTTGAACTGTGGGAGGAAGCAGGAGGAAACCGTGTGCAACCACCAAGCAGCCCCTTCACACTCATGGTTTATATCCAATGTGCTGAAGAAAAGAGCCTGATGAGCAAAAACTAAGTTACTACCTGGACTGTGTGAAGTTTGAATTATTGAATCATTATTTTTTAATCTGATTGTTGTTTTACCCTTTTGTGAAGAACTTTATTACTTAAAAAAAAAATGAACAGGTGAAACAGCGCCCCTCTGGATTATAACGGCAGGTGCCTGTACTGCAGCCTGTTTGGTCACCGGAGGAGACGCATGCACGGGTGAATTAATTAGGAGGAAACAGCGCGAAACTCCAATGGCGACACGACAGAGCTGAGGTCTGGTTTATAACGTTTATGACGAGCTGCTGAGTTAACATCTGATGAGGTCGTTAAACAAAAGTTAGAAAAGTTTATTTTTCAACTTGAGGAACTCACCTGGCTGAGGAAGAGGAAGAGGAAAGAGGACAAGAAGAAGAAGGAGGAGGAAGAGGAAGAGGACAAGAAGAAGAAGAAGAAGAAGGAGAAGGAGGAGAAGAAGAAGTCTGTGTGGAAGTTAAAAAGCATCACAGGACATGGATAAAGAAGAGAAGAAGAAGGAGGAGGAAGAGAAAGGTAATGCACCTTCTTTCTATTTGTCTCTCTGCTGTCCTTCCATTGCTTTGTGTGTGTGTGTGTGTGTGTGTGTGTGTGTGTGTGTGTGTGTGTGTGTGTGTGTGTGTGTGTGTGTGTGTGTGTGTGTGTGTGTGTGTGTGTGTGTGTGTGTGTGTGTGTGTGTGTGTGTGTGTGTGCGTGTGTGCTGGCTGTTTTAGTCGACGAACCTGTTGAGGTTATTTCGAGTATCACATCATATATTAAAGCGGCTTCCTGTGGTGAAGGCCTGTGAGTTTCCTGAGCCCCTGGTTGTGTTGTTAAACTGATGATTGTGTTAATCAGGCCTTGAAGGGTGTTTTTCTGTGAGGAGACAACTGCCCAGACGTGACCATGTTGCATGATGGGAACTATTGTGAGATAACGTAAACTTTCTTTTAAATCATCTTTTTCAATGGTTCACACTCACCGCTGTTTTTCATCTCTTACATCTCAATACACGGGACTTTAAAATATAAATGTTTCTATGTACAGCATCACCGTCAGAGTTTCACTGCCTTTGTATTAGATTCATCATTCGTTTGTTTCCCCAAAAAAAGACCTGAGAGCGAAACAAAGTGTGAGTCAGTTGGAGACACAATGCACAAAGTGTAAGGGTTCTTGCACACGAGCCGACAGATTGTGGGAGTTGTGCGACAGTTTGCAGCTAAAGTGTGAAGATTCATGGCTAAAGTTACATTTCATTACAGTGACGGAGCTTTGCTAATGGAACTCGGTAAACAACAGATGCAATTTGTTAGAAATGTTTTCTCAAGGGGTTTCTACGTGTGTGTGTGTGTCTACAAAACAACAAACCGATTTTTATTTTCTGATCCTATTCAGAGGAAAAGCATTTAGGGACCTAAACACAAAATTAGACGATACATAGAGGAATAAGAACAAAGGGGAATGGTGAAAAAGTTAGGAATACATATAGACATATTCTGTATACAAAGATGGATGACTATTTTAGCTCATGTTGGTGCAGTGGAACTAAAACCTCCGTCTCCCTCAGCAGCCTCCTCTGTCTGAGCTCTGCCTGGTTTCCCAACAAACTTCTGTCCCTCTGCAGCTGCTTAATTCCTTATTAGCTATCACATCCCTCTGCACCTGCTGCCCCCTGGGCCCGACCCCTTCCTCCTCCACTCAGCCGCCCCGCACGCTCGCCACCTCACTTCCTCAGCTTGTCAGCGGATGGACAGACACACGGGCGGTGGAGGTGACACCTATCAGCTTGTTTATTCTTCATCCTTCCATCACCGGGAGGAGGGCAGAGGCCAGTTGCTCTGGAATCTGCACTTTTGGTAAATAAGGAGACGGCTTGTCTCTCCGTCAGTCTCTCCCCTTGCAGCCCACCTGAAGGCTGCGACATATATATCTACCTGCATGTCTGTCAAGGCGCGTCATTCCTTTTTGACTTTATTAGACTGTTTCTCAGACCTTTTTATGCAATTCCTGTCTTTCCATTGTCTCTATTTCGCTCTCTTTACTTTCACTAGTTACCTGGAAGACAGAGTAGGTTGTTGTCTGATCTGCCACGAGGTGTTTGATCGTTTCAGCTGTTGAGTCCAGTTTCTGGGTTTGAATCCAGCCTGTGGGTTTTCTCCAGGACGTGCAGGGAAAGTGAAGTAGGGACTCAGGTGTGTTTGTGAACGGTTGTCAGTTGTCAGTCTGTGTCGGCCCGACCCTGTGACACACTGGTGACCCTGTCTACGGTCGACTCCTCCCCTTGTGCTAATATTAGCTCCACACCCCCACACTGGATAACGGACAAATTCAAGGATAGAAAAACATTGTAGAACCGTAAAAGTAAGAGTTGGGACCTTTTGTTGTTTGCGGGAAAAAAATGTAAATAGCCAGCTGTTGGTTCTTTCTACATCCTTTATCAAAACCTCCAAACAGTCTCCTTACCCGTCAACCTCATCCTCCTCTTCCTCATCCTCCTCTTCCTCCTGCTCTCCTTTCACCTGTCTTCACCTCCACACTACTTATTTACTAATGATGTGCAGCAAATGCTTACCCTTGTGTTTTCACGCTCCCCTCTCCACCTCCCCTCTTCACCTCACTCCTCTCCGCCTCCTCATCCCACAGCACCTCCCTCCCCCCCCTTCATCCTGCTCCCAACCCCTGACTCCACCTCTCCTGACCCCCTTCAAGGTGAAACCTGAGGGGCTTTAATTGGCTGGTATCAATTAAATTCTGAGAGCACAGGAACTCACGGGGGGGAGGGTGAGTGAGTATAAGTGGGCTTCACTCCAGCTAGTTATCTCCTCCTCCTTTGCCTCCTTGGACTCCTGGACCTTTGTTCAATTGATGCCTCTCCCTCTCCCTCTCCCTCTCTCCAGCCTTTCATTACACGGCCATCTCTCTTTCTCTGTCTTCCTTCTTTTTTCATTTTTTTTTTCAACCTCCTATCTCTCCCTTCCTTATTCGTTCTGTCCGCCACTTTTAAATAGATCCCTGCGGCAGTGACTGAGCCAGACATGGCCTCCATCATGGGACCAAGAGGAGGCTAATGCCTTTTTAATGAGGCCTCGGCCACAATGTGACACAGTAAAGTGGCAGGAATCTGTGGCTGGTGAGCCCTTGGTCCAGGGTATTTATCACCTAAAACCCTCTGATCCACTGTGCCTGTGGGAGGGAGGGGAGAGAGAGAGATTCAGATAGAGAGTGGGAGGCAGGCAGAGGTGGAGAAAGTTACCAAAGAGCCCAAAACAGCAGGATGGAGGGAGCGAGTTGAAATAGATGGCGACGAGGAAGCAGGATAAATGGTAGGGAGCGGAAAAAACATGTTTTAATGTGTCGCAGAAGGAAACTGAGGCAGGAAAAGAAGAGTAGGAGCACAGAAGAAAAATGGCTGGTTTTTAAAAAAGCCCTACTTTCTTCTCCTTCTCATCTTAAGTGGCTCGTACCTGTTTAGCATCCCACCGCCGATTGCCCCTGGAAGCTGCATAATGTGGAATCATAATAATAACCATAATGCTTTGACAGTCATTAATATTCCTCCATAGATATATTGCTACAGAGCCTGAGAGAAAGGCACCGAGCGCGGTTTGCCTCCAGTGAGGGAACTCGCGTTATTATAATCCCACTTCATTCAATATTAATGTCCACTGGGCCCAGCGTTCTAATATGAGCTCCAGTAAAATTCGCCTTAAGTGGCCGAGTAGCAAATAAGATAGATTAGCAACAAAGAAAACCACCTATTTTATTATTAACACAGATGATTGAAGTTAATGTGCAGGGCAAAGGCGTGAAATCAAAGAATCTCTGAAATATGAACCGGTGGAATCTCTTTAAACTCGCGCAGGACTTCAGTGGCGAGCTGTTATTGCTCCGCCGCACATAAAAAGGAGTGCGAGGGCCAATAAAATGGCCGTCGTAAGAACCGCTCGTTGTAGTTATACTTCGATCTCTTCACACGGCTGCCTCGAGCGCCGAAGTGGCGGCATGTGGTGTTTCTGTGGTTCCGTGGTGCTATAGTAGGTCACTCGTATCGTTAGAGATATTCATTCTATCGAGTTTCAGTGCTACCGACGCTCTGGACGGCACTTTCTTAGGACATTTGATGTATTTGCGTCCGCAGGAATCCAGGAAAGGTCGACGTGTGGACACAGCAGGGGGTCTGTGTGTCTGCAGAGAACCTCCCGCTGCGTTGTGCAAGTGTGAAAGGCAAACCTCTCTGGATTTTACCCGTATAGGTCATGTCTGCAAATGGATTTAGTCTGCCTACTGCCGTTGTGTCTGTGATTCACAATCTCCCTCTATGAGTAATGGTGATTAAAGATCAGACCAGAAAAGTGAGATAGTGATTTTTGCCTTTATTGATAGGACGTGTAAAATGGGGAGAGATTCTTGGAGTTGTGGCCAAGACCTTTGACGCCCAAGTTCTAATCGGTCCAAGTGAACGTTTTTCCAAATCTATCACATCCACGAGTCTAAAAATGTCTTTTGTGAGTTCACAGTGACCTTTACCTTTGACCACTAAATTCTAACCAGGTCATCCTTCGGCGTAAGTGAACGCTTGTGCCGGATGTAATGAAATTCCCTCCGGGCCGTCCTGATGAATCGCGTTCACAAAACTTAAGGTCACATCCACCTTGACCCCAAAATTGCAGGGATTCCCTCAAAGTGTTCCTGAGACGAATGGACGACAACCCAGTAACTGTGCGGAGGCATGAAAACACAATATTTAAATCCAGAATCCTCCATATACAAGTTTATTTCATTCCCACAGTTGATGATGGGGGACATTGCAGGAGAAGTTGTTGTGTGATGCAGCCCTGCAGCGTCTCCTGTGTGTTCTGGGTGCCTGGTGTTGTACCACTGTTGTTTAAAACAGTAAGTAGGTCTTCAATACCCTCGGCACTCTCGATGGGATTTTACTCTCCTACACTCGTGCCCAACAAATGTGCATCAGTATAATCCTGTTCTCTAATCACAGAAAGTCACTTTTAGGCTTAACTCTCTCTCCTATTCAACTTAAAGAAGGCTTTTAATTGATTTGCTTTACAATAAACCCTCAGTACCGAACCTCAGAGCAGTGAGAACACAGACAGGCTGCCAGAGACAGGCGGCAGCGACCGAGAGAGATGCAAGTGGAGCAGAAAGAAAGAAACCCACGAGGGCAGGGAAATGGCTTGTGACAGGAAAGTTGCTGTTGCAAAGCTCAATCTGAAATGACTCAGCAACCAGCATCAGGGTGCCCTTGAGCAAAGGGGGGGGGGGGGGGGGGCTGGCGTGTGGTGGACAGGAGACTGCTGTGATTACACACGGAGCACAGTCGACTTTGTGTTTCACATAAAACTCCGGAGAGAACAAATAAAAAGTGAGGTGTATTTATCTGTGGAGATGTTGTCGTCTCAGAGGTCCCACATTTTACAGGCTTATCGCTGCTGCCGCACCGCACAGCGGCCGAGGGAGGATCTCGATTTACATTCACACGAGAAGCAAGATCGACTGTGCGTGGTTGTCGTCCCTGTGGGGAAGTTTGTCTCGGACTCCGCAGGCTGCATTTCCTCCGGCAGAAGTTTTAAGCAGGGTGCTGCCACCAGAGAATCGGTGAAACGCTGTCCAGGAAGAAAGAAGAAGACACTTATAAGGGACTTTCTGAGTCAGACGCCACCATAAGCTGTTAGACAGTAATACCACTGGTGTTAGCATCCGAATATATGCCCTTCAGTTTCCTGCTGAAAGCCTGTGTTCCAGACAGTCGTAAATGTTGTATGAGTCTGTCGAGGGCCTGGAGAGGAGAGGAGGGGAGGGGAAGGAGGAGAGGAAGTAGAGACGAGATGTAGGAAGAGGAAAAGGAAGGAGAGGAAGAGGAAGGGAAGAAAAGATTCAAGGCCAGAAAGTGTGTTTTTAATTGAATGCAAAACACCTTTTAATATCTTTAGCAAGTCTATTTTTTATGTGCACATGAGTTTGTATAAGGTAAGAAACTTTATCGTCTCATTTGCCTTGGACGTCAGTGTCTGCAGTTAAAAAAAATAAAATAAATAAAGCAATCAAATACATTCATCCATCACACATTCATCTACATACATAACAATATACACATAGTGCAGTATAAGACAGTGATTGATGAGATGTGGAAGAGGAAAAAATGATATATAGCCTATATTTATATATATTCATGATGTCACTGCAGTGGTGTGTGTTGCTTTCAGGTTTAAAGACCCATAAAGGATCTTGACCAGAGTTCATACCAGACCTCTCATAACCGAACGGGTTAGAAGGAGTCACAGAGCGTCTCCTCAATGAAAGGGATTTTCATTTTTTGATCATATGGACTGTTGTAATGTGTGTGTCTGTCTGTGGTGTGTTGTGGTGTGTGTTTGTGTGTGAGAGAGGACATCAAAGCTGCTTTAGGTTTAATCCGGCTCCTAAACACTAAATACGTTCAGCGTGTAAATCGAAACCGATCCATTTACATTAATTTACATTTTCTATCGGCTCATGAACGTCACAACAAGCGTATATAACCATGGGAGGCATCAATTCATTTATTTATTACTCCCAACTCACGGTAGAGTTGGGAGTTATTGCCCAATATATTTGACAATATGTTTGTCGGTGTCGTTATCAAACGCTTATGATACAGAAATGTATTTATTATACATAACAATAAATACAAAGAACGAAAATGCAAACGAATATATAGAACTTTTACCAAGAAAATACTTTGTGATATGTGAAATGTAAACAAATGTACATATTTTTCAGCATTTTTGTATTTCTGTAAAATAAATTTACATATCTGCAAATATAAAGGCTGATACCAATATGTGAGAGGTTCAGTTATTGGTCAATTGGACTGAATTTAGAATGTGGACACCGGCGCCTGTCATGAGTCGGACCGGGGTCAGACAAGAATTTTGAAATGATCGTCGGGTTAAGTCTCGTAGGCTGGACTTTCTATACTTTTTGTTTACACTGCACTTGCTTGTAATTGGGAAAACATCGGGTCTTGGGTTCGGAAACAAACCGGGTTCCGGTCGGGCTCGGACCATTTTCTCTCTTCTGTCCTGCAGTCCGTTGGCTTCTCAGAAAAGACCTGCTCGCAAATCCAAATATGTAATTTTTGAGAATTCAACAAAGTGTTTCTGCGTCTCATTTCTTCTTTGTTCTCTTTCCTCCCATTCTTCCAAATACGATCCCTTCAATGCATCATGCTTTCATTTCAAGCTCCAGCTGCTGTATTGATTTGTGTCTTTTTTTGTTGTTTGTTACTGATTAAGGTGCAGATTATTTTCTCAAATCATCGTTTGGCTTATAGAAAGTTTTGCCCCCTGATATTGAAACATACTCGGAACATGAGAAATTGAAATATTCAGTTTGATATCAAATGAGACAATTGGTTTCTGTTGCTCGACAAGCTAATTGATCCACGTTTCATTCCTTTGCACGTTTCTTCCTCTCGTCCAAACCTTAGTTTCCCCTTTTTGTTTTACACTCGGCCAAAACCAAAATATTCCTCCTGAATCAACCTATTCTCCTTCTTAATTATCTACTGTTCACTTTAATGTATTCTGACTCTGCCGGCTTCATCAGTCTTTATACTAAATTAATTGCTGGGAAACTAGGAGGCAAAGAAAAACCACATCCAGAGGCAGGAAAAGCTTTGGCAGCAAACAGCGTTGCTCCGCGGGCTGGCGTGGGGCAGTGATGAATACCATGGCTTCCCCTGTCATTAATCAGACCGCTGCTTGTCTCTCTCTGGGATGGCCCTCGTCAGGCCCCCGGCCCCCCCCTGGAGCGGCCTCGGAGGGGGCTCGGCAGACACCGTAGAACCCCCCCCCCCCCCCTATTTTTTTCTTCCTCTTCCTATCTCCCTCCTCGTCCAGCCTCCTCCACCTCCTCCTCCTCCTCCTGACAGCTATCGCCCCCATGCTGCAGTCCCTGTGGTGATAGGGGCGCTCCCTCAGTGTAGAGGCTAAAAAAAGGTGCCGCGGAGGCTGGAGAGTGGAAAGCAATGAAAAGAGGAAGTACACAACATCAGAAATGGAAGAGCAGGACGAGAGATGTTGTAAGAGGGGGGGGAAATAAGGTGTGAAAAACTCGATTAAGTGGAGCACGGGGGATATCAGGGTGCTCCTTTATTTCTAATCCCCCCCCCCCCACCTCCTCCATACCAGTTTGCTCCCACGGACCGAACACGCTGGCCTGTCTTTAACAAGGCGCCTGTCCTTGGGAGATTTCTCTCATCATCAATCAAACTGCAGCCGGGGAGTCACACAGGGCAGGGAGTGGGTGAGAGAGATGGAGAGTATATGAGAGGGAAGCTGAAAGAGAGCGGAGAGAGAGAGGATGGAGGGAATGAGAATAAAAGAGAGGCAGAGAGGAGGAGGAGGAGGGTGAAATTGACTTAATTAATAGATGGAGGGAGAGCGCTGAATGAGGTGAAGGAAAGCTCCGCGCTGCGCCTCCTATTCCTCATGTCACACGCCGCCGACAACGCGCTCGTTGAATATGAAACGGCGGCTGCAACATGTGGCGGAGCGCGGCTGCACCATCAAGGCCGAGAGGTGTTGTTGTGTGTTTTTTTTTTTCAACTCTCTCGGGTATTCCAGGTGGGATCGTTCTCACTGATTCATTGCTCGGCTATAAGTTTTGATCTCTAATCCCCTTTGTTGTTGTTGTTGTTTGTCTGCACATGTTTGATGGGCGAGACTTAAAAAGAAGAGAATCCGAGTTTAACATCCCTTCGATTGCCCCCCCGCAGCCCCGGACACGAGGAATTCATCTCCGCGCCGATGAAAAATCCCCCCCCCCCAAAAATTTACAATACCCAATACCTAACAGCCGATGTTCAGAATGAGATTGGAGACGTGCCAGCTCCAAACAGATTGTTCCGGGATGTGGTTTTAGAATTTGACTTTACTCACCCGGTGTCAAACTTTACTCATGGTTGGTTTTTTTATGTGTCTCTCGCTGAAAGAGCAACGACGTCGCATTTGTTACCGTAATTACCGGATGTCTGTTGCATCGTTAGCAGCTTAAATGTCGAGAAATAACTTTCCCAAAGATCTACGAGCGGTCCGGAGCCTTAATGTTTTACTGTGGATCATTTGTAAAGTCATTTTTTTTGCAATACAAAAACAACTGATAACAATGTATTGACAAATAGTTGTATTCTTTAGCCCTAAGCACATAACGTAAGGAATAGTATTGATCCGCATCCTCTAATAATCAAGAGAATTGTTTTCACTGGCGAAAATAAGACAATACTTTTGAGACATCTCGTAAAAATCAGCAGCTAAAACTAAACTAATCTTAAATTTTAAACGTACCTTTTGAATCTGGGCTGTGCAATGAAGCGAAACCTACATTCATAACCTTCAACCGACAACTTCAAATAATCGTTCGTTATTCGTTATCGAGGTAAAAGTTAGAAATAACCGTGATATTGATTTGAAGTCGTATTGCTCAGCCCTACTTTGAATTCAGTCAGCTTGTTTACCGTCAAGACAGCCCCCCCCCCCCTCCCCCCACAAACTCCATAACACGTTCAGACATTTATCAAATGAATGTGATCGGTCCGCCGCAGTTGAGAAGATTCTGTGGCTGCACACTTGTGTAAACACAGATGCAAGCAGATGTTTCCGGTGGTCACGTGTGTAACTACACTCTCTCTCTCTCTCCGTCTCCATTAATCTTCCGGCTCCCGTGTTCTGACTGACAGCTTGAAAATTACCAGTGAAGACGGTGAACAGACTGTGAGTGCATGTTCGGTGGCAGTTGACAACAATGGTACCTTTTTTAATAGATGCACTGTGTAACTGCAGCAAGGTAAACGCACTATACAAGATCAGAAGGTAAACAAAACTATACAATATATAAAGACTGAAAAGTGTGTGTGTGTGTGTGTGTGTGTGTGTGTGTGTGTGTGTGTGTGTGTGTGTGTGTGTGTGTGTGTGTGTGTGTGTGTGTGTGTGTGTGTGTGTGTGTGTGTGTGTGTGTGTGTGTGTGTGTGTGTGTGTGTGTGTGTGTGTGTGTGTCCCCGTCCGTCCCCCCCCCTGTCTCACTACAAAGACAACGAATCTGATTCATGTTTCTCCCTTGACGGGACATTATTGCTGCTGATTAGCATACAATGATAAAAGCTTCGTTCTCATGGGCACATGTCCACCAGCTGAACGTCCGTCTTCCTGGTCGTCCCTTTGTTGTCTCTCTCTCATTTACTCCTCTGCGTCCTCGCCCTGCTCAGCCTTGTTTCTGCTGCCCCTCCGCACCTAAACAAGCCGTCGTGTGCTGCCTCTCATCTTTCCGTCCGTACGTGGGACTCGACCGCTTGCCAGCAAGCAGGCGAGCGTCCAAACATGTGACTCACGGCACAGAGGAGGTGTCCATCCCCCCCCCCCCCCGAGAGCTTGTCCAATATCTCTCAGAGACGACTGCTAATGGAGATTGTGACTTGTTGTGGGGCTGACACTGATGCTGGAGTAAAGATGCAACACATTTGCAGGAGCGTGCAACACACTGGCACGGACACACACTTGCCACAGGCGGGAAAAACTGATGAATTTATGTCAACTCTCAGAAGTGTTTTTTTTTTTCTCCCCCCTGCCCCCCCCCCCCCCACCGTCTCCAGGCTGGACAAGACAAACAGAACAGGTCACATCTCCTCGCTGCCTCCTGCGAGTTCATGTTCATGCCAGCTCAGTCTAACTGCTCAGGTAATTAGATTAGTGAAGGCTGTGTTCGAAATAAAAGCCTCTCATGTTTCTCAGGAGTTTTGCCTCATTTGGGGAGTGAGAGGCATTTGAAGGCCGACTAAACGCGTGTGCTGTCGTGCTCGCGCCGCAGGGAGAGTGGCGCTCCAAAGAGAAACTTTCATTTCACAGAGACTGAGCCGGTCGGCTTCCTCAGAGAAACGAGAGGTGAGAGGTCAGAAAGTTCGGTTTTGAAGTGAGGAGGTTTTGTCCTGAGGGGAAAAAGATTTGGATCACATCACAGAGACATTGCATTTTGTCTGTGTTTGTCTTGTCACGAGGACTTTGTCTGGTTCTGTCGTTCTAACATAAAATTGCAATACCATGATATCGACGAGACAAATAACAGCTTATGAATTTACATTCCAATGCTCGTGTATTGAGTGTTAACTCCCTTGGGTTGTTGTAGTCGTTGCCAACTAGACAATCTCTCAATCCTGCAAGATACTTTGATGAATATCTCTGTATTGTGTTTATGCAATGCACCATTTTCCCGTTAGGAGCCGTCTATAGTCCATCCAGGGGCTTTCAACTCATCACAGCAAACAGGTTTTTGTATATCTCTGCAAAAGTATTTCAGCCATATTACTTCTATCTCATAAGCAGTGTTATTGAACCTTGCATTAAGAGCTGAAGCGATGAGGGGTAACAAAGTTTTACTGCAGGGAAACGCACTTTTCCAGAAGTGCCCTGACGTCACGGTGGTTTGACACTGCGACCAAGGTCTCTGGCTGGAATCAAACCCGTGTCACTGCAGCTACAGAGTCTTATAACCACCACACCACCGGACTTCAGTTGTAGGCATCTACCTCTGCAGCTGTTGCTCACTACAGCAGTTACAAGGATTCCCAGGAGGCAACTTCCTGTGTGTTTTTGTTCAAAGTCAAAGATAAGCATCTGGTTTAATTGAAGTTTTTTTGGAAAGCGGTGGAGCTCTTATCGATTCTTCGTCCTGATTGACATTCTCTCCGCGGCCCACTGTTCGCAAATCTTTCCAATTTAGACGGTGAGTGAAATGTTCTCGAGAGCCGAAACTGGTATTAGTCCGAAAACAGACGAAAAGCAAAGGAGGGTCACACGAGAGGTAGATTCTCATTTCAGACCCTCGGATGAGTAATGGGAGTTATGTGCTTTTTATACTGGTACGTGTGTGTGTGTGTGTGTGTGTGTGTGTGTGTGTGTGTGTGTGTGTGTGTGTGTGTGTGTGTGTGTGTGTGTGTGTGTGTGTGTGTGTGTGTGTGTGTGTGTGTGTGTGTGTGTGTGTGTGTGTGTGTGTGTGTGTGTGTGTGTGTGTGTGTGTGTGTGTGTGTGTGTGTGTGTGTGTGTGTGTGTGCCTACCTACATACAGGACAGAGCCCCCTCTCTGTATCTACTCTGCCTTTCCCTCTCAGGTGTGAAGGCATCTGGATCGATCGTGCGAGTTTCACGCTTGATTCCTGGTGATTGATGACGTGAAGGTGATTTATTAGTCACGTCCGAGGGACAGGCAGCAGGGAGAAAGCTCTTTTGTCCCCGTCTCTCGAGTGCCTCGCTGTTGTTTTTCATTTTGTGCTCTCTCTTTCACAGAACAGCTCCCTCTTTCTTCTTTTTTCTCCGGCTGTGTTTTTATTGTCGCCCTGCAGTGTCCTTGTTCTAAAAAAACCCTGGCAGTGAAGTCGCCTTGTTGTGAGCAACGCCGCATCTCAGATGTCTTTCCCTCGTATAGATATACAACATCGGTCAGTAGAGACTGTCTGAAGCAGCTACAGGCGGCGGCGGCGGCAGCAGCGTTCTCCGTAGTGTTTGTCTCTCCGATTCTTTGCCCTCGTGTCTCGCTCTCTCTGTCTGACTGGGGGCCTAATGGCTCGCTAATCACAGGCTTCACCAGGTAACCCTGCAATGAGCAATTTCCTATGAATGTGGCTTGATGGTGGGGGTGGGGGTGAGTCGAGAGGGGGGGGGGATGAAGAAAGAGAAAAGCGACAGGTTGCCGGCACTGCTCTCGTACTTGTTGTATCACACTGACAGCGAGCAGAGGGCCCCCGGCTGCAAATGGATTGTGACTGTTCGTGAGTGGCACTGTGAGACGGAGGCAGGTGACAGTTTCCACCTGCTTCACCAAAGTTCACACTTCATTCTGGTTCAAAAACATGAGAAATATTTCACCAATCTGAGGTCGAACTTTTAAAAAAAACATTTAAAATGACTAGGAAGGTGCCTCAAGAGCACATATCTCCCGTTGTTGAATAAAATGTTTATAGTTTCTGCAGTTGGGTCAGGCCCCAACCATCCATAACCGTCAGGAAAACAAATATAAACATAGCAACAAAAACTTATATCCGAAAGCCAAACTTCCACAATGCATTCCCTCGATTTCTGAACATTTGTACCTGTTCCTTGATTTGTTTATTAGCAAGATGATGCAAAAACTACTGGGACGGATTACCACGAAACTTACTTAAACACACAAAATAAAGTATAGGTAGTTAATTATTTGCTCTTTTAAAAATCACAATTATAAGACTCAGTTACTAAGCTAATCAACAATTACTTAAAATTCTGCATTTTACACGCACATAATGTTCAGCAGCCGTCAGATATCGGCGGCTGTACATTTTTTCCAGGACAGCTTCTATTCTAATGCACTAGTTCTATATTTACACAGACGCTGAGAGTTTTTGATCTGCAGCCCTCGTACGAGCTGCTGCTGCCTCTTTTTGAACACTTTACAGATGAGCACGTCTCCTTCCCGAGACTCCTCATCATACATCTCAACATATGCCCAACGATCCAATTCATAAATGATGTATCTCAAGCTGCGGTAATTTGATATCGCCTCGTTTCTGTGTGTAATGCAACATAATGTGGAATGATGTGATGTGATCCAGTGGAGCGTAAACGGCTCCATTTTAATTCTGCTATGTTTTCATATCGCTTGCATGGACGGGGGGGGGGGGGATAAATAAATATCCCGGTAAACATAAATCAGCACAATGCAGTTGAGCGAGAGAGAAATTCAAATGGCTCCTTCGCATTCTGTTGCCGTGACATTTATAAAGATGTTTTTCAGCAGATAGAAGAAAGTCAGGTCATTTAACGCTTTAAAAGTGTCTATTGTGCGATGTGTATTCAATGTGTTGCTTCAGAATCATACGCCAAAACAATATGTCGACTGCCAACAATACGTGTGGCCCCAACTTTTCACTGGGACCAGTCCGACCGTACGTGACATTAAAGGAGACATGTGATGCTTTTTCAGTTTTTCTTTTCCTCTAGTGTGATAACGTGTTATTGTGAAATGTAAAAAGTTTATAAGCCTCAGGTGAAGGGAGCTCCTCTCGTCCACCGATAACACTGAAGCTCCTGGAAACACCTCGTCGCTCCGGCCGATACTTCTGCATCATTGTGATGTCATGTGACCCCACTGATTGATGTAGCTGGCCAATCAGAGCAGACGTCAAGAGACGGGAGTTTAAAAACCAAGTGTTTCACACACAGGCTGAAAAGAGGAGCTTAAAATATGCATTTTGGCTATTTTTATTTAATTATGGTATTGATCGAACAGCGTAAGCGTGAAATGGGGAGAGAGACTTTACTCTTCGAGGTGTAATTGCAAGACTTCAAAGAAAAACTGAGGTGAAGTAAGTTATGTTTTTGGCGGAGATGTAAATATTTTAGTAACTTTATCATTTTGTTATAAATCCTGAATCCCCACCTGTGCTTCTGTCGTCATCAACATCCAGGGAGGACTCTTCTCTGACACGTGGTACAGAAGTGAAGGTGGGAGAAGGAGTCATCAGCGTCTCGACTTTGATCGGCAGGTCGTCTTTATCTGCTCCTGTGGTTTGGCACAATCAGAAAGATGGTTGGGCCTTTTTATATCGTCCTCACGGAGGAGTGAGGTTGCCACTTCCTGGTTGATTCAGACAGGGTGATCATTACTTCAGCTTCCATCCCCAAGATCTCTGCAGTGCAGCGAGCAGAGAGAGAAGCAGGTGGACGCCGAGCTCTGCTGCTTCTCTCAGGGGAGCTCAGACGCACTCGAGCTCCAGTGGCAGGGATTTAACGTCTTCTTCACTTTCTCAAGCTTTTCTGCTGCTACGCTCTCCACATGTAGAGTTTTCTGTGATGTCACATTTACGTTGTGACAGAAGTTTGTGATCGTCTTGTCACATATTTTATATAATGTAAATGAGCTGATATATTAGTGGAACGTCATATTTTCCTCACATGAACACAACATTATTAGATAAAGTGGTAACTTGCCATGTTTAAAGAAAATGAAAAGAAATCCTGGATCATTTTCAAAGAATTCTTTTGAAGAAAAACACACAAAGACACAATTGCAACACTTCTTCTGAATTGGCTTGAAATGATGTTTTCTTAATTTCTATTCAGTCATTCTTTGTCATTCATCAGCCAACGTATAAGCCGTGCAGTGAGATATCTCGTGATATATTGAATTCAAACAGTTGGACATTGCGTTTAGTAAAGAGATTCATATATCTGTATTTTCAAAGCTGGGTAAAGTCTGTGTTACAAAGGATGGAAAGAAGAACTGAAGCAGGTCGGGGATGCGATCACACGCTGGGTTGTGTTCTTTTTTTTTTTGTTGCAGCAGTGGAATTTCTCATTGTTGGACGTGTGTGGTGTGTGTGTGTGTGTGTGTGTGTGTGTGTGTGTGTGTGTGTGTGTGTGTGTGTGTGTGTGTGTGTGTGGTGTGGTGTGTGGTGTGTGTGTGTGTGTGTGTGTGTGTGTGTGTGTGTGTGTGTGTGTGTGTGTGTGTGTGTGTGTGTGTGTGTGTGTGTGTGTGTGTGTGAATCACTGTGCATTTGAAGTAGGTGCAGTGATACCTGCAGAGAGCTTTCACAGGAACTGAAGAAACTGTTCTTTCACACGTGTGCACGACGCACACAGACACACAAAGACGCACACAAAGACACACAGACATGCATTGATACTGACAAACACGCACTTTCAGGCTAGACGCCGAGTGTTGGGGCTTTATTTAGATCCAAGGAATTTAGGACGTGTCGAAATCCAATTCTGGAAATGAAAGGGTTTCTGTGCATGGTTCATTATGTTTGTACTTTGTCTCTGAATTAATCATTAATATGTATATGTATCTATGTACAGTACTAAAACATTGATGACAATGAAGGTGACGAATACTTTGAATCCACTTGATCAACAGGAAATAATCAATAGTTTTTGTACTTTTTCAAGCAAAAAATATTGAAACTTGCCAAAATTATTAAAATATCCTCAGATTGCAGCTTCTCAGATGTTTTAATCAATCTAAACTACATATTTGATGTTTCATATCCAATTAATTGTAAAACACAATCCGTTATCCATCAGGAAATGATTGTTGGATGTGGTTCTTATGTGTTTTATATTTATTTACACCAGGAGATTCACAGGTTCCCTTGAAAACAGTATTAAACAGGACCCCCCCCCCCCCCCCCACCAGCCTCTTATCTCCGTCCCTGAGCAGCATTTATTTGAAAAGATTCCTTTATTGTCTTTCTCTTTTAAATTTATGTCCTTTATCGTTATTATCACTGCTGCACGTCTGCGCCTCCTTTTACCTTGAACAAACACTTTCACTTCTCCCTCCTCCACCTGCGTTGTGTTTCAGCTGCCGGTCGTATCTAAGAGATGATCAGCGCTTGCAAGAACATTTAAAAAAAAAAAAACTCTCCTTCTGCCATTATGAAAGAGATTAAATAACATAATGACTGAGGATGGATCAGAATACATCAGAACAAGCAGGGCACATCTTCATCGCTCCGCAGAGGCAGCAGCTGAAACACTGCAGTGTATTTTTGGCATCATCCACTGGGATGTGGGATGGAAGTACACTGTGTTATTTTTGACTTATTGTTATGAGCCCTGCAGTAAAAACAGTTTTGACGGAATTACTTTTTTTTGGTTTTGCAGATTTCCTCTCTGACCTTTTTGACCCTTTGTAGTTTGTGACCTACAGAGGGCGCCCTTTGACCGCACTGTGTCAGACGAGCATGACCTGACATTATCTAACACACTGATGCTTCATTGTCTCGCTCTCTCTCTCTCTCCGTGACACACACACACCCTCCAACCTGTCGTTCCCTGGCTGTGTCCGTCCTCCTGCTCCTCAGGAAAGGAGTGATGAGCGGCGGGAGGAAAAAAGGGCTGAGAGTCAGGCGGGAGAGTGATGAGCGGAGGGAGAGATTGGCTCGGCAGCAGATGATTTGAAGATCATTCTGTTCCCTGAAATAGCCTCGGCATGTACGAAGGTTGTCTGGAAGCATTAAAAAGTAATGACCGACCACTGGCCTCCGGCTTTGTGGACTCATGTTTTGAGACATAAACTTTGAAACATTGAAAGTATCGTGATAAACGCATGTGTGTGATTCTGTCTGATTTGAAATATCTTCAATCGAATTGTCTCTATTTTGTGTCTGTGTTAGTTCATGTGACGCATCATATCTAATCTGATTTGTGTGTGCGTGTGATTCGTGAAAGTAGTTTTCTAAAATCGAAAGCCACAATCCATAATGTGGACGTAAACAAAAGGATGATGACATTGTCTAAACTCCAAGCACAATGTTAGAACCTGACGTCTCGTTCGGTTTGATCGATGGGTCCTTTAAGTTTTTCCTCAGGAACTTTTTTTTATTTGAGGTGTTAAAGCTCTGACACAAGATAAATGTGCTGTTTGTTTTTTGGGGAAAAAAAAAGCACCTCTGCTCTTTTTTTCCACCTCATGATTAATGTTTTATTTCATCGAAACCGTATAAGTTTTTTTTTTATGATGTTGGCGAAGGTGTTTTGGGTTTAAGGGGAAGTGGATCATCTCGGCTATAAAACACTATTTAAAAAAAAAAAAAAAAAAAGCACAGATTCATGCAAAATGTCAACTGAACCCATTTTAAAGTAAATATAAAAGGTTTGTTATAATCTCTTGGAAGTAGAAAAGTTAAATTCTGCAGAAGGTCGATACATTTTGAATGTGAACTGTTTATGTACGGATATTTCAAATACTTTGGAATAAGACATGATGTTTTTTCAGTTTTATCTTTCCTCGAGTGTGATGTATAGTTTGTGTATTTAGAAAGGTAAAAAGCAGTTTTATAGTAGTAGTTTGTAGAAGTTAGTACTAAAACTTAGCTCAGTAGTTCGGGCAATACTTTCGCATCATCGTGTTGTCATGTTCCCAATAAATAATTCAAATAATAAACCAAATTAGCATTTTGAACCTACATAAAGAGACTTGAGTTCAGACCTGGCCCTTTCCTGCATGTCTTCCCCTATACGATTAACATATAAAGCTGTATAAAGCTGAATATGAACGTACTATGTCTCCTATACTCTACATGAGATATATTTCATAGTTTTTTGCACAGGCTATGAGCCGGAGAGCCCTTCCTACATTTTCTATACGTAGCTTTGTTGATAAAGAATGTTTTTCAGACATAGTCTCGTCTCCAGAGGGAAAAAAATAATTGTCTTCCGTCCCGACAAACGCCCCAACCGAGCGAGCGCAGGGGTTCCCACTGTTCCCATTTACATTCATGTAGCTGCCAGAGCTCCTACAGTTTGTAGGTCTTTTGTGTAGTCGGCCATTTTGCATTTTTTTTTTATCCCTAGTAAACACTCAGTTTAATTTGACTGGGGACTCAGCATGTGCAAATTAAATCAACTCCCTGTGTACAATCATTTATTTCAGAAGGACAGAGCGAGCAGCCAGTTAGAATCAGGCGGACGGGCCATAAATCTGCCACCCGGCCTGACTGCAGAGCAGATAGCTGCTGCTGCTGCTGCAAAAAACCAAAATGATGTAATCTCCAAACTGTCATGTTCCTTTGTCCTCTGCTGCTTAAAGAGACTTCATCTGAATCCGAGCCGGGGGGGGGGGGGTGGGTGTGTGTGTGTTTTGCAGACCTTTTTAGTTCTGAACGCTCAATAGGCCGGAGCACCTGGACGGCACTAATAGATACACGGGTGTAATTTGTCCCGAGTTAATCAGCCCTGTGAGTTGAAGAGAGGAAGAAGGAGGGCGAGAGTGGAAGTGAGGGAGAAATGTGTAGATTCACCGAGAGGGGAGAGAGGGACAGAGAGAGAGAGAGAGAGGGACGGAGGGAGAGAGAGGGAGTCCGCAAAGAAAAGAACCAGAGGAGAATAAATCAAGTCATCATGCGTGGCCAGTAATAAGCCATTTTTCCTTTTAATAAATGACCTCCGCATGCTACATAAATATCATCTTACACACACAAGTGTCACTTCCACTTTATCTCCTGCCGGCGACAGACACTCGGGGAGGAAGAGGAACTGGGGAAAGTGGTAGCGTTCGCAGTATCTGTGTGTGGGAAGGATGCGGGGGATATTGGATTCATGTATCTACACGTGGGTAATAAAAAACTGTGCGATAAGACGACGCGATAACGGCCAGAAAAACGTCCCGGTCCCACAGACGTCGGGCGCCAGGGATGAAATGTGTGTTGGACTCGACGATTTATCATTGTAGCCCGTGTTTAGTGTCATAGGGGAAAACACAGATGATATAAAGATGGACGACATGATGGCTCTCCCCAAAAGTGAAGCCAACGCATCGCATATCGCCCCCTGGTGGCTCGCTGCAGTATAAATCATAAACCTCTGTTTCCTCCATATTAGTAAATGGGACATAAGCCAAACTAAAAAGTCCAAATACATGAGAAATTGTTTCATGTTTTTGATGCTAATAAAACGAGGTGAAATGTCGAGATTATCAACGCTGTCGAAATATGCTTTTATAAATTCACTAATTTCTCTACTTTGTGTCAAAGTGACATTTTCTTAACGCAAATGACAAAGTGCGTTTTCTTCTTTTCATGTTTCAAGGTCCGTGCACTGATTTCTGGAGAAACTTCTGTGGATTCAGATTTTTTAAAAACTTAATTGGCGTCATTATCGTCTGAAAAGTAATGTTTTCTACTTCTAGGATAAAAGATCACAAACTCAATATCTAAAGGGCACGTTTGTTTTTTGTGTAGCACTTTTAACAAGATGATTTAAAGTCCTTTTATAGATGATTTACATTCAGAGCAACACGTGTGCGTTTGTGTTGAGTTCCGGGTGTGTTGTTTGTGTACATGTGAGGATAGTGTCTAAAAGGAACGATTCCATTTGTTGTTCCCACTTGTCGTGTGTGTCTCTGTGTGTGTCTGTGTGTGTGTGTGTGTGTCTGTGTGTGCGCCTGATACAGAAATGTCTGCATGAACGGACTGACATGTTCCTCATCTTCCACATCCTCTGGGGACGTCCTCAGCGTTTGTCCTGCAGTTCCTCGCAGCATCTCAGCGCCGAGCCTCGGGGGAGGAAATGCTTCATTGTTCACCGTGATAGCATCAAAACACACGATGATGATTCCCTGTCATGGCTCCCATTGTCTCTGAGATGTTCTCCTAATGCACCTACAGCACAGTGAGTGTTTCCGTCCCCAGGCAGGCAGGCAGGCAGGCAGGCAGGCAGGCAGGCAGGCAGGCAGGCGGGCGGGCAGGCAGGCAGGCAGCAGGCGGGCAGGCGGGCAGGCGGGCGGGGCTGCAGAGCTTCCTACTGCATGAGCACAAATTGAGGGTTACATTTAAAGCCATTACTTTGACCTGGTTACAATATTGTGACTGAAATGGGTGGAAAAAAACCCGACATAACTTGGAAATCACGTGTATTTCTTCCAGCCGTGGCTGCAGAGAAAAGACAAATCACCTCAGTGACCTATGAAAGCAAAGTTTTGGAGCTTTTAGTTTATAATTCAGTGTTCAGAGAAGCTTAAGGGTAAATGCCAGAGTTTTACCAGGTAACCTTGAGCGGGATTACACGGATATAAATACTTAAACTGCACTTGTACACGCGTTGAATTGGATTACACTAATCGAACGCTCGTAAGTGTTTTAGAGATTAGTGTTTAGTAATTTAAATGGGAAAAGATGGAGAATTTGTAACTGCTGAAGGCCAAATTATGCTGATTATCATCTTGAATAATATAAAAGAGGAGGGGGGGGGGGAAGCCCATTATAACTTTAAGCCTAAGGTTAAATATTCCGCTTTGTTTAGTGTGAAACTTACTTTAACAACTTTTAAGGAGCTGAAACCAAGGACCCGGCATTTTAACTTAAAACAGACCGGTTATGTAAATAGTTATCAATATAGCTGCTGATTGATTTGCTATCAGTCTAGAATCTATCAAGCTAGATAAGATATCGATTTTTAGTTCAGTTGATTAAGTGCTCAATCTATTAAGATGTTTTCATGACATGAATGGATCTGGACATTTCCCAGAATGCAGCAGCAACAATGTCAAGACGCCAAAAGCTCTCAAATCTCGTTGTCTTTCCAAGTTGACCTCTTCGTCAGCGTCTCCTTCGTGGATGGCTCCTCACTTGCTGGGAATTTTCCAGATATTTTCCCGTTGGATTCTCACACGCGCTCCGGGGGGGGGCCTGTATGAAAATGTCTGGAGCAAATTACTCAAACATTTGGGTTCTCACTTCCAGCCCCTCTGGAAAATGTCGGGAGATGTGTGACCGAAAACTTGGCGTCGTTTGAAAGCGGAACGACAAGTTGAAAAAAACAAGAGTGGGAAAACACAGCTGCTGTGGCGAATAAATACCTCCGCAGGAGACTGGTAACGGACATTTTCAGGCCAAACCACGGTGCCCAGCGGAGTGGTCTAATAGTGTCAGATCTGAGATCTGTGGCTTTCCAAAATAGCAGTGACGTGAAAACAGACAGAGCGATGGGAGAAGGAAAGAAAAGAGGAACAGAAACGACAGGAAGAGACATGAACGACCAAGTTGAGTCCGTCATGTCTCACTCTTGTCTTCTGAGAGCCAAAGTAAGTCGGACTAAACTTTAAATGACTCCTCGCTCTGCTCCGTCCGTCCCCCCCCCGTCCCGTCAATACATCAGCAGGCTCGGGCGTAAGAGTCAAAGTGGAACAAGGGGAGCGAGAGTCAAAGATTCGAGTCTGAGAGCCGTTCAGATGTGCTGCACTCCATTTCACCCTTTCCACCGCCTGTCCTCGCCTCTCTGCTCATCTCGGATGTCGATTTCATTTTTCTTCTTCGTATGCATATCTCTTTCCCCTCTCGTCACCTCCTCAGGTGCCTGCTCCTGTCTTTTACCCCCCCCCCCCCCCCCCGTCCCCTCTCAATTTCCCTCTTTCAGTTTCTCCATCTCTGCCTTTTGTGTTTTCTTTTTCCACGTTTTCGCTCTCTACCCATGTGAGATTGGGCGTTTTGGTTCCTAAGTGGCACTGAACTGTGTGTGTGTGTGTCTCTGTGTGTGTGTGATTGCATGTGGCCCAGCCATGTGCGTCTAGAAGCCATCTCACAGTTGGCTCTATTCAAAACAATATTCAGCAGCAGGGTAATTTCATCAGTCGCTCTGTGGTTCAGGGGTCAACACCGTTTCAAACCCGTTTTTCCATCTCTCTCTCCGCTCTCATTCTCTCACTCCCTCCCTCAAATGCTTTTATACGTCTTCCACCCACATGTCCCCAGTGCACCACACCACACACACACACACACACACACACATACATCAGTAGGTATATATATATATGGTAATGCAAGGGTGTAATTTTTACTTGGCAGGAGACATCTACTGGGACTTGCTCAAGCCATTACAATATTAGTCCATCACCAGTAAGAGCGGAGTGATTCTAATGGAACACACTATGTTACCATGTGTAGGTTAACATCACGTTTTGACCTGTGCATTAGGAAAGGGGGGGGGGGGCTTTAGCATTGCACTGCAGCATTAGTAATGTCCTCTACGGACAGAAATTACACATATTTATATTTTTATAAATATTAAATCTGGGACATACCATATTTTATTGATTACAAATTGATGCTCCACAGTATTTTGGTTTAAGGCAACTGAAAGATGACCTAAATACTAAATTGCAATTTCGTTCAAAATACAAAATGTTATAATAAATCAAATTGATAGAGCAAAATATCACCTCGACCAACACTCAGATTTGAGAACCTGGAAACTTTCTGTTAATGAAATATTTGCAGATTACTTGTCTGTCGATGAACTAATTGGTTAATTGGCCAATTGCCCATAATAGCACTTATGTTGCTATTATGGGCGATTGGCCAATTAACCAACTCCAACAACACCATGATTTGCTTGTAATGATAAAGAATTAAAAATCTTTGCTTCCTGTTTTTTTGGGGGGGGGGGGGAATACAAGGTTATTAATTGGTGAAATTGCTGAAAACTACAGACTCCTGAGTAAACATGGCTCTGGTCTGGAGTCCCGACACAGGTTCCATGATCCAAAGCACTGATGAGGTCACAGAGAACACATGCATGTTAGGAAAGTGCCATCGCTGTTTCTCTCAGGAAGATTAATTTACTGCTGCTTTGCTTTTAGAAATCTCCGTCACTGTCAGGGTGGCCTTTCAACGCAGCCCTTTTTATCACCGGGGCCCGTTTCTCTGGCCGCTTCCAAATGTCTCTCTCCCCCCCCCCGAAAACCGTCTGCTTCAAATCAATGCAAGCAATCTGGCCCCGCTGATATTTTGTATTGACCTTTTAACAAGAGATTCATCACAGATCACTTTTTCTCTGCCCGGGGCATCACCCGAGGGACGCGGCTCCGCGACGCCGCCTCTGTAATCATGCCTCGCACCGTCATTACAGCACGTTTAGCCTTTATCAGATGAAAGCCACTTTGTCACTGTAAATGTTATGGTGCAACCATTTTTTGTCATAGTGATCATTAGAGCAGACACCGGAACATGAAGGGGGGACGTGTTTGTGTCTCATTTTACAGAAAAGAAATGAGGAATTTATAATTGGTGGACATTCTGGCCTGATTTCAGCAGCAGTTTCAACTCCTACGTGGAAGTGTTGGATGAGATGCGTCAGAACAAGCTGCGCCGCGTGTTGTTCTCAAGCACTTTGTGTTTTGCCGTCGGACTTAAAAATAACTTGCTGGCGAATGACAGCACGAGCGAGAAGTTGTGTTATCACCGTTATTAGGAATAATCACACAGGGTTTCTTCATAGAAGGTGACGGCGATGATGTTGTTATATTTATCGCTATCACTGCGTGGGCGGCGGCGAAGGAGCAGATTATGCAAGAGGCCTTTTGTGACACTGAGTCGATGGCTTGTGAACTTGACGTGCGAGCGGAGTCTGCAGCACCGGTGGTAGTTTCGACACAAATATGACACGACACGAAAAATGCAAAAAGGAAGATTTGCATCTGTTACCTGGCTGCCGGGCTGAGAACCCATCGCAGCGTGAGCCGGTTCCTCGCAGGGATATCTGGCAGATCGCGTCTTATTCTTATCGCAGTTGTAATTTGTGCTGCAACGTATTTTTAATATCAGGGTGCACATCGCAGTTTAAGGAAGTGGGTATCTTTTTTTTTTTTTTTTTTTTCATGGGCTTTTCCTGCAGACCTGACATAACTGAGTAATACAGACACCTCCAGCCTCGTGATAGATTTAACTGCTGCTCGCTGTGTGAAATACGACTGTCCCACACTGACTAAATATATTATTAAAGTGTCAGCAGTGCATGTAGTGGCCTGCGTTGTCCTGACAGTACAGATGTTTACTGTCACACGGACTCTGGGTGAGCACGCGCTTGTGTTAACGTTGCACACGCGTGAGATATACGGTATGTTGTTGCTATCAGTGTCGCCATGTGCAGCCGCCCCGGGGGCTTGTAGATACTCCATCAGAGAGGTTTATTGCAGAATACGTGAAATCTACAAGCTGGGCGTGTTTATCTCCTTGTAGGTACATGGTATAATCAGATAAGTAAGTGTGTGTGTGTGTGTGTGTGTGTGTGTGTGTGTGTGTGTGTGTGTGTGTGTGTGTGTGTGTGTGTGTGTGTGTGTGTGTGTGTGTGTGTGTGTGGTGTGTGTGTGTGTGTGTGTGTGTGTGTGTGTGTGTGTGTGTGTGTGTGGAACCATAGATTGTATCTTGAATGACACCCAGGGGACGTTCTAACTGTATTCTCTATGCCGCGGATAGTATTAAAGTCTTCTTCAATAGAGATCCATATTCATTTGTATATTATGGTCCCGTTAAGAGTCAAGGAGACGATAAAGCTGTGTATTACACATACCAAAACATCTCTATCACCACCTCCAAAACATATATTCCCTCATTTGGTTGATGATGGTGGTCGAGCACATTGCCTAACATCATTTTTCATAATCTCCCATGATTATGACATAATTTTCATACTCTTCAAACCGTCTCAGTGACCCTCGAGCCCGATGGACGGTGGTTTTTTCCATCACTTTGCAGGTTATTCCTTTAATTCGTCACCCGTCTGGATTTCGTCTCTCCGCCCGTGACTCCCCCCCCCCCCCCGCTCCACCTGGAGGTCAGCGCCATCATCCTGTGGAGGAGCGCAGGGTTACAGATATGAGGGAAGGAGCCCTCACCGTAATGGATTAATGCAGACCCCCATAGCACCCCACTCCTGCTCTGCCTTTTCTTCTCCCTCCGTCCCTATCATTTATCTCTCCCTCCATCGCCCCCCCCCCCTCTCTCTCATCTCTCCATCTCCCAGACAGTCGTTCATCTTCCGCCGCGTGCTGCCGCTCCCATTTGTTCTCTCTTGACATGGCCTTTTACCTCAGATCCAATTCCCACCATTTTAATCGAGACAAAATCACATTACGCCGGGCTCCTGTTCCTGCTGGCCTGCCCGTGTGTGTGTGTGTGTGTGTGTGTGTGTGTGTGTTTGTGTGTGTCCCGCCATCTTTGTGGTTGTGACAGGGTGTGTCTACCTGCATGTAGGGAACACATGTGCTGTTTTTAATGTCTTTTGTCTTCCTTTTATCTAATTGGTCACAAGAGTGTGTTTTGGGGTGTTTGTGTTTGTGATAAATGAGTATAAACCTTTATATAAACCAATTTGTCATGTGTACCTTTTATTCTTTGTCCTTCTGCGTTGGCAACATAAACAAATGTATGTTCTGCAAATTAAAGCATTCAAATAGCAAGAGAAAACAGTACCTGTCATCCATTTTGTATTTGTGAGAGATAGCTTTGGCTGCAGCGACATTCGGCATCGTGAATAGTATCTGATTGGCTCCAATAACGGTGTGTGTGTGTGTGCACAGTGAATTTGTGTGCATGTGAATTTTATTTTTTATTTGTCTCTGGTCCCATATCCCCCACTATTCTTTGGCAGGCAGAGGGAAGAGGAGGAAGAGGAGGAAGAGGTGGTTGGAAAGAGAAAAAAGGGGAAAAGCGAGAGATGAGTCACTGGAGCAAATCGCTCTTTTGCCTGTGAGAGAGGAGACATCAGTAGCCAAGTTTCCATCCAAAATGTACCACGGATTTTAAGATCTAATTTCCAGAAAATCTGCAAAAGAAAACGCTAAGTAATATGCGTTCCCAGAGGAAAGGGGGGTTGCAGCATCGAGTCAAACCTGAAAAGGTAGAAAACATGATTGAAAATTAGTATTTCTGCCTGTTTCGTGTATCGGTCTGTGGAAGGTTCGTCGTCTCACCGCTCCACACAGATCTCGTGTTTTCATCTCGCACCTGCTTCATACTTTGTTGAGCAGCCAAATCATTTTTCGAAAATCAGGTGGATGGAAACAACTCCTCTCAGTTTCCTTTTTCTGCAGCCAAATCCTAATTTCCTCCACTTACATGTCTTTCATGTAACCTCCCACAACTGTCCTCATTTCTGTCAGGTTTATGTAATGTTGTTGTTGTTGTTGTGCAGAGAAGAAAGCTGCAGGTCAGTACCTGGATTAGATCAACTCCATGCGTCACTATACACTTCGGGGCAGCCTCAATACATAATCTGATATAATCTTGTATAAATAGTTGTTTAAACTCATGTTCCAGTAAAGGAAGTTACAGATAAAGATCATTGTCCTGCTCGTACAGGCTGATTTATGTTGTAGTTAAAGAAAAATTAAATAAACCATATTTAACATTCACAACTTGATTAAATATCTTCCTGTCGCTTGTTAGCAAACGTAGTTACATTAGGTTTAATGTAAGTGTTATGACCGCTGGGTAATGTGTAATTATGAGTGTGTGTAAAAGTGAGAGGATTCCATCCGCACTCATTTAAAAACTAATGAACTGTAATGTGCAGCGATGCATTAATGTATTTGTTTGTTAAATGTTGTCTCACTGTCGTTTCACACATTTAACATTGGCTGCTTCTCGCAGCAGGTTTTAGTCGAGTCGGGAAGTAAGACGAAAAAAAAGTTTTAGATGAACTATATATTTGTGGCATCCCATCATTTTTATAACTATTTAAAACTTTATTTTTTGGGGGGGGGGTGGGCCTCTTTGCATCTGGAAGAATCCCACCACTGGTTATGTGCTTGTGGAAATGAACCGTGTGAGATACGATAGTGGTCCGAGCCATTTGTCCTGAACTCCTACAGGAGCTGGTTTCCCTGTGTGATGCTCCCTCTTTGTCCTTTTGCAGGTGTGTGCTAAGTGTATATATAAATATTTAAAGAGAAGCCAGAGGAGTGTTTTGTTGCTCTCTGAACGTGCTGAGGATGCAGTCTGGCTGAGGCCACATTTAGGGTGGGGGGGGGGGGGGGCAGGCTTTTGACACGTACTCCTGCTCAAGCACAAAAAAGACAGCTGCTGGGATCATTAACAGAGCAGCGGCTCAAAGGGAGACGAGGAGGAGACGAGGAGGAGACGAGGAGGAGGAGACGAGGAGGAGGAGACGAGGAGGAGGAGACGAGGAGGAGACGAGGAGGAGGAGACGAGGAGAGACGAGGAGGAGGAGACGAGGAGGAGGAGACGAGGAGGGCAGCATCGTTCTTGTCGCGATGCACCGACTGTTTGACAACCACTCGTGATTCATCCATTAGCTTTATTTCGCCAACCTGCAGCAACAAAGCAGATTCTGATGTTGACGAGCTTTCCCCGGAAGTTTGTGGATTTCAAATCAACAGTTGTCACATAAAGAAAAACTTTATTGTGAGACTATAATGGATTTCACCCCTTTTTTATTAGAATTCATTATTTCTGGCCACTTTAATTTGTGCAGATGTGACGTTATTTTAACCGTCGCTCATCAATGACATCGAACAATGAGGAATAGTTTTCTGATTTAATATAAGTTTTAGATTCTGTCTCTATTCTTTGCAACATATCTTGGAAAATGTTATTTTTGGTCCATATCTTTGTTCATCGTGACCTTTTTACAGAAGTTAATTATCTGGAGAGACTCTCACAAGTTATATTCTATATTTGGCAAAAATCTGTCCATGCACGGTTGAGTTATTTAACACACACACACACACACAGACTTGTCTTCACGAGGGCATTGGGACTGAACATGACGTGAGTGAGTGTCCCGATGTTGTCGACGCAGTTGAGCTGTGAGAACTTCTAAGATGTAGTAGCCTGTCTGAAGCACGGGCTCCGGACTCTTCTGGCCGTGATGCGCTGATCCATCTCTCCGCTGGAGGACGGGACAGATACAGATGGTGAGAATCGAGTCGACCGAGGCCTCAGAAGATGCAGCGTCTTCTCAAGTGTGTCCTTTCATCCGTTTTAAAGCATATCTGCGTCTTTCTCCTCCACAAGCCATGAAAGAAGAGGATAGAGCTGCTCTTGTTGTGATTAGTCTCACCCCCATCGGCCAGATGAGACCACTACGCCCCCCCCTGCCTCTTTGCTTGTCTAAACAATAGATAATATTTTTAGTGAATGAAGTGGAGGCAGAGCGACGGATGAATAGAGAGGACGAGTGTCCCCTCTTGCTGTTTATGCTCAGCAGACGTCTGTAGCTCTCTCTCTCTCTTCTCTGTGAGTTTAAAACATTGATAACATATATATTAGAAGAAATTGAGAAAGCAGTGTGACAGGCAGAGGAAATGAGTGTCTCTCTCCGTTGAGCTTGTTGTAGTGTCCTCGAGCCGAGGTAGCCTGTCAGCTCCGGCTGGATAACTTTGTAATTGGATAAAAGCTTTAAGCCCTGAATCCAGATAAGAGCTGGTTATGTAAGATTCATTTGGCGATACAGCTCTTCAAGTAAAATTGGGGAGATTGAAATGGAAAAAAGGGAAAGTGCCCCAGAAATGACCACATTTAATAAACCTTCCTTTTTAAATAGCAACTTTCTGCAGCATCTGAATAAATGTTATGCAAAGTGAGGAGTTGTGGACTCATGAAACAAACGGCAAAACCAACAGTATAGACGAGAATAAGAAATAAAGTCAGCTGTAGTGTAAAATACAGGATTATATTTATTAATTTTCATTCAGTTTTATCCGATAGTAATCCTGAGGGCGGCCTCACATCATCCCTCGTCTCTGATGCACCTGTCTGCCGGCTTTTTGGTGACATAACGGTGGATGTGCTCGTGGGGGGGGGGGGCGAGTGCACGGAGCTATGTGAATGTGATGAAATGGTGTGGAGTGTGTGTGAGAGAGGACGAGGCGACGGACGGGGTGAGAGAGAAGGGCTCTCAGAGGATACTTGTCGGTTACTGTTTGTTATAATGAGTCTTTGTATGAGTGTGTGTGTGTGTGTGTGTGTGTGTGTGTGTGTGTGTGTGTGTGTGTGTGTGTGTGTGTGTGTGTGTGTGTGTGTGTGTGTGTGTGTGTGTGTGTGTGTGTGTGTGTGTGTGTGTGTGTGTGTGTGTAGTTCAGATGTGTACGGTACAGATTCAGGAGAAGTTTAACGTTATCAAGAAGAAGCCACTTTCTACATTTGAGCATCAGACACAGAAAATACTTTGGATGTCCTTCAAATTTAATCGAACATTTTCAAGTTGACTCTGCTGCTCTCAAAATGTTTCTGTTAATTAAATTTAACTTTCCTATTGCACTGTTTGCCAGTGGGGGGTGCTGCGTCCCCCCCTTAGCTTGAATCAATGAATCAAACTTTATTTATAGTACCTTTCATGCAGGTTAGTGCAATTCAAATAAATTCACATATAATTGACAATAAGAGAGACATGGAAAAAACAACACGCAAGAAAATAAACAATTAAACAACAATTGCAGCATTAAAAATTCTAAATAAATATAATAGTTAAACAGAAGTTGAGATAAAAGTAAGGTATTTACCAATGATAAAGGAGAGTAAACTGTTAATAATGATAATAGATCAATACAAAAAATATCAAGAAGACCTTACTTAGTCAAAAACCAGACTGAAGAGATGGGTTTGAAGTTTGTGTTTAAAGATTTCAAGTGTGTGTGTGTTTTTGTCATGTAAGAGTGTGTATGTGTTCCTCTCTGCCCTCCCATGACTGTGTGCATGTGTGTAACTTATCACTGTCTCTATCTCTGTGTGTGTGTGTGTGGTGTGTGTGTGGTGTGTGTGTGTGTGTGGTGTGTGTGTGTGTGTGTCGCTGCACTCCGGGCCCTCCCACGAGGCGGCAATGAGAGCGAATGAGCACTCCGTCCCCCACAGTGTCCGAGGGGAACCAGCATCTGTCGGTGTGATGCACTTTCCACTCGTACAAACTCCATTACCCAGTGTCCTGCTTCTCTGTCACTGTCAGCGACCCGCCCAGCACCCAGACTGGGCATGTGCATCAAATACACACATAAACAAACATGTAGCATGTGTTGTGAGTCCGATTTGTATACACGTGTACAACACACGAGCACATCTGACAAAGATCACCCCGAGAGATTACCCTCTTTCCCCCGTCGTCTACCTATCTTTGCGATTCTCTTACGCTCATTCAGGCTACAGGCCTGTACACAAAACCACACAATGACTCACACAGACACACACACCACACTCCTACAACACATTACCTGGACAAGAGCTCGTTGAAGCCCCCTCTCTGCCTCTCTATGTTTCCACGAGGGCTCGCCGTAACGGCTGCTGGAGCCCGGAGAGCTTTTCCACCGCCACTCGTGATCCTCTTTCATTAACGAACAGCAAACTCCCTCCGTTTGAAAAGCTGAAATTCTGTGTTTTTACACCGAATCCGTTTCAAGCCCTCGGCGCTTGTCAGATGGAAAGTTTAACATGTTTTTTTCTAGAATTATTTTCAAATGTAGAAGTCCTCTGTTAGCTGCAGAGTTAAATGTGCAGGATTTCATTCAGATATTGTTGGAAGGTGGATAAGAACAATTAGAGGTTTGGTAGTTTCTGTCTTTCTTCTTTTGCAAATAGATCAACAGAAACTGATTTGAATCCTCTTTGTTTAGTTGTCAAAAGTTTATTTAATGGAATAAATTACACAGTTTATTGTCGAGTTCACAGCTGTACAATCATTTTATTAAAAATAGTGTTAAAGCTTGTTTACGAAGCCTTTTCCAAAAAGAAACTGAACTTTTTGTTCTTGAAAGAACATCTCTATTTAATTTTGTGTAATTATTACAGGGAAGATGGAGATAACGTCCAATTGCTCTCCACTAACTAATTTCACTTTATTCCCAATTTCCCAATTAATAAGCATCAATTTAACTTGTTAGATTTTTTTAATGAGAAAATTAGAAGACCTGTTACATAACGTCCTCAGAAGAAATGATAATTTTATCCCGCGTCACCCACTGTTCTTCTATGGTATTGCCATTACGAGCATCTAATATATATCTAATATATGTTTAGCCTTGAAAACTAATTTGTATAATAAGTGTTGAAATGAAACACTGCTTCAAAATGTAGTTTTTTCATCCCCCCCCCCCCCCCCCCCCAACTTCTTTGCTTTAGTCTTTTTTTTTTCGTCTCTCGTCCATCTGTTTTCATTTTGTCAGCGGAATGAGATTTTATATCTGCCATTGTCTTCTGAAGCACTTGAGATAAGTGTGTGTGAGTGCGGTGAATTGCATTGAATTAACTACCTGAGTGAAATGAATTAGGGCATGATTCTCATTATGGCGGCGCTCTCCCTCTGTCTCTGCCTCTGCCTCGCTCCCTGAACCTGCTTCCACTCTTATCTCCCATCTCGTATTCAAACATTTAACAAAGATTAGAGAGTGCTCCTGATAATAACCTGGAAAATCGCAGTATCCACCATCCACAGGTCTCTTTGCACTGTTATCTCCAAACTATGTACAAAATATAGAAATAATAATCATTGTGTAAATAAAGTTTTGTAAAATACGAGTGTAAACTTAGTGTCTGTGCACAACAACATGCGCTCGGGTCCCTCCGTCCTCTGAGATCAGTTATGTTAAAAACTCTCCATTGAAATGTCTTTTTATTGCATCATATCCACTTTACCCGTGGCTTTGCTCGTCTCTGCTATAATTTCCGGGGGGGAAACAACATATGACAAAGGAAAAACAAAATTTTATTCTCATATTGGATCACGATCTGTTCGCTGCTTTTTGCTGCATAACGTGAATAAATATATGAACTCATCCGAGTTGTGTCACAACGTCATCAAATGAGGTCTTTATGGTACGTTTAGATTTAATCCAGCCACAGCAAACTGCAGATATGAGTCCCCTAAATATGAATCAATTATGTAATTATTATAATCCTACTTACAAACAAACTCTGTCCCCTAAGAGGAGGCCGTACTGTTATAAAAAAGAAAGAAAGCAAGTCTGACATTGAATTAGAAGGGCTGTGAAGTTAAGGTGTGGAGGTCAAACAAATCAGTTTCATTCTTATTTTACCACAAAATAATCAAACTTTGATGGAAGATGTTATTTTAAGTAATTTATAACTCAGTGTTTCAGCTCAAGGACACTTCAACAGGACCCTAATGGGCATGTGGACACACCGAGAAATATTAACAACTGCAAATCCACTTATGGGACAGTCTATGTGACCGAATCTTGTGTTAATAAGACCGAATACACACCAGACATCAAACATCAATCACACAAATTGAGCTGACTAAGCATAAATTAGCCAAGTTGCACGGTCTTGCCTTTTTAAAGGAGCTCGTGGACACGATGCTGCTGCAGAGATCAGAGGTTTAAATGTTCGTTTCTGTGATGATCTCAGCTGCCTCCTCCCTCTTTAGCCTGTTTGTGTCACGGCCCATTTGTAGTAATGATCAGTGACTCAGTGGGAGCGATTCATATTCCGGAAACTCTGTATCTACAAAGCAGCATTCACATCAGGAGCCTCTGACACCTGCTGTTGTCCACAAGTTCACACACGAACGTGACACACACTTGACACACACGCACACACACAAACACAAACACGACACACACTTGACAGACACTTATTATACATGAATGCATTCATAAACACCTATATTTCATGCATGCGTACGGAGATAAACTCAAGGTGAATATATGCATGTATGCACAAAGCGCACAGTGTGTGTGGATACACTGTACAAACACACACACACACACACACACACACACACACACACACACACACACACACACACACACACACACACACACACACACACTTATTGTTGTCCTCGTGGTGCGGTGACACAAACAAATTGGTCCTGCCGAGCACTTTTGGACCAAGTGGCCATTCATCAGCGTGACCTCGTTGTGGGACAGACACACTTTGTACTGTGTATGTTGCACAGGGCACGGGGGGGCTCACACACACACACACGCACGCACACACGCACACACACACGCACACACGCACACACACACACACACACACAGGATGTAGGTTTGGTTTCAGACGTGGTGGCGACACAATGGAGTCAGAGGTCCTTCATTTAAATACATTCATAATTATATAGGAAACAATGTCGCAGGGAAATTGGTTGTTGTGCTTTTAATAATAAACAATACAACAACATTGTGATAGATAATGATCGTATTTCCATTTTACTAATATAGCATTCAGTACTGTCGTTTTAATGTTACAAACGTTCAGTCGAACTTGAATATTAGAATTTGTTGGTCAAAGGTCAAGGTCGCTGTGACCTTAAAAACACTTTTCTTTTTCTTCGCATAAATAATCACTTGGACTCGAGGATGACCTTATTCGAAATTGGAGGTCAGAGGTCAAGGTCACTGGCAGCCTTTTTTAATGAAACGCCTAGAGAGAATGAAAATTAGGCAAATGTTCAATTGGACTCACAGATTAACTGATTACATTCGTAAGGTGAAGGAATCAGTGAACATCATATCTCAAGTCTGACTTTACAGAATTTCTTTAAATGTCTCTGTTAATTTGAGGGTTGTTGTGATACTGCAACAACAATTACCAGCCTGTGTCCACGGTGCCTGAGAGACAAAGCTGAGGGTGAAACAAGTCACGAATCACTTGTTGCGGATCTTAAAGGTTAATCGCTTGTGAGCACGAGGTAGGAAATGAAAGGCGACTCATCAACACGTTTGATCGGCTCCTCGTGCACATGGATGTTGGCAGCTGGACGGTCAGATGAGACCGTTGAAACTGGAAAGTGGGTCCGGGGCCAGAAGAATAGCATTTAAAAAAAAAATGTGCTTCCATCACCAGCGGAAATCACGCAGGCATCGTCCATGCATCCCCCTTTACCTCCATCTACAAGAATCTCACCTGTTCATCTGTGCCTTTATTTTAAATTCACTTATTTTTCACCTGTCCCCCGCTCTCTCTCTCTCTCTCTCTCCTCCCCCCCCCCCGTCTCCGACTCCAGCAGCAGCTCACATTAATGATGTTGGCATCAGGGGGACGAGACACTTCATTGTCCTCTCGCCAACCCCACATGCGCCTGTTCCCTATTTCCATCTTTATTCATTTATGCCTGTTCCCTCTCTCTTCCCTCAAGATGCATATTAATACTAATGGCGATAAGGTGCATAATCCTAGAGGCGGGGAAGGAGACGGCGAGAGAGAGAGATGGGACGGGCCGAGCCGAGCCGAGAGCGGGTCCGGCTGATGGGATGGGAAGAGAGACAGTGATTGACTGGGAGAGAATCAGAGGGGGGGAGAACGGGAGAGGATGAGGGATGGATGGAGCGCGGGGGAGAAGAGGGAGAGATCAACATGGCACTAATTGTTTCCTCTGCACCCCTGCCGAGCCTGGATCAGCCATTCATCACCCCTCCGCAATCGGTCCAGCGCCGACACTTTGGCAAATGAGGCCGTCCGCTCGCTCCATCCGCTCAGACAGCAGCAACATATGTAGGTGTGTGTTTGACGGATCTCGTGTGTGTGTGTGTGTGTGTGTGTTCATGTGTGTGGATGCTCGAGTGAGTGTGACACACACAAAAGATACATGTTCGTTTGCAGATTTTCTCTCTTTACCGGATAGTTGGGGCACGGAAAAAATGCAAACATGTCTTTTTTCATTTCTTCTCATTTGGGGGCAACACCATCAATCAGCTGTGGCAAATCGTTGGCGGAGGTTTTTCTGCCCGATGCCGACGCTCTTGTGCGAAAGGCTGAGCCGACGCCACGCGGAGAATTGAGAGCGGAGCCACGACGCTGTAAAACACGGCCTTGAAGCTTATTGCTTTTATTAAATGGCAGCAAGGAAGCTGTCTAATAAGCAAAAGGAAAATTTGCTTAGCTCCAGCTCCGCGGGCCGCCGGGTGCGAGTGTCTCCGGAAATGAAAATGTGACAGTGAACAATCAAATCAGCAGTAATATCCGCAACCTGACAACCAACATCACTGGGTTCATACACTCAGCGGCGACTTCTTCTGTGGCAGGAACTAAGAAACATGTTTGATGCGAATATCTAAATCATAGTCAGATCATAAAATCACCAAAATCCTACTACATTCAGTCTGAAAATGTATTTATCTCCACTTTTGGAGACTTCCAGGCAGGCGGCAGCTTCACATCATTGCAGCATAGTGATGGATTTATCTTTTTTGAGTAATATTGTGCACGTATATATTCTACAGAGCTGCACAGGTTATCCAGTTCAGAACACCCTCCTACAATCCCTCCTACAATGTTCAGATCTGCTGTTGAGGTTGAGATGTACGAACATACTCTGCACATATGCTGCATGAATTACTAATGTCAAGGATCAAAACTTTAAATTCATATCCATGGAAACAAATACGGTCAGAGGTCCTGTGAGTGGATATGGTGCATATTTATACAGTTTCCACGCAAAGAAAACGAAAAGACAAAAATTTAATGAAGGAATTAAACGGTTTGCCACATGGTGTCAGATCAGTTGCTTCTTTTAGTAAAAAGCACAAAAGAGAGAGGGGAAATTAAAAGAAGAAGCATTCATGAACTGCATTAGATTCCTGTCGCTCTAATGAAAGTGGAAATATTCAAAGAAATATTCATATTCAAAGTTAAAAATGTATTTCTCCTCATGAGTATGGTTTAAAGCTCCTGACGTACCTACAGTGCTTCTGATGTAAACTATTAGCGATGTTTTACAGTAATGCATCAGTGATGTGGCCAATTACAGAGGAGCAGCGCTGCCGTTCTCCAGAGCTGTCAATTAGACGCTGCCCCCCCCCCTCGCTCCCTGGTACCGCACACGGAGCTCCACCCAGCACCTCCCCGCGCTTTTTCATCATCTCGATGTAAAGTGCACCCCCCTCCGTGTTGCCCGCGATCCAGCCTTAATTCTATTTCCCCCCTGTTCTAAATTAATTACGCCACATACCGAGAGGAGTTTATTTATTTATTTATCGCTTGAACATCTAAGAAATTGCATTAGATGGGATGAGGCGAGCCCCCTGGGAGCCTTTTCCTCCCGAAAGCTGGTTGATTGTTCGGAGTGTAATTCACATTTGTTTACGTGGCAGCATTGTGTGTGTCTGTGTGTGTGTGTGTGTGTGTGTGTTTGTCATTAAAGGGGGCCTCAATTAAAGCAGTGTCTTACCGAGACAGTAGATGGGGTGAGAATGGGAAGAGGGCGACGTGAGAAGAGATGGCGCGTGAGACAAAGAGCACGTGCAGCCGTGTTCGTACGTGTGCGCGTGGAAGTATGCGAGTGATTAATGTGCAAATCTAATTACACGTGCATGCTTATATTATCTGCAGTGAGGAGAATGTAAAGACAGGGAGCCGCTGGCGAGAGATACAGTGGGAAAAGCGGAGAGAGGGTGGATCATATAGGCGTATCCTCTTGAGATTGCGAGTCCTTTTAAACCATCCTGGTGTTGGAACTCATCCTGGGCCTATATAACGTCTATTTGATAATATACATACAAGTCTCACTGATGCCTGCAGGGGTGCTGAGATGCATACGGGATGCAATGCAGATGACTTCGCGGTCGTGGGTCGATTACATACTGTATCTGAGTGACGCCTTCATATGTGTATGCAGATGAATCAATAATGCCTTGTGATGTGATGCAGTGGATTTGAAAGTGGCGCCCCTGGCTTCGCCCTTTGTGAGTTTCCCCGCTGTGGTGCAGGGGCTCGCTGCGCCGGAGAGAGGAGGACAATGAGCTTATCGGCCCCGCTGATCTTTTCCTGTACCAATAATCCACTTTCTCTCCTCCTTGGTCTGATATCACTCCTTTTTCCCGGGGCCGACTAACCTTGGTGCGGCCCTGTATTCCTGTCGGCGAGCCTCTCTGCTCCTTTTTATTTCAGGATTTACTCATTCTATTCATTTATCTGCTCATCTGGGCCGTTATTGCCTCTCAGGTCAGAAAGCATCATGGCATTAAAGAAAGATTTAGTTTTTTCCAACTGGGTGTAACTCTGGTTATCTCTGCTCTTGGCTCTGTTGTTTTATTGATCATTTCTTTTTTAAAAACCTTTTTAACGTTTCTCTCTAATCCAAGAACTGTCCTTCGAAAAAAAGATCTATCTTTTTATGTTTCATGTCTTTGTATCTCTGGCTGCAAGTAAAATGATTATTTTCATTATCATTTCATCTGCCTCCGCCAACCAGTGCAGTTTCCGTCTATGGATATTTACTCATATGAGTCACAGTAATCTTTGACCTGTGAACACCAAAATCGAATCAGTTCATCTTTGAGTTGAAGTGAACATTTGTACTAAATTAAGAAATTCCCTCAAGGAGTTTCTGAGATCTCGTGTTCACAAGAACGGACGGATGGAAACCAGGAAACCTAATGGTTATAATCAAATCCCATGTTTGCTTATTTGGGTGATGTTTTCTTTGCTTAATCAAATTCAGTTAAAACTATAACTTTGTGTTTACTTTTTATTGAAATGATTATAAATATATATATATATTTTTTAATTGGTTGACAAATTGTTTACTCTAACACCTTTTAAAAAGGTGTCATTTTTATTATTCTAGTGCGGTGATGTGCCTTTTTAAAATCTGCATTGTTTCAAGATAATGACTGAAAATATGAAAATAAAACAAATGATCTCATGTCATCTGTTACACTTAAGTCTGAATACAGGAAGAAATGAAGCATTGAGGCCATGTTCCTTCCTTGCAGTGATGGAAGGCGTTCTCCTTGACTTGCCCTTGTGGTTAACAGTGATGAGGTAGATTTATGTTTGCCTCTCAGGCACATGGACGAGGCTATCATGTCATAAATTAACGGCTGGTCACAGGAAGAGATGATGCACCAAGAGAGAGAGAGAGAGAGGTGGGGGGGAGAGCGAGCTTCGTGTACACATGCTGTTGGTTTATCATAATCACATCTTCATCCACCTGCTCCTGTTGTCCTGCCATTTTGTCTCGCCCACCCGATCTCTCCCGCTCGTCCTTGGCTTCATCCCTTCTTGCCGCGTCCCTTTCTCTCGGTATCCTCCTCCTCCTCCTTTCCCCTTCATCCCCTCTTCCCCCCCCCCCCCCCCCTCTTCCACCTCTGACCCCTTCCCCGTCCTTTCTGCTCCGTCCTGTTTGAAGCCGTCTTTGTCCGCACATGAAACACGTGGCGTTGACCCGCTCACCTGACGGCTCTTCATTGTCTCCGTCAGCATTATGCGGCTGCGGGTGAAGACGGGGAGAAGAAGATGAAAGAGAGAACGTAGAGAAATATGAAAAGAACAAGAGTGGCACAAGTCCTGGGTGTTGGCATGAGATTGCATCAGTGTACGTTTACGTGCGAGTGTGTGTGTGTGTGTGTGTGGATGATTCAGGGAACGGGAGCAGGGGATTGATGCGGCGTGTGGCGGTGTGTGTGTGTGTGTATTTGGCAGCGATAGATAAAGCAGATGTAGTGCGCTATCACACACACTGAAGTCAGGAGGGTTAAATGTAATAAGCAGCCACACAGAGCGGCTGCTCCAAGATAAAAACCCATTCAACTCCGCTTCCAACATTTTTTTTTATTTAATCCCAAATCCTCGTTCTGTTATTGTTTTTGTTCGTCATCAAATCTTTTTTCGGTGATCACATGCGGCTGAATGTAGCCACGCTCTACTACTGGATGCAGTTATGAAATACTGGATATTCATAACTGTACTTGTCAATTTAAATCCATTTAAGTAGAGCAGAGTTGCATCTCTCTCTCTCTCTCTGTTTCCCTCACACTTCTCTCCTCTCTCTTTCTTTCTCCTCCTTTTACTGTCCCCCCCCCCCCCTCTCTTCCTCTCTCTCTCTGCCAGCTGTAAGAGATAATTATTTCCAAACAAGCGGTCCCCTGGGTGAGACCGTATTATCCAAAGCTGCCTTCATTAAAAATTCCCGCAGCTGCGTGGACGCTTTGCACTGCGGTGAAGGGGAAGAAGGCAGATATGGAAAGAGTGGCACAAAACGGAAAGAGAGAGAGAGAGAGATGGAATAATAGCAATCGTACCTGAGTGAGGATGTTTGTTTCCCGGTTGAGACTTTTAAACAGAAAACAATAAAATGAATGAAGACGAAACAAAGAGCAGAGGAGTCGTTCATCAGCGGTGGGACCAGACATATGGCATGCATGTCTCTAATGGGAGCCATCAATACATTGAGGCGCTGCTGATGTCCTTCATCTCCAGTAATTGTTCCAAATGTCCTATGGCTACACACACACACACACACACACAACACACACACACAACGTCACACACATGCCTGCACGCCCAGCATCACGGAAACAATGAGATCTGCAGGTAGATTTATGACAAACACAACGTGACAAGATTATATGTAAATGCCCATATAACCGCGAGGCCTGCAGCCATGTAAACACACACACACACACACACACACACACACACACCCACACACACACACGCTCACGGTCATTCACGAGCAGCGAGAGGAGCAAGCTATTTACATAATAGAGTTGGACAATGCATAGTGTAAAGTTAATGCGTTCCCCTCTTGTGTCAGCGCTGCTTCTCGCGCGGCACCCGTCGGTGACACGGGGTAAGAGATTGGCACGTCCGACTCGATTTACACGGAGACGCCACGTGTGAGGTTTAACGTGCAGAGGTCACCGCGGAGCCGCTGGGAAGGTGTGAACGCTTTCTATCATTTTTTTGATTTCGGCTTAATGCACGACCACGATTACTATATCGTCCGTACAATAGACTTAATTTAAAGCTGCATTAACTGACAAACAGTTTACACATCCAGTAGCAACATAACGTTCATCTGAAGCTGTGTTTTCTGTCCATCTGGTCAATGCAGACCCAATTTCACTTTATTGTTATTAATATTGACATTTTTCGCTCCGTTTTTGGGCTCCACCAACACCTAAAGGAGAAATATCCAGCATTTCAGCCACTAAATCAGTTTACGATTGTCAGCTTGTCTCTTTTCGATGCCCCGTGGTTCTTAATATGAATTTTCCTCCTTCACTAACAACGCTGCCATTTTCCATAGGAGCTAAAGAGCTTTGTCGGTTGAACCTAAACACACGTTGTTGCTGGCGCTGCTGCTTGGGTTTGTCTTTGGAGGACAGTCTCGAGATCTCTGAAGGACGCTGCCGTCATATCTGGAACCGCTAAGCAGCAGTAGCCGTAGCCACCGGTAAAAATCCATTTCACTTTGACTCCGTCAGCAGTTCTCAATGATAAAGCCAAGGTCATCTCCTGTCCTGAAATCTGACAGGGTCCAAATCTTCAGAGGGGAAAAACATCAGAAGCTGGAGGCAGCAGATTTAGCTGACTGTAGAAAATCAGTGGATCAGCTGGATGTTTCCAAGGATGATGAATGTGGCTGCCATATATGCAAAATTCTTAAACCCTTGGTGAAGCTGCATACATAAAGTCAAAATACTGTCTGAAGAAATAAGATTCTTCTGATCTCAGGCATAACTTTTAAGAGGAACGGGGACAATGGTACTTAGTATGTAACATACTTTTATAATATGGTTTCATTTCCTGCCAGAAGAAGGTGTGACCTTTTGATTCTAATACCTGATATCTCACTTTCTAATGGAATCCTACTTCATTTGCAATTTATTTTAGGATCGGCGTTCACCCGGGAAAGAAAAAGACAACCACTCGCATGCAGCCACACAGGAAACGTGGAACTGATATGTTCCTTGTTGTAAGAGGAGACCGAAACGTCTCCATCTCACCGACTTCAGTTCATTTTCAAGAGTTTCTGATTATCTACATTAAACAAACAAAGGTTTCCGGGGTGATTGACTTATTCAACTTTCTGAATAGTTTACCGCACAGTACAATTCCCTTCATTAGTTTAGTTGAGCGCACAAAGTTAAACTGATTTGCATTCTGGGAGAGAAGCCAGAAATTCACGGGTTGCAGGTCGAATAGTTGTGACCGTGTGAACTCGAGTTGTGTAGATCACATCGCACGAGACAAGGAAAGCAAAGTTAACTTTATTTATACGGAACATTTCATGCAAAATCCACGGAGCTTTAGGTTAAAATCAAAGTAAAGGAAGGAAGAGCCAATGATATCTTTTAGGTTTTAGCAAATAAAAATACAATTTTGTACTGAATTGTTCAAATTAAAACACACAAAATGATTTCCGTCTCCTTAAACAGCAAACACACAAAACTGGTAAAAAGTAGTTAACTTTTCTTCATCCAAAACAATTTTTTTCCCGACCCGTGCTGTGTTCTAAATATGAGTATATGAACCCTGGGATGAGTGATTGGATGTGGTGGTGTGGGTGGGTGGTGGTGGGTGGGTGGGGTGGGGTGTGTGTGGTGTGTTGGGTGTGTGTGTGTGTGTGTGTGTGTGTGTGTGAACTCATTCTGAATGTGAGTGGATGCTTTTCCCCACTCGTCCTACAGGTGGAGGAACGGTTCCCGCGGAGGCCACCGGGGGTCGTCTCCTCAACCTTTCCTCAGGGAGCAGGACGAGAGACATCTGCCGCCGATGAGAGGAGAGAGAAGATGAATGAGAGGTACTGTGGGTGGGTGAGGTGAGAAAGGGGGAGTCAACAAGACAGGAAAAACAAGGGGGGGGGGGGGGGGGAAGGGAATATGAGAGAGGGAGGGTAAAAAAAAAGCGAATAGATGCTGAGAGGCGAGGTTGAGTGAAGAGGGGAAAAGGAGACGACGAGAGTAAATAGGAGGAGGAGTGGAGACAGACGAACAACAGACGAGACAAGCTGGGAATAGACGGAAGGGGAAGTGAGAGACGTTTAGAGAGGTGGAGGAGGTGTGGATAAGCGGGGAGGAAGAGGAGGATGAGACGGTGTGTGGGGGGGGGGCAGCAGACGGTAGAGAGAGAGAGAAGTGAGTCCGACACAGAAGGGTATTGCTGCATAAGCAGTCTGTCCAACTGTCTCGCCTCCGAAAACCGGCGGAGACGAGTGATGTCAGGACTCTTCTCTTCAACATCTCTCTCTCTCTCTCTCTCTCTCTCTCTCTCTCTCTCTCTCCCCCCCCTCTTGCTGTTTATTGGTTTATTCATGCAACGTTCGGATGTCTCGCAGCTGGGATTAGAGCTAGAAAACAAGGTCTGCATGCTCATGAATGTTAGTGTGTGTGTGTGTTTGTGAGGATTTATATAACGCACATCGTCTGAATGTGTATTTATTGGTGGTTTTTATTTTTGTATTCACTGTATTATGTGTTTTTTGCCTCAAGGTGTATATGTGTCTACATTGTCCCCTACTGTATCTTAATACCACGGGTCTGGGAGTAAATGGAAACATTTGCATATATTTGCAACATTTTTTCCTGTGGGGGTCACGTAGCGGAAGGAACGAGCCGGCTAATGGAGCAGTTGACCAGATAGGCCAGTGTTGCACCATGCAGAGACGTTCAATTGCTTGTGGGATGGGAGTTTGTGCTCTGATGTCACACTGGGGGACATCCTGTCGACCCGGTGCAAGACCGCACGAGCGTGACCCCGGTGTTGTTGCTAGTGTCAGGGCCGATACAGTTGTCATTTTCTCCTCCAGTGCTCAAATGCTCTCGCACCCATCTGAGCATCAAGAGTGGTGTGGTGTGTGTGGTGTGGTGTGTGTGGTGTGGTGTGTGTGTGTGTGTGTGGTGTGTGTGTGTGTGTGGTGTGTGTGTGTGGGTCATGTGCTTTGCCAAGTTCGAGCAGCAGAAAACTTAAATTTGAACAGTGCATTATCTAGATAGTACATGCACCTGTACAGGCACTTAATGCACAAGTCGATCCGTTGTCTTTGCAGAGAAGCATCCTCTGTTACGAACCGATAGATCGTCCGTTATAATCCGTCAAGATGCAAGCGCACCTAACTTTTAGAGGGATTTTCTTATCACAGTCGAGCTAGCTAAAGTGGATTAGGACACACCCTAAATGCCCTTGTGCCGTGTGCTCTGATTGTTAAAATGCAACCCTCTCTTTTTCCCTTTCAGCAGCAAGAACGAGTAAAAAAAGAGAGGTATAGAAAAGAGGGAGAGGTGGACAAGAGGAGAAAGATCTGGGAGAAAAGGCTTCCTGTCTAAAATGATGTATATAAAAAGAGATGAAAGTGAAGTGCATTTCTTTTCTTTTGGGGCCGTCAATGTGACAGAGAGCAACAAGTCCCGACACCTAAATGCTCTCCGACAGACCCGTATACAAGGATTCATGTGAACGTCTTCTCATCTGCGTACAGCTACAGTTAAGGTTTCAGGTTGATTATGGGCGAGTGATAAAATACCTGGTGATGGTTGGGGAAAGAATTTGATCAAGGTTAAAAGAACCCGATGCTCGGTGTTCTGTCAGAAAGCGGCGTTCAATAAAAGAGGTGGGAGCCAACTGGGGGACCTGTTGGTGCATGTGATTTCCTGTCATCCCTTTTGAATTTTTAATTAATACAAATGATTGTATCAGGAATGAGCACTTTGGGAAGGTTTTCTCTAAATGTGGCCCGAAGTTGGTGATACTTCCCGGTGAGGTTATTTTCTGACTCAATCTTTATCATAAAGATTATTTAGTTAACCCCTCACACTTCAGGATTATTTGTGCAGATAATCGGCACTGACTGACCCCCCCCCCCCCCCCCCCCCCCCCCCCCCCCCCCACCACCAATGTCAGAAGGGTCAAATCGGGTTAATAATCCCTTTGGGGTAAATTGGCGTATTGCTGGAGCGAAGATCAAAATGTAAGAAAACCACAATCAGATCTGTGCATCATCTCAAAAAAAGACCTGTCCTCATTATCTCTCTCATCTTCACAGGTTAGAATTAAGAAATATAATTTTTGAAAAGTAGCTAAGTGGGGAAAAAAAGATATCACGGAGAATAATTGCTTCTGTGTCTGTCCCTAAATGACTGTGTTCATCACCGTAGTAATTAACTCGGACAAATTCAGAATGAAATCTGAGAAAATATGTGTGTGAAAGTGCAGCAGATGGATCAGAGGGAATAATGTGATCCTGAGACATTTGGATAAACGATGACTCGGTGTATCGATGCTAAATGTTGTTTCTCACGAGTCAGCTCGTTGCTGCGAATGTTAACTGTAACTTGTTTAAGGCGATAATTTATGATGAGTATTATTTTTTTCACCCATAATTTGACCTTCAAACATCCTGAATATAAATTACAAACTCTGTGGATCCACACTGTGTCCAGGAATATTTCTATGGTAAAGAATGTAATTGCAATCGGATTATAGTGAATCAATGAAAATATGTTGTTAATTAACATTTTACAAGTTGCAAATGTGTTCGAACACGTTTGTTTCCACCAGAATATCGGATCTTGCAGAACAATGTGCGCTCTCCACCTCTTGTGTTTATGAATAAGCATTTAATTAATTCGTTCATATGCTGCCTCTGAACATAATCCAGACAGATTACACTTTCTCTTGGAAACAAATTTCTTGGAGGCAGGTCTGGATCCACCTCAGCTCAATATTATGCTCTAAAAAACTAAATCATACAATTTGCCCTTGACCTCATGGTCTGATCTGACTGGAGCAGAATTATACAAATAGTCAAGTTCTTGGTTATGACTTATCAAATAGAGATGTAAAGATAAACCAAAACCTCTTCTTTCTTTCTTCTCTGCTCCTCCATGATGAAACACTGACCGCTGTGTTTACTGTTATTTTCCAGACCAGTGGCATTTGTTTTCATCCATTAGACTTGCGTGATGGGATGAACAGTTTTTTATTCTGTGAGAGTGAGAGCGAGCGAGAGAGTATATGTGTATAATACATGGGTGTAAATGCATTCACACATTCAATATGCATGTGTTCAGGTGTATGATAGTATGCGCTGTGTGTGTGTGACAGTCCTAATAAACATCAGCATCAAGGCAGAACTGAGCGTGGGACACCTGTCTTCCTCTCTCTTCACCTCCTCATCCTCTCTTCCATTTGTCTTCTCCTGTTCTTTCCCCTCCTGCCTTCACTTTCTCTCTTTTCCCTCTGTCTCCTCTCTCACAGTCAGGAGGCACAGAACCGTCTTTTAGCTCTATACGCAGTGGTAGTACTTAAGAGGCCTCTACGTGTCAGGAGAGGTAACTGATAGAGTTACAGCCTGTCCTGGCTGACATGTCTGGAAGCTTAGCTCCGCTCCCCCGGGTGTCCCTTATCGCCCTGCGCACCACTGCTAAGTGAAAACTCTGTAAATCAGATTCTACTTGTTTTTCTTTCTCTCTGTTTTTTTTAGTTTTTTTTTTACACTCCTTTCGGAAATATAGATCATCCTCAAAGTGAGTCCCGCCCCGAGTTCCTCACGGGGACG